>CM050163.1:62363232-63073232 GCA_027410445.1 Discoglossus pictus | reverse complement strand
TGAGTTCTTGATACATTTAGGAGAGGGGTCTAACTCCCAGATAGCATTGCAGACATATCTATCAATTTCTTTACTATTGTATATTTTTTAAGAAGTGCTTCAAAACTCTTTTCTGCTTAAAATCTTATCCCTTAAGACAGTATACTTCTAAATACTTGGGTCTCATAGTAACCAATCAGTGGCAACATGCTACTTGAGAGAGGTCACTGATAGGCTTCTTTATCTGGTATTCATGCAAGGAGCTCCGATCACTCAATACTACAAGAAATCAAGCCAAAAAGTATGGGGTAAAGCGCAAATATTTCAGCCAAGACTTCACTTGATGTAGCTCAGAGGGCCAGTGGCTGACAAAAGTGCTTGGTGGGCTGCTGTCTATAGGGTCACAGAGTGTCGATCACGACTGAACGACTAAACAACAACAAAGTGAAATCCAGCAACCGTCCACGTCCCTTTAATTATTTGCTGACGTCGGTTTTCCATGACATACATGTGGTTGGATGCCAGTGGTATACTGACCTAAAGATGTTAATTTATAGATCAGGCCGTGAGTGTGAAAGGTTATAGGGCTTCTTAGTTGGTTCTCCTGCTGTTCTCACGCTTGGAATGCAAAGCGGTGCTTTAAGATCTTTGGAGGCGGAGGATTACAGATATGTTCCTACTGTGCTTTATATTACACGTCTAGGGGAAGGGGGGGAGACGGATGGAGAATCGCAGATTTATAGTGGCGACCAATTGTAAGTCACATGTCCTAAATTGTTAAATATCAAATGATTTTGAATAAATATATCCTTTTTATATGAAAGCAAATACCTTTGGGTAAATGTTACAAGTCATAAATACATTTAGAAAATATTAAAAATGAGAATATCTGTGTGTTGTAATCACAACTTTAAGTTGTATATAACAGTTATACAATATAGAATAATTTATACTATATACATATCTATTCTATTAAACAACTACTATAGTCCTATATTAAGAATATATTCTTTTGAAGAACTATACTTGAAAACAGGCAAATGCAGTAGTAGTAGTAGTAGTAGTCGTCATAGTAGTAGTACTAGTAGTAGTTGTAGTAGTAGTAGTAGTAGTAGTAGTAATAATTACCAATAGTAATAATAAAATTTAAAAAATAATAATATAGCCTCAAGTAGATTACCTGTTGTGTACTGTTAAGCTACAATGTGATCTACCACGTTAGGAAGCTTCTATAAGCGCAGTGGGAACATAGCAGCTATAACTGCCAGTGCTTTCAGCAGGACTAATGAAAAGCTCTTTAGTTTACAAGGAAAAAAGTAAAGGGCAGAATCAAAACAGAAGAGAAAATGGAAACATGCAGAATAGAAATATTACGTATTAATAGTTAAAAAATGGAAAGGTTTGTGTTTATTTAAAAAAAAAAAATTGCCAATCAAGTTTAGTTATTTAAAAGACCATGTAGAATTATCATAGATGTCCTCAAATAATAATAATAATTTTAAAATCTGTTTTTTTATTCTTTAGAACAAATCCACCTATACATTAAATTTTCATTCTTCATATTTATGTTGGTTCAGTCCTATTCCAGCTCCTATATGTTTTAGAAAGCATTTTTATTTATATTATTAGAAAAATATATATATTTTTCTCCCCCAGTTTAGTTACAGGCTGCATTATACATGGCCTTTAAGTACAAAGTTCTCTCTATTTTTTTTTATTTTTTTTTACTCGAAAGTGTAGTTTTTGACTGAAAAAAGATGAATCACCCCAATCAGAGCCTGCCAGAAAAGGTGGACATTTCGGAGAGATAAGCTGGTGAAATGAATCAGAACTATAAAAAGCCTCGCCATTACCAAAAATGGAAGCATATGCCAGTTTATCTGCATCTAGAAGGTTGGACAAGTTTTGTAGTATTTAAGATAATTCTCTAGTGCCTGCTATTTATAGGCCAAGGGTAAGCTGCAGTAAGAGCCTTTCATCATTGCATGTCTTTAACCTGGCCTTACAAACTAAGCCAATAATCTGTCTGACTTCCAGAATACAAGGCAGAGAGGTGGCTTAAATAATACATTAATGGACCAATAATGTAGAAATGCACTGCTGTCATGGCCATAAGCCATCCTCTATATGGTCAGGGAAATAGTTCAGTTATGAATGTGTATATGTTTCCTTCCCCAATATGTAATAGTACACATATACACTGCATTCTGTAGAATATATATATAATGTGTATAATATGTGTGTGTGTATATATATATATATATATATATATATATATATATATATATATATATATATATAGTAAATAAATAGTACATCTGTGTTTACATTTGAATGTCTAAAACAAGTTAATAAACCTGCTGCCAGAATTCCGAGAAAAACAGTTATTACACTGCATTCTGGGAAGCTGAGCTGGGACATGCAAATGTGCCCTCAAATTATATATATATATATATATATATATATATATATATATATATATATATATATATATATATATAACCTCAAATCAGTACTGCTTCGGACATGACAAAGAGAGGTAGCTCTCAAAAGTTTGTCATTCCTTATTTTGAATATGTATGACCATTAAAAAGGTATCACCATATATACTGCAGTACTCTGATTATTCTTCTAAATTAATGGTCACTCACTGTTACCATACTCTATATTTATATATATATGTATATATGTATGTATGTATGTGTATATATATATATATATATATATATATATATATATATATATATATATTATTATATACATACATACACACACATATATATATGCCTAGGCAGTAACAGAGCTTTATACACTACTACCATCATACACATTACTCCTGCTTATCACCCCATACTGTGAGAATTAATCACCAGCCTTAACAGCAGAGCGGGAGGGTATTTTAAGGTAATTTATGATTAAAATACCCAACTTTCAAGCTCAGTCATTTAACACTTCCACTCAATTATTTTAATAACAAACATCTGAAATTATAGTTATTTGGAAGTATACGTTTCATTTTAACAACAACTGGGATATTTGCTGTGTTCATTTAAATCCCCATTTCTATTTTCTGTTTAATAGTCCTTTACAATCCACCTTAACTGGCAGGTGGCCAGTAATACGCATTCTGGGGTCTCTGCCAAACTACTGAATAGAAATCAATATTGTTAGTTATGTGTGTGCTCTGAGGGTGATGGTGGGTAAGTACTGGACTAAGCATGAGTGTTATGTGCATCACCATGACATGTAACACAGGGTGTTTTTTTAGAGATATTTTAACACAACCTATTCTAAAATGACCAGTAATGAACGTACGCTTAGCAAGAATCCGGTAATAGAGACACATTTATGTCCGGATTTTGCTTCTTCATTTTTTCTCCACACAAAATGTGCCTGGTATTTCCATTTCTTACTCCTATACCACTCCAACAGGTCAGGGTAGAGTTAAACTACTGCAAAGCAACTCATCAGGTTTGGACGTTGGCAAATTACACATTATTGCAAACTGTGTGTAAGTATATGTCTGTGTAGAGTAAATTCCACCGTGTAAATAAAGGACTGAAGGTCATCTGATAGCCTATAACTGTAGGGGATTGTTTTCTAGAAAAATTCTATACTCTGTGTAATATTTTATAAAAATTGACACAAATTCTTGGTAGCCTCCACCTAAAGAAATTCAAAATAGATTTTAATGAGAAATTTGCAATATATTTTTACCATTATTTAATTTACATTCCAAATTAAAGGGACATGGAGCACAACTATTTTTAATGGATTTTAATCATTACAAAAGTTGTTCTTTGTATGAAAAAATATTAACCAAAACCTGTTTAAAATTAATTCAGATTAACAGGAAATGGGAGAGAATACTTTAATCGGGCGATCTCATTGGCTGACGGAGGGCAAGCCCATGTGTGAAGATTTGTAAATAGTGTTTTATATGTAAATACATTTTAAAGATTCCCAAGAGCAGTTAACATCAGAAGTTTTGTGCGTTAAGACCTTTATCTGGAAAAAGAAAACCCTATATTATACATTATCATACTGTCGCTTTTCCTTCATTTTTTTTTTATTGTAATTAAATCTAAATGTACATAATTAACAACTACTGTTGTAGATATACATGAATGCACAAATATCCATTTTGTATATAATTTTTCATAACATTAACTGTGATAAATAAAATAAAAAAATTTGGGGGAAAGAAGAGGGATTAGTCAAATGAAGAAATTATTATCTTTTTCCATTTTCTCTGTTTTCTTCTTTTTTCTTTTTTCTCTCTTCTTTCTCTTTCTTCAAACTTATTTAGGTTCTTATTTTATTAATTAATTTATTTTTGTCTATTTTCAGTGTCCAAATGTTCCGACATGATATCCATTTTTATTTATTTTTCTAACGATCTCTCTGATGTGACAACATTTTTTTTTATTTCCATGTTCCTTTTAACTGTTTTACATAACATAGATTAAAACTTATGTAAATCAGAATACTATTTTTGTATTGACAGCCCCTAAAGTAATTATACATTTTTGTCATAAATGTATTCAGCATAAATAACTTCTTTTAAATGCAACATATAAGAAAATGTAATGAAAAAATATTTGCTAAAACCTAAACTTCAATTGCAAAATTTGTTGACCAGTTTATTGCCTTGGAATATAACATCTATTAATACTTTAACAAAGTCAAGTTCTTTTGTGGGTCACGTACCTTCCCCCTTGGCGATCTCAATCTAATACAAATCATCATGGCGACAGGTAATGCATTTATTTACTAATCAGCAAATTACTTTACTCAGTCAGTAAATGTTAAGGTCTTGAGACTGATAAGATCATTTGCTTTCAGGTGTTTTCTCAATATTGTTCTCAGCATCACGTATAAATTGAAAAGCGTGACCTTTTGATACTGAATAAAATTGACTGCATTTCTAAAGATTCTGTGGTTTCAATTAGCATACATTTTTCATATTGGGCCTTTAACCAATGCTCCAACAAAGCAATATCTTATCATTGGCCTGGTGATACCGTCAGCATAGTGATAGCCTGTTCTTGGGCATTTCCTATTGTTCACAATCAAAGCCTAGTGTCAAGGACAAAAAAGATAAGAAGTTTACACACGTAAAATCTAATCATTAAGTAACTTAAAAATGTGAATGGCTCTTTTTGTCAATGGGTAGAAGAGATTTCCTTTGGGTTTCAAGCGCCACTGGAGTTCAAGACGCTTGTTTGTCTAGTATAGACCAACCTAATCATATTAGCAACTATGTAAGCCATGGGCCTTAAGCATTTTCTGGGAAGTCTGAATTAGAAAGAGTATAGGAATCCATTTTGTGCTGTTTACTTCTTTTCTTCATAGCTGAATCATGGGGTGTGTGTTTTGGCTATCTGTGGAGAGAGGAATTTTGAAAAAGTATTTGTTAAAATAATTGGGTGACTGAAAATTACACACCCTTCCCCCTCGCTTCAGGAAATGCAGCCATATCTCTCCAGAAATGTGAACGCCCTTCACACACAAACAACTTACACCTATGTATCATGTATACATACCCACAGGGCCCAGCTAAGGTTTCAATGTTTTTTTTTCTTATTAAAAACTAGCCATATTACTTTTTTACTGATTAATTATGTTCACAAAGTTTTCATATAAGTATGTATGCATGTGTGTGTGTATAATATATATATATATATATATATATATATATATATATATATATATATATATATATATATATATAGTTTATTTTAGAAATTAAGTAAACTTATGAATTAAATTTGAAAATATATCTTTACCTGCTGCCTGTGTTTCATTGGCTGCCGAATTTAACCCTGACATCAAGTGGTTGTATATATAATGTAACTAGAACTAACATGCCAAACCAGAGATGTCTGCTTTAATTATTTTAGATAAGAAACCACTTAAAGCCAAGGCAAAAAAGAGCTAGAAGTAAATTAAATACCCTAAGGACCACTGTTGTTTGGGGAAAACGTCACATGTTTGTGTAGTATGTAAAAACTAACAACATTTGTAGCCATGTAAGAGCATAAAATATATTTAGATAAATTCTAACTTGTGTTAGAAAGCTTTCATATTTGAACTTCAGAGTTCTCTTTGTTGACTGAAAACTAAGGAAAGGGGGTTTCTGCTGTGAGGTATACTTCCATTTAATCATATTATTAAATTCCACTTTGGCAATTTTAGAAGAACTGAAGGGATATTTGTATTTCTTTTACATCCAGAGACTCCTCCCATGTGGCTGATCCTGTTAGGAACAATTGCAAATGTCTGCTACAGTATAGAGAATGTATATTTTTAATTTCTAAAAATGTATTAAGTGAAAATATTCTAAAGAGCATATTATAAATATGACACATCGCTGGTCCTTCAAAATATGTTTACCAATTGTCTAATGTGTGTTAAATGGACATTATTGTGTCATCAAGACAGGGCCTGGCTAATATAAAATGTTTGGACTTTAACCTTTTTGTGACATAATTAAAGCTGTGTGCATATGTCCTTAATGACCTGCTCCGTCTTGCAATCAGATGTTCTTTATTTAAAAGGACATGCAAGTGTTCTAGATTTCACTAGGAATATAATATACCTATGTATCTATTTACTTTTATGTACTTTTATTTATTAAGGAATCCTTAAAAGCACTTGTCCCCCCCCCCCCCCCACCGCCTAAAATCATACAATTTGTACCTGTTTGGGTCTGCCCCCTGTATCTCTTGCAGCTCATGAATACACCCACTGTGAAGTGCAGTGTTTCAAATTAGCCTATCAGTGACCTCTCACAAGTAGCATGTTGCAGAATGTTGCCACTGATTGGTTGCTATGAGACTTGGAAGTACACTGCCTTCATGAGCTGCAGAGCAGTAAACCAGTTAAGAACTATTTGTAAGAATTTAGGCTGAAAAAAAGAGGTTTAATCACTTCTTAATAAAATATATAGATAAAAGTAAATAGACACATAATTATATTCCTAGTGAAATACAGAAACGTTCCATGTCCCTTTAAATATAACTTTGACCTTATCTCAATGTAGATCTTATATTGGGGCAATTGCATAATTAAGCATCTTCTCTCTTGAGATGAGGTGAGAAGGGCTGTGGTCTTGATTGTTTCCTTATAGGAAATAGTGCATCGTAAATCAAGGGCTGCTTAGTAAATTCCCACATCCAGAGGGGCCGTGAGGCAATGGGAAAAAGAACAGCATTTCTACAGAAAACTCAAAATCGTTAGATATTTTTTTTTTTTTTTGCGGATGATAACAAATATAATACCTTGTCATGTCTGCAATAAATTAGATCTTGATTTTTTTTAGTCCAATCTCTGTGTCATTTCAGTGCATGTTTTCTATTTGCTTAATTAATATTTGTTTTCACAAACTAATTAATTTGTCTATCCACCTCCCTTCAATAACTGTTATGAAAGATGTCATCTATCTTGAAGAGAATAACGGTAGTCTCAAAATAATAGTTACACAATGTCCCATCACTTAATAACAAAGGATATCATTAGATTTTGGTGGCCTTGTTCAATGAATGAGAAGAGTATTCTGTCTTGTTAAAGGGACGGGAATAAAAATGATCTATCGTGCATTTAAAAGAATTTGACAGCTAAAAATGCTTATTTTTTATCTACTTAGATGTCACTTTATACATCACAGTGAAAATCTTGGTTTAAGCTACTTTCGGTAGTTAAAATTGGCAGTTTTACAGTGAAACAGGACTACATTTCCCACAAAGCTTTGTGTCAATTATGAATTTACTAAAATGGCAGATGGGAAAATTGAAAATTGTAAAAGCTTCAAGTGTATACAGGGGATGTCTTAAAAGTTTTATAATATGTATAAAAATATCCCTGGCTTTATTGCACTGGTCAATTAACCCTGTTTTTTTCTGGAATGTATACATATTTAAAAGCATTGAATATAAGAGAAAATTTATAGTGGGTGTAATTTTTTTCTTTTAAAGAACGTTTTAAACATTATACATATTTTACTATGTTTTTCAAGCCGAAAAAAGTATACATTTCGGTGAGTTTTCTAATACACTGTTCATACAGATGTATTTAATCTCATTTGCTGAAGGTGATGACGCCTACAGCTCTTTTCCCTGCTCATTGGCTAACCGGGAAAGCCCCATAGAAACCAATCCAAAACTTTTCCGCTTTCTTTAGTGTTCTAGTAAAGATATTTTTAATCTGACTCTTTTGTTGCTAGCTTGAGATATAGTTATTCAGAATATATTCAGAAAAATGTATTCAACACTAGAGCCTTTATTTAAGAAAAAGAAAACACAAATCCCTCCTATCAGATGTAACAACCTTTCCCTGGACGTTAGGGCTTCGATAATTCAAACTTTAGCTGTGGCTAAATGGCTCATACTTTAGTTCCAAGTTGGTCCAAAGTCATAATAATTTCAAATAGGAACCGAGAACTAGAAAAGGCTTTTTTAGTTACCAATTTGACTAAAAACCAACAAAAATGGAAACTATGGGATACATATTTTGGATTATAAAATTAAAGCTACTGCTGAAGTTTTTTTGTTGTTATTTTTCTCTGTTTTGACTTCAGTCCTATCAAGGTTGTCCACTTTAACATTTAAGGGACAAATAGACTATCCTCCTTAGTAATCACCCTCTGACTTTCTTTGTTTGTTTGTTTTTGTCATATTTTGGGGATTTATGTAATATAAATGATTTAGTGGTTTACTTACCCTATTGGTGATTCATTTATATATATTTATTATGAATTGAATTTGTGTATATATGCATAGAGCCTCATTCAATTGCGAGTTGGCCAATTGAATAGGGCTCTATATAAGCACATAACATATTTTTTATACAGAACTTTTTAGTTACTGAACTTCTTTCCAAAATCAAGGTCTTCACTAACTAAAAACTTCGGTCAAAAAATATGTTATGTGCTTATATAGAGCCCTCTTCAATTGGCAAAATTCCAATTGAATGAGGACCATAGACTGCAACACAATTAAGAGATATGGATATTTTGTTTATTATTGAATCATCGGCATTTATTCCTGAACTATCATTTATACCATATAAATTTGATGTATTGATATATTTGTCAAATTATGCACAATAAAAAAAATAAAAAATAAAAAACATTTCCTTTTCAGTTATTTTACGTTTAATAGTAACCAAACTGTTATGTTCATCCATTTCTCTATTTTTTATTTTGTGATTTAATTAACTGATCTTGCAACTGGCTATTCAGCCATGTAAATAGACCGCCTATCTCTATCCAGATCCCTATTTTCTTTCATGACCAGGTCCATAAATATGGGCTGTCATTTATCCTAGGCTTGTAAGGTACTGAGGATATGGGCTTAACATCAGCTGATGTGATGAACCATCTGTCTGGCAAGTAGTACCTGAGACCTAAAATCATAACTCTTGTAATTCATCTCTATGTCAATATCTTCATCTGACATCTTCGATATTTCATTCCAGCTCCTTCTGACTCTATTTTTATGGCATTGTCCCCAAGGAACAGCTTTATAGGAGCCATATTTCATCATCCATCTCCAAGTCTCATATGCTGAGGCAAAGCCTGTAGCTGTATAAGTGGATGCAAATACTTGACACCATAAACCTATTGAATACCCATGACAAGCTGTAAGGGATATTTCTTGAAAGCCAGACTATCTTATTCAGATCAAAGAATGTGAGAGTATTGTCTTCCTGATCTATTATTTAGTATTAAAGGCAAGATTCTATTTTTACTTTTAAATATGTATTTCTTCGTTCTGTTCAAAATGGTGTTCTATTATTAACATTTATTTGTACTGAATATACCATATTTCAGATCGATTTAGCAACCATATTTTTATATTATATTACGGTGTATGTTTTTATATTCAGCAAATCAAATATATTATTTCCCCTACTTATACTCTTCCATAGGTATCCGTGTAAGTTGAATAATATTTAGTCAAAAATAGTAATGAGTTGGTTATTGCTGATATTGATACTTGTTCTATGATTTACTGGTATATGCATGCACAAAACATAAAATATAACATAATTGAAAGCAATCTTAAAGGGGCATGGTCCACAGCTTCTTTTATCATGCATTCAAAATGGCATGTTTTTACACAACAGTTATGCATTCAAATATTAAGAAAAACTTGTTTAAATGAAAATGCAGTTATCATCCTGACCCATGCATGATCCATTTAGGCTGGGATAATGAAATAACGGACACGACGACTGATTGGGAGAAACAACGGGCCACAGCTTTATCTATAAACAATTATATATAACAAAACATAACTTTATGTACACAATAGTGACCTCACGGATAGTGACCTCACGCTTTGGGCCCTGCCCAAAGCCCCAATGCTTATATTAAGCACGCCCTGTGTGAGGTAGGGTCAATGCCCACTTAGGCCAGTGGGCCGGGCAACTCACCTCCCGCCAAACCACAAACATAGCAAATTACACAACAAAATGCCACTTCTCCACTAATACCATGAATACAAAATCTTTTTATATCTATATATATATATATATATATATATATAAACATTTACATTTTCTTTTTTAACACTTGACCTAAATATCAGGGTGGGTGGGTGCTATTTCAGTCGGGAGGCCGCGCTGCTGTGCTAAACGACGCGAAACGACGCTCTTGATAGGCTGACGGCCTCACAGGCTCCGCTGGGTCACGTGACGCTACGTGCTGACCCAGGAAGCCTGTGCAGCCTCCGCGTCAGACAGTAGATCTCATTGGCTAAGAGAGGGCAAGCCCCAAGACCTTTCGAAAATCGTATGCAACAAAAAAAGCCATTCTTTCCATCTCTCTTTAAAGTATTTACAGCACTGTCCATATGTTTATGGCAGTGAGACTTTTCTGTGTAATTTTTAGAAGTAATTCTCCAGTATTCTGTATGTGGGAAACTGTATACGTTAGACTGTATGTGGAATAATCATTGCAATAAAATGGTGGTGACAGTAGTGTATATTTGGTTTACTAAATATAAATGCACTGGTTGTAGTTTAATTGCCAGTTTTGTGTAGAGACCGGAATGTATTGCATAGTGGTGGCATCCATTTTATATTCATCCAGAAACGTACACATTGTTTTGGGACTCTTGGTTCATGAATCATACGGGGGTTTGGAAGTTGGGACCATTGATTACCAGAGCTTCCACTTACACATGCTGTCAATGTGTTATATACCCTCCAGCAGTGAGGAGAGTTAAATTAATTATTGGCTGGCCACCTTCCCGATGTAAGGAATCTAATTTAAAGCCAGCTTAAAACTCATTTGGTGTTGCCACTAAACTCATTTCCACCTCAGATGAGACCTCGTTTACAGCCCATTCCCAAATACGTTAAATGATCAGTGTACTGTAGTGAAGATCTAATGCCGTATCGCATGGAGGCAGCAGGGCATTACTCATTATTTCCTGAATAGTGCAGCTTCGGCTACCATGGCAACTGATGGCCTAGAAGATGACAGGAGAACACTGGGAATCCATCACACATTGTGTATCATGGCCTCCCCAGTTTGCATCTACATTGTAATTCAGACATCTTATTTTACCATTAGAGTTAATATTTTGCAATGCACTGTGTATGTTTCCTATCATATTGGTGGAAGTGTAATCATTTATTTTATATTTATGTTGTATCATGGGCAAGGCTGCTTTACGCTGATCTGATCTCTCCATAAATGGGTATGTGGTGGTCTTAAGAGGATAACTTTTTAATGAAAAACAAAGAGAAGTAAGAAGAAAGTAAGAGGTGCACAAATATAAGCTGACCTAAGGCAGAATATTGTTGTTGTTGAGTCCTTCAGTTGTGTCTGACTCTTGATGACCATATGGATGAAGCAAGTCGCGCATATCTGTCTGCTTCTGGTTATGCTTATCCATATGGTTTTCTTACCAGCTCCTTCTCCAGTAGACGTGATTTGTCTGAACTCTCTGATATGACCTGCCCATCTTGGGTGACCCTACATAGTATAGCTCACAGCTTCATTGAGGTACACAAGCCTCTTCACCACAACAAGGTAGCGATATGGTTTGAAAAGGCAGAATTATAAACAAGCCCCTACATGCATCTGTATTTTCAGTCCGCTACATTTGATTGAGGCGTAGGGTATCTTTGGACTTTTTGCCAAAGCACGGTTTAGTGAACATTGCAATGAACTCCATTTAGAAATGGGGCCTGAAAATATAGAGAGACATTACCACTCCGTACCACAAAACCGTAATGAGTTGGGTTGTTGTTCTTATTGCTGGTGTTGGTAGTTGTTATTGTTAATGCTAGTTGCAATATGATCAAGGATAGATTTAGGTTATATACTGCCCTAGGCCTATTCAGATTTTTTTTTTTTGCCCACCACCTACACTCCAAGGGCCTCATTCAAATGTGATTTGGCCATTTGAATAGGGCTCTATATAACCACATAGCATTTTTTTTTTACAGAAGTTTTTAGTTAGTGCAGACCTTGTTTTTGGATAGAAGTTCACTAACTAAAAACTTCTGTAACAAAATATGCTATCTGCTTATATAGAGCCCTATTCAATTGGCCGAATCGCATTTGAATGAGGCCCCTAGTTATTACTCCTCCTATCCCCTTGCATTACACCAAATTAGAAATGATCAGCTACACTTACAGACAGAAAGGTAAATGCAGATAGGTATTTCTGTGCATATGATTACATTATTCCATGGCCCCTTAATATCTTTAGGCAGCCTGCTGCCCCCCAAAATGTGCTGCCCTAGGCCTAATATAATGAATATAATGAAACTTTTTTTATTGCGTTTTGATATCAAAAAATGTTTATTTCTCCTGCTACTTTTCATTTTCAATCCTTTTGTGAAACACTGCTCACTTTTTAAGCCAGGATAGTATTTTTTTTATTCCCGGGTGAATTCATAATGCTTTCCAATGACAATAAAATAATAGAAAACAAGGAGTAAACTTGATTTTTCACAGCAAATCACAAATATAAAAATCTAAAATGATTACAATGTTATCTGCTACACTACATGTATAATGGTGTGTGTTTGAGTTGTGTTTGGTTGCAGTTCACAATTGCTTAAAGAGCCTCTGTAAGTGACTTTAAAGTAGTAAAAATAGTATAAATAAAAGTGCAGTTTATAATGTGCGCAGAATGATTAAAATAAAGTAGATTTTATTTACAAAAACAAAATTAACTGGATTCACCTCATCTTTTAGCTGGAGCTCCTGCCCACCTTTTAAAAACTGATTAAGTTTGATGGCAAAGTATACTACAACTTCCCTGCACAATGGTAGCAAGGGATATACTGCCACCAAAGCCAAGCATTTTGTAAAATAGAGGACGAGCTCCAACATAAATATGGGGGGAATTCAGTTTATTTCAATGTAAAAGTGTTTTATTTTAAGATGTGGGGGGGAAACAGGCTGTTTTCAATGTAAGTTTTCTAAAAACATATACTGTTTAATCACAATGAATGTAAACATTGTGAATTCCAAACTTTATGACTTGGTAGTCCCAGAAAGGTGAACAGTGACCCTTTTACACATTGTTAATCTTGCAAGCAGATTGTTTAGTTCAGAACTGTTACCAGGCATTAATTCATCCATTTTATCGAGTGTCTTTGGAACAGATCTTGTATGAATGGTTATTAACTTTGTGTCCTTCCCTCTTTGATTGATATGCTTTTCTAAAACAAGTGTACATCCATCCCTCAGCAGCTAATAAATTTGTTTCTATATAAATAGCAATTTAGGATAATTAGGAATAATAGCTTAGTCAAAAAATATAAAGGTTACCTTGCAGAGTCATTCTGCTAAGTAATGGGTTGTGCTGCCATGTCAGTTTTGGACAGACATATGTTGGTAGGCAAGTGCGCTTTATTTGTAGTGACTTTGATTTATTTGCTCTGTAAATTAGGGACACATGAAATAATATAACGTGACATTAATTGTTTAGCAGTGTCATCGTTGTTGCTTTCTCTTGATTGTTGAAACTTGTACAAAACTAATTGAGTCTGCTATGAAGACGACCCAAACCCATGGATATGTCAGAGTAGGCTGAATGCTAATTTACCTGAAGAACTAAAACCGCTAATGACCAATATCAGACATTCATTACCTCAATATAAACATACACGGGCTTCTAAGTGGCTGACTGCAAGTGTATTGTATGTTAAATGACTGGCGAATCCATAATATCTCCTGTCTTTAGTAAAGCACGATCTTAAAATGGATGCTGGAAAGGCTTTTTTTCCAGCAATCTAAAATAATAAATATGTGTAAGCGGACGTAATATAATGTAAAATGGTTGCAGATGTGTGATAACTTGTTTTTCAGTTGTCTAACACTGTTACGTGATTCTTCTGCTTTTTTCTTCCCTAGCAACTTTTGCTCTCTATCTGTTTAAAATAAGATTTGTTCAGCCAATTACAGATTAGACAGTGGCATCATGTGAAAAACATCCTAGGGTGCATTATCTGAATGCCTTGATTGGCTGTCTAAGAGATCATTTGATTAGGGGTAAAAATAATAAATTGTTGGAGGAGGAGCCATAATTATAGAAGGAATTTATTTGTATTTTTTTTCTAAAAAAAGTAATGACCGGTCTATTTTTAAATATTATCTTTAGATTGCTGCAAATAATCCTTTACAGTGTGCCTTAAACTTGATATTTCTATAAAAAAAAAATATTTAGTTGAATCTGGGCCTGTCTGCAAAATGTCTTAGTTCAGTACAAATGGGTGAAATGTCAGCTCTGTGATTTAAGGCTGTTTTAAATGACACATGATTAATGCCCGACTCCTACCATTGCGCCTGTCTTTATGACAAATCCAGGAAGAGAAGGCTGATGGGTAAAAGATGTGACTGATGGGCTCAGGTTCAGACTTTTAGTGCCGCACATTCACTTAGTAAACAACCACTCAATGTAAGATTGTGCCACAGCTGTAGAGATGGCAGAGTGCCATTGTTATGTAGGGCATCTGTTTTACTGAGGAAATCACTGCACTGCAAAGCCCTGCTCACAGCTTTAATAAATTGCTTACTTGTTTGTTCTGTTCTGAAAAGTTTTTATCCATGACATTTTTTATTTGTGGGCTGCTATGGAGAAAAAAAATAATGTTGATATTGTTTTCAGTACCCTGTTTAAAATAGACAGACTGTGAATGCTCTGGTGTAGGGCCAACCCTTTCTCATGCCTGGTTAAAAATCTGACAATATATATATAAATATATATAGGAAATAAATAGTACATCTGTGTTCACATTTGAATGTCTAAAACAAGTTAAAAATCTTCAAGCTCAGAATTCCAAGAAAAACAGTTATTACACTGCAAATGTGCCCACAAATGCCTCGCTCTTCAATCCATAGCCATTATCAAACATGGCTTCCTTTAAGCTTATGCATGCTGTATTACACAGCTTTAATGCAAAGCCAAGGCTGGAATAAACACAGGCTGAGTATCCAATCCATGTACAGCTGTTTCAAGCTTACTGGCTATCATCAGCATGGAGCGGGATCTCAGCTTGTGTTGTGGACTTTATGAGCAGGTAGTTCACCACAACAATCATTTATAATATGGTGGACAAAAGAGCGATAGAAGCCATCCACCGTACAGTAGTACAGTAAATAAAAAGTACATCTGTGTTCACATTTGAATGTCTAAAACAAGTTAAAAAACCTGCTTCCAGCTCAGAGTTTCAAGAAAATCAGTTATTACACTGCATTCTGGGAAGCTGAGCTGAGACATGCCAATGTGCCCACAAATGCCTCTCTCTTCAATCCATAGCCATTATCAAGCATAGCTTCCTTTAAGCTTATGCATGCTGTATTATTTTGTTTAAAGTGGAATACCCCAAGGACTTGCAGTCTGTTTTAGTTCTTGCTTTAAGTTAACAGAGCTTGCAATATGTTATTTCTTAAAATCTATCCATCTATGCATTTCTCTCTGTATGTGTGCTTGTATGTATAACTGTATGTATCAGAATTCTGGGTGTGAACACAGATGTTCTATTTATTTACTGTACTACTGTACGGTGGAGGGCTTCTCTCGCTCTTTTGCCCATCATATATTAAAGTATTGTTGTGGTAAACTACCTACTCAAAAGATCCACTACACAAGTTAAGGAACCGGCCCCACGTTGATGAGAGGCAGTAACCTTTAAACAGCTGTACATGCTTGTGAATAATCCATCCCTAGATTTGCTCAAAGCTGTGTGATACAGCAGGCATATGCTTAAAGGAAGCCATGTTGGAAATGGTTATGGGTTGCAAGAGCGTGGCCTTTGTCGGCACATTTGCATGTCCCTGCCAAGGTTCCCAGAATGCAGTGTAATCACTGTATTTCTCGGAATTCTGGGCATGAAATACGTTTTTTAACTTGTTTTAGACATTCAAATGTGAACACAAATGTATTATTTATTTACTATATATATTTTTTTTTTCTTCTTTTTTTTCCCCATCTAACCCTTGTGAACCCTTTTCTCTTTGTGTTGCCCCATTATTCTACTTTTCCCCTTTCTCTGTACTGCTTACCTTCTCTTCTCCAGTTGTGTCAGTCCTTTTCTGTCCAATCTCTTTCCTTACTCTCGTCACACCTCCCCTCACTGTCGAACTCTCTTTCTCCGTTTATCTCTCTACACTAGTAATATTATACATTTTCAGTAATGCCCTTAATTGGTACTATTTCTGAGTTTCAAGAATTGTCCTGATATGTTTCCTGGAGGTAATAAGCTCTCTAACAACATGTGATATAAAGGTAATCTACAAAGGTTAAGTAACATTTGTTAAGCAGATAACTTGTATGCCAGCCAAGGAATGGGCACATGACTACTATCTGGGCAAGGACAACTTCAAAGGCGACCTTCTACGTAACCCCAAATCTGCCCTTGTGTATGTTGTCGCACCCAACATACTCCATGATACTGCTTGACCAAAATAATAAAATATTCCCAGCCATATTATGTTACTAAAAGATTTATGTTATATATTGTTTAAAATTTATTTTATAGCACCAGAGTTAATATTTTTGATACTTATTAGCTGTGATTAGTCCTTTGATGTTGTATGGTCTCGTCTGGCTATGTTCTGTCCTGAGGGCACACAACACTAGCATGTTTTTCAGAGCGTCCGTCACCAGAGATGTTAATTAAATGTTATCTAGACATATCTGGAAAAACTGCCCTGTTTATAGCCTTTGTGAACTGAACTTGTGCAATAATGTTCTGACCTAGTGATTCCCAAAATGTTTAAAATATTGCTGAGTGTTAACAACTGTAATTTGCTATGCCGTACTAAAGTATAGCTAGTGTCCATTTCCATTATAATTCTATATTTAAAGAAAATTAAATCACCAAAACATACCATTATTATATGAACAAAACGATTATTTAAAAAAAGTGGTGCTCATAATGTCCATTTTTAAACAATAATATATAGTATTTATTATAGTATAAATGCATTTTAATAATATTATATTAATATATGTATATATAAATATATATAAAATGATATATATATATATATATATATATATATATGTGTGTATATATATATATATATATATATGTATATGTATATATATATATATATATATATATATATATATATATATATATATATATATATATATATATATTGCAAACACGTCTGGTAACTACTTGTGGTCTCTAGTCTTTGGGATATCAATTCAAACTACACAACTTTCTTAAAAATTACCAAAATTTGACATGTACTGTTGTGGGATAAAGTGAAATTATATATAAAATGATTACATTTTCCTTTTTTTCTGTATGCTTTGCTCTTTTTGTTTTATCAGTTTGCTTCATCTCCTACTCTAAATACTGTACGCTTAGTTGTTTGATGCTATAAATGTATGCATGGTCAAAGTGGGATTCTCTGCCTAAAAAGATGATAGAGAGATTGTCGGTGAGATTAACTGACATGGTAAAGAACTTTTTTTTTAAAGTCAATAAAGTCATATATATAGTAATATGTCTACTGTCAGTCCGAAACATGGCGCAATTCACAACGTTGTAATCATAAAGATGTCTGTTAATGTCTAAATATACTTGTAAATGCATGCTTTTATAAATCCTTAAGCATTTTGTTCTGTATCTCTGTATCATTGACACATCCCCTTAACTGGTAGGTGGCCAGTCCTGAATAGTCTGGGCTCTCTGCCAAACTATCTAAATATATAAATATTGTTTCTTACGACTGTGCTAAGAGGAAGTCACAGGTGGAAGTTGTGTATTATGTAATAAATGGCAGCGGCGGAGCTAGTTAATGATGGCCCCAGTACAAAATAATTTGGAGCCCCCCTTCTCTTCTCCCCCAATTTCTCTTTACTCCGTTTTTGGTCAATAAACAAGCCAAAAATATATGTAGCTAATCAGATCACCCATATAGTGATCAGATCAACTCTATATAAAGTCATTCATTAGCATCCTCCCCTAATAAATTAAGATTCCTCCTTTACTGGCTTTAGCAGTGGTCCCCTGTTGTGGTTGCACCAGCAGGCGCTCTACCACTGATAAATGGTACCTCTCCTTATTTACATCAAAAAACGAGCATTGTAAAAAGCATTCATATATATTGTACATGAAATGTGTGCTTGTGGTATTATTGACACACTTATGTATTTATCTTGTAGAAGATAGATGAAGAAAATGAAGAGAATTTGCTAGCAGTCCTTACAGAGACACTGGACAGTCTCCCCGTGGATGAGGATGGATTGCCTTCATTTGATGCACTGACAGATGGGGATGTGACCAATGAACATGATCCCAGCCTTTCATCCATGCCTGACGGCACCCCTCCAACTCAGGAGGCAGAAGAGCCGTCACTAGTAAGAACCCTTCCTACTGTTTAACAGGAATTGGATGTGCTTCTGGCTACCCGCTGCATGGGTATGATGTAGTCAAAATAAGGTTTGGACTTTAGCAAATCAAAAATAATTTATTCATAGCACACAAAATGCTACAACACTGATGGTAACCAATGCTGTCCGAAAGTGCGATCATTTTATTAGCTTCTCTTTGAACTTTTAGTAGTGGGACATAGGATTAAAAATAGAAGAAAAAATAAATAAGTAAATCCACCACTTCAAAGGCTTGTGTTGCTAGCTCTTACAGATATTGATCTATTTACACTGTCCAGCATATTGACGGCTACTTTTACCACGTGTGTATGCAAAGCCACTTAAAAAATTATGTGTAGTGTGTGTTTTATATGTAACAGATAATATATGTCATTTTTGCTACTGGTTACTATATATTTTTGTATCTGTGCTAGCCGTAAAATTTTCTGCCAAGAATTTTTTAAAAATACACATAAGTGTACCATTGTCTTAGACACGCACCATTAGTTAGCTGGGAAACTCCATTTACTTACAATTAGAGTAGCTATAGGAATTGACAATACACTGTAATCAAGTATTCAAGCTATGCTTTAATGGCTTTACCACTGAAGTAATATATGTTCAGTGAGCTGTATTGAAGAACTAGAAGGGATAGTGGGTAAAAATGATTTTAGAAAAGTATAAAACAAACACAAATACAGTATTTAATTTATGATCTAGTATATTCAATTATATTGTATTGTGGTGGCTACTGTATTGATAATCCATGTGGTTTGGATTTTGGATATAGTTCCAGTTTAATATTACTGAAAACACTTGCAATAAGGAATGGGAATGCAACTTATAGTAGAAGTGATATCACTAATGGGACCACGACCTACACTACAATGTATATGCAGCTTCTCATTTATTGCATTATAAAAACATTCTCCTGTTACCAACCTTAATTCTTCAAAAAAGTAAAATCTGTATTAATGGAACTTTTAAGTAAATGTAAAATCCCACATTTTTGTAATTTTTTTGGCAAGTGATCTGACACTTGGAATATTTCAAGCAAGAAGATTATAGAAAATGTGAGATTTGATTGTCTCTGCTATTATTGTAGTGTATAATTGATCGAAAGTAGTCTTCATTCAGACAAGTAAATATCTAGTAAAGGGCTTTAAATACAGGGCCATTGAGGAGGCAAGAAGCCAATCTCTGATCTAAACACCTTTTTGAAACCCTTTAATTACTTAAGAAATATGTGTCTACTTAAGAAATATGTATTACTTAAAGAAATATGTGTTTTATAAAGTCAACAATAAAGTCATATTTCAATAAAATGGTTTTAAAATTAATATTAACATACCTTAGTTGCTGGGGCTGTTTCCGCCTCCCTCCTGTCACACGACTCCCGTTGTTTGTCCAGAAGCCATTATATTTAAGCTGTTTTATTATTCAGGAGTTGCGACTTAGGCACGTAGCACATGAATAGGGTGAGATAAGTCAAAACTAATGATGGGTAATAGGTAAACAGATTCCAGATGACTTCATTATCTTCCTGACAAACAATTTTAAGTCATGTGCCAGGCGGAGACAGACCCAGCCTACCAGGGAGGTAACATTCATTTTAAAACCACTTTATTTGCAGATGCCCTTTTTGTTGAACTATCAAGCAGTGAGCTAGATGCTAATAGACCTTTATCATGCACTGGGGTGCTTAAACTGGCCCTTTAAAGCAACTGTAATTCAACATTTTCCAACATAGTTTCTGTTTTCTCTTTCTGCACATTGTTAATCCAGCCACACAAGAGAATTCCACTTTGCAACCCCTCTAATGACCACTGTTGTATAACAAGATACTTTAATTGTGTTGATGAGGTGTTATAATCATTTTTAGCACTTAAAAGTATACTCCTATGACTTTGCAATTTCACTAACTATGCACAAATGTAGATAAGTGATTGTGATTTTCATGTAACAATAGCTTCTCCTCCCTTTATTGTATGTTTTTAGCTTAAGAAGCTGCTGCTGGCTCCGGCTAACACTCAGTTGATTTATAATGAATGCGTTGGTCTCAGTACGCAACAACATGCAAGCTCTAATCAGAGGATCAGAACAAGCTCTGCGGCTGTTAAGGTACAAAACTTCTCATTGTAATAAGGCTTAAGGACCACTGTAGTTTAGGGAGGGAAAAAAAATCACTTTTATCTTGTTTGGAACAAACGAACAAAGTTAGCCCTTTTTTTTGTAAGCTAAGAAAATAGGAAATATTATTTTAAATTTAGTGTATAGACGCAGCCATGACAATAATATACCAGCTCAGTGCATGAGGTGGGGTGTTTTCAGCAGGGAAAACCTGAATTTGTGTGAAGTGAATGGGGTAGGTGTCAAATACTATAAGCTGAATTCATTTTCCAATCGGTTAATGAATCCCACCCTCTCCCTAGCTCTGCTGAGTATAAAAGCATACCTCTCAGGCTCAAAGCAAGGAGAAAGTACTGAAGACATATTAAATGAAATACAGAATCTGCTAAAATTAAGATTTTCTCTAAAATATACTTATGCTCATGGCTTACATAACTTCTAATGTTTGTTATGCAGGCAACCCTTAACATTCACTGGGGTTTTGTCCTAGTAAATGCCAAAAAACATGAATACCTAAAATATGGGTAAATAGTGACTTTATCCATCTGACTTTCTTCGGAAAGGGGGGCGACGAGTCGAGTGGAACTCACCCCGGAGAGAAAGGCTGCATTTGGTCCGTTGTGAGGGCCCAATCATCTTATTCCTTGAGGGTGTGGGGCTCCATGGCCAAAATACAGATCTTGCATGAAAATGCAAATCCGGTAATCAGAAACCCGCGGATGTCGAGGAATCATTTGAAGTTTTTCCCACACTACAGGAGCCTTTAAAAAAATATATAGGTGGGACCTAAGACTTTAACTTTAGTCAATTCTCCCTGTGCATAGACCATGCAACAACATTTCTCAGAAATCACATGATAGATTTGATTCACAGCCACCAAACAAAAAACTCTTACGCTGTTGTGTACAGTAAATAATAAGTCTTGTTTGGGGATAATATAATAATAATAATTGCCTGACCTTTCTTTTCCTTGTTTGGTTATAGTAATAACAGAGGCGAAGCAGTAAATCTATGTAATCACAGTAGTCTACTATAGCAGACTAGTTGAGTGAGTTCAGACAGCAGCCATTTTATAGGTCTAGCTATATCTATTTTCAGCAAAGTTTAATAAAAAAATATAGCTGTGTGTGTTTCTGATATCCATCTAATGCTCAATTGAAACTGGCAGAGGACTTTCATAGACAATGGTCAGCAATCACTAAGCGTATCAGGGACTGCAAAAAGGTTTGCTGAATGCTGCAAAGACTTTTTTCTATGGAAAAAACTTACAATGCAGCCTCTGAAAAACACTTCTTATTGGTCAATGTATAGTTTAATCAGTGCTAATAGAAATAGAAATGCTTACGCCTTTAACAAAGCCGTATCTTTGGCGAAACGACTGTCAGACTCAATTGTGTGGCCTATCCTGCCCTTGTAGAGGCGAATTATGCTATTTTAATTATTTATTTAAAATTATTGGAGAAACTCAAGAATTTATGGACCAAATAACACTCAATAGATGATTCTATTTAAATTAACTGCCAACAATTTTGAAATTGCCAATTAATAAAAGTATGTTGAAATAATACTCAATAGCAGATGTTATTTAAGATGTTGAAATAGTAATAATATGAAGAATACTGTCTATTAGGAAATATATATTGCTAACAAATACTTAAATATGAAACTATATATAGCATTAAACTATTATTTCTTCCTTCACTGGAAAATAAATTGTATATGAGATAAGCTCCAAAAGAGCTATATTTAAAATGGATGCAAGTTATACATTCTCCATATTTAGGGATAATAGCAAGTTTTGGTCTCTAAACTAGTGTGAAGCCTTTCAGTTTATGAGGTATCCTTTTGAGGATCATAAGTTATGGTTATATTTGGTGTATTCCTCTTTATGTATGTATGTTTTATTTCTAAGTAGCATTTTTTCATAATAAAATATTTTCCATCCTCTTTTAGCCCAATTAGACATCAAACAATTCTATCCCATTGAATGGAAGATGACAGTCTATAGTGCTGATTCAAAATGTGTTTGCTAGATAACATTAAAACGACACAAAAGGATAATTGTTAATGTTAATACTAAGCTGATATGCTTCAGAAAAGGAAATTGATTAATTAAAACTTCAGTTTTAAAATGTGTAGTGGATAAGGTAGGAAGAACTTCTTGCTCCACCCACTTTATTGGATGGACTCACATCTGCTGAAGTTACTGATCAAACTTGGCTAATGTTCACTTTTTTTGTGTAACGGCAAGCATACGGTAATTAGCAAGTGATTTAAAGGACCAGTTAGCCTATGAAAGTACAGAACACACCCCTTAGAAGAACGCTACATTTTGATATTTCAAGTTGTCCTTTTACATTAGTTATAAAGCACACAAGTATATGTAACAGTATATATGTAATGTATTGTATTAAGGGTACATGATCTTACAATGTCATCCATGAGTATTTCTTTAAATAATATTATTTTGCAATTTGTCTGAAACTGAAGTATTTAAGCTGCTCTACAGTATCCTGTAACAAATAAGCCTTACATCATTTTAATTTCCTTGTGTTTATTGTAGGGAAGCTGTAAGTTCAAGATAGTTACATGTTTCTCAGAATAAAATTGAAGAGAAATTAAATAATCTTCAGAATAAGTAGCAACTGGGAATTGTAAATGTAATTTCGCTGTTCATCTTCTGCAAACAGTTATTCATATCATAGATCTTCTACACTTATTGTGAAGACTTACTAAAAATATCTTTATTAATTTTGTGAAGGCTCAGCTCACTAATTTTCTTTCTTTACTGTCTGGTTTTTAAGAGCGAGAATTCATGGAGCAGTAAACCGAGGAGCATTTGTCAGCAGCAGAAGCCACAAAGACGTCCCTGCTCAGAGCTTCTTAAGTACCTGACTGCAAATGATGACCCTCCTCAGACCAAATCAACAGAGAACAGAAATAACAACAGACTTGAGAAATGCAGTACCAAAAAGAAGCCCTATCTGCTTCCTCAGACACATTTTCAAGGTATCTTGGAAACTTATAAGAGCTTTTATTCAATCCAATTCAATATTTATTTACACAAACTGGTGGTTCGGTTTTTTACTTCATGGAAAATCATTTTATACTGCTGATTCTTATTGTAACTTAAAGTAGTAATTAGCAGCAGTAATAGAGAGGTACAAATGTCACTCTATAGATCCCTAGTCACACCTCACCTACCATACTGTGTTCAGTTCTGGAGATGTATATTAGTAAATGGTAAGCAATTCAAATAAAGGCAACCACAAATTGGTATGGTCTAAAAGATAAAAAGACGTCATGACCTGAATATATATAACTTAGAGGATAGAAGCGACAGGGGTGATACGTTGGAAACCTTCAAAAACTTAATACAAAAAAGAAAAGAGGAATGCAAGAACAAGATGCTATCATTTGAAGTTGTAGCATGGTAAGTACTACTTATAGAAAGGTAGTAGATTAGTGGAAAAGCCTTCCAATGGATGTTATGGGGGAGGAACGCTTTAAATGAATACAAACATGTTTGCAATATACGTAAGATTACCCTGATGGTTTATTCAACAATGTGTTTTAGGTAGAAACAAATGGTTAGATAGCCTGTTGGTGTTTATCTGTCACTAAATCTCTGTTTTTCAGCACATAATTTTCACATGGACATGGATATCGTAGATTTTATATCATTTTTAAAAAATAAGATGTTTTAAACTAAATATTATAAAAGAGTAGTCTCATAGACTTCTTTTTTTTGCGAAACAAAACCTGTCTAGAAAGTTGTACTGACCTTTCCTATTTTTATTAAGGGAAGTAATGCCAATTTGGCTTTTTCTGTACTAAAGCATTGCTTAGCAGTAACCTGGTACAGCACTTTGCATTGGCACCATAGGACTTTGGAGATATCTCCCACCTTTATACACTAAGAAAAAAAAAAAAAAAGACTGTCTCACTATAGTATAATAAACCAGGGGAAGTGAAATCTTACCTATTTCTTGTGAAATCTTGGTTTCAGTTATAAGCCTGCAGTAAAGACAATGTAAATATCACCAGTAATAAAAAATCAAGCAATAACTCCTTATTTACGACAAAATATTGCATTTGTGCTCTGGCAAAAAGGACAACTGAGGTAACCTAGTCTCCTATAAAAATGGTCCATCCAACTGCAAAATATGTTTGGATACTTCATAAATGTATGTTTTCATTTATATATAGCTCCATTATCCAACACACACTACAATTATCAAAATGTACATTTTTATGGCAGTGGTAAAAAGTATAAAGTGAAGTTTGGATTTGTAGCAATGGGCAAGATCAGGGTATGGGTGCAATAGGTCAGCCCAAAAAATCAGGAGAAGTAGGGTGTGCGAAACGAAGTATAGAGAGTTGGAATTGGGTTTTTATGCTGGTACAAAATGTATGTAGGTATAGAGATTAAATTATGTGAAGTGGGAGTTTATTCTATTGAAGGGGCACAATGAACGGAAAAAGGTCGGAAAGGGGAGTAGGCACAATGTGAGTGGTACTGTAAGTAATAAGATTATTGAGAGTATTATAGAGAGTAGTGGTGAGACAAGGTAGAGAAAATGCTGTTGTAAAATACAGTAAAGACTCCATGTTATTATTAAATATAAAAATATATTACCGAATGTTGTCATTTTCAAACTTAACGTTTGACTTAAATCTAGTTGCGGTTAATTTCTTAACTTAGCCCAGATTGTTTCAACAGGTTTCTCATTTTGATAATAAAAAATTCTTCAATCAAAAGGTATCTTGACTTCTCATCAACAGAGCCAATAAGAAAATGCTAGCTCCCACCGTCCCAACTGGTATTACTAAAAAGCAATATCATTAAATAGTGATGTATAAAACATTGTATGAATCTTTATCCTCGGGCAAATGTGCTAAAATGTCTGGAATCTCAACAAAAAACACAGAATATAAGACATAAGAGATTTGCATCAAATAATATATTCCTTATTGTGGCATAGAGATAACAAAAGGAGACGATGAAAGGAGTTTAATATTCAGCAGATTCTGCCACTAGTGATCATTCCTTGAACAGGACTTAGCGTTGTTTCTGTGTAATCTTTGATACAATGATATGGTTGGAAGTCTTTGTGATGGCAATTAACACAATGACAGTTAAAAATGTACCACCATATATGTTTTATTACTTTTAAAGGTGCCAAGACAAACAATTAAAGGGCTACTGCAGTATGGGAAAAACATGATGTTTATAAAATATAACAAACTTACAATATTAACAGCGTGTAAGCCATGAGCATGAAAATTAATAAAATAGGTAAAATAAATATGGCAGATTCAACTACCTCCAACTGTATAGCACTGTTGTTGAGAAACAGTCTGTAAGTGGCTAGAGCATCTAGAACCAATAGGTAGGGCTTCAATATCCCTTTAAAAATGTACCATACAGAATATACAATACAGAAAGTTATAGTGATTATATACTGCAGCGTTCAGTGTTCCTTACATCAGTGATTAAGAAATGTATGAAATATAAGAAATGTAATTGAACGGACATAGCTGAATTATGATAGGCCGCTCATGATAATATAGTTAGATTTGTATAAATATGCATTTATTTAACAAATAATAAATATAACATATTACAACCACATTGTCTTGTTGCATTGCTTTGTATTGTCTATTTGTGTGTACCTGTAATTAGCTCTATGGAAAATGTTGGTGCTTTATAAATAAAATAATGATTAACATCCAATTCTTGTCTTTGTTTAACTTGCAGCCAAGTCGACGATCCTTTCACTCCCTTTGACGCCTGAGTCTACAAAGTAAGTATTAAACAATGACATACTGTTTTTGCAAGGGATGGGTGTCTTCTGGTTTTGGCTACAATAGCTCCATTTCAGCTTGTTTTTATAAATATGCGCTGTCTTCCAGTGATCCCAAGGGTTCCCCATTTGAGAGCAAGACTATTGAACGAACCTTAAGTGTGGAGCTCTCTGGAACTGCAGGTGAGGAGAGTTAAAAGTTAACATTTCCATACATGCAACTGTGAAGTTTGATTATGGGTCTGCCGTACGGGTTTGTTATTTTCTTTGTGACTAGAAGCTCTTTGTTAATATTTTGAGGTTGTCCAAGCTTGGGAACCTGATGAGCCCTTCAGCCATTACACGGGCTGCAATGGCAATTTTTCCTTATTGGAAAAAGATCAAATTGAGCATAGCAAATCTCTGTCTTTGTTATAAAGTTGCTTATTATTTAGCACTAACAACCGGATATTGATAATGACTAGTTAAATAAATGTGCCACATTATACTTTATTCACAGATCATGCTTTAATTGCAGTAAATGGAAATGTAATTGTATTGTAGTTATATAGTAAAATTATAATCTTGAAGAACTGTACTTGAAAATATTTTTAGAATGTAAAAAAACACAATAACTATATGAGGATACTAAAGCAATGAACATGAATATGAGGGAGCTCAGAGGGGCAGTGACTGACAGATGTGCCTAAAGTGCTGGAATGCTATATATATATATATTTATATATATATATATATGTATATAATTAATATTATTATTATCACTAGCGAATTGCCTGTCAAAAAATTACAGGCATAAAATTGTAAGCCAGGCAATACTGTTTGCCACACAATATGAGGCTTTTGCTTCTCTGAGCACCTTCGGCGCTCTTCGCAAACATTTCCTCCCGCCTACTGTATGGGCCGCTCATTGCAGGGCTCCTTAACCTGCAAGTTTTATGCTTAGGAATGCCATGTGTCTCTTTCCATCTCCCCCCTGTCCCTTCCCTGTGTCTGCTGAATGTTTGTGTGGCGCGCACTGACTGCGTCCCTGGCGTTGGAGGTGTAAATGTTACTGTCTTTGCCGTCGTGTATTTTCTAAGTCCCGCGTGCCTGGCTTTGCTCAGCCTCGTTTTCATCCAGTTTCAGAATTTTTTACCTTTTTCATCCGTCATTTTTTTTCTTGCTTAGCCGATTTTCGAGTGGCGAAACACGTCAAATAAGGCTAAAAATCGCTTGCCACCTCACTCCCAGGCTTCCTGGCTCTCCCCCTGTTCTGTGTGTGAATGTATTTATTTTTTTAAATAAATTTTCTTGTTTTTCCTGTTTTTCGATTTCCGCTCTGTCGCCCGTTAAATTCTTATTTTTTCGAGGTCAAGTTTTTTTTCTTAAGCTTGCATGTGTGACGGGGCCGCTGGCTGCAACGAGCGCCTTCAGCGCTCACTGCAGCCTAAGTGCTGCGCCGCTGCTTAATTGCTCATTTCGGCCTAAGTCCTGCATGCTTTAATCCCTCAACTGTTCGCCTTGCTTTGCGATGCTCGCAGGGCAACGAGCGCCTTCAGCGCTCATTGCCTAAGTCCTGCAAGCTCGGAAGGCTTAAATGCCTCCACGGCTCGCCTCACTTCGTGAGGCTCGCAGGCGTGACGACAAATCGCAGTTTGACAACTATTATATTTGATTATTGTAATTCTTTTTTTAATTAATATTCTATTAAGGTGCTATCAGTAGAGCTAAATGATTAACCTCTTTGTATTAGCTAGAGCAATCAACCAATTGGTGCACTAGGGGTTATAGGGTACTATGCTACTACTCTCTTTACACTCTGAACTGGGGAATTAGACATCTGTCTAAGAAAACTGCGTCTGTAAAAATAGTATATTAATATTTATTTTTGTTTTAGTGTATATTACAGTGTTATCAAGGCACAGGGAAATATTTTTTTTCTTTGTCACATCTTAAAGAAGGTGTTCCTAAATGCCTCAAATTGTGTTATCAAATGATGGTCTCAGAGCACAGTTATCTGATTTAAACGTTTAACTGCTCATTGCGCAGCAGCATAGACATATGAATCGTGCTTGTCTGCAAACAAGTGCATTTCGTGCTAATTTGAAGGAAATTGAAACAGGTGTTAATGTTTTTTTCATTAAATAAACAACTTTTGTAAGTTTAAAAGTATTCTCTTTGAAATGCATGGAAAATTATGTTTTATGTCCATTTAAAAATTAGGTCCCAAGTAACATTAACATATTTACTCTTTTAACTAAGTCTCTGCCGTGTAGTCTTGCGCTAATTTGTCTTGCGTTATTTTGTCTATTCCGCGTACTTTCCCATTCGTTCTGTGCTATGTAGTTTTAATTTTTTTTTTTACTGCTTTCACCTCTCCATCACTCATTAGCTGAACTCTGAGCCGGTGGCAGAGGTCAGGGTTGTTAAACCAGTGAAGCAGGCTTGTCTAATACATACTAAAGTGTTTTATCTGCAAGTAGAATATGTCTTACACAAGATGAGATACACAGATCAAAGCAATAGGCCCTGGGCATGGGAGACCTGCTTTGCCTGAATAATTGTTTAGGCTTATAATCATTAGTGCTTTTGAATGATTGGTAGCTAATTTCTTTATTTGCTGATACTATAACACATTAAGTTTTAAAAATGATAACACTAACATTCACGTGCAATCTGAAATCGAGAGGATAAATGTATGGAAAGCTTTCGCGCTTCTAGTTTACTGGATATTTCATTACAAATTGTTTCTCAGAGTAACAATCCACAAAAAACCCCCAAATGTACAATGCTACATTTAAATGTACTATCATTTTTAAATTAACAAAGTTTTTACGGATCTAGCGTGTTTCATACACGCCACTGAGGTCCAGAGTGACAAGTGCTGTACACCCCTCCCACTCGTCTGTCAGAGGCTCTGTCCACTTAAGGTGGATTACTACAGTTACAGTTCCAGAATGATATACAAGCAGAAAGAGTGGGACCTGGGGGGGGGGGGGGGGGTAGAAGATCATAATGGGGGACCTGGTGTGGGGGGGGGGGGGAGTAGGAGATCATAATGGGGGACCTGGGGGGAGGGGTAGGAGATCATAATGGGGGACCTGGGGGGGGGGTGGGGGTAGGAGATCATAATGGGGGACCTGGGGGGGGTGGGGGTAGGAGATCATAACGGGGGACCTGGGGGTTGGGGGTTGGAGATCATAATGGGGGCCCTGGGGGGGTGGGGGTAGGAGATCAGAATGGGGGACCTGGGGGGTGGGGGGTGGGAGATCAGAATGGGGACCTGCCCCCCTCCCCCCAGGTCCCCATGCGGAGGCATAGAAATAAATATGTGCGTACATTGTGCTTAAATGTTTTTTTACATTTTAGTAAATTTTTAGTAAATAGATCCATGTCAGAATTCTCTACTTAAGAACCGGCTCCCAAGAAAGATCACACTAGTGTCTGTAACTTATTATTACAGTACAGGGGTATTATTATTATGTGTTATTATTACCACATATGAGCCATTATTGTATTATTATTATTAAGACGTTCTCAGGAACATATCTGGTTCTTAAGCCGGGGGCAGTCTTATATATATATATATATATATATATATATATAAACACACCTAAACTTATGATTTGAGATATAGAAAGAGAAAATGAGGGGTTACAAGTGGGCTTTTTGGACTGCACAAATCTGAATGGCTTAGGGCCGCATGAACCCTAAATACCCCCATAGCCAGCGTCTTACTAACTTGAGTTCGAGAGACAGACTATATATGAAGTTGACTCGTAGCCGTTGGCTGGGGGAGGGAAATTTTCAGTGTTTCTGTTACTGCTCCTATGACAATTTGTATTGGCAATATTGAAGCCTGCTGAGTATTGTCCCAGAATAATACCCCGCAGGCTCTTCTGTGAACAAATGGGATTATTAACTTACATTGATTCTCTTCAATATTATATATGTTTTCCTTTTTTAAAAGAGCTTGAATATATGTCTTGCTTGTTCTCTGATCGGTAGGTGTGCAGATTTTTTTCTATCCTGAGTGAAATACTTCAGTGTGAGATTTACAAGCACATTATTTAATTTCTTTTTTTATGTGATATGTGCACAGTATAAAGATAAATATGCTGATAACCCATAACACAGAATGCATTACAATGTTGGACAATGCTGATAGCCCTAAATCTTCAGGGCCTTGCCAAGAGCTTAAATAAAAGAGCCTTTATTGGTTTGTTACTGAATGTGTGTCACAATATCTTTACACATTTGCCCTAATTCCTGTTATAATAAGGTATTCATGCCTTGATTTGAGAAGCTATAAAACAGACTTTCAATTATAAAACACAGAATGGTGAAAGAGGTGCAATTTGCAAAAGTATAGTCATTTCTAGTTTACTGTGCATTGCCATCCAAATACTGGCTACTGTGAGTATAATTAGCTTTCTGACAACTCCAAGCAAAATAAGGAATAGTGCAATTTATTTCCTTATATTCACCCCGCATAGGCTCCGTCTCCGCTATTGTTTTACTTATTTCGTTATTTTTACATTATTCCATATTCTTATTTTATTTTGTTGACACCCAACAACAAGCTGAGAGTATTAAAACTATGGCTATGCATTGTACTAGCCATTTTCTCTACAGTATATAATTCTTGATATATATATATATATATATATATATATATATATATATATATATATATATATAGCTCCAGTATTATAAAGTGTGATTGTAATATGCACATTTTGATACAGTGTGCCTAACTAACTACATGGTAAGGGATCTAACTACATGGTAAGGGATCTAACTACATGGTAAGGGATCTAACTACATGGTAAGACTGGGAAAGATTATTTGGCCACCATTGAAACTAATTTGGATACTGTGTCACAAATTATAGGTCAAGACAACACAGCATAAAATAACTGCTAATTAGCACAACAAGGTTGCTAACTAATTAGAATATGATGCCATAATATATATTAAAATCACACAGGCCCTGCTGAAATTCTCAAGAATTTGGACCATATATGTACTTAAAACTATTATTATATACAGGAGACCATAGGAACGTTCTCTGACTAGTTCTCAAACTAAAGGACTACTGTAGATTAGCAAAAAGTTCACATGTTTGTGCAATATGAAACAGACTAATAACAACATGGGCTAAAAATGCATTTTTCAGAGAAAATTTTCATTTTAGCAAGGTCTGCTAATGCATGGAAGCTGCCATGATAGAAATACTTTCTTTTGAAGGCATCAGCATGGCAAGCAGTTTATATAGTTAGAAATAGAAGGAGAAAATCTAGATAGGTGCCTATTTACATGCCTGTGCACAAACTGAAAAGATTGTCAATCAAATTTTCTAATCTATAAATGTCAACAAACCAGTATTGTTCTTTTTTGTTAGTTGACTTCTCCTGACCATGCATTAACATTTTTCGGAACATGTAGTCACACAATTAAACATTCTGCTGATATGTTTATCTTATCAATAAGATAAGCAAATATACAGATCTGTATTGGGAGCCCCCGGGAAAAGCAAATAAGGGAGGGGGCTTTTGACCGGGCTAAGTGCTAGGGTAGAGGGTAAGGTTCCAAGGGTGGAGCTTAATGGGAGGCTATTTAAGGGGGTGTTTCCCGCCATTGTGCCACTTGACAGAGGCACAGAGTGATGAAAGTTTCCTGCCTTCCTACCCTGTCAAGTGTTAATTGTTATTCCCCTAATGTGGATTCATTGATCCAACAAATAAAAGATCAAGTAAGAATGGCTGCAATCTGTCGTGACAGCAATTAGATCAAGGAGCGGAGAGCACGAGGAGCGCATGTCACAAGGAGGATGGAGAGAGGTCGCCTGGCTTTTAGGACAAGACCCCAGAGAGATTGAGCCCTGCAGTTGCCACCCCTAAAAAGAGGAGACAGAGTGGCACCCCAAGAAGAAGGTAACGGGAGCAGAAAGAAGTGCGGCGGAGGAAGACGCGTCGGGTAGTCGGCAGGACGAGACGGAGGGACCCCCTGACAGGCTTGAAGAGGACTTACCTGGGCTGGTGAGGAAGTCAGGAGGAGAGGCAGCAGGAGCAGCTTCCAAGAAAAGGTTGAAAGCTGAGAAGATCGGTTTGGCAGCAGCGGAGGTGCGCAGCAAGGAGCAGGCGGAGGGATCCATGCAAGCAAGAAAGTAGAGCCGGCGCGTCGGAGCAGAGGCAGAAGTGACGTCAGAGCAGGGTGAGGAGCTGGTTGCCGTGCTGCTGATGGGCAGGTCTGATGGAGGGGAAGCAGCAAGTGATAAGCTGCAGTGGATAGCGGAGCTGAGGTCTGATGGAGGGGAAAAGGGGCAGTAGGAAGAGACAGCATCAGAACAGGAGATGTGATAGGGGTAAAGAGGAAGGGAAGAAAAGAGAGTGCTGAAGGGAATGATAATTCTTTAGTAGAAGGGCAGCAGAGATGTAGAATGAGGAGTGTGGTGTTAAGGGCCAGCCAGGCAGCAAGGGAGCACAAGAAAAGCACTAAATGGAAGAGAAAGTAAAGGCAGTGAAGAAAGGAAGAAAGTAGAGTTTTAGGGGATGAGGAAGCAGAGTGATGCAGCAGGAGGAGCGAGGAGCTGTGCTAGAAGAGGAGGGCAGCGGACAATCAGGCAGTGAGCAGGCCAGATTGGAGGAGTAGTGGCAGCGTGGGAACAATAAGATGGGCATGGTGCAGAGGGCCTTTACAGTGAAGAGGAAGAGGATCAGCTGAGCAGGGAGACTGCAGGGGAAGCAGTGAGGAGGTTTTTGTTGTGTCCCCTGTGTTTTCTTGTTGTGACCCAGGAGAAGGGACGTCTGCCGGGACTGGTCAACAGCCAAGGAGTAGTCAGCGGAATGCAACAGCAGGACAACTAGAAGCGAGGCAGCGGCCGCTGCAGCAGAAGCCTGCTGGTCTGTGGAAACAGAGCCGTCAGGGTCCAGCATGGGACGCAGAGAGCAAAGGCATCGTGATTTGGTGGAGAGTACTGGCTGCGGGGGTAAGCTAAGGCAGACTGCAAGGCTTTTGACTACAGGTATCGTAGATCAGCAACAGGGGCAAACTTCTGAGTAGTCATTCATCTTCGATCAACAGCAGGAGCAGATGTTCACCCTCCTCAGTACAGTGGCCCAGGTCAAGGAGGTGGTCCCAGAACTGTAGAAGGGAGTATGGTGAGCATGACCGTAGAGATAGGAGCAGTGAAAGGTGTGCTCGTCATTATAGATATCGTCATGGCTAGAGAAGTCAGAGGGACCAAGTACTGCCTTCTGGTGTGGACAGGAGGGTATTAGGATCGTCCAGGAGAGTGAGAGGTGAAAAGGGCGACGTCAGGAATGACATGCGTCCATTCTCACTCAAAGGAAAGGATAACAGAGAGATCGCCAGCAGGAGCGGAGCATGTCCATTCTCAGTCGGAGGAAAGGATAACAGAGACATCGCCAGCAGGAGCGGAGCATGTCCATCCTCAGTCGGAGGAAAGGATAACAGAGAGATTAGACCACCTACAGGTGTGACGGCCCCTTTGTTATCTACTGACAGGGGGTACACTAGTGAGTATAATGCAAATACACACAATACAATTAACAATGCTGGCAAAGTTAAGGAGTTAGGGGCAGGTTTGACAGTTTTATGGTCGCAATTGCAAGTAGTAGGGAGTGGGGCCCTTGTAGAGCGTGGGTGGATCAAGAAGGAGGGAGGAGCAACACTCACCTGGGTGGTCAGCCGTTAGTAGAGGGGGGGGGTCCTCTAGAGGTGAGGGAGACAATAGTATAGACGTGGCAGTCAAGGACCCAGAGGTGATTAAGGCAATGCAGTAGGAAGTCACTCGGTATCGGTATTAAAGGTAGCAGATATCGCATTGCAGAGGTCAGCATTATGCTCAATAGGCCCTATTGGGGAGCATGTTTAAAAAGAGCTTAGGCAGAGAAGATGGAAACAGGGTTCATAGAGATATTCTCATGGCACCCGCTGGATAGTTTCATAGAATTTAAACACGAGTAAAAGAAAGATGATTTAAAGAAGGAGGAAGAGGAGAAAAAGGGGAGATATATAAAAAAAAAAAAAAAAAAAAAAAGTAGTTTTTTAGTAAATGCCTGCAGGCGTATGTCAGCTTTGCCAGCATAAAGGGTGAAAAAATTTCCTGAGGTTGCTCATCCCTGTTCTGTTACTCAGATGAGATTGAGGGGAGTCATCGGACGTATGGGGGATTGGCGTGGTGGCAGTATATGAGAAGTTTAGGCAGTGAATGGCGGTTAGACCTAGTATGCAGTGGGTTGTTAGGGACATGGGTAGCTGGTTGAGGATTGTTATCCCGGAAAAACTGGAGGATGCTAGGTTGTTAGAAACGGGTTTTGCTGAGGGATAGATTATTCCAGCATCAGATATGGTGCCTTTGGGGAGGCCGCCTGATTTACAGTCACCAGGGAGAGGCCAGAGTTGGTATGAGAAAAAAAAAAAAAAAGCTGATAGAAGAGGTTTCCAAAAGGACGAATGGTGGGTCCCTTTGATGGGTTTACCCTAAGTAAGTGGAGGATTTCTTCTTTAGGCTTGGTACCCAAGTAGGCTAATTCATCGTTGTCGTATCCTAAAGGTCGGTTAATGATTGTATTTGTTCTGTTACGTTTTCATCAGTTAAGCAGGCAGTTAGGTTAATTAGGAGGGTGAAGGTGTGCTTGACTAGCAAAGGTTGACATAAAAAAAAAAAAAAAACATAAAATCAGTGTTTAAATTGCTTCCATTGCATCAGGAATCTCATCCCTTGTTGGGGTGTCAATTGTTAAATCAGTTTTGTGGGCTTAGGTTTGCCAATGGGTTGTGCAATTTCATGTTCATATTTTGTCAAATTCAGTAAAATTCTACACTGGGTAATTTGTTATAGGACTAGTTTCTTTCGGTTGTGCATTTCCTAGATGACTTCTTGTTTATAGGCCAGTATGTTTGTCAGGGGTGTAACAAGTTATTTCAGGTGTCAGCGGTGGAGTGGGGGATCCCATTGGTATTCTCATTGATTCTGTTTCTTTCCAGTGTAGTTTACCCTGGGAAAATGTGGTGTATTTAGGCAACCAGAACAGGAAGTCGTGGCGGCAAGGAAAGTTAGTTGAAAGTGTTGCAGTCTTTGCTAGGAAAGTTACTTTTATTGTCATATTATACCCATGGGGAGGATATTTGCAAGGAGATTGTCCTTGGCTACAGCGGGGATCCACCAGCCCCATCATCATATAAAAATATTAGTGTAACACCTGGAGGATTTGAGAGTTTGGGTTTATTTCGGCAGAATTTCAATGGGAAACATTGATGTTAAGGAGGCCAGTGTTTCATGTGGTGATAGAATTATTTACTGATAGGCGTTGGGGCAAATTTTGGGGGACATGGGTGCGGAGAGCGTTGGCCAGTTGAATGGAGAGAAGAGAAGGTTGAAGTAGCTAATGTTTTAGAATGGTGTCCAGTTGTGGTGTCGGTCCTGTTATGGGGGGAGAAGCTGAAGAATCAACATGGGGGTTGTTAGGTGTGACAAGTTTAGTGGGGTTCAGGCAATGAATTCACTGCCTCTTCACTGCCAGTAGTGAGATTGCTGCGGCAACTGGTATTGAAGTGCCTGCAATATAATATAATGATAAGGTCTACACAGATTGAGGGAGTTAGAATTGTCATAGCGATGGCATTCTCAAGGGGTAGTGGAGCAGGAGATGGCGTAAAAAAAAAAAAAAAAGGGGGGTAGGGGATATGATGTGTGTTTAGTAATAAAACTGTTACTTGGAATTAAATTGTTTATTTTTAATTTTCAGAGCCTTTACAGTTGTGGATTGTGGGACACTCTTTCATTTAAGGGCTGCAGCAACCCGTGAGCATGGTCAGCAGTGGTGTTTCACGGAGGAGGTGGTGTTAGTTAAGTGGTGCGGGATCAGTGGCATGAGATGGGAGCAAGTCTTATTGACAGTGTGGGTCTTGCTCGGGAAGCTCCTCCTCCGGACTTATTAGTCGGGCATGCAGGTGGGAATGATGTGGGCTATTTGCCCAAGAAAGAGTTAATTAGGCTAATAAAAAGGGATGTGTTAAGGCTCCTAGAGTTTTCCAGGGCTGCTTATTATTTGGTCCCAAATAACACCAATACTTCATTGGAGAGGGGCTAGTGATCAGAAAAGAGTTGGACAAGGCGTGGTGTAGGGTGAATAAAATAATGTCAATTTTGCAAGGAAGCTTGAGGGTTTTCTCAATTAGGTGGAAGGACCTGTAATTACAGATAACAAAACATATTTTGTGTTTTTATAGACGGGGTGCACCTGAATGAGATGGGGCTGTCTTTTTTAAATATTCACTTAAGGTGGGGATTGTCCAGGCCATGGCGAGGTTTGGTGGGGCTTAGCCCAGTGGGCTTGCGGGTGGCGGGGGTGCTGCATCACCCTAGGAGGGAGCTCAGTAACTGGTGAGGTATCCGGTGAGTGGTCGTTGCCAGAGGTCCCTTGGGCACGGGGTTCCATTGGCCCTCTGGCTGGGTGGTGAGCTCCTTTCCGTGTAGGGGTGTGCAGCTACCTCTTGTCATCATGCCATGTTGTCATGTTATTAATAAAGCTGTGGCCTGGTTTTACCCATACAGGTGTATGTGTCATTATTTGGGGGTATGGGTACTTGGTTAAGTCCTCTCGGACCCCAGTCACTTATGCTTAGGTCATGGGAGCCCCCGGGAAAAGCAAATAAGGGAGGGGGCTTTTGACCGGGCTAAGTGCTAGGGTAGAGGGTAAGGTTCCAAGGGTGGAGCTTAATGGGAGGCTATTTAAGGGGGTGTTTCCCGCCATTGTGCCACTTGACAGAGGCACAGAGTGATGAAAGTTTCCCTCCCTCCCACCCTGTGAGTTGGTTTTGGATGTTTAATGTTATTTGTCACAGCTTGGCGGGGGTGCTGCATCACCCTAGGAGGGAGCTCAGTAACTGGTGAGGTATCCGGTGAGTGGTCGTTGCCAGAGGTCCCTTGGGCACGGGGTTCCATTGGCCCTCTGGCTGGGTGGTGAGCTCCTTTCCGTGTAGGGGTGTGCAGCTACCTCTTGTCATCATGCCATGTTGTCATGTTATTAATAAAGCTGTGGCCTGGTTTTACCCATACAGGTGTATGTGTCATTATTTGGGGGTATGGGTACTTGGTTAAGTCCTCTCGGACCCCAGTCACTTATGCTTAGGTCATGTATTTCACATAACATGAAATTTGACCTTTCCTCTTGTACATAAACTATATGTTTAACCATTTAATATTTATGTGTATTTCTTGCATATCTACATGGCGATATGTGTTTATCTTCTTAAAAGTATATATGTGTGTATATATATATATATATATATATATATATATATATATATATATATCTCAGATGCTTTGTTTTAGGGACCCAAATGGTGCATATTTTTTTAGTGCAGTCAGTCATGATTTTCTCAAAATGTCTTTCCATTATATATTCCCTTTAGTATGTCCCTTGGTATTTTTTGTTTTCCTTCCTCTAACAGTACACATTCAATCTTTTATTTGTTTTCTCTCTGGAGTATAAAGATGGCTACCTGTCCTGTGTTCTGCCATTACTCAGTGATTAACTTGCCCTTGGCAGTGAAGCAGTGAATCTTCTTTATATACCCCAGGGAGTAATAGTGACCATGCTCTGTGACTGTAGTATACAGCTGCTAGTAGGAAAGGGGTTAGCAATTATATTGTATATTGTCACGTTAGCACTTGCACCTACAGTATATATGTATGACTCACAGTTTCATTATCTTTGAATATTTGTTTTGGTTGCTTAAAAAAGGTGTAGTTGTGTTTGCGTTGCTGAAGCTAGGATTATTATACTGATGGAGTCTAAGATGTGCATGTTAAAGTATCATAGTTGAGAAATAGGTGAAACTGCCCCTATAGATCTATCATAATGACTGAGCCACGAAATGATCTACCTGTACTTAAATAAGGTACTCTGAATGAGTGGTGTGCTACTATCGCTCCAAGGCAGGCACGAGGTAATGGTGGTGCCAATGGTGCCTTGCTCCAGGGCCCACACTTCTACGGGGGCCTGGCGCTGCTCCTACTCTATTGCCATTTACTTACGTAGTGTAGGAGCCCCCTTGCCCTCCCACCTCGGCCCATGCCCACAAGCCCCGTTGGGCCATTCGGGATTCTCCTACCGAGGCAAAAAGACACGCAGCCAGGGGAAAGAACAACTGGCAACGAATCCCCCAGATCATCTGTAGAAGCCCACTTGTGAAAGGGACTTGGCGAGTCTCAGAGGATCCAGGGTGGTCGCGTGGCATAGGCCATGGTGGGGAGGCCAGGGGTTCTACACTACGAAAAAAGCATTTATATATTATTTATATTCAAATATATCATTTTTATCCTTTATTTGTGATGCAGCAACATATTCTGTAGATATATATATATATATATATATATATATATATATATAGTACCAGGAGGGGTCAACGAAAAAAAAAAAAAGTACCTGGGCCCTCCGTTCACTAGACCCTTTGATAATATTATTGTTATTATTGTTCTTTATTTATCAGACATTTTTTGTAGTTTAGCCATTTCAGGACTCAGTTGAGTGTCCAGTGGAACAAATATTAAATTTCATGAGCCATGATACAGTATTCTAACCTGTATAGCTATATATGATTGTACAATATATATAAATTATTAGAATTATTAGAATCTTGGTTCTATTTAATCAGCATTTAAAAAACAAAAACTTTCACTCTTACTAAAGCCAAATCTGAAACTAGCAATGGATTTCCAGTGCAAGAAATACATAAGTGTGAGTGATATAGAGGTACTGTTTATTACAGAGCACATTTCAATGCAGTAATCATAAATATAGCTAAGGTTGTGCTCTGTTGAAATATGACCTACATAGTGTTGATTGTTTGTGTTATGTGATTTGTCTGACACCCATTACATTCTTGGTAATGGCAGCTATTTGTTGCTGTGCACAGCAGGCTCCTTTGACAAAAGAAAATAGACAGCAATAAAAGCCATAGTCAAAATTTCATTCTGAGAGGAGCCTCACTGCCTATAGTTTGTGCAAGTGTGATAACAGTGTTCTGCACTGCCTTTTGTCAGCCTGCAGCCGGTAACAGCCACCTGTCCTTCCATAAATCTATCAGTACGAGGTACTAGCAAAAAACAGCTTCAAATGCACCTAGTGTTTTTAAAGCGGCCTGCTTAGCAATACTAACATCAACAGGACCCCCCCCCCCCCCAAAAAAAAAAAGTGTACCTGGGATTTTTTGAGGGTCCCTCTCTTGTGCCCTTATTTAAGTCCCAGCCACAGCTCAGCACACAACGCCACTTTCATCCCACCCACCTCTCCCCTCATCTCATAAGCACTTAGCCCTCTGTTCAGACCAAGAAGCCCGTAGCTTTGAACCACACCACCAGCTACATGGGGAGAGGGATCCAACTACAAATGGTTTAAGTGGTTTCTTATTTAAAATAATTAAAGCAGACACCTCTGGTTTGGCATGTTAGTTCTAGTTACATTATATATACAACCACTTGATGTCAGGGTTAAATTCGGCAGCCAATGAAACACAGGCAGCAGGTAAAGGAACATTTTCAAGTTTAATTTATAAAAAGTACAAGTTTACTCAATTTCTAAAATAAACTTGTGTATACCTTTATCATAAAAACATGCAGTATGTGTCCCTTTAACAAAAACCCATTACACAACAATATATAGCATTTTTGTGGGCATATTTGCATGTCCCTGCTCAGCTTCCCAGAATGCAGAGTAATAACTATATTTCTCAGGATTCTGAGCAGGAAGCAGGTTTTTTAACTTGTTTTAGACATTTAAATGTGAACACAGATGTACTATTTATTTACTGTACTACTGTACGGTGGAGGGCTTCTATCACTCTTTTGCCCCCCATATATTAAATGATTGTTGTGGTGAACTATATATATATATATTTATTTATATTTATTTATTGAATAGTACATTTGTAATCCCATGTGAATGTCCAGCCATTGCATTGCGTTCTGGGAGAAATTAATTTACACTGCATCTCACTCTTAAATTCAAAAAACACTTTATACATGGCTCCTTTCAGGCATATGTGGTGACCCTGTTTAGTTTGTATGGAAATGTTATTTTCACTATGTTATGAGAACTGATTGGCCATGAATACCTAAATATGTTTGAATATGATATTAATTATTGCTGGCACCATACTGGTAGGTTGGTAGATATTTTTATGAAAATATAATCTACTGTAGAGCTTAAAACGCAACACACAGTATACTATAACTAAAAGATATTAATTGCATAATAGTGGCAATTATTCTGGGTACATATTTATAACTGTTAGTATCCATTATTTGTAATGCCCCAGAATCTATAGTCTTGCTCATAAAAGCTTATAATAAAACATATATAAAAATATGAGTTACAAATAGTTAAATGCCTTCTTTTTTCTTATATATTTATACATAATGGGAACATTTCTGTAGATTACAGAAAATGACTATTAAAGAAAGATGGTATCAGCAAGTACACAGTATTCAGAAAATATGTTCGCCAAATATAAATGAATTTGCATAAAAATAATTTTTCAGTGATTAAAAATGATTAAGGTCGTAACTTGGGAATATATCAATTAAAGAATAAAGTACAAAAATAGCTTGCCCGGCATGGAAATGTCTTGAGATTCCATTTGAGATTGAATTGGAAATGTGTATCTCCCATTTTGATAGCTAATGTATAATGCAATATTAGATTTGGTTTGAAAAACAACCACATAAAAATCAGGATATAATTATGCTTGCTTTAATGCCAAAAATCCTGGCGAGTTTGTAGACATAATTACTTGTAGTTACTAATACTGCTAATAATAATTGGTTTTATTTAGAGCGAAGTGTTCAGAAAGTAAATGAAGAAAACATTATTTATGTCCCCTACAGCTAATGATTTAATATTATTGCTTCTCAGTTTACATTTAGGTAAATAAAGTATGTAACTCATAATAAATGAAAGTCAATTTTACTGCCTTGCTAAGTCTTTTTCGGTTTATTTCAATCCTGTTTTTAAGGGAACATCTTCTGCAAAATTTCCACAGTTACTGAATGCAAGAGAATAAGAAAACTGTATTATGTAGTAATGATTTTTGAACACTAATTTTAGTGTTCCATGTTTTCATAATTACATTCTTTATTCATTCTTATTAGTGGTCTGTGGAATCCTGAGGTTCCATGTGTTGTAAACATTCTACAAGAAAATTGCTCCAAGTTTTCTCTGAATTCTTTTTGGAATACAATATGAAGGGGGTTTGTAGAGGGATCGTGTCTCATTTCCATAGCAACACCAAATAGGTAACCAAAGTTCTCTGAGTTAAATCATTCATCCTGTAGGGGAAGTACAAATATATCAATGTGTTAATGGGTAGTTGAGGTTCTGATTACGTTTTAAAAAATTAATGTGTATTTTAGACTACTTAACTATCATTTTTATGTGGGGCTATTTCCTGGAGAGCACTTATTGGGTATTTAGTATGACCAGACCCATGTAACGCCCGACTATTCAATATTACATTTAACATTACTTTTTGAATCCGTGCTTTTCCATTACCAGTTGGATTGAGTTGATGTTCTAAGTAAATTCAATCTTGCAACTATATATCAGTATAGTAATATCCATGTAAACTGAATTTGGAATACTCTCCCTCTTGCTGGGGAGATGATTAACTTGTTATAATACATGGAGATGTCTGCAGTAATGAAGAACTTGCAATGGTATTGCTTTAATTGTTGGATATAGTCTCGAAACACTTTCCAGTTGGAGGCAGCTATCAATTAAAAAGTAAAACCATATGTGAAATGCAACTCTTAAGCAATAATTACATATGTAGAAAAAGATTAACTAGCATTAACTATGGTATGAATATAAGCTGAATGCTATTGAGACGGCAATGGTAACTAAAGCTGTTCATTAAGGCTGCTATTGCATAATATTAAATTCAGACAGCTACATTAGTTATGCTTAAAAGAATGTATTATATGTACATTAGGAATGGTTTACCAAGTTAATGAACTGTGGAGACAAAGGATCATTGATGTCAAGTTGTGTAGCTGCTGTTGGCCCTCACATAAGCATAAACACTGAATTTAACTGACATACACAGAAATCATTTAATTTTTTAAGCTGTACTATTTTCCTGTAATATATACCATGGCCTGTTTTCTTTTGCAAGATTCAAGAAATTGTTTGTATAGGAATTAGTGTTCATGAATAAAAATGGAATATTTTAGGGCTATGTGAAACCGCTTTGTTTTGCAGTGTTTTCTCATAATGGGTATTCTTAATTTTTTATTGATGTAGGGAAATAAACCTTCCTATTCAACATTTTTGTTGTAGAGATTAAGCGGGTGACCCTACATATGGTTTTAGCTCTTCATGTAATTACTACAACTGGATCAATCTTGTACGTTTTGGCTTTTGTCACTGAGTTGGTTTACCGTATTGTTCACTTATTTTATCTCCTAAAGAATATTACAGAGACCCACTCAGACTTATGCACATGCCAAGCATTGACAGATAACCCAAGTTCACCTACCTACATATGCCATGGGGAGAAGAGTTTTTATTCCCAAGCAGCTGTATTTTACTTAAACTTTGTTCAAATATGTCTAAAATATTTTTTTTTTATTTCTGTGACTATTTCATGTTGTCTGTCATCAAATGGTAAATATCAGTGATACTAAAGTATATGAAAAAGTGAGGATCAGCACAATTGAAATGCCCTATTGTATAAATACCGTAATTAATTTCCTTTTGGTATGAGTTTAAACATCACCACTAAAGATTTTTTTTTTGTTTTAATGTGTTTTAGGACTAACTCCACCAACTACCCCTCCTCACAAAGCCAACCAAGATAATCCTTTCAGCACTTCTCCTAAACCGAAGTCATCTTGCAAGGCTGCTGTGCCACCTGCTAAAAAATCTCGCTTCATTGAGTCTTCCAGTATCCAAGTTATTAACTCTACAAAGAAAGGTCCAGAACAGTCAGAACTGTATGCACACCTTAGCAAAACCTCTGTGGCAATCGGACAAGAGGAGAAAAAAGGAAAGCGGCCTAGTTTACGACTTTTTGGAGACCATGACTACTGTCAGTTTATGAATTCTAAATCGGAAATACATATTAGCTTATCACAAGAATTACAGGCCTCAAGACAAATTGAATGTAAGGATTCTTTGCCTGGGAGAAAGTCGCAATTGTGTTCTCACACAGATAGAAAACAGAAAGAGAGTTCTCAGGCAAACATGCCAAGTCCTCAGAACAGCAATAGAAAACAGCTTCAAGACCAGGAAATCCGCAATGAACTCAACAAGCACTTTGGTCACCCAACGCAAGCAGTCTATGATGAAGAAAATAAAACTAGTGAACTGAGAGACAGTGATTACAGTGATGAGCAGTTCTCTAGATTACCAATGTTTTTAACTTCTGGACTTGGAATGGACAGTTTATTAGATGACAGTGAGGATGAAAGTGATAAACTCTACTATACTTGGGATGGAACACAGTCATATTCATTATTTGATGTATCGCCTTCCTGTTCGACTTTTAATTCTCCAAGCAGATATTCAGTATCACCACCGACATCCTTATTTTCACAAAGGATATATTCTAGATCAAGATCTAGATCCTTTTCTCAGCACAGATCATGTTCTCGTTCTCCAAATTCCCGTTCAAGATCCAGATCACCATCAAGCAGATCTTCATCAGGGTATGTAAAATAATATAGTTTTATGCTTTAACTATTTTAAACTATTTTCATTTTTTTTCTAACAGGCTTAACTAAACAACTTCCTTTACATTTTTGCATTACCTATCACATTAAGATATAATAATAAAAAAAAAAAACAGTAAGTTTTTGAAGTCATCATTATTATTAAATATATTGAGGTTTAGTCTTCATACCGTGTGAATAGTTGATTGTAGTATATTTTAGACCTTCTTTATAGATGAATTAGAGTAGTATAAAGCCTAAAAGTGTGTTCACATGTACAATATACCTATTCATGTTCAAAAGGTAAATCATCTAAGAATCTAAAAATGGCTTAAAGGTAGCTCGTACTACAAATACCTTACTTTTTTCAGAATTACTACAGTAATCTGTAGATTTAGACTACGATCTTCAATTATGTACATTTTAGCTGGCAATATAATTATTAGTAGTTTTATGATAATATTTAATTAATACATAGTGATAATGAAAGTGTTAAATATTGAAGATAAGATCAGAATTTGATGACACACAAATTTTTTTTTTTTATCAAAACAGATATTTAATCAACTGATGGGTAGGTTGAGGTTCGTGGAATAAGCAGAATAGAGATACATTAAAACTAACTAAAAGATGTAATTTTAAAGCATTAATATTGTTACTGTTCATTGAAAAAGATAAGTTTCCTTAAATATAGATAGATTCTAAAGGCGAAGATAGGTATTCTATAAGGCTAATCAAAAAGTGGCTAAACACATTGCCATATATAACAAGGCTTCAGCAACAGAAAAAATAGTCCATTCGTCAACACAAATGGGAACATATATTTAAGTCAGTTTATGATGACCTAGGCTGCAATATATTCATGGCTATTGCTGCTTCACTTTTACAATGGTGGTAGGGATGTACCTCAAATAGGCATAAGGAATATAAATAGCAAGAGATTGGACATGGGTCTATTTACAGAGGAGGAAGTCTCAGAAGTGAAAGTAGATAAGTATATGTTGCCAAATGGGTTTCATCCAGAGTTGTTAAATGAGCTTAAGGGTTTACTTGCAAAATGATTAGCCAAATAATGTAGCAAGTCACTATTGACAGCAGTAGTTACAGGTGATGGGAGAGTTTAAAATGTGTAACTGTCCTACAGTACATGTAGTCTGGTAGCTACAGGTCAGCAAGCCAGGATCGGTATTGACCAATTATTGAATTGTTCAATATGTAAATTCAAACGGCTTTCAAAAATAATATGGAACATATGTTTATATCATGGAAAATTCATTTTTTTTTTCTTAGTGGTTAACTAAATTAAAAGACCAATGTGGTGCAAACATTGGATGCTAATTGGGTAAAAAGTACTAATGTATCCCCCAAGAATCTTACGTGATAACCTACAACACATGCATACAATTTATACATTGATCTACACCTCTCAATTTTTTATTTCATATGGTTGGGATGATACTTCAGATTTCACAACAATGAATGTAACAATTACAGTAAAATATATTTTGTGCATTATAAAACATATACTTTTAGATGAATATTAGAAAGTTTGGTACATGTCCTTTTAACGAAGTACAGTACTATTCTAGTTGTTGGGTTTAAGGGTTAAATGGGTAACAAGAAATTGACAGGAGAAGACAGGGTTAAACTGCCCTTAATGTTGCCCATAAGACTTATGGCTATTAAATTGGCCCCGTAAAGCAAGCCGCTGCTGATCTGGTTTGGAGTGAAAAAAACCTACGGTACATGGAACTTCACAGCCACAAATCATTCGTTCTCTCAAGCCCGTTACCTCTACGTTTCCAATCACGCTATTAAATTGCAATGATTTCACTTGAGTTCAACCCTGTAACACGCAAATGGAGCCAAGAAGCCAACGGGTACTAGAGAGGACCCACAAGGGTGGTAAAGTCCAATCCGTAGCACTGTAAATGCAAATATACACACACTACTGTACTTTCAATTAAAGGGAAAGTGATGTTAGGTATTAGAAATAATAGCACAACATTCTCAAGCTCACAAATCGGCAATATAAAATACTTTTTTTTATGGTTAATTTCTGTGTTATATCGATCCCGGCAGTCAATGTGTTAATACATATAATGGAACTTGCATGTCATAGAATATCATACTTACAGCTTTATCAATATTGCATTATGTCTGGAATGTGGCTCAGATCGTAACTTGTAATTGAAACCCATAAGATTTAGAAATCCCACCTCCATTTTTCAGTGACGTAATTATGACAATCTCATTTGCCACTGGCTCCATCTAAACCCGTAACTACTGGTTTGACTAATTGTTCACGTTCACGGCCGTGCGTCCAACGGTCGAAAAATGGTTTACGGGTTGGCATCTCAAGCCTGTTCTAATTAAATAGCTCTGTAACCCTGCCAAATGTTAAGCCCGCAGCCGCTGCAGGTCTCACGTTGCACATACTGGCTTCAAATTTAATAGGGCTGTTAGTCTCCCTGTTGGTTGCAGTATTATTATTGTTGTTAGACCACTTTTGCCCTCAAGCCACTAACGCAGAAAAGGCATACATTTTATGTGACTGAATGGGTACATGAATATTGTTGCCCTCTCCTGTGTGTACAGAATACTTCCTCTATGGGCAGGAACACACCATGTGACAATACCTTGATATGAACAAAAGATTTTCACAATATTTTTTAAGTGACACACAAATACTGCTCCTTCTCTTGCACGAACTGTTAAATAATACAAAGATTGAGGAAAATCTTAGGTGTTGGAGATATCTGCAAATTTGAACAAAGACTCTATAGAATATCATAGGTACCTGGAGTGGTCTTCCTCATAGGTTTGTGTGTAGCTTGCAGTAGATTATATTGAGCTCTCAGGTACTTCCCCTCCAACAATACATAGTCCATACAAATTCTTTAAAACTTGCAAATAATTACCGATTATACTCCTAATAATTATTATCATTATCTATACATTCTTTACAAATTAATTCCTTTCCTAAAGTAATTTTACCATTTTGTTCAATGTTCAAACTTCAATGTCCTTTTAAGCGCAGGCGACTAACATTGTCTTCCATAGGTTGTGTGAATCTAATGTAAACAGTAATCAATGATGCTGATATAAAGCTATTCTAAAAAAAATATTCATAGTTTAAAATGCATAATTCTTACATGCTGTCCCTTCTTTTTTAAAGATCTTGCTGCTGCTATGAGACAGATCATTGTAGGCAAAGAAATTCTCCAACGTATACACGATCACGGTCCAGGTCACCATATGGTCGTAGACCCAGGTACATTTTGCCCTGGTTGTACATTGCTTTTGAAATAATATAAAGTTATGTTATTTTGCATATTCTTTTGAAACATTTGGGTTAAACAGAACATTCCTTTTCTAGATATGACAGCTATGAGGAATACCAGCATGAAAGGCTGAAGAGGGAAGAGTATCGCAAGCAGTATGAAAAACGTGAAACCGAGCGGGCAAAACAAAGGGAGCGCCAAAGACAAAAAGCAATCGTAAGTCAAAATGACATTGTGTGCATCATCATTTTTTAATTTTAACTAATATGGTGGTTTATTAACATAAACAACTTGGTTATTTTTTTGTACGCACCAGAACCTACTAACTTGTAATTGCCCCATAAGGACCTCAGTAGCTCACAGTAATGCTCATATGCCAGTAGGCTATACAGCAGTAGTGAAAATCACATGGCAAAATAAGTCATGAATACACTACATACATTTAATTCATTTTACTCTTAAAAGTTGACTTACTAAGCTGACATTGTAATTACCAATTGATATATTCTTTGAAAGCTCAAATGTTTTTTTTTTCTTTAAAAATAAATAAGAAACTTGAAGACTTATGTTTTGACATATTATCATAATTCTACTTAGGAGAAACCATTACTACCTCTTATATTTCAAGTGAAAGCATATGGTGATATTGATAATTGAAACTTGGTCCAAACCTACAGTATATGGTTTAACATATAATATAGGCAACATATTTTTTTCATAACCAGTATAGAAATCTGTTCTTTTGTTCTAACTCAGTTTAATAGATGTAATCACTTCATTCAACAAAGGTTCATGGATTGAAAGCATGACTTGCTCTTCTGAAAGTACAGATTTTTAACATTACTTAGTAGTGAATGGAGAAAATTGGCATAACTCACTTACAGTCATTGCATATAAATAATTACATTGATAGCCCATCATTAACTAATGGTGAAATTACAAAAAATATTTAATACCCAAAGTAAACTTTGAGGAGATGTAAAGAATTATAAAGTGTAAAGCTAGAAAAAAAATAGAAAAATGTATCATAGTGTAGGGCGATTCACTGTGTCTAAAATATACCTGGTGATTGTATTGTATTATTACCTTGTCAATGCAATAGGACAGAAATTTGTTTTCAACCACTCTGGCGGTAAAGAGATTATTGATATATATTCAATGCAGCAAAATGGAGAAAAGTAAGAAAAATAGAGCACAGCTATCACTATTCCAAAATATGAGAATTATAGAAAATAGCCACAATTTTTATATGTGACTGATTCATCTTTATTATAGTGACATTTCATCTTTTGCCATTTTGTACTACTTTGGAAAAATTGTATTTATGGGCATTTTTTTTTCCAGATTGCTTACAGCTCCTGATCTTGAGTTGTCTGTTTGAGAATAAACAAATTAGTATATGAGCCAGAGATATGCCTCATAAACCAGCAGAATTGAGCAAGTGAAGTGTCTGAGACAAAGGGTTGTAGAGAAAATTAAGTATGTCTCTGAATTGTACAGGAACGATGACTGTCAGACTATCTCGCCACTCAATCTTAGGACAGTATATTGTAGTTTGTGGGAAAAATATGACCGAGCTCCTGTGTCGTGACAGTCAGGGAACTATTTTAGAGTATCTAAGATTGCTTTTTTAATCAGATAACTAATTACATTGTTGTTGCCTTTATTAAGGAAAATAATTTGTTTAGTGAATTAAAAATAAATGAACATGGAAGCAAGGCTTTGGTAATAACTCATGAGCCATAATAGTTATTTTGCATCCTTATATTTGTCTTTTTACATCTAAGGAGGAATGTTAATAATAGTGTATTTCAGAAATATTGAAATGATGATATAGATCAAGTTGTGGGGAGTCATAGTGGAGGGCCCCCAGAGCGGAACCAGCTAGGCTGGTGGTGGCCGTGGTGGTCCCTTGACTTGGGGAAACATAGTGCCCCCGGAGGGAAGTCTGTGGCAGCCTTGCGCAAGGGTTCGGGTAGCTCCACTCGCTCTGCTCAGTGCAGGCGCCATTTTGACTCACTGCGTCTACCCTTGAAATCAGGCACCCACCCTCCCTTCCCTATAAATACCACTTAAAATAAATGTTAAAATGGTTATCATGTTGTATGTATTTGTAAAAAAAAAAAAAGGGAAAAAAAGAAAAAGAGAGGAATATATATACATATAAGAAAAAAATAATTATAATAATATCCAGCAGTAAACTTATCTGCGTATATATTTGTGAACATATTAAGTGTTGGTTTTAGTGTCATGCTGTTGTTTGTCGCAGCCAAGTTTATCTGGTTGTGTTGGTTGGCGGGTGGGGGAGTTACCCAGGCCAATGGTGAAAAGGGGCCATCCCTACCCCTGGGAAGAAGTCATGATGGCACAGAGGTTGACCCCTTGAGCGCAGGCTCAAGGGATGGAGTTTTACTGCCTGGGGCTCCTTCCCCATCGTAGGAGATTTGGATATGCCTTTGCACAAAATGATATACTATTAATGCACATACATAAGATGGGAGTGTACTCATTTTCATATAAGAGCAAACTGGGTTTAAGTGGAACTACCCATTTAATGATTATTTGCCTTATAGAAAAACTTCAGCATATTTCCTGAAGATGAACCAGGGCTAAAATAGCATTAGATTTGGCACACACAGCCCTTTATGAAAAGCAAACTTCTTGCGTTCTCTTCTTCAAAGTTTTGCCTCAAAACAACAGAATTTAAATTACTCCCAGCTTGATAAATAGGCCCCATAGAAAACATAGTAAATAAAGATATTTTATGTTTAAACTTTTTCTTATCTCCATCTTATCCGCTTATCCCTGCTTAACTGAATACCAGTGTTTTGTGTGCCAGATGCTATATGTACATCCACAATTCATTTTTCTTTCAACTTTTGTAACTTAGTATAAAACTTTATTGTAATTTAAATTATTGTGCAATGTTCCCAATATGCAGTAAAGATATAGTTTGATCCTTACTTAATTGTTCAACTTTCATATTTAGTTTTTATTGAAGCCATCTCCTTAATACACCTATGAACCACTTAATAATTATTTGAGATTTGGTGTCCTAAGGAAAACATTATTTTCTACAGACTTTTTAATAAAAGGAGATATAGAGTGGATTTTATAAGGGCATGTATATGAATAGCATTATTAAAATGTGTGAGGTGATAAAGGATATATGTATAGTACATTGCAACTTAGCAATCTTATTTCTCCAACAGTCTTTAGAAGTATGTTCTTTGTATTGTAGGAAGAACGCCGTGTAATTTATGTTGGAAAAATGAGACCCAATATAACTCGTACAGAACTGCGAGCCCGGTTTGAAGTTTTTGGTGAAATTGAAGAATGCACAGTGAATCTACGAGATGATGGGTGAGGTTTCTTATTTCTTAAGAGGTTGAAACACTTGGGAGAAAGTGTAAGAGCGAGACAGATTGTGGGCGTACGACTTTGTACTAAAGGAAGTGACAGATGACACATTGAGTTCAAAGTCTTATTTATTTTCTTTCATTCTTATTTATTAGTCTAGCAAGTTGAGATCACTTCCCTCACAAATAAGTATTTAGCTTCATGACAGGACAATCACACTGATAAATGAATGCAGTAGCTTTGGTATATGAACCACCACAGCACCAATCTGCTTCTGCTAAGACCATAGTACGCTCTTTCAGTTCTGTGACTGCTTTTTAACATGTACAGATACAGTTATTCATACTGTTTATTGTATGGACTATTGCAGAGATTGTTATGGTTTCATCACCTACCGCTACACCTGCGATGCTTTTGCTGCTCTTGAGAATGGATATACTCTGCGCCGATCAAATGAACCCGACTTCGAGCTTTGCTTTTGTGAACGAAAGCAGTTTTGCAAGTCCAACTATGCAGACTTAGGTATGTGTTCATAGTTCAGACAATGTAAAAACTCATGATTCTGGTATTAAATTGCTATAGATAAATAATTGATCATTTTCAAAGAAATGATAACACATTGGTGATTCTAGCTTACTCAGTTTCCAGTGAGTATAAATGTGTGTAGCTTTAAAGTGTCACTGTATTGGCCCAGTTTCTGCTACATGCAAATAGTAAAGACCAGACTCTAAGGCTGGAGTTCCTCACTTTTTTCCCCAAACATTGGCAGAGTATATAGCACATTTCTTTATTCTCTGGCACCAAAGCTGCAAAATAAACAAGGCAGCTGTGGAGAATTATGCTCCACATTGACTTGAACCCCGAGCTCCTCTCATTTGTTTCCAAACTGACTTTTTCTTACCATGCCACAAAAACTGTACATGTATTATGCTCCATATTCTGCCACTGTTTGGAGAAGATGGTAGGAGCTCCAACCTAAAGTTCTGGAGAAAACCTTCTACGGTGTATTTTCAATATATGTTTTTTTACTCACAAAAAATGTACTTTTTAAATCACGATTAATGGAAGAATTGTTTATGCTCTTCTTTACAAAATAAAAGTTATGAAAACAGTTGGACCCCATTACATAGTCAATTTCAAGGGTAGACTGACCCCTTTGCTACCTATTATTGGGCCTTTATTATTTGACTATTTCCACACTAATCAAAATGGCGTGATGATGGTTTAAGCCACAAATCAATTGGCTTATTAATATTATATATATATCTCACAATATATATATATTTTTTCATATTTTGCTTGCGTGAAAATATAAACCATTTAATTCTTTAAATGTGAAGCTGTGTTATCTCATTCTACAACATTGGATTGGATGTTTTTATAAGAAATTACCTTTTTGTGTCTTCAAAAAAATCAGATGCTATTGGATCAATGTTCCTATTCCATCTTTTTCCCAGTATAAGACTGAAATGTTGTCCTCTCAAGTGAATTTTTCCATTTTTGAAAAAAATCCATTGGTTCATTGCTTTTTCTTTGGATCAGATGGATAGCTACACTTTTATGACTATCATAGAATGCTCCTCTTCATTGATTTTGATGACCTTTTTGATTATTCTCTCTTATTGGAAAAAAAATCTGACACATTCACCAGTTGATTTATTTATTTATTTATTTTTATTTCAGATTCAAATTCAGATGACTTCGATCCTGCTTCCACTAAAAGCAAATATGACTCCATGGATTTTGACAGTTTGCTCAAAGAGGCACAGATAAGCCTACGTAGGTAACATGCATCAACGCCAAGCTTAATGGAAAAATGGAGAATACCTCACGGACATTGTGTCCTTCAATAACAGACTCTTGAAAGTCAAACCTAGGAATTTCTCCTACTTTACACTCTGTTCTACAAAGGTTTACATGAACACAGCTGCTGAAGACTGAAGAGGCAAAAAGTGATTGTCAGACAAACAAATGTCTCCATGGGTGTCAGAAGTTTTGCTTTCACAGTGGTGGTTGCAGCCTACAAACAAAAACATCCGCCTTTCATTGAAAGGTGCCAAACCACCCGAAAGCTTTAACATTTTACAGAGCAATGTTGAAAAGTCAAGATGTTTATACTGAAAAAAAAAAATTAAAAAAGCTACTGATGCTAAAGTGCACTGCATTCTTCTTCATTTTGTCGGAATTCAAACAAAGCAGTTTCCTGATGAACAAAAAACAAAAACATTGCAATGTAGAAGATGCCTTAGTGAATTCTTTTTTTTACTGGGAACTGGATGGAGCAAAAAAAAAAAAAAATTAAGGAGGTGATACCTTTTCTTGGTATTACGAGTCTCTGTATTCTACTCTACTCTTTGATTCTGACATCCATGCAACTGTCCACATTGATGTTGATCTTCTACATCAAGAGCCTTGTAAATGGTCAAATTCACAGCTTGTTCAGCATTATTTTTTCTGATGAGTGGATGTGGTGTTACATAATAATTAAAGAGCTGAGTAAATCTATCTGCAATGTGCCCAGGTAGTCCCTACACTACATTGTAACATGTAGTCAAGTATTTGCAGATGTTAGCTGCGTCCCTGCCAGCGGAGTCGGCAAAGCCACACCTTGAAGTCTCCTCTGGCAGGGAACAGGTTAAATGGAGTATTTTTATTTTGTGTACATAAATGTATGACAATGTTCTTTATTTGTTACAGCTATGCACTGTAAATGCAGCCTTCTTTTCAATACTGAATACTTTTCTTAATCAAGAATATTCAAATGTAATTATATAAAGGTGAAACACCTATTGTATACTAATCTATTTAGGAAGCTGACTTTATGCTTATATATATTTGATTGTAAAACAAAAAAAGACAGTGTGTGTGTTTTTTTTGTTTGGGTGCACAAATAATGCTTTAAGCACATTCATCCCTTCTTTCGGTGAGCTTCCATGTAAGTGTTTTGTGAAGGATTATACTGGCCTTTAAAGGTATTAGCCGCATGGACAGGATGTCTCCACTTCTTCTGTAAGTGTTTCAAGCTCAATCTGACTGATTCAAAATTGAACATCTCAGTGATCTTTATAACGCGTCTTGTTAAAGTCAGTAGTGGCTACTGTTTTTATTTCATTTATGTGTCAGGAATTATTGTAGAATACAATTATTTTACAATAGGCCGTCGTGGGTTTTTAATTTGTTTTATTAAAGGAAGCTGCTGGGTAACTCAGCACTGTATACTTTGTGTAGTAAGTCAGTCATGATGTCGAAACACTGTTTAATATGCCAGTAATTTTTATTCTCATTGGCACTGTTAAATAATGGCATTTGCCACTATTTTTACAGTAATGCATCCTTTGCAAATACTGATATTTCATTCCTTTGTTTACTGAAGACATATTTATCAGTTTCTTATCTTATTTAATGTGATAATAAGCTGATTACAGTTGATATGGCCAGTGAAAACATATACTAAGGATGCTTCACATTCTATTGAAGTTAGTTGAAAAAGTCTTCTGTAACCAGACTGTGTGGATGAAACATTTGTACAGCAGCCATGTTGTCGGTTTTAACCCATTGCTTTGGTACAGTATATAAGAAAGCGATAGTTTTGGTTTTCATATGAACAAGGAGCTTTTACACTGAATTATTTTATTGAATATTTAAAGCTTTTTTTCTATTGGTTTTATTGGTATATTAGAAGAAACTGTTAGGTTACCCATTCAGTATAATGAAATCCTCTCAAGCAAAAGTGGAATTATACACATCATAAAACCTAGTTCAACAAATATTTTTTTCCATTTATAATTAAATTTCCAGTTTTTGAAAGAATTTGTAAGATTTTTTTTGCAGTCTAAAAGATGCATTTTTAGGAATAAACAGAAACACGATTTGCCAGTTATCTGTTGTTCGAACACAGAATACAACCAGTACCGATGCGCATTTCACTTTCTCATTCAATCTTCATCTAGTTTTCTTTTATAAATACGGAATAGTTTCCTATTTATTTCTGTGACAAAACTGGGAAAAAGTAAATAAAATATAACTTTCACCACAAGCCATGCCATGTATACTTTCTGCAGACTAGATTTAAAGTATACATTTTTAGGAATAGTTTTTAGGAATAATTACAGAAACACATTTTGCTAATATCCTGTTGTTCTAACACAGAATACAACCAGTACCAATATGCATTTCACTTTCTCATTCAATCTTCATCTAGTGTTCTTTTATAAATACGGAATGGTTTCCTTTTTATTTCTGTGACAAGACTGAGAAAAAATAAATAAAATGTAACTTTCACCACAAGCCATGCCATGTATACTTTCTGCAGACTAGATTTAAAGTATACATTTTTAGAAATAGTTTTTAGGAATAATTACAGAAACACATTTTGCTAATATCTTGTTGTTCTAACACAGAATACAACCAGTACCGATACGCATTTCACTTTTTCATTCTTCATCTAGTGTTCTTTTATAAATACAGAATGATTACCTTTTTATTCCTGTGACAAAACTGAGAAAAATAAAGTGTAACTTTCACCACAAGCCAATGCCATGTATATTGATTATTAATATCTGCATTCATTTCTCACCAGCATATTTTTTGTTTGGAGAGATTCCACTGTCTGTAATGCCGGAAGCTTGCTTGAGTATTTTAATTTCTTATTTCAAAGTAGATAGATAGCAATAAAATAAAAGAACTTTTTCACGGGTTTCCTGTTACATCATTAACAGCTTTAATCCGTGTAACTGTTATTATGTAGGTTAAAATGCAGGTATTTTATCTTGTTTAATTATGTGAACGCCAAACTAAAGTTTACAGATTTTTTCTTTCTGAATTTTAAGTATCTTCTGTTGTAAAAAAGTATATATTAAAAGCAATAAATTATTTTTAAGAAATCAATGTTTAGTATATCATATTATGTGTTTAAAGACCAGATGCATTACCTATTTTGCCTTTAAATTTATGTAATGAAATGTTTAATACATTCTATTTTGCCCTGTATTGCTGAAATGAATAGAAAGAGTGTGTGATTTGTTTCTCTCTAAAAAAACATTATATCATTGTTGATTTTTTTTGGCAGACCTGATGATTACTTTTAGTTAAAATTACAAGTTTCCTCTGTGTTATAAAATAAGATATATTTATGTTGTGGGGCATTTATAAAACTCATTTTGGGAACATAACTTATTGGCTAGGAATTAAACTGAAAATTGTAATATTTATAATGAAGTCAACCGTGTATCGATCTATCAAAATTGCTGTACCACCTAAATTCTGTAGTGCAACCATTCAGCTAGATTTTTATATATGTAGGGTCTGCTTCAGCTTTTTTTGTCGTAAATTCTACAGCTGCTTCCTTTTGTGACAGAAAAGGGTGAATTAAAGAATGGCTCAAGCCACATGTTGACAATATGCTTTTTTCAAAAACCCCAACTGATAATAAAAAAAGTTTAGAAAAAAAATTAAATAAATACAGTCTTTGTTATATGCATTTAGGCTTTACAGCCATTATTCTGTTTATCTGCTTTTTGAACAAAAAGGGGACCTTGGATACTGATAACATTTGTGTTAATGGTGGTTGTTCTAAGTAGTTTTGGCTTTCAATAGAAACAACTGGAAACGTAGCTGTATTCAACTCCTCCATTCCCTATTGAGTATATATATATATCAATGAAGTATATATATATGTGTATGTATATATGTATATATGTGCATATATTTATATATATATATATTTATATATATATATTTATATATATATATATATATATATATATATATATATATATATATATATATATATATATATATCAAAGAGTGAAGCAGCTGTGAATGTCCAGTAATCTAGTAATTTAGTAATTATTAATCCATATATATATATATATATCCCCAGTACAGCCTAATTGCATATAATACCAGTTAGAAACAATGTATTTTTCTGATTTTTTTATTTATTACTTTATTTAAAAAGGGGTTTACCCATTACTAAGTCAATGAGGTATATTTGTCAAGCATGGAAAGAGTGGACATAAGCAGAGTTTTCTATGGAGCCTATTTTTTAAGTCTGGATAATTAGCTCCTTGGAAATTGTAATGCTTTTTTATTCCTAGATTTATCCATGGTTGATAAAAATATACCCCTATGCCTTCAAAGAGCATATTGTAAATACAACGGCCCTTTATAATAGCATTATATTGTGCTTAAACAAGTTGCCAAAGAAAGACATATTGAACAATTAGAGTGATAAAAAGTTGGGTCAGTTGAAAAATAAAAGCACTTCATCCCTTTAGATTTAGACAATTGATTATGTGTCCTTTTTGATGTCTGTAATGAGAACTTCAATCGCTGTACTTTAAAATTTAAATCAATAAATGATCTAGAATAGCCATATAAGATAATGTGATGATTCGGAACCTGTACCTGTGTCACAGACATTATCAATAATACAAACATCTGATTGGATGGAGCTGCTGTATGATTAGTTGGTGAAAGTGTAATAATGATGGTGGTAAAACTATGCTTAAGAGGAAAACTGAGTTTTAGTTTCACCCTACGGGGCGAGGTTCCACCTGCCAATTCTACATGTACTGTGGTTTTATTCATTGTATTAAAATTCCTGTGATTATTTTTTTAATGTGCAGAACACATTGGCCTCACTGAGCTAATAAAGGGAAACAAATGTTTCAAATTCAAACCTGGTATCTCCCTTTTTTTCCTAAGTCTTATGTTTTTATTTATTTATTTATTGCTTCTTTTAGTTTAAAAGCATCAACATTTTTGGTAATGCCATATGCAGTGCTAGGGACAGTAAATAAGATGTTTACAGAAACATAAACAAAACAAAGAAAAAAAATAATAAATATATATATATATATCATCATCATAATCATGGCTTCGCAAACAATAATGTAAGAGAGATTTTTGGCAAAATCTGTGGGCTCTCTGGTGGCTGAGGAGGCCAATGCAGGACAGACAGACAGACTCAACCACAGTTGTTGGTCTGGTTTGGGTGCTGCAGTGACACGATTTTTCCTCCTCCTTTTGACCAGCTCTGAAATAGACAGCCTGATGAATGGTACTTCTCCAGGCCTTTTGGTGCAAAGCTAATAAATATATAGTACATTTGTGTTCACATTTGAACGTCTAACAACAAGTGAAAAAACGTATTTCCTGCTCAGAATTCAGAGAAATGCATTTATTACATGGCATTCTGGGAACCTGGGCAGGGACATGCAAATGTGTCCACAAAGGCTTTGCTCTTAGAATCCCGCTGTATTACAAAGCTTTTTTGCAAAGCTCAGGATGGATTATACACAAGCAAGGAATCCCACCAAAGTACAGCTGTTTCTTGGTTAATGCCTCTCATCAGCATGGGGCCTGTTCCTTAGCTTGTGTAGTAGATTTTATGAGGAGGTAGTTTACCACAACAATCATTTAATTAATCGTGGGCAAAAGAGCGATAGAAGCCCTCCCCAGTACAGTAGTACAGTATATAAATAGTACATTTGTGTTCACATTTGAATGTCTAAAACAAGTTAAATCTTAAGGCTTTTAAATCTTTTAAATTGTGTCCTAAGTGTTAGATATTTTTCTCAACACCTTTATTGGTGTATATGTAGGTAGGCCCAGTACACTCAGTTGCGGAGCTAGAGCACAGAGGGCCCTAGTGCAATAAAAAAAAATGGCCACCCCAAGGGTAGGTTGTAAAAAATATTTTTGCCCTGGGCCCTCCCAAGGCACCAACTCACTTAATGCCCCCTCCCCTAGACCCTTTTACATAACACCCCCATTCCTAAGCCCTCTTCTCATAACAGCATCCCTCACCAAGATCCTTTCTGAATAGCTGCTCCCTTCCAAAACCTCACATAGCACCTAGCTCACATAGCAGCTAGCCCCTTTCAGCACATATCCCCCTGTACTTTGCCATCATCCAGCCCTTGCTCTCTCTCACCTCTTCCCTAATACACATACCCAGTATTCCTAATTGCTCCACACTGCCACATCTTGGAGTAGAGATACTCTACAGAAACTAAAATGCAAAAAAAAATAATTACTCTGCTCTGCCCCCTACCCAAAGAAGGGCTCTGTTGCATTGCCCCACCTGCACCACTGGTAGCTCTGCCCCTGGGTACACGGTTAAAAGGACTCTTCATTGTTTTTTCAGGGAATTTTGTATTTTATATAAATGTTTTATCTAGATTTATTTAATTATGTTTTTTTTCTGTACTGTAGAGGTAACTTTCACTTTACAATGGAAATATGGTGATTAAAGATGCCATTTCTTTCAATAAGACTAATTGAGATCTCTTTAATTTACAAGAATACATCCTACTGATAAAGCCATCGATTAAAAAAACAAAACAAAAAAAAAGCACTCATAAAACAAATGGTGGTGGACAGTAAATAATTACAAATACAATTTATTAAATTAGAGTCGGCCTTTAATTTTTCTATTCTCTAAAAACAATTTGTCCATTATCAAGTTTAGTTCAAATGAGCATATTGTAAATATGGAAAAACAATGGTCCTTGAATATGTGAATCTAGGTTTCCTTATCAACTGATCTCTCCTCCCCTTCAGCTGAGAAATACCACCTTCTGCTAAACTAAGTCCAGGTTGACCTCTAGTGGACATTTCCTTAATGGGACAGTTGAGTCCCAAATATTCTACCATGATTTAAGTGATCATGGGTTACACTTACACATGCACAACATACTCATGGCACATTTTGTCATTGCAATATGAGAGGGTAGCGACCATCCCACAAACATACTGCAATCGCAGATTACCGAGAGTAGCGAGGCTCGGATCTCTACATGTACAGGAAAAAAATACATGATTTTTTTTTTCAATCATATAAAACTTCATCTGTCCAGCAAGTTAATTATTTTTTTCTTGCATTTCAATAAGAAACTGTCTGCATGTCAGAAAACGTGGGCATAATGTCCCCTTCACTTGACAACGGAGTGGGGGAGACAACCAACTATGTTAGTTTCAAATTGGTGGCAAGCAGTATTTGGTTCCACCCATGGAGGAGATGACACTTGATAACTAGGGCCAAATTATATAAGATACTTTAAAGGGATATGTAAGTGAGCTGGGTTTAAAATGTTTCCTAATAAACAGCTACTGATTAGTAGTAAAATATGTATTATATGGAAAGATTTAATGTACTTACATATTTATATGCTAGATACTGATATCTGGATGTGCACACCCCTAGGAAGCTTACATAAAGTTTACCCTGCAGGGTACAATGTGACCTCTAAAGGAAATTATGGTTGGTTACAGATGAAATTGCCCATAAGGACACAGGCAGAGAAAAAAAAAACAGACAGCAACTGCCAGATTGTGATACAAATGTTTCAGTCTTTATTTCCTCCTGATAGGCCAAAATTTCTTTCAAATTGTATACCAGTTTAGCCTGGGTTTGGAGGGTGTTAACCCTAGGTTTCAACTGACGGAAATTAAAAGATATTTTGCTAACTTCAAGGTAAGTGTTTAAATGCTTATTTTAGTATTTATCTTCTATCAGATGCACTCATAATCTAGCTCACTTACACATCCCTTTAAAGGATATCTAACACTCCCGAAAGAGGTTGATTTCATTTTAGAGATCATTGAAAACTGAATATATACAGTATAGTGTACTAGCAGTTTCTATATAATATTTAGAATTGATTCAGCGACTCCTGTATGGTAATGTGAGGCTCAATATGCTAATGTGTGGCTCAGATTCTAGATACAGATGGAGATGGGTCTAACTGCCAGATAACTTTGGCGGGGTCTTTACTGTGTCCATTACAGAGACAGACATGCAGACTGTAATCCTAATTAGCATGTCAAAACAGCTAATTAATGTGCATGAGGGGCTCATTTGCATATAAATGCAGCAACAACAATACAAAATTCACCCCAAAAATGGATAACACAACATAAGGCCAGTTTTACATATTCTTTAAGAATAACCTAAAAACAATAACTTGTTTTTTGGGTAACAGAGTCCCTTTAAGCATAAACCTCTAAAAAAACAATAGCATCTTTAGCACAGGTATCAGTAGACATTTAATCCTGAGGTTAAGTGACTTCCTGTCTTGCCATAAACACAACCGTATTCTAGATGCTCATACACTAATATATAAAAATTCAGTTTCTAGGCTCTATCAGTTCTGTTCATTTTCCCAAACACTGGAGTGTAAAGAGGAAGGTCACAAACAGTACAGAGCTTCCTTGGAGATTTGTAAGATTGTAATTCAAACCTCACAAAGATTGAATGAGAAGTTGAATGCAACCCTCAGGGATATGTTTCTATGTAATCCTAAGGATACGCACAACATATTCTATTTCCATTAGACAGCATAGTATTTGTTAATATTTTCTTCTCTTTGTGTATTGATTCTTCAAGAAAGAAAAAGAATTAAGTTCCCTTGAGGATGAAAAATGAAAGCATCAAATGCAATTCCACCTCTTTTTTGATCTGCTGCTTCATCGGTTTCAAAAATATATTTTTAAATGGAATATTGCTTTTATCAGTCCCTGTCACGTTTAGACTATTTTAGCCATATTAATATTACAAAACTATGCATTTGTAATGATGAGTATAAGTTGGTATTTTTCACGATTTTAGTCTCACCGTGCTGTAATTTACCGCTATACTTATTTCCATTTCTGTGCCAAGTGCCGGTGCCCACGCTGGCATTTGAAAGATGTTACTTTGCAAAGTAATGGTGTTTTACAAGATAAACAGAAGTAGATAATGCAAAGCAATTTGAGTGATGTGAACTCAACTAACATAAATAGGTTCTTTGCTGTAGTTTAGGTAAAGAAACTAAAAGCAAAATGAGATGTTACACATTGATCTAAATGAAATTTATTAAAATAAAAATTGAGCCAATTAATAGTTTCAATGTCCTATTTATAGTATATTTTGCTGACTATCACAGCCAGCATCACACCCTGGGCCTCATTCTATTATCGGCCGTAGGAGATGCGGGGCCGCAAGGACCGTCCGCAAGCTATTTGCCTATTTTATTCCCTTCCGGCCGGGGACTCCGGCAGGCTTGCGGCCGGCGCCTTGCTATCCCTTGCGGCCGCACACGCCGGAGGAAAGCCTTTGATCTTAAACGGCCGCAAGAAAATCCTGGTTGCTATTCAATTGCTCCGGGAACCCTCTCTGCAAGGCTAAAACCGAGCCGCAGCTTACTTGCAACAAAAAGGTCCCGCAGGCACACAAATAAGCACATAATAAAGCCATCCTGCACTCTGAGGAGACTATAAAGTGATTGTAGGTGTTAGCATTCATAGCACAACATTCCCCTACACGCAAATCCGTAAATATTTTTTTTTAAAATTTATGTCACATATCGATGTAAAAAGTCCAGAGGGCTTGGAGCACCTCAGACCCGCCCATGCTGCGGCCGGAAAATAAACAGTTAATGAAATCTCGGATTTGGGCTGATGTGCAAGCTTGAGAGGGGGTTGCTATTAATCCTCATGTCCCCCATTATGATCCCTAGCATTTACAGAGCTTTACAGTGCCGTCTTGAATTTATTTTTGCTTTTAAAGATTTCTAAACTTACGGCCGATTGCAAGATATACGGCCGTCCGTAAGGGGATATCCTTGCGGCGCCGTATAATTGAATTGCAAGGTAACGGGAGCCCCGCAAGGAATCGGCCGATAATAGAATGAGGGCCCCTGTGTTTGAATTTGTATAGTGTCCTGTTTGTTTTCTAAAATAACACTTCCATTATACACATTTGACAGATGATTCCTTCTACATACTTAAAGTGATATATTCCAAAGATTAAATTATAAAAGGTGGCTTTAAACATCACAAAGGACTTTTTGGGGGGAAAAATATATAAATATACATCAATTTTATCTTATGTAGTTTATACATTGTTTACAAAAACTTTTTTTACTATCCAAACATGTACACGTCTTGCATACTACAATCAACCTGTTTAATACAGTACACTCTAAGGGGAAACATAAATACTATGCAAATTCAGCCTTATTAAATTGTGATTCGGCCAATTGAATAGGGCTCTATATAAGCACATAGCATATTTTTTTCATAAGTTTTTAGTTAGTGAAGACCTTGCTTTTGGATAGAAGTTCACTAACTAAAAACTTCTGTAAAGAAATATGCTCTGTGCTAATATATAGCCCTATGCAATTCGCTGAATCGCAATTTAATAAGGCTGAAAATGTTTTAAGTTACTTTCCCGAAATCTATTGCATACCATCCCAAATTGCTCATTTACCTGTATAATTCAAGAGAAATACAGCACTAGAGAAGTGTCTCTCTATTTCTCGGCAGCGTTCAATCTTAAACATTAACATTTTCCTGTTTCCAGCTAGCCACTATTAAAACTTTCAAAAATTTTGGATAATTCATCTTTCCTATATTTTTCTAAATAATATGTGTAACAGGCCGCAATGGAGAGACCTCCTTTTCTAAAGCTGTAGATACAAAATTAAAACATTCAACCCAAAGTGGATTAATAAACGAACAGTACCACCACGCAGCTGACTACCACTTTCACCCCATCCTCTCCGCAAGTTTATCATTGCTGGAAATCTGGAATACTCTACCCAGAACTATGTACCATTTATAAATTATTTTAAAACAGATTTCCCTCTGAGAAGCATTTTTAATAACTCAATGTTTTTGAGTGCTTTACTCCAATTTTCTTTTGTTAACATTTTGCCCATATCTAGTTCCCATGTTTTCATGCCTGTAGTTTTATCTTTTTCTATATTCATACGCAGAATATTGAAACATTTTGATATCAAGTGAGACGTATCACAATTTTTAATAATTAATTCAAATGCTTTAAGTTTACTTTTTGTTACAGCATCAAATTCATATGCTTTCAGCACCTGAAATAGTTGTTTGTATGTTAGCTAGTTTTGGGGAGAAACGTCGAACTTATCGCCTATTGTTTGAAGGCTATTAATTCACCTTTTATGTACAAATCACTCAGCTTTTGAATTCCCTTTTTATTCCAATATGTGGTCCTTGGTATTTTATTTAATTTAGCAATTGTGTCAATTGGAGTAATGGAACTCAAACATGGTAACATTTTATATCTCTTATTTATTCTTCTCCATGATTTTAGCATATTTTTAACTATATAAGCTTCTTTCTTAACATTATGAGTTGGAACTAACTCTTTTAGATCTTCATTCAAAACACAAGCATTTTCAATCTGGTACCATGGATATTAATTTTGCGGATATAGCCATTTTATTAAATGGGATAACATTAAAGCTGATTGATATATTTTTAAGATTGGATATGAAATCCCTCCTTCAATAAAGCACCTAGCCATTACTTCTCTTTACAGCCTTATGTATTTTCTTGAGTGAATAAATCTGTCTATAATTCCCTGTAGTTTTACGATCCAATATTTGGGGAGGTCAATTGGTATACATGTAGATATGTCATTAATTCTTGGAAGAATTGCCATTTTGATGCTGGAGATTCTACCTGAAAATGAAATTCTTAGATCTCTCCATCCTTCAATAATTTCTTCCACTTCATGACAAACTTTCTTACAATTGATTTAGATCATTACGTTTATGTCTTCATTGAAAGCTATACCTAAATGTTTAAAGGTATTGGTTTCCCAATTAAAATCAAATTCTCTTGAAGAATCATTTTATCTTTGTTTGATATATTTAAAACCAAAATTTTGGACTTCTTTGAATTCAATTTATAGTTAGAAATGAAACCATAATTCTCAATTAACTTAAACACCTGTGATAACGATTCCATTGTTTCGGTCAAAGTCAAAACAATATCATCTGCAAATAGGGTTGTTTGTGCTCTTTCTCTCCCACCCTTATGCCTCTTATACCAACAGTACTGCTTATAGCCACTGCTAGGGGTTCGATAATTTGTGCGAAAAGGGTGGGAGAGAGAGGGCACTCCTGTCTTGTTACATTACCGATATCAAAACTCAAATAATTAAATCCTATTCCTCCTACAAAAGCTGATGGTGCTGAATATAAAGCTCCTATAGTATGTGTACTGAATCTTCCAAAACCCCTTTTCAACAGTGTAAATTTCATGTACTCCCACCCTACTCTGTCAAACGCTTTCTTAGCATCTTAGGACATGAGCAGGGTGGGAGCACCTCAACATTTTGACAAGGTCATCAGATCTATAAGTTTCCTTACATTGTCTGGCCCGTGCCTACCAGAAATGAATCCGGCTTGGTCAATTGAAATCAATTTATTTACTACACTTTTCATTCTGACAGCCACGATTTTTGTGTACAATTTCAAATCTACGTTCATCAGATAAATAAGTCTGTAACTACTGCAAAACTGTGGTATTTTTAGGAATCATAATAATTTTTGCTTGAAGCATCTGTTTTGGTATTTTACCTGTATCTTCAAACTCATTAAACAAATCCTTCAACTGTGTACTTAGAATGGGATAAAAAAGTTTATATAAGGTATTGGTGTAGCCATCCTGGCCCGGTGTTGTACAGTGGATATAAAAAAGTCTACACACCCCTGTTAAAATGTCAGGTTTCTGTGCTGTAAAAAAATGAGACAAAGATAAATCATTTCAGAACTTTTTCCACCTTTAATGTGACCTATAAACTGTACAACTCAATTGAAAAACAAACTGAAATCTTTTAGGTAGAGGGAAGAAAAAAATATAAAAATAAAATAATATGGTTGCATAAGTATGCACACCGTTAAACTAATTTGTTGAAAGCACCTTTTGATTTTATTACAGCACTCAGTCTTGTTGGGTATGAGTCTATCAGCATGGCACATTTTGACTTGGCAAGATTTGCCTACTCTTCTTTGCAAAAACACTCCAAATCTGTCAGATTGCGAGGGCATCTCCTGTGCACAGCCCTCTTCAGATCACCCCACAGATTTTCAATCAGATTCATGTCTGGGCTCTGGATGGGCTATTCCAAAACTTTAATCTTCTTCTGGTGAAGCCATTTCCTGTTGATTTGGATGTATGCTTTGGGTCGTTGTCATGCTGAAAGATGAAGTTCCTCTTCATGTTCAGCTTTCTAGCAGAAGCCTGAAGGTTTTGTGCCAATATTGACTGGTATTTGGAACTGTTCATAATTCCCTCTATCTTAACTAAGGCCCCAGTTCCAGCTGAAGAAAAACAGCCCCAAAGCATGATGCTGCCACCAGCATGCTTCACTGTGGGTATGGTGTTCTTTCGGTGATGTGCAGTGTTGTTTTTGCGCCAAACATATGTTTTGAAATTATGGCCAAAAAGTTCAACCTTGGTTTCATCAGACCATAACACCTTTTCCCACATGCTTTTGGGAGACTTCAGATGTGTTTTTGCAAAATGTAGCCTGGCTTGGATGTTTTTCTTCGTAAGAAAAGGCTTTCATCTTGCCACTCTAACCCAAAGCCCAGACATATGAAGAATACGGGAGATTGTTGTCACGTGTACCACACAGCCAGATATTCCTGCAGCTCCTTTAATGTTGCTGTAGGCCTCTTGGTAGCCTCCCAGACCAGTTTTCTTCTTGTCTTTTCATCAATTTTGGAGGGAGCTCCAGTTCTTGTTAATGTCACTGTTGTGCCATATTTTCTCCACTTGATGATGACTGTCTTCACTGTGTTCCATGGTATATTTAATTCCTTGGAAATGATTTTGTACCCTTCTCTTGACACCTTTTAACAGGGAGATCCATCTGATGCTTTGGAAGCTCTCTGTGGACCATGGCTTTTGCTGTGGGATGTGACTAAGACAATTTCAGGAAAGACCAACTAGAGCAGCTGAACTTTATTTGGGGTTAATTAGAGGCACTATAACTGATGGCAGGTGTTTGCTGACTTGTATTTAACACGATTTGGAATGTGATTGCTTAATTCTGAACACAGCTACATCCTCAGTTTTAAGAGGGTGTGCAGACTTATGCAAACACATTATTTTTCTTTTTATTCCCTCCACCTAAAAGATTTCCGTTTGTTCTTCAATTGAGTTGTACAGTTTATAGGTCACATTAAAGGTGGAAAAAGTTCTGAAATGATTTATGTTTGTCTAATTTTTTTACAGCACAGAAACCTGACATTTTAACAGGGGTGTGTAGACTTTTTATATCCACTGTATATGATTTAAAATGTTCAATCGCTTTGACCACTTCCCTTTCTGTAATCGGTTTATTCAATTCCTCAAGGTCGGAGTCAGATATTTTAGGTAGTTAGGTATTTGTCTAAAAAAGTTTGATTATCCTCCGTTGTTGGATTTTTAAAGGTTGAATCGTTAGTTAAGTTATATATATTTTGGTAATGTTTGGCGAATGGGTTTGTTATTTTTTGGGTCTATTAACATATTTTCCTTCACTTAATAGATATGCAAAAACTGCTTTATATTCCAATTGTTGATTAATTTTATTTTTTGAATCTGAATATTTATTATTTCTGCATAAACTCCACTGTTTGGATCCAATGTATTATTTTCCCCAAATTATGTAGTTGTATTAACAGTTTGTGTAGCGGTAGACCTATTTGTTTAATAATTTGAGATTTCATTTTAATAAGTAGGCCCCTAGTGTCAGCTTTTTGAGTTATCCATAGTAAACTATTATTTGTAACTGAGGGCCTCATTAAATTCCAGCCTCGTAAATAAGAGGCTTCTACTTAAGCCCTACGTACTGCAAAGTTTCTCTAACTTACAATGCTATTAAATTAGCCCTGCTGCGAGCAACGTATGAGCTACGCAGCAGGCCCGTACGTATCTACACTGCGTAAATGTACATGAGGAGTGACAGCCTGCGAGATGATATCGCAGGCTCCCACTCCTCATCAAGTGCTGCGGGGGTCCTAAAAGGGACCTCCGCGGCAGTCCCCCACATAAGCCCTGCCGTGGGGGGTACTCCAAACCCCCCCCTAGGCACCTAAAATGAACCCCCCCTCAATGCGGGGGTCCCTGTCGGGACCCCCGAAGTGTCCTCACATGAACACCTTGCTGCAGGGGTCCATAGGAACCCCCGCAGCCCCCACACATTAACCCCTTGCAGCGGGGGTCCCCGATCGGCACCGATCAGGCCCCCGCTGCATTTAAAACTTTTAAATTCCCCGCCGCGGCTCCTTTAAGGGGCCGCGGCACACTATTACCCAATCCCGGCCGCGGCACTTAAAATTAACCCCCCTCTATGCTGGGGGTCCCCATCGGGACCCCCGAAGTGTCCCCACATAAACCCATTGCAGGGGGGGGGCCCCGATCTGCATAGATCAGGCCCCCCGCTGCATTTAAAACTTTTAAATTCCCCGCCGCGGCTCCTTAAAGGGACCGCGGCACACTATTACCCAATCCCGGCCGCGGCACTTAAAATTAACCCCCCTCTATGCTGGGGGTCCCCATCGGGACCCCCGAAGTGTCCCCATATAAACCCCCTGCTGCGGGGGGCCCCGATCGGCACTGATCGTGACCCTGCTGCAATTCAATTTTAAATTTCCCGCTTCGCGGGTCCTTAAAGGACCGTAAAGGTCCTGAAAGGACTCGCACTAAAAATATTAACCCCAGGCAACTATAATTACCCCATTAACTCATGATGGTCAATACAGACCACCATAAGGCCTAAATTAACCCATTAACTCATGGTGGTCAATACAGACCACCATAAGGCTCTAATTAACCCATTAACTCATGGTGGTCAATACAGACCACCATAAGGCTCTAATTAACCCATTAACTCATGGTGGTCAATCCAGACCACCATAAGGCTCTAATTAACCCATTAACTCATGGTGGTCAATACAGACCACCATAAGGCCTAAATTAACCCATTAACTCATGGTGGTCAATACAGACCACCATAAGGCTCTAATTAACCCATTAACTCATGGTGGTCAATACAGACCACCATAAGGCTCTAATTAACCCATTAACTCATGGTGGTCAATACAGACCACCATAAGGCCTAAATTAACCCATTAACTCATGGTGGTCAATCCAGACCACCATAAGGCTCTATTTAACCCCATCAGTCCCATAAGGGTATATTATTACCATTATGGGCCTGTTACAACCCAACATTAACCACATAAGTGCCATGATGGTCCTCAAGGACCATCATGACACTAACTACAAACACTACACTATAACCCCCAATAAACCATTTAATCTAAACTAACCCCCCTCTACACTAATCTATTAACACTTACACTACCTACCTACACTACCTACCCCCTAATAAACCTCCCCAACACTCTAATTACAAAAAACAATAAACCTACAGCACAGAAAACAAAAAACCTACAGTACAAAAAACAAAAAAACCTACAGTACAGAAAAAATAAAAATTACAACCCCACCCCCCACTACAGAAAACAAAAAAATACATTACAACCCCACCCCCCACTACAGAAAATAAAAAAAATTACACACCTGAAAAGGAAAGACAGATAAACACAATACATTACATACATTACATACAATACATGACATTACATACATTAAATATAATATATTAAATATAATATATTACATATAATATATTACATATAATACATTACATACATTACATACAATACATGACATTACATACATTAAATATAATATATTAAATATAATATATTACATATAATATATTACATATAATACATTACATACATTACATACAATACATGACATTACATACATTAAATATAATATATTAAATATAATATATTACATATAATATATTACATATAATACATTACATACATTACATACAATACATGACATTACATACATTACATATAATGTATTAAATATAATATATTACATATAATATATTACATATAATACATTACATACATTACATACAATACATGACATTACATACATTACATATAATGTATTACATATAATATATTACATATAATATATTACATATAATATATTACATATAGTCCTAATCAAATACCCCCTATCTATCTAACATACAATCTATTTAATTTAAAATAAATCCTAACTATATCAAATACATCCCCCTATCTATCTAATATACAAAAAATCCTAACTACATACACAGACCCTAATTCTAAGCTAAAATCAATAAATTAAGACCACTTACCTTTAAGATGTTGCTTCAGATCACTAACCTATGGGTCAAACAAAAAATAAAAATTAGTACAAAACATTAACATCAAATAAATAAACATTCTATACATTCTAAATATTCAACTCACCTTTACAGCATGTCCAGTCACTGTTTAGCTCTTCCGGCGCGGCCCTGTTAAAAAAATAAACACAATACATGAATACATGAATACAATATATAAACAATAAATAAAATACACAAATAAACATCTAAATATACATTGAACTTACCTCCCCGCGATGTCCCCGGCCTTCTCTCCTTCAGCCCCGGCTGGGCCGCGGAACCATCCGCGCACTAAAAAAAAAAAAAAAACTAACGGAGGTCTGCACTGGCAGACCTCCCCGACGCTACTGAACCTCCCGGAGTCGTTTCCGGGAGGAAATTGGCATTGGCAGCTTGTGATTGGCTGAAAAAGCTGTCAGCCAATCAAAAGTCGTCAATGTAGGAGCCAATCAGGATGCGCAGATGTCTTCTACCAATCACTCCGTGGGGGTGTATCCCATAGTGATTGGCTGAAGGCATCTGAGCGTTGTGATTGGTTCCCAGAAAGATAGACAAGTGTTTAAGCCAATCAGGGTGGGATATTGGGGTGTATCCCATCCTGATTGGCTCACACATTGACGACTTTTGATTGGCTGAAATTGATAGACAGCTTTTTCAGCCAATCACAAGCCGCCAATGCCAATTTCCTCCCGGAAACGACTCCGGGAGGTTCAGTAGCGTCGGGGAGGTCTGCCAGTGCAGACCTCCGTTAGTTTTTTTTCTTTTTTTTTTTTAGAGCGCGAATGGTTCCGCGGCCCAGCCGGGGCTGAAGGAGAGAAGGCCGGGGACATCGCGGGTAGGTAAGTGAAATGTATATTTAGATGTTTATTTGTGTATTTTATTTATTGTTTATATATTGTATTCATGTATTCATGTATTGTGTTTTTTTTTTAACAGGGCCGCGCCGGAAGAGCTAAACAGTGACTGGACATGCTGTAAAGGTGAGTTGAATATTTAGAATGTATAGAATGTTTATTTATTTGATGTTAATGTTTTGTACTAATTTTTATTTTTTGTTTGACCCATAGGTTAGTGATCTGAAGCAACATCTTAAAGGTAAGTGGTCTTAATTTATTGATTTTAGCTTAGAATTAGGGTCTGTGTATGTAGTTAGGACTGTAATTATTTTATTTTACTTTAGAATAATGGTCTGTGTATGTAGTTAGGATTTTTTGTATATTAGATAGATAGGGGGATGTATTTGATATAGTTAGGATTTATTTTAAATTAAATAGATTGTATGTTAGATAGATAGGGGGTATTTGATTAGGACTATATGTAATATATTATATGTAATATATTATATGTAATATATTATATTTAATATATTATATGTAATGTATGTAATGTCATGTATTGTATGTAATGTATGTAATGTATTATATGTAATATATTATATGTAATATATTATATTTAATATATTATATGTAATGTCATGTATTGTATGTAATGTATGTAATGTATTATATGTATGTATTGTATTGTGTTTATCTGTCTTTCCTTTTCAGGTGTGTAATTTTTTTATTTTCTGTAGTGGGGGGTGGGGTTGTAATTGTTTTTTGTTTTCTGTACTGTAGGTTTTTTTGTTTTTTGTACTGTAGGTTTTTTGTTTTCTGTGCTGTAGGTTTTTTATTTTTTGTAATTAGAGTGGTGGGAAGGTTTATTAGGGGGTAGGTAGTGTAGGTAGGTAGTGTAAGTGTTAATAGATTAGTGTAGAGGGGGGTTAGTTTAGATTAAATGGTTTATTGGGGGTTATAGTGTAGTGTTTGTAGTTAGTGTCATGATGGTCCTTGAGGACCATCATGGCACTTATGTGGTTAATGTTGGGTTGTAACAGGCCCATAATGGTAATAATATACCCTTATGGGACTGATGGGGTTAAATAGAGCCTTATGGTGGTCTGGATTGACCATCATGAGTTAATGGGTTAATTTAGGCCTTATGGTGGTCTGTATAGACCACCATGAGTTAATGGGTTAATTAGAGCCTTATGGTGGTCTGGATTGACCACCATGAGTTAATGGGTTAAATAGAGCTTATGGTGGTCTGGATTGACCATCATGAGTTAATGGGTTAATTTAGGCCTTATGGTGGTCTGGATTGACCATCATGAGTTAATGGGTTAATTAGAGCCTTATGGTGGTCTGGATTGACCACCATGAGTTAATGGGTTAATTAGAGCCTTATGGTGGTCTGGATTGACCACCATGAGTTAATGGGTTAAATAGAGCCTTATGGTGGTCTGGATTGACCATCATGAGTTAATGGGTTAATTTAGGCCTTATGGTGGTCTGGATTGACCATCATGAGTTAATGGGTTAATTTAGGCCTTATGGTGGTCTGGATTGACCATCATGAGTTAATGGGTTAATTAGAGCCTTATGGTGGTCTGGATTGACCACCATGAGTTAATGGGTTAATTAGAGCCTTATGGTGGTCTGGATTGACCACCATGAGTTAATGGGTTAAATAGAGCCTTATGGTGGTCTGGATTGACCATCATGAGTTAATGGGTTAATTTTGGCCTTATGGTGGTCTGGATTGACCATCATGAGTTAATGGGTTAATTAGAGCCTTATGGTGGTCTGGATTGACCACCATGAGTTAATGGGTTAAATAGAGCCTTATGGTGGTCTGGATTGACCATCATGAGTTAATGGGTTAATTTAGGCCTTATGGTGGTCTGTATTGACCACCATGAGTTAATGGGTTAATTAGAGCCTTATGGTGGTCTGGATTGACCACCATGAGTTAATGGGGTAATTATAGTTGCCTGGGGTTAATATTTTTAGTGCGAGTCCTTTCAGGACCTTTACGGTCCTTTGAGGACCCGCGAGGCGGGAAATTTAAAATTGAATTGCAGCAGGGTCACGATCGGTGCCGATCGGGGCCCCCCGCTGCAGGGGGTTTATGTGGGGACACTTCGGGGGTCCCGATGGGGACCCCCAGCATAGAGGGGGGTTAATTTTAAGTGCCGCGGCCGGGATTGGGTAATAGTGTGCCGCGGTCCCTTTAAGGAGCCGCGGCGGGGAATTTAAAAGTTTTAAATGCAGCGGGGGGCCTGATCTATGCAGATCGGGGACCCCCCCTGCAATGGGTTTATGTGGGGACACTTCGGGGGTCCCGATGGGGACCCCCAGCATAGAGGGGGGTTAATTTTAAGTGCCGCGGCCGGGATTGGGTAATAGTGTGCCGCGGTCCCTTTAAGGAGCCGCAGCGGGGAATTTAAAAGTTTTAAATGCAGCGGGGGGCCTGATCTATGCAGATCGGGGACCCCCGCTGCAATGGGTTAATGTGGGGGTGCTGCAGGGGTCCTGATAGAGACCCCTGCAGCATGGGGATGTGTATAGGGTGCAGGGGGGAGCCTCACACTGCTGTCTCGGGCTGTTCCGAGGCAGCACGTAGAGGCTTTCGGATCCCTTGCGTGGACTTTTTGTCCACGTAGGGATTCTTACGATATGCGAGACTCGTGCATAGATTTAAGGCTACGTAGCTCTCTCGGAGCCTATTCTCGGCCATTTTCTCGCAGTCATATCGTAAAGCAGGCTGCGAGAGATTCGGTTCTCGCAAACAGCAGGAAAACTGCCTTTTGCGAGCACCGACAGAACTACGAGGGAGAATTTAATAGGGCCCTGAATTTGCATTAATCTCAAAACATTTACTAATTTCTTCTTTTACATTTAATTTTATTTTTCTATCCTCTAAGAATGAATCATCCAGTTTCCAGGGAGGTTTTATGCCCAGTTCCTTGTCTAGCTTCATAACTATTGTTATATAAGCATGGTCTGACGTTGTAATGGGTCCAATTTCAGCGCCCCTAACCTTATTCATACTTAACATATCTATTAGAAAACGATATATCCTAGAATAGACTGTATGCATGGTGGAATAGTAGGAATAATCTCTTTGATCAGAATGTAAAATCCTCCATACATCATACATTTAATTGTTTCTTGTCAATCTTGTACATTGCTGAGAATTTTTGTACAGTTGAGAAATGTTTTTTTACAGATTTTTGGGCTTTTCTGTCTAAGTCTGGGTTGAGAGTTAAATTGAAGTCTCCAGCCATGATTATAGATCCGTAAGCATATTTTTCGATTTTCTTAAAAATGCATTTTATAAAAGAAAGTTGTTTATCATTAGGGGAATATAGATTTATTAACGTAAATTTTTGATCATTCATTTTTCCTTTCCATAAAATGTATCTTCCGTTAGGGTTGATTTCTACTAACATTTCTTTTACTTTTAATTTTTTATTTAAGAGCATGGAAACCCCCCTGGAATGTTTTTTAAAGTTGTATTGTAATGATACTCAAATGTGCTTTTGTCAAAGTTAGGAATTTTATTCTTGTCCCAATGAGTTTCCTGTGAAAGGTTAATATCGGCTTTTTCTTGTTTAATCAACCTTGACAGTGAAATCCTTTTAAATGGTGAGTTTAGGCCTCTAATGTTAAAACTTAAAAACTTTATGACATTATTATTAATCTATTATGTGCATTTCCACTTTACGTACATTATTTTTTCCCTTCATTGTTTCCCTACAATTTATTATGACCGTCTTACTTGTCAAATTAATTTTGTTTTAAATCCTTATCCAATCTCTTTCCCCTACCAAAAATGTATTTACGTATTTACATATTTTTTTTACGATTTTAGTCTCACAGTGCTGTAATTTACCGTTATTCTTGTTTCCATTTCTGTGCCAAGTGCTGGTGCCCACGCTGGCATTTGAAAGATGTTACTTTGCAAAGTAATGGTGTTTTACAAGATAAATAGAAGTAGATAATGCAAAACACTTTGAGTGAAATTAACTCAACTAACATAAATAGGTTCTTTGCTGTATTTTAGGTAAAGTAACTCAAATCAAAATGAGATGTTACACATTGATCTAAATGAAATTTATCAAAAGGAAAATTGAACCAATTAATGGCTTCAATGTCCTATTTATAGTATATTTTGCTATCACAGCCAGCATCATACCCTATGTTTTAATTTGAAAAGTGTCCTTTTTTTTTCTAAAATAAAACTTCCATTATAGACATTTGACAGATGATTCCTTCTACATAATTAAAGTGATATATTCCAAAGGTTATATTATAAAAAGGTAACTTTAAACATTACTAAAGACTTTTTTTCATGAGTAAATATTGCTGCTGCTAACCATGAACTTGAAATGCAGCTTTGCAGCACTGTCAGGACCTTCTTCTAACATGTTTTAATTTGGCAGGGTCAGCTGCAGCCAATCTCCATCAATGTAGACTCATGCTATTTGAATATCATGAACAAAAGGAAACTGACAACACTTCCAGCAAGGTTAAAAATAAATATTATTGGAATGGAGCAAAATATTACTTTTTAATATAATCATAATAATAATAATAATAATAATAATAATATAATATAGTAATATTAACAATAATTATATAATAACTGTCACAACCTGCTTCTTCAATGGGGCTTGACAAGAACCTAGTTCAAGCCTACCCCAGCACGACCGTGTAGTTCTTACTACCTCTGGTACAGAAGATGGCCTGAGGTTATCAGAATTAGGATTAATGCACAGAATGACACTTACACCTTGTCTATGTAAGCACAAATATCACTCTATACCTTTATTAATTGGCACATTTTATACAATTTTCTGGCACACAGACTGGCCAATCAGTAAGATTCTTGCTACTGGGAAAACCCTGTGCCTGTGATGAGATCAGATCTCATACTGTTGATTGTATTAACTCTCACCATTTGCTGTAAACACTCAGACTTTTAATCTGCTCCAGACCCCCTGTGTTTGTTTATTTCGGTGGGGCTGAGCGCATCACCAGATAACAATACTGTAACATAATATGCCTTAATCTTATTTAGGTGGGGGCTGATGCAATAGTCTGCAGAATAGGTAATATGTTTTTTTACAACAATTAGTATAACATAAAACATAATACATATGTTCTGCAGAGCATAACCCAATATACATACAGTATAACAGTGTAATCATATTTTAACCATAAGCACTAAGAAATACATAATCATGATAATAAAAACAGGGTAGCTCTGGCCAGTCAGGTCCAGGCCATAGTGTAAAACAGTCCAGTCATGCCCTGGGCATGACAATAACATCTTACACAATCCGATATTTAAATGATAAATACACTCGACACAATAAACATTTGGCACATAATAAAAATGTAAATGCTTAAACAAAAGAGGAGCTTACATTCTAAAAGAGATAGTTGGGCAACAGATACAAAATGGGTAGAGGAATTGGTGTTGGTCAATCAAATTGACTTGAGAAAATGTATGTGCTTAATGAGCCAGTAAGACACATTATCTCTGTAAGTTTTATGGGTTTTAAATGTTACATTTCTTTTACTTGGTATTCATGGCAGAGATACTGGAGAGTGTTGCCAGTTCCTTCTCCAGTGGGCCACAGCATACATCTTCTGGTATTCCTAGGTGGTCTCCCATCCAAATACTGACCAGACGCAACCCTGCTTGTCTTCAGGGTGATGTAACCTCCTAGTAATGAAATCCTCAGGATTTGAAAGTAAGGGGAGCGACCTGATAGAAAGAAGTCGGATGCTACAAGAGAAGTCTGGCAGAGAGGAGTGGGAGAAAGTAGTTCTAGTAGGGGTAAAATAGGTCCTGAGCAGAAAGATGTTGGCGATTCATGGAATACTTGGATATAAAATAGATATATAGGCAAGAGCAGTTATTGAGGGCTTTGTATGTTTTGGTCAAGATTTTAAAGGACCACTGTAATCCTATATTTACATTATAATCTTGTGAAGAACTATGCTTAAAAATTAGCAAATGTTTTAGAATGCCCTTTGACACCTTTGTAGAACCGCAGGACATTAGGGGTTCCCCCTGAAGCTAGTGTATAGATTCTCCACTGACCACAACCCAAAGCAAACATCTTCTCTACTACAGTCACTTTGTACAGCACAATTGTCTATGGTGATTAATGCTATGGCAATTCCCACAATTACGATTTTAATGAGGTGTAGAGTGACTTAAACCTTATCCTTAGTTTTGGTTTGTGGAATGACCAGTTAGGTAGTTTGTGGAGCTAGTGGGTTGGGAGGTTGTGTAGATTGGTTGCACTTTATATGGAGGATGGTGACATTTTTTTTTAGATATTTTTGTTTGAACCGCTAAGGGCTAGGTAGAGGTTAAATAGTTGGACAAAGTCTTTTGCACACCCTTGCCCAACTGTTAATAGGATCTGGATGGAGTAGGATCTATAAGGCAATATTCATATTTTATTAAACTCCCTCAAGGGTGCAAGGAAGGGATCTCCCTAATTTATAAAGGTGGTCCCATGAAGTTTCGCCAAAGGTTTGTGCTCACCCAATAAACACAGTGAATGTATTTGGTGGATGGATTTATGATTCCTTCTGATCACTTGAAAAACATGAATTCCTTCTCTGCAGTATTTAATTTTACTGTAGGCATACCATTACTACCAGTACCAATGTGATGTCTATCATTAAACACAGCAGGAATTTGAAATGGGGTTTTGGGATCAATGTAACGGTCCCCGTTAAACTATTTTGTGACACAGAGGATATGTAGAAATTGATCCAACTGGATGCTGTTATATATGTGATCTAAGGCTAAATTAGTTAGCCATGTTCTAGTACTGTATCATATTAAAACAAATGTAGTTTCTATTTCCAAGTTGTTTTCCAAGTCATCTTTTTTGACAATAATGGAGCTTCCCAACAATCAGTGGCGGCCGGCTGACTTTACAAATTGGTGGGTCAGAAGACAGAGACCTGGCCCCTCCCCTTACATTGACTCCATCCAACAGTATAGACACCTCCCCTTCACAACATGTTACCTCTATAGGCCCTGCCCACTGACACATACTTCACCCACTTTTACTGTTACTTCACTTACTTATTATCTTGATGAGGGTGAGCTGGTACTGGTTCTTGTCACTATTTGTATGCTTGGATGTGCCTGCATTTTCTTGACGAGGGTAAAGTGGTGCTGGTTCTGCTCACTTTTCTTATGCTGGGAAGTTCCTCCATTTTGTTGACGACATGCAATAATTAAATAAAACACATATGAATACATATTAGTTTATGAGTTTAGGATGTATGCCCCCTCTCTCTTTCCCTTTCTCCCAACTTCCTTTCATCTATCCTTTCCTTTCTTCATCTATCCCTCCCTCTCTCTCTATCCCTTTATATATATATCTCTATCCCCTCCCTCTATCTATCCCTCTATCTATCTATCTATCTATCTATCTATCTATCTATCTATCTATCCCTCTCTTCCTCTCTTTGTCTTTTACTAGTATGTAGATTGTGTCTTTACTCCTCCTTCAAAGCACTAATCACATTGTTGGTTTCATAACTTTGCAGGATTGTATACAGCAGACCCTATTTTTGCATCATATATACTGATCAGGTCAGGCCATTGGTACCTTTGGATGTCAAGCTGAGCACCGCGTTCCTTGCAGCAAACACTGAGTTCAGATCACTAACTGCCCCTTTGCTCACAACGTGTCCTCGTATAGACGAAAACATAGTAACATAATATTAGAATTTGTAATCCTAAGAGGAGCTTTCCGTTCTACAAGATGGTAGAGAGCTCAGTTTCATAGAAAAAGCACATCCCAGGCATGCTAGTATTAATTTACCTAACTGAACTGGGTTTCAAATGTAGAAAGTTTCTGTCTATCTATCTATCTATCTATCTATCTATCTATCTATCTATCTATCTGTCTATCTATATATCTACAGTGAGGGGAAAAAGTACAGTATTTGATCCCCTGCTGATTTTGAACATTTGTCCACTGACAAAGAAATGATCAGTCTATAATTGTAATGGTAGGTGTATTTTAACAGTGAGAGACAGAATAACAAAAAAAAAAAAAAAACATGAAAAACACGTCAAAAAAGTTATAAATTGATTTGCAGGTCAGTGAGTGAAATAAGTATTCGATCTTCTATCAATCAACAAGATTTTTGGCTCCCAGGTGTCTTTTATACAGGTAACGGGCTGAGGTTAGGAGCACTCTCTTAAACGGAGTGCTCCTAATCTCAGCTCGTTACCTGTATAAAAGACACCTGTCCACAGAATCAATGAATCAATCAGCAGCTTGGTGAGAAGGTGACAACAGTTGGTGCAATTATTCGCAAATGAAAGAAACACAAAATAACTGCCAGTCTCCCTCGGTCTGGTGCTCCATGCAAGATCTCACCTTGTTTCAATGATCATGAGAACGGTAAGGAATCAGCCCAGAACTACACGGGAGGATCTTGTTAATGATCTCAAGGCCGCTGGGACCATAGTCACCTCTTGGTAACAGACTACGCCGTGAAGGACTAAAATCCTGCAACGCCTGCACGGTCCCCCTGTTCAAGAAAGCACATGTACAGGCCTGTCTGAAGATTGCCAGTGAACATCTGAATGATTCAGAGGAGAATTGGGTGAAAGTGTTGTGGTCAGTTGAGACTCTTTGGCGTCAACTCAACTCGCCATGTTTGGAGGAGGAGGAATGCTGCCTATGACTCCAAGAATGCCATTCCCTCCGTCAAACATGGGGATGGAAACATTATGCTTTGGGGGTGTTTTTCTGCTAAGGGGACAGGACAACTGTATTGCATCAGAGGGACGATGGACGGGGCCATGTACTGTCAAATATTGGGTGAGAACCTCCCTCAGCCAGGGCATTGAAAATGGGTTGTGGATGGGTATTCCAGCATGACAGTGACCCAAAACACACAGCCAAGGCAACAAATGAGTAGCTCAAGAAGAAACACATTATGGTCCTGGAGTGGCCTAGCCAGTCTCCAGAACTTAATCCCATAGAAAATCTGCGGAGGGAGCTGAAGGTTCGAGTTGCCAAACATCAGCCTCGAAACCTTAATGACTTGGAGAGGATCTGCAAAGAGGAGTGGGACAAAATCCCTCCTGAGATGTGTGCAAACCTGGTGGCCAACTACAAGAAACGTCTGACCTCTGTGATTGCCAACAAGGGTTTTGCCACCAAGTACTAAGTCAAAGGGGTCTAATACTTATTTCACTCATTGACCTGCAAATCAATTTATACCTTTTTTGACATGTGTTTTTCTTGATTTTTTTGTTATTCTGTCACTGTGAAAATACACCTACAATTAAAATTATAGACTGATTATTTATTTGTCAGTGGACAAACGTTCAAAATCAGCAGGGGATCAAATACACTCTATCTAATCTATCTATCTATCTATCTATCTATCTATCTATCTATCTATCTATCTATATATATCTATATATCTATCTATCCCTCTCCCTATGTATCCCTTTCTCCCTTTCTTCCTCTATCTATCTCTTTATATCTCTCTATTTCTCTCTATCTCTCTATCTATCCATCTTTCTTCCTCCCTGTCTCTCTATCCCCCACTCTATCTATCTTTCCCTCTCCCCCTCTATCTATTCCGCTTTCTCTCCCTCTCTCCATCTGTCTATCCTCCTCCCTATCTGTCTATCTCTCTCCATCTATCCCTTTCTCCCTCTCTGTCTCTATATCCCTCTATCTATCTTTCACTCTCCCCTCTATCTACCACTATTCCCCATCTCTCTATCCCTCTGTCCATCTATCTCTTTCTCCCTCTCTCCCTCTATCTATCCACCTTTCCCTCTTTCTTTATCCCTCTCTCTATCTATCATCACTCCCTCTCTCTATCTATCTATCTATCCCTATTTATATATACATTCCAGTGCCATACAAACTGTCTGGCTTGTATAATGTGTTCCTGGCTCCTAAGTGTTAACTATTTTTGTCCACCCCTGAGTATACATATATTTACATATATGTATTTGCATAAAAAAACAGAAATCTTATATATTTACCCACATACAAACATTCTATGCATATATATGTACACAAACAGGAGGTTATATTTACAGACACACAACATAAAAACAACTGCATACCCCTATACTGGTGCCATTTATTATTTAGTTAAAGCAATGATCGTTAAAGGGCTAGTAATGTGAACAGTTCGGTACTAACACACTTCCTTATCGCTTAGAGCTCAAGGACATACTCGTATCTACTGGACAGTGAAAAGAGGGATTGTGGAGAAGGGGAAGGCTGGGGAGGTGTTTAACCATTGGAGCTTTTGGTATTTGACACGTATCCCTTTCTCTGCACATGCTCAGAAGCAGGCAGCTTCTAAGTATAACTGTATACCACTTTCATTCATTCACCCTTTTTCAAAGTATCACATTATGCCTCAAAAGACATTACAACAAATCAAATGATTTTCTAATTACATTGAATGTAAAAGTTGTTTATAAAAAGTTTAGTACTGGAATTTTCACATTGCTGGAGGATTATAGTGTTTCTTTAAGCTGCATATTTGTCAACAGTTTTCCTTCACCGAGACCTTACAGTAAACCTTTTTGCAGTTATCGCTATATGGACTGATGTTAGGGAATTTCTCAAGGACAGAGAAAATGATTATAAACTCATTCTTCCATTAGGCAAGCAGTCATCCTGCAAAGTTGCCAATTTGGAAAAAGCTGTTCCATTTTGAGGAAGTACTGCTGTATGTTTCTCCTGGGGAACTGCGGAAGTAGACAATTTTCTGTTATGATTAGACTCTGACCACTGGGAATATCATGTTCTGCTTTGAGGTGTCATTGAAAGAATAAAGAATCAATGCATGCAGGAAACTTCCATATGTGCTAAAAGTGAGAAATATGTTTAAAGCCTGACATAACACACAACTGATTTGCCGAACAGTTGTTTCTTGTATAGACTTAGGTATCTATCAACAATCTGGAACATTTGCAGTTACTGTTCTTTCTTATTATGTATATTTCCACGTTATGTGAATGGGAATGTTATATCTAATTATGATGCACTTATCTGAAATATTTGTTTAAAGGGTATAGCATTTGCCTTTTGTGGTAACATATCCTCTGTATGTTAGGTGATGTGAAGCGCTGGAGATCACAGAAACGTAGAACTGCAGCTTGATTGGCTCTTGAGCTGACTTTTGATCTTTTGGCCCAATCAGCATCAGTGACACACATTGAGTTTAAAAATGGTTTCTTCTGCCCTCCACATAAATCTTGGAGTAACTAGCTTCATAACAGTTAACATAAATATAGTTATCTTCTGTAATAGTGATCTTTAATTTATATGAAACTTAAAGGGACCTGGAACACAATCCTTTTGTATACACATATAAAAGAACATGCTTTAAACATTACCAAGGCTACGTCTTGCATGAAAAAATATAACACAAACCTTGTGTAAACATCATGGAAACAAACAGGAAATGCACGAAGGATACGTACATGTCACAAGTAGGACTCTATATCACTGCTTATTGGCTGACAGGGCAAGCCCACAGATCAGTTACACATTTTTTTTTTTTTTCTGTTTTTTTTTTTTTTTTTAACCATCAGTTTTTATAAGGCAATGGTACATCACATTATGAATATTAAACATTTATATCCAGTAAATACAAAGTACATAAATACAGTTTCCTGATGTATTTAATATCTGTTGTCTAAGCCTTGTATCCCATTCTTTTCCAGGAGTTATCCGTTCCCTCTCCGGAAAGCTTTCTACCATTGCCCCCTTTTTTATTTTTTTTTATTTAACAAAAATAAAACATAAAACATGAAATTATATGCAGTTCCTTCAACTTTCAACCAGCAGTTCTTTTCATCATCCGCCTTTTCCCCTCTTCCCACCATAAGTTTGTAGTTTAGTTAGGGTTCCAGTGAGATACTGTCCGGCTCCATTAGCCAGGGAGCCCATATATCTGTACATTTTGGAATCGAGTCCTCCAGAAGGTGTGTTATTCGTTCGTTAATTAAAATAAAGTTGATTTTGTTCTTTACTGCCCGAAGACTCAGGTCCGGGGACTTCCACTGTCGAGCAATATGGCTTTTTGTAGCCAGCATCATGAATTGTAGTAGCCTATTTTGATGGGATGTTAAGAGCGTATGTGGAAGGCCTAGTAGGCTGACTTCAATAGATTCATATACTTTAATTTAATTTTTTTTTGAAGCTAGCTCAAATATTTTCGACCAGAGTCCTTTCGCTTTGGGACACAACCACCATACATGTAAGAATGTACCTGGATCTCTGCATCCTCTGAAGCATTTTGTGTCTTGGGTTAGCCCCCATTTAAAGAGTTTAGCTGGTGTGTGGTAGATTCTATGTAGAACCTTTATTGACGTCTCCAGTACGCTATAGTTCAGTGAACCTCTAGTTAAGCTACGCCAGCTTTGTTTCCAAATTGATTGGTCCATGGTGTATCCTAGGTCTTTTTCCCATTTTTGTATATAATTAATTTTTTGTGACCTCGGTTGTTCATTAAATGCATTATATAGTACACTTATATTGTTGCTCGACAGTGGAGTATCCCTACATATTCTAACTAGCCAATTAGTTACTGGGGCTCCTAGCGATGCTATAGTGGAGCTGACAAAATGTCGGATTCTACAATAAGAATAGTGTTCTATTAAAGGTATATTATATTTCTTATTTATATATTCAAAAGTAATTATTGTCCCTTCTTGGTACCATGCCCCAAACCTCAGCAGACCCCTGGAATTCCACCAGTGATTAGATGTGGGGGATAATTGTATTGACAAAAGGGGGTTAGGGATTATCGGGGAGATACTGGCTAATTTAGGTGCTATATTATGACGCCGGGTCGCCCATATCCATATCCCCAATGAATGCTTAGTTATTGCGTTCTTTATTTTCCCCATCATATTATTGAGCTTGGGTGACCATATCATGGTATCCCATGTGTAAGGGGACATTTGTAGGTTTTCTATAAAAACCCACAGGGGTTGGTGCTGGGAGGAGTGTGCCAGGGTGATGAACGAAAGCTGCGCTGCTTTATAGTACTGTTTAAAGTTGGGGCAGGAAAGACCTCCTTTAGTTTTTGAAATATACATAGTAGCTCTAGAGATCCTTGCGGATTTGTGATTCCAGATAAATGTAAAAACGTGATTTTGGAACCTCTCAAGGTCTTTGTAGATTATTGGGATCGGAAGTGTGCGGAATAAGTATAGAAGTCGTGGAAGGATATTCATTTTAACTGCGTGGATTCTGCCTAGCCAGGAGATTTTACCTTTTGACCATCTCTGAAGGTCTAATATCAATTCTCGGTATAGGGGGGTATAATTAGTCTTATATAGATCCGTTATTTTTTTAGTAATGGATACTCCTAAATATTTTATATGTGAACTGGGCCATGAGAAGTCAAAGTTTTGTTTAAGATATTGAATCTCTGTTTGTGTGAGAGCTATACCTAACGCTTCCGATTTTGTTACATTAATTGTAAGTCCCGATATGTTTCCAAAGAGGTTGAGAGTGTGTAGCAGCTCTGGAATAGAGGTAGACGGACTCGTGAGTGAGCCTAGAAAATCATCTGCAAAAAGACTACATTTAAAATGATGATGGCCTATCTGGATGCCTTTAATTTTTGTGTTAGCTCTTATAGATTGCGCTAATGGCTCTATTGCCAATGCAAAGAGTAAGGGTGAGAGAGGGCATCCCTGTCTTGTTCCCCGTTGTACCTCAATTTGCGCCGTAGTGTCACCTGGTAGTTTTAATCTTGCCTTGGGAGATCTATAGTATGTCTCAATGAGATCCATAAATTTTCCACCAAAACCAAATTTAAGTAGTACCGCTTTGATATAAGACCATTCTACGGTGTCGAAAGCTTTTTCTATGTCTAAGGCCACTAAGCAGGTTGGGATGTTATTTTGGGATGCCCTTGAAATTAGGTTTAATGTGCGTCTGATATTGTCCCCTGTTTGTCTATATGGGATGAATCCCGCCTGGTCTTTATGTATGAGTCTAGGAAGAAATTGGGAGATTCTATTGGCCATTAGTTTTGCTAGGATTTTTATATCTCCATTTAGGAGCGAAATTGGGCGATAGTTCTTAACTTCTAGAGAGTCCCGACCTTCTTTGGGGAAGAAGATCAAGTCTGCTTGGTTCAATTCTTGGGGCATTTGATGACCTTCTAAGATTTGGTTAAAGAGATTTGTGAGGTGAGGTGAGGGTCTATATATTTCTTATAGTATATATTTGTAAATCCAACCGGGCCCGGGGCCTTCCCACTGTTTAGGCAGGTAATAGTCTTTCTAACTTCAAGTTCCCCCACTTTAGCATTAAGCAGTTCTGCTTCCTCCTGGGATAGAGTAGGAAGGTCACATGATTCTAAGAAGGCAGATCTTTGTTGTTCTTGCTGCTGGTGATGTTGCCCAGATTAGTAAATTTTCTGGAAGTATTCCAAAAAATATTTTTGTATAAGATTAGGACTGGCCGTAATTCCCCAGCAGAAGTTCTAATCCTAAAGATTTTTGATTGTGAAATATTATTTTTAAGTTTGTTTGCTAGTAAGCTATCTGGCTTGTTAGCCTTCATATAGTATATGTGACCTGTCCATCTCATCGCTTTTTCAGTGCGGTTTGATAACAGTAGATCCTGCTTCAATCTAATTTTCTCTATTTTGTTTTGTATTTTTTTAGAAGGGTTTTGTTGATTCAATCTCTCCAGATCTCCCAGTTCTTTTCCCAGGGTCTTTTCCCTGATTTTAGATTGTCTCTTAAGTTCACTGGCGATTTTTTATAAAAGTGCCTCTTATGAAGGCTTTATGGGCCACCCATGTCCATCCCGTGTTTGAATCTGGAGTAGCATTAGTTGAGAAGTATAGGTCTAAATCATCGGCTATTTGCTTCCCTACTAATGGGTTGGATAGGATGCTCTCATTAAGTCTCCAGCTGTAGGGTGGTCTACTTTTTAGGCCCATTTCTATAGAGGTACTAACCTGTGCGTGGTCAGACCACGGGCACGGATGGATCTCTGCCCTGTCTACATTGTCTGATAGTGATGAGTCTATTAGGATGGTGTCTATACGGGAATATGTGCCATGAACTGGCGAATAGAAGGTGTACCCCCTCTCATCCTTATGTAGCAATCTCCATGCGTCCAGGAGATGTAAATCATTAAGTAGTACGGTAATTTGTTTCAACTTGGGTCCAGAACTAAGTTAAGATCCCCCCCTAGCACAATCCTCCCAACATCCGCCGATTTGAGATACTTTAGAAGGTTTAGAAATGATTTATGCTGGGAGGTTGTTTGTGCATAAAATGAGATTAGGGATAGTTTTGTACCCCACAATGTGCCCGTTAACACGATAAAGTCGCCCCCCGGGTCTATCTTCCGGTGTTCGATTATAAATGGGAAATGTTTATGTAGCAGGATAGCCACTCCCCCTTTTTTAGTAGGTTGGGTAGAGGCGACAAAGACCGGGTATGAATGGTGCAGATATTTAGGGAGTTTGTTGTGTGCAAAATGCGTTTCCTGTAGGAAAATCACATCCGGGTGTAGGGGCTTATAAGATAAAAAGGCTTTGCGCCTCTTAAACTGTGAATTAAATCCCTGGACATTGTGTGAGATAAAAACAAAAGTAGATTCCGTCATGTTACCTCTATGGATATGAGTGAGTTAAGCTTCTCGCATCTCCTCCTCCCCTTTTTCCCCCATGTACCTGGCTTTTGATGGCTTATTGGTATGGCACCTGGAGAAGGCGGAGGAACCGTTTCGTAGAGCCTGTTTATTGGAACTGCAAAAATGGTAAAGAACAAACATAACATGGTTAACCAAATAGTGATAACATGTAAACTGTAACTTTTCCTCGGCTTATTACTAAAGGCACCTTTGTGACAGGTGAGGGAAATGGAGATGCCCATTTCCCTATCTATCCCCTCCACCGAGGAAGAAATATCTGGTAAACTAATTTTCTGTGCAATTTGAAAGTCTACCATCCTCTGCCCCCCCCCCCCTGAGTCCATAACCATAACAAGTCCAATATGACCCCTTATCTAGGAGCTTATGTCGTAACCTTTTATCCTTTATAGTTTATAGTTTCTTAGTTGCCTTGCTTCTGTCTCTTAGACTGTGAATTTTATGATATAACCAACGCATGACTTTCTATTGGGTTACCTAAAAGTTCCGGTCCACCATTTAAGAAAATATAAAGGTCTAGCTATACACTAGTGTTTCACCTAATCTGATTCATGTCTCTCAACCAAATATTTCAGTTCTTGTGCACTTAGTCCCAAAAAAGCTCTCATTAGTTGAAAGAGATATGATCCTAATGTCCCTTGTAGCCCTTAAGTCCAATGTCACTGTGTCGTTTGGTGGATATCTGTAAGGGTCTCTCCAAAAGTCTTTTAAATGTTCCTTGATGCCTTGATATTACCCCAGATATGTGTCGGTTGTTGTATTTAAGTTTTCTCTGTAGATTCTGGAGACGAAGTGGCGGGTCTTAAATTTGGGTCCATTTGCTTGCTTTGCCGTTTATTCCTCTGTATTTCCGTCCATTGTCTTGCAGGTCTGGGAGGTAAGTTTGTATCTTGGCGGGTTTCCAGAGTATCTTCTCTGGGTAAGAGATTGAGCTCTGACAGAATTGTGTTGCACTCAGATAGATTATGTACTGTGTGGTTCATAGACCCCACATGAAATGATAGACTAAAGGGGAACCCCCACCTGTATTTAATGCCCTCTTGGGCCAGAATCAGCAAGGCCGGTTTTAGTTGCTTTCTTTTAAAGAGCGTTGAATGAGCTAGGTCTGCATATATCTGTATGTGGGTTCCATCCGGGCCTGTAATGGACTTTGTTTTTCGTGATGCTGCCAATAACAAGTCTCTAATATCCTCACGTAGAAATCTCGCTATAACATCTTTTGGTTGATCTGTTGAGTTTGGGCCCCCTAAGGCTCTGTGCGCTCTCTCAATTTCCCAGGAGTCCTGTGGATGGTCAGGCAACAGGCTATGGACAATCGCATTCAAGTATAGTTTTAGATCTCCTATTGCTTTAGGTATTCCTCAGAATCTGATGTTATTGCGTCTGGACCTATTTTCTAGGTCTTCTAGCTTATTTTCTAGCGCCTCTATGTGCGCACTATTTTGGGTTATATCCTGGCGGTCTTTTTGTTGGGTATCCACAATTTGATCTGTAATTGTTTACAGTAAGTGGGTCCTGTGCCCAAGGTCCTGCAGATCTTGTCTGATTTCCTTCACTGCCTTATCAAATGTGATCCAAGTAGGTTGTTAAAGTCCATCAGTGAGATATCTGACATTTTCAGAGGCTGCTTTGTGTGCGACGTTTCCTCCTCCATGTCTGAGCCTTCTGATGAGCCCATAGTAAATGCATGTGGGGAGTTATTAGTTTGCTGCTGAGTTTTAAAATGATCTTGAATGCTCTTTGATGGTAAAATTCTCTTTGATTTGCCCATTTTTAAATCTTGGCCTGCAGTTTAGCCCAGTATTCTTTTAAAAGTATTATTTGGAGTTTGCAATCTCACCAGTATAGTTCAGCAGCAGCTAGTATTTTCTCTACAGGTGGGGTATCCCCTTCAGCCCAGGCTAATCAATTCACAGCACCTGGGGGGTCTATCGGCTAGGCCTCAACACTCATCTGGGGATTACAGATTAGCAAAGTTCATTTTTGTAGTATCCGGGGGGTCAGACGGCCAAGCCTACAGACTCATCTGGGGGTTACAGATTAGAATAGCTCATTTTTAGGGGTAGCTTGCCCTCTCTGAATTGTGGTTTCTGGCATCTGGCCTGCCAAGTAAGTTCATAGGCATGTAAGTCTGTTTAGTTCCTTTTTTCTATTTACTGATATATGCTAGAGATTTCCATATTATATGAAGGGGAGTCTCTGAAAAGTTGAATTGTGTTGCAATCTCTGTATATTTATCTTTTTATACTTTCAGTATAATAGTTGGGTGCTTCATTGTGAGACCGTAAGTATGCCTCTCCTAGCCTATGTCTGTACCCTTTCCCCTCCTATGGTGAGGGGGTTAGTGCTGCTGTGTCCCAAAATGGCTGCTGCTGTCCGGCTGCTAGTCAGGGTATATCAGTACCAGAAAAGATCAGTAGGTGGCGCTGAGGGATTAAAATTGCTGTTGTACACTGTAATAAAGCATGCAAGCTACACTTTCCAGTAATCTTTTAGCTTTTAATACATTATAATGTCCTGTACTTGTAATCAATTGTTATTATATGTAGTATCTTCAATGTGGGGCTTGAAAAAAAAAAAAAAAGATGTAGGCCCTTGTATGCCCTGGAATTGGGCACCGTGTCTTTTTCTACTGTTTTTTGGCGGGAATCTCCTCCATTAATCTGCCCCTTTTGTGATTTCTTGGTTAAGGGTTTTGCCAATTGGTCGCCCCATAGAGCACTCACCCACCGGAGCAATCCGCTCTGCCCCCTGGATCCTCCACTGCTCTTGGCCGCTCTGACCACCTTGTGAAGTGGGTCACCTCCACTGCATGCGGCAAAATGGCGTCCCGCCGTCCCTGAGCCGGACCCTCATCTCTGCCGGCACTGCCCGGTCCCACCACCTTCCGCCGCCCGTTCACCACTTCCTAGTCCGCTCCCAGGGTGAGTGTTATCCAAGTGGTGGTGTCAGGGGTGCTGTCCCCCCTCCGCCTGTTGCTGGGTGTACCTCGCTTGCCCTCTGCTCTTCCGTGGGCCACTGCTCACCTTCTCCTGTGCGGCTCACAGGAACACTGTGGGAAACTCTTTAAGGGTCCTCTCACCCTCCGACCTCCTGTCTCGTTCCACCTCTCCACCTGTGCCGGGGAGCACAGGGAGCCACATCCACGGGAGGCAGGATGGAGTAGGCCTCAACGCGTGGTGTTGTTATCTGGCTCGATATGCTTGATTTTGGTGTCTTTATGCGCCTCTTTGTTCCCCGAATGTGATAGGGTTCCTTGGGGTAAAATTTTTGTATAATTTGGGCTAAATAGCCCCTTATTGGCAATTTGTAAGGAAGAGCAGCTCCTTAGCACGTCTGCTCTCTTCTACTGGTAAGACACGCCCCCTTTTTTTTCTGTTTTGATAGCATAATTTTGAAAATAAAAATCACAGTTGTACCAAATACCTTTTTTCAGATGCAGCAAAAAATGCTTTCAGTATCCCTTTAAATTTAGGTGGAACATGTCTCGATGCAAACACATTCAGCCTTATTAAATTGTGATTCAGCAAATTTAAAAGGGCTCTATATAAGCACACAGCATATTTTTTTTACAGAAGTTTTTAATTAGTGAACTTCTATCCAAAAGCAAGGTCTTCACCAACTAAAAACTTCTGAAAAAATAAAATATGCTATGTGCTTATATAGAGCCCTATTCAATTTGCAGAATAAAAATTTAATAAGGCTGATAGTGAATAGTAAGCAAGGAAAAACAATTCTACTTATGGTACATTGGCAAAATGCTCCAGGGCTACATTTTGAATTTTTGCGATTTCATGTGAACTAAATTTAATTGGTAAATTGACTCATACATTGTTGCATTTATTGCAGTACTGCAAGTCTATATAAGCAAGTTTGCAATGCATAATTAACAAAAAATAAGTCTAGTAAACAAAGTTTGTTTTTCATAACCTTATTTGTATATATTTTATACTTTTATATCTACACTAGTTAAAGTAAATTTGTAAACTATTACTTGAAATAATGTAATAATAGAAAAAGAAGAAAAACAAGTAGAAGAGATATTTATATGACTATACAGATAACAATGCCTTAAACTGAGTAATCTCTTATCAAAAATATTTTTTTCTATCATATTTTATGAATGTAAACATTTTTGTAATTCAAAATATTTATTTTCTTTTAATAAAACTTGAAATAAAAAAAAAACTATGTAGAAAGACTAAACTATACTTATTATAATTATTTTCTTTAGAAAAAAAAGCACCTAAGAGGGGATATGATTATGTTACATAGTTACATTGTTACATAGTATTTAAGGTTGAAAAAAGACCTTCAGTCCATCAAGTTCAACCATTCAAGATCTCCTCCGATCTGCAATATGCAGATTAACTATTAATTAATTAGTTGTATAATAAAAAATAAATAAATAAAATCAAATCCCTCCTGATCCCAGACACCGGTGACCGGACTTCTCCCTGTATCAATACTGCCTCTCTAATTATCCATGATAACCCTGAATTCCATTTTTAATTAGAAATAAATCCAGTCCCCTTTTAAAGGTTTCTATCGAATCCGCTGTCACCACCTCCTCTGGTAGAGAATTCCACAGATTAACCACACTTACTGTGAAGAACCCTTTTCTTTCTTTAAGGTTGAATCTTTTTACTTCTGTATGTTATATAAATACATTCCGGGAAAATATTAGGCTTTTTTATCAGGTGACCCATTTTGACAAGAGATTTTCAGTTTATAAGAGGGTACCCTAGGAGAAAAACTTAAAGAACAAAAACAGTTCTTTACAGTATAGGTAGTCAGACTTTGGAACTGACTGCTATTAGAATAGGAGAGGAAGTAATCTGGGATCAGGAAGGGAAGAGTTTGGTATCAGGAAGGGATCAATTGGTAATATTGAAAACAATTGGCAATATTTCAGTGTTTTTTTTCTTTACTTCCCTCTGGATCAAAAACATTTCACATAATATAAGGATCAGAGGCAATCTAAAAATGTTGATTTGGACTACAAAGCCTTTTTTTTTTATTACTTAAAGTAATACAGCGAAGGTTCCAATTAATTAATAGCTTGTATTTTTTCAGTTTATTGTTATAAATATAATATTTGCTTTAAGTAAACATATTTGTAATTGTACCTGTCCATTAGCCTTTCTGATCCCCCCAATCAAGCATAAACACATGCATACGCCATTGAATGATTAGGTAAATGACTCCATGGGGTCTGCACACTCATTATTCTCAATGTCAGATGGCTTTCAACTTAAAACATTAATGTGAAACTTCTTAAAGTAAAATCAAATTGATAACTTGTTATACCTATAGTTTCATTATCTGAAACTATTGTGACCGTTTAGCACAGTAGAAAAAAGTACAAAAACACAGATTGTAAGTTTCAGATCTTTATAATGGGTCAATCAGTAAGGTTAAATGTGGGACTATTCCATCCATGTCACCGAGGTATAATCTTAAATGACTACTGTAGTGCATTTACAAGTAAAGCTCATATGTGTGTTTGTTGGACATAAACTATTAAAAACAGTGCAGTTTAAAATATATAAAAATCTATATTTTCCTTACTTTTTAAACTGTCTGTTTTCTTCTCAAGCAGAGCTGACTTTCTTCACCTCCCTGGGGTTGTGAACATTTCTGCTGGGGGCTGGATTATCATGGAAGCAGGCTAAACTATGACATCCCTGGTCCTGCCCTGTGACATAATTAGCGCCTCCCTATAGCCTAACACAGAGCTAACATCTGTATTGTAACCTGCTTCATCACAGGCTCCCCCCATTGATAGTGCATGAGCCCTGCTACTCTTTAACAAACATGCATAGACTGAACCAGAATCTGACCTGTCATACTTCTTGTTTAGTCCAGCTACCAGGGAGAGCTTACCATACCCCTTGATTGGAGTAGATAAGCATCTCTGCTTGAGGGGAAAACTGGCACAGTCAAAAGTAAGAAAACATATTAACTTTTATTTATTTCAAACTGCATACTGTTTTTAATAGTCTATGCTCAACAAATAAATGTAAGCTTTACTTGTAAATGCATTACAATGATACTTTAAACCATATACCATAAATGTTAGTTATAACATATGCAGAAAATCAGTTTAACATATTTACAAGGGTGAAGGTGCAATTTTTATATATTTTGGTAGAAACCTTCAAACGCATTCCAACGATTCCAGTCAGTTCATTTTAACATCATAAAATACATCTAATCACTTTACAACATTGTATAGTGATTCTGATTTCATATCTATAACCTAACCTCACTGATATATAAAACCATAGCCTGCAAAGTTACATTCAATGTCATCCAGTTTACTTTATTGATTAGTAATGCAATTGTCTTAGCCCAAATGGGTGTCAGGGAGCAAAGGTGAAAGTGTTATAAAAATAACACTCAGAGCAAGGCATTGATTGCATTGTTTATTTTAGTTTATTGCTTGGTGATATGTGTACTTTTTCACAGCAGAATATATTAAACCAGTAAAACCTTGAGGCTAAAATATTTTACTTTTTAACTCATACTTATGCAGGGGCATGCTTTTTTTCCAAGATTTTAGTAAGCTCTGGCATTTCCCCTGCACCACTCCAACCAGCTCAGAGTGCACCCAGTTACAGTTATGATAATGAAACTGCATTCTGAATCATAAATTAATGAGCAGTGGCTTATTCAGTCAGAAAATTATGAGTAAGCTTTACCCCACTTTACCGATATTTTCCATTATTTGCATTAGGAACTACGTTTTTAATTGTTTCCCTGGCATCCGAGTGGAGGTTGGACCCTGGGGTCCAATGACGAACATGGTCCTGAAGGCTGCAGATTGATAATAATAACAATAATATGTATATGTGTGTTTCAGATGCGTGGGTCCTTTAGATGTGTTCTGTTATTCGAGAATTCTTATGATGGCCATGCCTCCACTGACATGATATGCACTCTTCTTTCCATACTCCATTGAGAGACGTGACAGGAAGATAAGTGAGCAAAATGAGTTTTATGCAAAAAAATATTTTATCTGACTATGGGCCGCTCTCCAATGTCACATGTAGTTGTGAAAGAAAAGCTCCCTCGTAACTGTGGGAAATGTTTTTTGCGCAATCTGATAACCATCAATATAAACTCCCTCGCATGGCAGGGAGGGGTTTAATCTATAAAACATATATGCAGGGGTTTTATGACCACTCTGCCTATCATTCCTTACCCCCTATGAGCACAGGTAACTAAATCTTAAGCCCATGGCACCTAGGTCCTTGAAAGACACCCATGGCAGCTAAGAATTAATCCCCACCACAGGGGTCTCAAATGGAACCCAGTGTCACTCAAAACTAACACCATACAGGACCTCTGTGGCATCTAAGTATAAACCTAGCCATGTACCAAGCCTAACATCTAACTGTAACATATATATCTGTAACATTTCTAGCAATAACATAAATGCCATGGTATCTAACATTGCTATATATGCCATGGAGGTCCTATCATAAACCCCTATTCCATGGAGGCCCCCATGGTACATAAAAATGAACCCCTATTACCACATGGCATCTAAAAGTTAACTCCTGCTACCATTGGGTCCATATGTTATAATTAACCTCTATGTGCCACGGGGGTCTCCAAGGACACCCATATATGTTCATACCAAAACTTGTATTCATATAAACACACATGAGAGAAAAGACAGTGAGACAGGGATAAGGACAAATACAGAGAAGGAGATGAGCTTGGGCAAAGCAATGGGGTCCACAACAATGTAGGGGTCCTCTGTTATCAGCAGCTGAATAGACTAAAGAAGGACTTTTTGTTTATAAGAAGATTATTATTTATATATTGTTTTTTTTATTGACTCCTACAGACACTTGCGTTGTTTAGAGCAGTTATAACAGGGTCCCAAAGTATGTTGCACCGGGGCCCTCCATTTACTATCCCCGCACCAGGGAAGAGAGCCAGGCAGACAAAAAAAAAGGACAGGGAGAAAGAGACAGACGGCGTTATGTAGACAGAAGGAGACAGAGGGAGATAAAGATATGAAGACACACAGAAACAGACAGAAAGGGAAAAAAAGAGTTGTACAGGAAAAGACACACTGAGGATGAGAGAGATAGAAAGAAACTGAGAAAAGAGAGAGGCAGATAGACTGTCACAGGGGGTCTGAGACATAGATAGGGAGACACATGGACAGACTATAAGACACAGACAGAGGCATAGAGAAGGAGACAGATATAGACAGTGAGACATAGAGTGAAAGCCACTAAGAGAAACAGAAAGCGATGAAAAGACAGAGATATATTTATAGAGAAAGATGCTAAAAAAGGGTCATGACTATCAACCACATAGAGAAGGTTTAGAATCAACCATTTTGTCTTCATAGGATTTTTTCATTAGGAAGCCCTATCTGAATGAAACATGTTGGATTTTAAACCTACCCTATCAGGGGCATAACTACCGCCGGTGCACCCAGTGCAACGCACTGGGACCCTGCACTTTTGGAGGGGGGCCCGGTGATGTGAAAATGTTGTTGTCTTTTAATTTTTTTTGTTTACATTTCCATGTGGTGGGGGGAGGTGAGTGTGGTGGGGGTGGGCAGGAGGGGCCATGGGGGATCCTGGTGGCCCATTCCCCCAGGGGCAGTTAAATATTAGGTATATGTATAAGTTTATATATTATCTATATGAACTAGCGACTTGCCCAAAAGTGACGGCAATAAAATTGTAAGGCAGGTAATGCTGTTTGGTCCAGACATAAATGTTGTTGTTGTTCCGAGATCCTTCGGCGCCCATTGCGAGCCTCGGGCTGAGCGCCTTTGGCGCTCATTGCGAGGCTGTTGGTTGTTGTATTTTATTTTTCTGATAGGAGCTTTTGCTGTTATTGTTTGGTCGGCGGTGATCTGCTTTTTACGCTTATTGCAAGGCTTTTTGGGCTATGAGCAGCGTTGGCGCTCGTTGTTAGTGGCACGGTGAATATCTTTAGTGTTTATTGTGAGAGTGTTGTTTTTTTGTGTAAATTAAATAATAATAAATTAATAAATGAATATACTTTACCTTTTTGGAAGTAATATATGCAGGAAGCATTGTGTTGAAGAGCTGACAATCTGTTTTAATGTTCCTGCAGCATACAATGTTGGTTTGCTGTGTTTTGGAGCTGATGTGTAAGTGTCAGCAATGTGTGCAGTGTGTAGTGTAAATATGCTGCGTGCGCGAGGAAAAGCCGTTAGGGTAGCTGTGTACTTCCGCATTGTGTAAGTTAATGTTGTAAAATGGCGGTGAATGTGTGTGGTACGCAGCTGTGGAGAGTGTATCTTGTACCTCGTACGGCTTTTTTGAAAATACGTATGTGCTTGGTGGTGTTTCGCGTCTTTAGGGTCCTGTAGCCTCGTTTTTGTTTTTTTCGCCATTTTTTTCTCTTGCTTCTGGGATTTTCGTGTGTCTAAACTCGGGAATTTGGACTTAAATTGAGGTGTAACTTCAGTTACAGTGCTCCTGGGTGCTCCCCCTTGCTGTGGGTAAGCTTTTTATGTATATTTTGTGTGTATTTATTGTGTTTTTAATGTTTTCATGTGCAAGTGGTTCAGTCGTTAAGGTTGTATTTGGGCGAGGTCGTAATGTAAGTCCTGCGTCTTGTACTTTTTTATGCTAAGTCCGTAATTTTTCCGTCCTAAGTCCCGCGAAAAGTGCTCCGAGTTTAACGGCTCGCCTCGCTACGCCTCGCTTTTAACAGGTAATGTAACTTCATAAAAATGGAAAAGGATATAAAAAGTCAGTACTCTTCAATCACTTGTTAAGAAGTGGAAAATTCGGGGATCTCTTGATACCAAGCCAAGGTCAGGTAGACCAAGAAAGATTTCAGCCACAACTGCCAGAAGAATTGTTCGTAATACAAAGAAAACCCCACAGGTAACCTAAGGAGAAATACAGGCTGCTCTGGAAAAAGACGGTGTGGTTGTTTCAAGGAGCACAATACGACAATACTTGAACAAAAAGAAGCTGCATGGTTGAGATGCCAGAAAGAAGCCTTTACTGCTCCAATGCCTCAAAAAAGCCCAGTTACAATATACCTGACAACACCTTGACGCCTCACAGCTTCTGGCACACTGTAATTTTAAGGGACCAAAATAGAGCTTTATGGCCACAACCATAAGTGCTATGTTTGTAGAGGGGTCAACAAGGCCTATAGTGAAAAGAATACCATCCCCACTGTGAAGCATGGAGGTGGCTCACTGATGTTTTGGAGGGGGCTCTAAAGGCACGGGGAATCTTGTGAAAATTGATGGCAAGATGAATGCAGCATGTTATCAGAAAATACTGGCAAACAACTTGCATTCTTCAGCACGAAGGCTGCTCATGGGACTCTCTTGCACTTTCCAGCATGACAATGACTCTAAGCACAAGTCCAAGTTGACCCTCCAGTGGTTACAGCAGAAAAGGTGAAGGTTGTGGAGTGGTCATCACAGTCTCCTGACCTTAATATCTTCAAGCCATTTTGGGGAGATCTCAAACGTGCGGTTCATGCAAGACGGCCAAAGACTTTGCATGACCTGGAGGCATTTTGCCAAGACGAATGGGCAGCAAGAATTAGGGGCCTCATAGACAACTATTACAAAATACTGCATGCTGTCAATGATGCTAAAGGGAGCAACACACAGTATTAAGAACTGAGGGTATGCAAACTTTTGATCATGGCCATTTGGGTAATTTCTGTTATCATTATGATTAACAAGGAGCCAAACAACTATGTGATAATAAACAGCTTCATATGATCACTATCCTTCAATAAAATACATTTTTTTTGCATGATAATTCATATTTTCTAAATAAATGCTAAATTTTCACAATTTATGCTAGGGTATGCAAACTTTTGAGCACAACTGTATATATGTATAGCATATATATACAGTATATATATATATATATATATATATATATATATATATAATATATACTGATGTATGTATTATGTATGTATTTGAAAAAAAAACTTTTCAATTATAAACACAGTCCAACTTATCACAAAGCAAAGACGTCAAACACACAGCATGGCTCACCACTGAATTATTGCTGTCTCATACTTCCAGTCACGTCTAAATGGAAGGTTTGCTGGCTGACTATGTATTGCTGATTAACCAGTATTTTTCCTGAAACTATTTTACGAATAAGCCTGTTTTGTTATAGCAACTTGATATTTAAGAATGAATAAAATATTTAAAACGTTGATTGTGATATGACTCAAATCCCATCATTCTCTGTGACTTTTGTCTGGTGCACAGATGTGCAGAGAAACTGACATTGACTGAGTCAACTAATAGCCTTCTCATTGTCATTCTCTTCTCTATTCTGTAACTAGAACTTAATTTCAAGTACTTAACTGTTTAAGACATAAAATGTTTTAAAGGACCATTTCATGGGTATAGGAACTGGGGGGATGGGGGCGGACAAATCCCCCAGACTTGTCTATGTTTGTATGTATGTATGTATAAGCTATTTTACAGAATGTGTATACACTGAGCTGTACCCCCCCCCCCCCCCCCCCCCCAGAATTATTCTGGCTCCTACATCCCTGACTGCAGTTCAAGAAAAGCCGCACATGTTTGTGAAGTATATAACAAACTAACAATATTAGCAGTCTTATAAGCTATAGACCAAAAACTATGCAAATAAACCAGATTTATTTTTTGTATTGTTTCAACACTTGCCCTTAAAACAAACTGGAAACCTGAGGATTGTGCTTATTTATCAGTGGAGGATCGGGTAAGGGAGGAGGCAGAGGGATTTGTTAAATAATTTGATCTTTCTGAATATGACACTTCCCCACATATGTTCAGAAGCAATCAACTTACAAAAAAAATTCCTATCCAGAAATGTAAACGACGTTCTCGTACTTATGACCTTCACCAAAGTATCATGAATGCCTCTAGGGTCACGCAGAGACATAACATTTTTTTTTAACAGTTAAAAAAAAAAAAACTTTATGTTTTTTTACCCTTCCTAATTATGCTCTTGGTCTGACTAGTCAAACACACACACACACATATATATATATATATATATATATATATATATATATATATATATATATATATATATATATATATCATTGTACATTGGTCCTTTAATAAGACTGTCATAAATAGTCACGGTGTAGAACCAAGATATTGATTATTTTTACAAGTAGTTAATCCATGGCCAAGGTTAAACCATTCTTGGATGATAAATCACATTTTGCAATCTAGCTAATTCACATGTAGTGCAGCTGCTTATTGCTCTTTCTTTCAGTAAATTGTTCTTCTATTTGTTATCCCTCACTGCTCAGGATACATCAAAACAGCACACAAACTTTTCAGTCACTGTTTTAATGACAAGGTCCGTGAAGGGACACTATAGTGGTTATCCAATAGTATTTTGTATGTTTAATTAATAACTGATTAGCAATACAATCATTTTTAAAGACGCTAAATCCAATGTAGCTATGAAAAAGAGGATCTGCCAAGACACTGTATATTTTATTCTCAGACTGCTCGAGTTTGTCTTGCAGTTATTACATTATATGCAGACAGAAGTCTTTATCTGGAGACAAACAAGAGAGCATCACGGGAAGATATTTCCCCACCCCCATTTTTGCTAGAGTCTTAAAACCTGAAGTTCAAATGTAAGTTTTAGATACTACCTTGAACTCTTCTCTTTAAGTACTATACTATTAAATAAACAAAGGAGCCCCTATTGTATAACCATAAAAGTGGTGTGCTGACGCCAGCAGCTACTACATGTATTAATCCACATTTGTCCGTTGATGATTCTGTCACCCAAGACAGATTGCAGACAAACTCTTTGGAGCTTGTATGACGATGGCATCTTATACTTGGGCTCCTCATGTTCAAGTCTTAAGAAATCTCAAATGACTCATCTCGGCTATCCTTCAAATTGCCAAATACAGATTCAGTTTAGTGACATTATGATTCTACATTTAACCATCATTCACATTAAAAAAAATGTACATTATAATGACAAATTACATTTACAAAACATAACAGCAACAACAGTTGCATCTAAAATAATGTGGGATTATTTTAATTAATTATACACGGCAAATAATTTGTTTATTGTATTCCATTATAAATTACTTTATCAGTATGTGCTTTCTATGTGTTAAAGCAAAACATGTTTTTATTGCACATAAAAATCACAATGGCAGTTAAAATACAAATAATGTTACAAAACATAAGAGAAAAGGTAAAATAATTGACCATATATATACATATAAACCCTTATTTAAGACAATCTAGATATCATTTGGGTTCTCTGGTGGTCCAGTGGTTAGGATTCGATGCTTTCATCACTGTGACCTGGGTTCGATTCCAGTCAGGGAACCAAGGGGTCACACCGCCCTGAAGCCATGCATGGTTGCGCCTGGTTAGTACTTAAGTGGGAGACCACCTAGCAATACAAGGAGCTGTATGCTGTGGCCCACTGGAGAAGACACTGGCAACTCACTCCAGTATCTCTGCCATGAATACCAATTGGATCAGCATGGTGTGTTACGGTCCATGAGGTCACTGATATTCGGACATGACTGGACGATGCAAACACACAAATATCAGATATAAATAATTAATATCCACCTGCAGTACGGTCACTATCCATTTTTAATGAGCATATTTAAACATGAGTAAAGTAAGGAAAAGTAGATTAACAGAGAAGCACATAGAGTATACATAGATTTCATTGGGAGACAGTATGACTCATACAACTGCTCACTGGCTCTCAAGGGTAAGCCCCAGATCAGTTAAACATTTTAATCAGTTATTTTTCTTCATTTGAAAAAAAAAAGAAAGCACACAGTGGTAAATTTGAAATACCCTCTATGTTATAACATAACAGTGGATTTTTTCTCAGTAAGTACCAGGATAATGGTTTCATACCTTTTTTCTCTATTCTTGGCAAATCTGTTTCACCAAGCTTACTATATACTTTTTTGATCATTGTACGGTGAAAAAAAATAAGCCTTCTTAAGCAAGGTAGATGTCAATGCCAGTTTTTCAATTTTGATGACATTGCTGGACCCTGGAGGCATACATGATATATGTAGGAGAAGGAGATTTATATTTACGAAGAGCAATGCTTGTGTTTCTTGATGATGGGCCTTTAAATGGGAAGGGGTGTGGAGTCAATTTCTGTAATATCCAATTATATAACAAAGCCTTTTGAACTGACCCTTATGATTCCGCTCTCACGAATTGATATAACAAAGACACAATTAACTCATATATAAATTACTTCCCACATTTACATTAATCATAACAAATATATAATATGGTTTAATGGAGAAGTTATATATTACATAGTTACATAGTTACATAGTAATTGAGGTTGAAAAAAAGACTTTCAGTCCATCAAGTTCAACCTTTTAAGATCTCCTCTGATCTGCAATATGCAGATTAATTATTAATTAATTAGTTGGTAATTAATTATTAATAGTATAGTATTTGAAGATGAATAAAGAGTTAGTCCATCAAGTTCAACCTTTTTAGATCTCTCTTGATCTTTTTAATATGTGGACTATTTGTTATTAATTGTTATTTCATCCAGAGGAAGGCAAACAGAAAAAAAAACCATTGAAACTTTGCCAATTGTCTATAAGGGGAAAAAAAACAAAATTCCTTCCTGACCCCAGAAACTGGCGATCAAATTTCTCCCTGGATCAATATTCCTTCGCTAGTTATATAGGATAGCCTTGAATGCCCTCTTTATTCAAAAATATATCTAACCCCTTTTTGAAGTTGTCTATCGAATTCACTGTCACCACCTCCTTTGGTAGAGAATTCCACAGTTTAACCACCCTAACTATGAAGAACCCTTTTCTTTGTTTAAGGTGAAGTCTTTTCTCCTCTAACCTCAAGGGATGTCCTTTTGTCTTGCTACAAAAAGTTCACTTGACAAAGCCTTATATTGACCCTGGATGTATTTAAATTAGGTAATCATATCCCCTTGTAGACGCCTTTTTTCTAGCGAAAATAAGTTTAATTTGGTTAGTCTTTCTTCATAACTTAGCCCCTCCATTCCCCTTACTAGTTTTGTTGCCCTTCTCTGTGCTTTTTCCAGCTCTAAAATGTCCTTTTTATGAAGTGGTGCCCAAAACTGTACTCCATATTCCAAATGAGGGCATACTAGGGATTTGTATAGTGGTAGAATTATATTTGCTTTCCTTGCTTCTATACCCTTCTTAATGCATGCTAATATTTTACTTGCCTTTGCAGCTGCTGCTTGGCATCGAGCACTGTTACCTAGGTGGTTGTCCAGAAGCACTCACAAATCACTTTCAATATCCTAGATTTGCTACATTAAGATTATAAATTGCATGGCTATTTTTCCTTCCCAAATGCATAACCTAACATTTATTTGTATTAAATCTCATCTGCCATTTAGCCACCCATTCCTCTAATTTATGCAAACCCTGTTGTAGGGAAAGTACATCAATATCTGATTTAATTACCTTGCACAACTTCGTGTCATCAGCAAAAATGGAGACACTACTTTCGAGTCCTACTTCTATGTCATTAATAAATATGTTAAAAAGGAGAGGACCTAATACTGAACCTTGAGGAACCCCACTTACCACATTAGTCCAATCGGAGTAGGTTCCGTTTACAACAACCCTTTGCTTCCTGTCTTTTAGCCAGCTCTCGATCCATGAGCAGATATTTACTGCAATTCCTGTATACCTTAGTTTGCACAATAGTCTCCCATGTGGCACTGTATCAAAAGCCTTTGAAAAATCCAAAAAGACTACATCCACTAAGTTGCCCTGATCCAAGTTCCTACTAACCTCCTCATATAAACTAATTAGATTGGTCTGACGTGACCTATCCTTCATAAATCCAAGTTGACTGCTACCTATGATCTTGTTCAAATAGACATATTCTTGTATTCTGTCCCTTATTAACCCTAGTGACAATAGCAGTGCATTCAGTCTGGACGCACCGTGCTAGGCAGGAAGACCAAAAAGTGATAAATTAATAAGAACTCCATTTTATGTTTGTGTGTCAGAATCAACAGAGCAACTGGATTTGGAGAAAGCGCTTGGCTGGAACCCAAGATTCCACCATTTAATTTTTGTGACCCTACAGATGTGAGGCTCACTGGTCTATAATTCCCTGGATTAACCCCATTGAAATAATGTTTTGGCTATTACAGAGACCAGCTCCCTCAGTACCCTTGAATGTATTCCATCAGGACCTGAGGCTTTATTAACATTTATTTTCTCCAATCTCTTATGGATTTCTTCCTGCGTTAACCAATTATCTAGTGATGGTAGTGTAGCCTCATTATGTCCCAACCACTGGTCCCTTGTGTATACAGAAGAAAATAACCTATTTAGCTAATCTGCCTAATCTGCCTTTTCCTGGTCACTACTTATCAGATGGCCTGTGTCACATTGTAATGTTCCTATAGCTTCCTTCCTCGCTTTCTTCCCATTAATATATTTAAAAAATATTTTAGGGTTAGTCTTACTTTCCTTTGCAACTGACTTTTAATTTTCTATTTTAGCCAGTCTAATAGCCCTTTTGCAAGCCTTGTTGATTTCCTTATAGTCACATAAAGCTGCCTTTGTTCCCTCCTTCTTGTATAATTTAAATGCATGTTTCTTTTTCCATCATGATCTCTAAGTCATTGCTAAGCCACATGGGATGTAAATGACTCCTATTCATTTTATTTCCATATGGTACATGCCGATGAGTATGTTTATTTAGTAAGGAATTGAATGTCCATTTATTTTCAGTATTCTTCCCTGTAAGTTCTTTGTCCCAGTCTATATGTAGTATTGCTGCCCGTAGCACATTAAACTTAGCCCTTTTAAAATTTTGAGTTTTCGTTGGCCCCTTACAACTTTTTTTTGTATTCAATCTCAAATGAGACTGTGTTGTGGTCACTGTTCCCCAAGGGTTCCCCTATTTTAACATTTGATATTATATCAATATTCCTTGTGATTTCTAAATCCAAGATGGCCCCATTTCTAGTAGGCTCTTGTATAACCTGGGCCAGATAATGATCCCAGAGAGTATTTAAGAACCTGCTCCCCTTAGCTGAGCTGCTGGTCTCATTTATCCAGTTTATTTCAGGGTACTTAAAGTCTCCCATTATTAAAACTTGCCCATGCTTAGCTGCATTTCCAATCTGTAACAATAATTGTATTTCCTCACTTCCAAATATATTTGGGGGTATATAGCATACTCCCACCGATAGGTGTTTAGAATTAGCTCCTCCACAATTTAGCTCAACCCTCAAAGATTCAATGTTGCTGTTAGTTCCAGCATAAATATCTTCTCTGACTATAGGCTAAGTTCAGGCTTAACATACAGACAGATTCCTCCTCCTCCTTTTACCATTTCCCAATATTGCATTTAAACACAAATAAAGTTGAATAACAACATACAATATACAGTAAATATTATATGAAATTATATGATGTTTTAATGGCCCCGAAGGTGAATTTTGTAGTGAATGTGTCTGTAATCCTGAGTGGTTATCTTTGTTGATGCAGATAGTATTAATGGTCAGAATTGTGTATGAACACCCACAATTACTGAAAGTGAATAATTATTGGCTTTAAAGGATATATTATATGTGTATATTTACTTGTCATAGCTTACTTTTATTTTATTTTACACATAAAAGTAATAATATTTGCTACTATCCACACTATGTGGAATCTTGCTTTATCAAGCTGTGTTCTGTGATCAGGCGTTCCACGAGACTCCAAACAGTCAAACTATGTGGAAAGTTTTGTGTTACTTGGAAACAGGTTATGAGATTATCAGCCTCATTAAATTGGGGCTACGTTGTAAAACGTAGCCCGTAACTCCAGATTTACGTGTTACGGCTATTAAATAAGCTCTGTAACGTTGCTTGCAGCGGGCTCTGCGTGTTAACACGCAGGACGGTCGAGAATAGGCTACGTGCTGAGCAATGTTGAACTTTGTAAATCCTTTGATCTGTCATGCCTGTAACCGCTACTTGTTCAATTCAGCTATTGAATTGGAATTTGGTCACTCGTGAGCAAGCACGAAACACGCAAATGGAGCCCAAAGGCCAACATGTGCTCGAGAGCACCTGCAAGGGTGGTAAAGTACAATATGTAGCACTTGTAATGCAAATAACAACCCTCTACTGTACATTTTTTATAAGGGAAGATTGATGATAGGTCTTAGAATTAATAGCACAACATTCTCAAGCCCGCCAATCGGCCTCTGAAAAACACTTTATTTCATGATTATATTTTGTGTTATATTGATCCCTGCAATCAATGTTACATAGTTACATAGTTACATAGTAATTAAGGTTGAAAAAAGACTTTCAGTCCATCCAGTTCAACCTTTTAAGATCTCCTCTGATCTGCAATATTAATCAATTACATGGGAGTTACAGTATTACATCATATACTGTAACTCCCATGTAATAGAATATTATATATACGGCTTTATTAATATTGCTTTATATCTGGACTGTGGATCCAATCGCAAACTGTAATTGAAGCACGTAGGACTTCAAAATCTACCCTCCCCTCTTTCAGTGACGTAACGCTAACAATCTCTTTTTCCATTGGCTCCATCTGAACCTGCAACTATGTGATTGCTTGTTCGAGCACGCAACTCCAACGGCTGTGAACTGGTTTCCCAAATAGCCTCTCTCGCTTGTAGCTCGCAGGCCATTCTAATTTATTAGCAAGGTAAAATGGCCAAATTGAAGCACGCAGCCCGTACGTGCTACACGTTGGCTGGAATTTAATATGGATATATATATATATATATATATATATATATATATATATATAGGGAATATGAGTCCTTGGGACCTGTATTGGGATGTTTTGAACCCGAGGAGCCATTTTGGAGTTTCCTAGGTTCAGTCATTACTTAAAGAGCACATCTAAGGCTCTGAGACTGACATTGCTTTGGAAATGTTGATAAACAATATTCATTTTTTGGTGTTTATTAAGAGATTTACATACTATTCTTCCACAATGTTTTTGTGAAGTTGCAGTTTTGATCTGGTCTTTATTTTTTAAATCTTAATTTTTTTGTAAAATATGACATTTTTATACAGATTATGTATCTCATTGTGACTCTACATGTCTTCTTTCCCACGTCTATGATTCTACTATTTTCCCCTGTCACAACCCACTTTTTGCTGGGCTTGGACAAGATTCTCCAGACCAAATTGCGGTTTCAGGGGCAAGTCGCAGAGGTTCAGTTCAAGTTACCGGGTAGGAGGACAAGTTGCGGAAAAGTATTTTGCATTAAGAAAAATGATAAACTCCTTCCCTCTAAATGAAACACAACGTGCATTTGTGTCCCAAGCAGAGCATAAGCATTATTTTCCAGCACACATTTCTATACAGTATTTTCCAGCCTGTCTCCTTACCCAACTAGGTGTCAAAAGGTCTATGACCTCAGCTATCAGCTACCTCTGGCAGGATCGGGGCACCGCAGGGGTTGATTAGCTGGATGGACTGCTGGAGGTAGAGTGTCTGGGTAATGGGTCTGGGTCTATCCCACTTGGCGAACCAGGGTCCTGGGGATGCAAGTATTATTTTCTAAGATAACTAACTCTATGGTATTGGGGGGGGGGGGGGGGGGCACCAGAAAGTAGTGGGGCTGGTTAGCAGGCTCACATTGCCCTCTGAGCGTGGAGGGAAAAGTGGTAGGGCTGGGTAAGTTTAGTGGAGCAGCTCTGGGTGTATTTGGTTTTGGGAGGTGACTTAGGCTTCTACAATAATTTTAGCAATTCTGGCATCCTGTTATAGTGAAGGAGGGTTCATGAACAGGTCAAGTACTTCTTCATTTCCTTTCAGAACAATTGACACAACTTGATCCTGCTCTATTAAAACTCAAAACTGTTTCAATTGCTGTTTTGACAGACTTTTAAGAATTATTGATACTTTAAGAAGCCCCATGTATCTCCCATTGAAGTCTATTGAGTTTAATCTACCACTTCCAGCGAGTTTGAATCTGGCCAGGAGCCTAGCCCGGCCCAGGGACTGCGAGTAGACTGGGTATAGTGGTTGGCTACTGGAAGTGACTTCTGATCATCCTTAAAGTTTTTTATTATCCCAATGGAATCGTTATAACCCAAAACACATACTAAACATAGGATAACTGTCCCCATAATGAAAAATTGGCCCAGAGTTCTCTAGGATCAAATGGCTTGGTAGAAAAGGATCTTAGGGGCTAAGGGCATAAAACTAGGGCCTGGGAGAAAAACATTATACAACAAAATAAACCAGCAAGTGAAATTGCTATTTTAAAGCTCTTATGATCTTAGAATCGCCCTTGGTAAGTAGCCATGAGACTAGTGTCCATCATAGTCCTCGTTGCTAGCTCCAGAAGTCCATGAGGCCACTACCCATATTCCTCTGATCCTTGCCAATCGCTCCTCACTCTCCCTCTGCTTTCCTTATACAGTATATCCCTTCAATATCAAATTAATGAGTTAGCTCCCATTTTTTCTCACCCTCACATAATTTCACTTGCAGCTTCTCCTTTCCCCTTTCTTTACCTCAAGTTCACATTATATATATATATATATATATATATATATATATATATATATATATATATGGAATGTGAGAAAATACACTTACAGACAGAAATATCAAAGCAAATAGGCATTTCTGTGCATGTACAAACATAACTCCTGCCTTAAAACTATTCTAATAAATACACATTTTGTAACCATTAATCTGTAACGCCTCTTGAATATATAAGTCTGTTTTCCGTAGAAGGCAAGAATCTCATAGGATGAGATTAGAATAACTATTATAATCATAAATAATATGATTATGAATAATAATATTGTAATTAATTAATTAACAGTTTTTTATAACAGTAACGGAGTTCTGATTTCAACAGCCCGTAGAATTTTACCGCCTGTAACCCGCAGATCATTTGCGGGTAGCTGTAAGAGGACAATTTAATAGCCGTAAGTCTTGCGTGCTCCGCTACGGCTTTACACTTTTGGGGAATTTAATAGGGCTGATCTATCATTTATGAAAACTAGCACAGTAAAACCATATATTTTCTTTTCTTTGATAAACTATAGCCTTTTTTATGGGTAGCATTCCATTTTCTCCTCCCTAACTATTTGATTTAAAAACTGTTGTTTAATAAAACTAAAGGCAAGGAATTTAAAATAAAACAGTTTTATTACCTGCAAAATCAATGCAGTAGTTTATGATCATCGTTCTAATTGCTCACTGAAATACCTAGGCAAAACAACAAGATGCTTAAAAGAAAGAGTCCTGGGGCGTAAATGATTACTAATCAATAAAATCAAGAATTAATGTTTGGTGACAATTTGAATAGAAGATAAATGGATTGCATTTTACATGTATGTATTCAGAGGGTTAATCTAAGAAAAGAAAAAGCTTATTTTGTAATAGAAATTCTAATGAATATATAGAGTTTATATAATGCCAGTTCCTGATAAAAAATACCTTGAATCTTACTAGTATTATTTAATCAAGTATATTATTAAGACATATGTGCATGAACTCATAGATACTGCTCTGCACCATCATTTAGATCAATCTAAATCAAGTACAATATGGAAGCTCTGTTCATGGTTTTAGAATTGTTTTTAAATGCCTCAGTGCTAACTTTTACAGCACTAGAATTTGTAGTCATGCTGCACTACAGGATTTATTACGTTATTGGTCAATAAATTATAAACTACTTTATAATGCTTTTATTGTGTATTCTCTTTACTGCAATAACATACATTTTTACTGTAGCTTGAGTGGTGCAATTCACCTCTACTCCCAGGACAGACAGACTCCAAGGGAAGAGAGGGCAGGCCGACCAACAAGTATAAAGAAAACATACAGTAGCAGAGCACTATACAATATAAGCAAAATATGTTAGAATATAAAATTAATGGCATCACCAATGGAAGCAGTGATCTGATGCAATACAGATTATCCCTCAATTATAATGGTGTCAGTCCAAGTATGGATGAATGATGAGCTGCTATGGTGAAGATCGTGAGACCTCCCTGCAGAATAAATCAGCTTGATGAAAAAGAATTTGGAGGAGAGCGCAATAAAAGGGAAAATATATGGTGAAGTAAGTTTGGGTTATTTTAATACATGCATAATATTGTACTTACAAACCATAAAAACTGGTTATCTGCTGAATTCTAAAAACTCAATTAGTTAGCAAAATTTTTTATGTAGAACCAATTATTAATATATGTATTATGGCAGAATATTTACACTTTTGTGAGCTTTAATAAAATGAAAAAAGAGAGATTTAATCAGGAGTTTAGGAAGCCAGAATAATTGTGATCGGGTGGTCAGCTCATTATATACACAGGTCGTATAATAGCTTATATATACATACAAACATAGAAAAATCACCCCCCCCCCCTCCCCAGTTTCTACACCCATGGGTTTATTGTATTTATTATGTCAGATAATAGACTTTTTTAGTATTCTGTAGATACACTTTGTTTATTCTCATACCCTGTGGCTTTGAGGTTTGTTTATCTTAACAATACTTGTGTGTGTACTCTATGAGGTTGTAGACATGTTTCTGCAGTTTTTATCTTTTCATGTGTGTGTTAAAATAATATATTTTGTTGTTTTAACCATTTTTTTGTGCTTTTCTCCAAATTCTTTTTTTTAACAAACTACTATAACAGAAAGGCAATGATAATGTGTTGAGAATAGAGAGATAAGGTGGAAATGGAGAGAGAAAAAGATAAGAAAGAAAGAGTAATAGATAACTGGAGTAGTCTTCCAGGGGAAGTGCTAGCGTCAAACAAAGTTAAAGAAGTGTTATAAGCATAAGGCTACCTTAGGGCTTAATAAGCCAGACAGGAGAAAAAAATTGTCAGACAAGGGAGAGATAGAGAAGGGAGAGAGCGAAAGACAATGGAAGAAACAGAAAGAGACAAGGAAGATAGTAGGGAGGGAAGGAGAGACAAAAGAGATGAGTGTGTGATATGGGGAAGGGAAAGAAAGGAGCAAAGGAGAAGGGGAAAGAAAGGAGGGGAGAGACTGGAGGGAGGGAAACAGTAGGAATAGGAGGGAGAGAAAGAAGAAAGAGCAGTCAAAAATATGATTCAGAGGAAAACATAGAAATGTATTTGTTTTGTAGTCATAGATGGCTTGGAATTTAATGTCATGTTTTGCTAATATATAGCTCCACTATCATATCACTGCATCACACAGACTTACCCCACTTCACTATCATATCATTGCATAACTATCATATCACTGCATCACAAAGGCTTCTTTCCTCCTTACTATCATATTATTGAATAACAAAGGCTTCCTCTCACCTCTCACTACATTACACACGCTTCCTCACAACCTTACTGTCATATCACTGCATTACACTGGTTTCCTTCCACCTCACTATCATATCACTGTATAACACAGGCTTCTTCCCTCTTCACTATCATATCACTACATTACACACGCTTCCTCTCACCTCAGTATCATATCACTGCATTACACAGGTTTCCTTCCACATCACTATCATATCACTGCATAATACAGTCTTCTTCCCCTCTCACTATCAAATCACTACATAACACAGACTTCCTCCCTCCTCACTTCCCTCCAATTTTAATCACTCCTTGATACTTTTCCAGGGGAATAGGAGTGTGAGAGTAAGTGGAATATGGGTGATGTGGGAAAAGAAAGGGAAGAGGAATTAATGAAGAGCAACAAGCAGGAGGCTGAGAGGGAAGGTAGAAAGTGAGATGGGAAAAGTGAATACTAGAAAAAACACAATTAAGCACAAAGAGTAGCAGTGAGTTAGAATCAACTGCAAGAGTAAATAAATAAATAAATATAAAAAAGTTGTGGTGCAAAAATACAGAAAAAAATACAAAAAAAAATGTTCTGTGTACCTTTGTGCAAATACTCTTCCGGCTGCTGCATGGTTGCCTATTGTATCCTCCAGGGTTGTTAAAAATGGGGGGAGTCAAAACCCTACCTAGGTCAAAGGTTTTAAAGTACATACTGCTCCATACCCTCTAGTGGCGCCATCTTGTAATGCATGATTAAATGTAATTTCAGTATATTTGTGTGTCCCCTATTCAGTATATTTGTATATCCCTCCACCCCCCTCCACAGTTCCTTCACCCCTGATCATAAGGTCAGTTTGATTCAATACTAAAAGAGCAATGAACACAATAATATATCACCTCTAACATTGATTCATATCTGAACCTACAGACTTTCTGAGATGGCTGTTATTACGAGTACTAGCGAATTGCCCGTCAAAAAATGACGGCAATGAAATTGTAAGGTAGCTAATGCTGTTTGGTGTATAATAATGAAATATCTAATACATTAATAAATGAATATGTAATGCTGTTTGGTGTGTAATAATGAAATATATAATATATTAATAATTGAATATACTTTACCTATTTTGAAGCATTGTGTTGAAGAGCTGTCAATGTGTTTTGAGGTTGCTGCAGCATTAGTGGTGTGGATCTGCTGTGTAAGCATGCTGAATGTGTGCAGTGTAATACTGTGTGTGCGCAAGCCGAAACCGTTAGCGTAGTGGTGTACTTCCGCATTGCCGTAAAATGGCGGGTTATCTGTTGTATGCGTCTTTGCGGATTATCCGTCGGTGCTTCGTGGTGTTTTTCGAGTTTCGTGTGGTGTTTTGCGAGTGTGTTGTGGTGTTTTACGTGTTGAGAGTGCTGTAGCCTCGTTTTCGTTTTGTTCGTCTGCCATTTTTTCTCTCGCTTAGCGATTTTATTAGTGTCTAAAGTGTTTTATTTTTATTTAAATTAAGGTGTAACTTTGTTTTTTGAGGTGCTGGATGGTTCCTCTTGCTGTAGGTAAGCTTTTTATGTGTGTGTGATGTGTGTATTTATTGTGTTTTAAATGTTTGTATGTCGGCGTGTTGCGTCCGATGTTTGCGAGGTCGTAATGTCTGGTAACGTGTCTCGTATGTCGCTTAGGAATTTTTTTAGTGTCTAAACTCTTTTATTTTCAGTGAAATGAAGGTGTAAGTTGCATTTTTGAGATCCTGGATGCTAGCTCTTGCTGTAGGTAAGCTTTTTATGTATGTGCTGTGTGTATGTATTGTGTTTTGAATTTTGTAATGTGCGAGAGTTGCGTCCGAGTGTTGCGAGGCCGTAATGTGTGTTAACGTGTGTCGTATGTTGTGTGCGTTGCTCGTAAAATTTAGTGCGTGTCGTAATTGGTGTGTCGTGTTGTTTGCGTTGCGACGTGAAGTTTGCGAGGGTCGCAGTTGCTGGCATGTAGCGCCATCGGTGCTCCATGCCAGCAACTGAGGCCCTCGCCCAGTGCCCTCGCTTCGCTAGGGCCCGGCTCGCTGAGGGAGCCGCGGCCCTCGCTTCGCAAGGCCAGCGACTCGCTACGAGAGGGCCGCAGCTCGCTGCACGACATGCGGGCTCGCTACGCAAGCCCGCAAGCGTTAGCAACAACTCGCATGCTCACAACTATATATGTGATATTATTGGGTACCAAATCAAGTTTAGAACACCTAATAAAGCGCCAGGAATGCAGCAAAACTTTCTTAAGCAATCCAATAACAACAAACAAAAAGAGAACTGGAGTTGCTGATCTTAGGCAAAGAGATGTCAACAGCAGACTACTACAAAGCATACTTCATGAATTTTGGTAACACATCTTAGCAGATAGGCCTCAGGGATTAGGAAAATTACTCAATCGAAAAAGATAATCAGGTGAAAGATTACAAAGCTGCAGTAATTGCAGAGGTCCGCAATTATAAAACCTTATAATCATCTCAAAAAGTATATGACCATAACAAAGCCCCATTGTGGGCGACATGTACGTTTCACACTATTTTCCACACAGCAAATTAAATGCCTGGCACCCCGATAGCTTAAGAGGAAATTAAAATCTTTATTTCCAAATTAAAGTCTAACAAAGCCCCTAGGTCAGACAGCTTCAATGCCAAATATTATAAGACTACTAGAGAACATGACTTGTGAGTTCTACTGACAAATATGGATCTTTCTCAGTCTACATGGTCAATAATTCTAAATCATAAAGTATCTGGTTCCTCTAGGGCTAAGATACCATTAAGCTTGGTCCAAACAACAACAGATACATACAGTTGTGCTCAAAAGTTTGCATACCCTTGGAGAATTGGTAATATATGTACCATTTTTAAAGAAAATATGAGTGAGCATGCAAAACACATTTCTTTTATTTCTCATGGGATTCATATTCAACTGTAGGTTATAACAGAATGGCACAATCATAAAACAAAATATGGCAACAAAGAAAAAAATATTGGTTAACGCTCACCTCACTCTTATGCTAACAATTTATATTGCTTTTAGCTTGGAAGCTAGCAGTATGACTGAAACCCAAGGTCCCCTCTATTGTCTCATTATGGGACTTACTCATGCACCATTGACACTTAGATAAGCTAGATGCCATGCTAGAATACAAACATTTCCTAGTGGATGGCCCCATCCTAGAAGCTCTATATCCACATGCCTACTCAGAAATCATAAAAACCTTTAGGCATTCAAAGGCAATAAATGAAGTCACTCTTCCCCATGACTACTTTTTTCTCGCCCATTTACATTCTCATCTCAACTAGATAGTAGATACGCAGCACTGTGCTTTTCTGATTCTGAGCCAGAATAGTTATCCCCCTCTTAACATTTTATTGTTGTTTAGCACTACCTAACTCTTTCTAAATCCCTTCAAATAGTTAATGCATCAGATTTCAGTGCCCCGAAATTATATAATATGTGTGCCACCACTGACACTCTTTTGGGTCTCAACTACCCAGGAATGGCCTTATTTTCCTCACATCTTGTTGAACAAAATTGGAAATCACTAATAAAAGCTGCTTGGTAACAACATTGGTTTATACATTGTATGAAAAGTATGGTGCTTGGAAGCAAATTGCTTTTGCTTATAAGTATAATAATATAGCATAGAGCATAATATTTAAATGACCACTTCAGTACAAAAAATACACTTATTTGTTAAGTATGTACCAAACTAACAACATTATCAGCTGTGCAAATTATAAGCATAAAAACAATTTTTGGATAATTTTAATTTTTGAAGACTGCTTTTGTTTTTACATCCCATCCTGAGACCTCAATGATGAGGGCATGTCTTTGTAGCTGAGGGAGTAGCGACGGAACAGGGAGTAGTTCAGAGTCTTACATAAATAATAGGATAAGATTGAAATTGACACCACAACCTTTCATCATAACAGGCCTAGAAGCAGAGACCTTGCATTATTCAATACAGCAATAGGTCTCCAGAAATGTAAACACCTCTCAAACACTCACAACTTCCATTGAGTATCATGGATCCCTCCAGGGTCCTGTAGAGGCATCAAACACCTATTTTACCACAAAATACTGGGTAAAATGAGTGACTCGAGTATAAGCCGAGTGTGGGAAATGTGCTGCCCCCTGTGTCCCTCTTGTGCCTTCTGTGTCCCCCTCTCTCTCACGTGTCTCTTCCCCCCCCTCCCTTTCCTGTGTCTCTTCCCCCTCCTCATTCTCAACCTCCCTCCTCCTCCCCACTCCTCATTCTCAACCTCCCTCCTCATCCCCACTCCTCATCCTCAACCTTCCTCCTCATCCTCAACCTCCCTCCTCAACCCCCTCATCCTCAACCCCCTCCTCAACCCCCCATCCTCATCCTCAACCCCCCCATACTTTTCAGTATATATATATATATATATATATATATATATATATATATATATATATATATGTAGTAAATAAATAGGGCATCTGTGTTCACATTTGAATGTCTAAAATAAGTTAAAATACCTGCTTCCAGCTCAGAATTCCGAGAAGAACTAAGCTGGGACATGCAAATGTGCCCACAAATGCCTCGCTCTTCAATCCATAGCCATTATCAAACATGGCTTCCTTTAAGCTTATGCATGCTGTATTACACAGCTTTAATGCAAAGCCAAGGTTGGATTAAACACAGGGTGAGTATCCTATCCATGTACAGCTGTTTCAAGCTTACTGGCTATCATCAGCATGGAGCAGGATCTCAGCCTGTGTTGTGGCCCTTATGGGTAGGTAGTTCACCACAACAATAATTTATAACATGGTGGGCAAAAGAGCGATAGAAGCCCTCCACCGTACAGTAGTACAGTAAATAAATAGAACATCTGTGTTAAAAAAACCTGCTTCAAGCTCAGAATTCAGAGAAAAACAGTTATTACACTGCATTCTGGGAAACTAAGCTGGGACATGCAAATGTGCCCACAAACGCCTATATATATATATATATATATATATATATATATATATAACATTCAAAGTATGTCATCAAACATTACTTTTTTTCTGGTATCCACAAAATCATATTCTTACAAGTTCATTGATCTCATTATTTTAATTTAATATTATTTTTTACTGGATAAAACTGGTTTGATTTAGTATTATAAAGTTGCAATTAAGAAAACAAACCAGCTGCTGTTACTACCTACTGTTTTAATTGTGTCTCATCTCATCTTATTTTGTGAAAAGTATTACACTTGATAAAAGGGATTTGATTTTTTTGGTCTGTGTAGTAGTTTTTAATAGGAATTCACACATGGAAGTGATCAAGACAAGAGGAGCTTAAAAAGGTGTAATAGCAACCTTGATTAATTGCTTTAAAAAAAAATAAAACGTTAAGGCAACTTCACAACTTGCTTCCTCTCATTTGGGCTGAGTAACTTCAGAAAAAAAACATATTATTTGCATATTTTTCATGTCACAAACAAACATTATACTGCTCTTCCAACCTTTTATACACCTTAGATTTTAAATCTTGGATGATTCATTGATGAATGTCGAATATAAAGTGTAATAATATATTGATACATTTTACTTATTTGTTCATATTTATTCAAGTCTTCTATCCAAAGCACTCTGGAAAATGTAAAAAGCGTACAATGGATAGTAAAGCAGATGGCTAAAGCAGGACAGGCCCGTAAGTGAGATTGCAGTCAAATTTGTTATTCAATTGGCATCTTTTTGCGGGTTCGGATCGGGTTACGAGTTACATTTGAAAAAATGTCGTCCGTACAACTTGTAACTTACACCATCCAGAAGCCTTTGATGTGTCACCTACGCAGGTCTGAAATCGCAAATCGCTATTCAATTGCTCCAATTCCCCAAGCTCGCAAACGTATCCACACTCGTAAACTGCAAATGGAGGAGAAAATTCTACATGTACTCGAGAGGACCTGCACAGGGGTTAAACACCAATTCGTAGCACTGTAAAGGCGAATATAACTGTAATACTCCACTGTCAATAACGGGGAGAGTGATGAAAGACATTAGAATTAATTGCACAACAGTCTCAAGCCCGCACAACTGCAGAATATACGTTTAATTTTTATGTGTCATTTTGGGGTCAATGATCTTGTTGGCCTCTGTTACCTTATCAGTCATGGGGCTCTACCCATGAGTCGCTAATGAGCCCTATAACTCAAGGGTCTCTATACAGAGCCCCATGAGCCTTTAATTAACACTATTAGTCTCATAAGGGTCTATACAGAGCCTTATGGGACACTAATTAACCCTATTAGGCCAACAGGGGTCTATATAGACCGCTATAGGACAATAAATAGCCTCTATAATAACACTATAAGTGCCATGATGGTCCTCCAGGTCCCTCATGAAACAAAATATAAGCACTACACTACACTATTAACTTTAACTATACCCCATAACCCCTTATTCCCAACGAAACCCTGTTAACCCTATCTGGACCCAATAACCCTAACTGGGCCTATCTAATCCTAACTGAACCTATCCAACCCTAACTCTGCCTTTTTAACCCCATCTGGACCTCTTTGACCCCATCTAGTCCTATGTAAGCCTATCTAGTCCTATTTAACCTTAACTGGGCCTATTTATCCCTCAATGTACCCAGTAAACCCTATCCTACCCTACACTATTAACCCCCCTGTCTACCATGTTATACCCTACACTACCTACCACCCCAATTAAAATTCCTATTACCCCACTAATTACAGAAAAAAAACAAAAAAAAAACATAATTACAGAGAATGATAAAACCTAGAATTACAGAAAGGAAAAAAAGGGCATTACACAAAATAAAAAAGGACATTACCAAAATAAAGAAAACCTACATTACCAAAATTAAATAAACCTAAGTTACCAAAATTTAAAAAAAACTAAAGTTACCAAAATTTAAAAAAAGCTAAGTTACACAAAAAAAAAGGACTATGCACCTGAAAAGAAAATACATGTACAAATAAAGCATATCATTACATTACATCAATACAATAAATACAGTCACAATAAACCAATAAATAAAATACAGTTCACATATACCTCTATCTACAATGCCAATGTTCTATTGGAAGAGGCATTAGTGGCCTCATTAGCGTCCGGGAGCTCCGTGAGTGAGTAGCTCCATTATTTTTTATTTTATTTTTTAGAGCGGCGGTTTTTGGCAAAGGCCCAGCCGGGGCAGAAGACGACAAGGAAGGAGACATCGAGGACAGCTAAGTTTAATAATTAGTTTAATTTGTTTTGTGTATTTGTGTTTACGTGTGTTCTAATGTGATGTTTCTTTTTTCCAGGGGAAGAGCCTGAGAAGACAAGAAGATGGATGGGGACATGCTGGAAAGGTGAGTTTAATATTTAGAATGTTTTGGTGTTTGTGTTGTGTTTATTGATTTCATACAAATGTTATGTTTCTTTTATCCTAGGAATGGCTGATCTGCTGAAGGGTAAGTGGGCTTGATTATTATATTTTAGGTTAGATTTAGGGTTTTTGTAATGCATTTAGTTAGGGGTTAGATTGATTGTAGTTAGGAGTTAATGTTTTTAGTTAGGGGTTAATGCATTGTATTTAGGGGTTAATGTTGATTGTAGTTAGGGGTTAATGTATTACAGATAGGGTTAATGTATTGCAGATAGGGTTAATTGATTGTAGATAGGGTTAATTGATTGTAGATAGGGTTAATGGATTGTAGATAGGGGTATATTTGAACTGTATTGTATATATTGATGTATTGTAACTGTATTTATTGTATTGATGTAATGTTATGTGTTATTTTGACATTTATTTTCTTTTCAGGTGCGTAGTTCTTTTTTTTTATTTTGTGTAACTTAGCTTTTCTTTAATTTTGGTAACCTAAGTTTTTTCATTTTGGTAATATAGGTTTTCTTTTTTTTGGTAATGTCCTTTTTTATTTTGTGTAATGTCCTTTTTTTCTGTAATTCTAGGTTTTATTATTTTCTGTAATTAGATGTTTTTTTTGTTTTTCTGTAATTATTGGGGTAATAGGGATTTTATCAGGGTGGTAGGTAGGTAGTGTAGGGTTTAACAAGGTAGAGAGGGGGGTTAATAGTGTAGGGTAGGATAGGGCTTACTGGGTCTGTTCTGGGTTAAATAGGCCCAGTTATGGTTAAATTGGATTAGATAGGCTTACATAGGACTAGACGGGGTTAAACAGATCCAGGTGGAGTTGAATAGGCCGAGTTAGGATTAGATAGGCCCAGTTAGGGTTATTGGGTCCATATAGGGTTAGATAGGCCCAGTTAGGGTTCAATAGGCCCAGTTAGGGTTATTGGGTCCAGATAGGGGTTAACAGGGTATAGCTAGGGGTAAGGAGTGAATGGGGTATAGTTAGGGTTAATAGTGTAGTGTTTAGACTTTGTGTCATGAGGGTCCTGGAGGACCCTCATTGCACTTATAGTGTTATTATAGGGGTTAATTAGTGTCCTATATGGGTCTATATAGACCCCTATTGGCCTAATGGGGTTAGTTAGTGTCCCATAAGGGTCTGTATAGACCATTATGAGACTAATAGGGTTAATAAAGGGCTCATGGGGCTCTGTATGGAGCCTGATGAGTTATAGTCTTAATTAAGGGCTCAGGGTGTTCTGTATGGAGCCCCATGGGGGCTCGTTGGTACGTGTTTCTAATTTAATGGGGCTGCTTTATTATAAGATCATACATAACACAACTGTGGACTCTTTAGGCAGATGTTCAAATTTCTCTAACTGGTATGTGATAGAATATTTTGAAAACACATGAGCTCTTTAGACATATATTTAAGTTTCTTCAACTAAGACTTCCTGGGTTATGTATTACTTGTTTTATTTATTTATTAAAATATTTGCTTTTGAGGTAGATTACCACTTTTAAATGAAAATAAATACACATAAATAATCTGGGATGTTTGGTGAAGGGCTTGGTGAAGCCTGCAAAAAGGGGAAAACTCCAAACAATGGGGGCTGAGAGAGTGCCCCTCCCATGGGAAGAGGAGGGATGGGAGGAGACTCCTCCCACAATCCCTATTACACTTGGTTATATGTATGATTGAGGGGGGCGCACATTTTGTTTCTTGTACCAGGGCCTTCCAGTGTATAGCTCCGCCACTGCCTACATGGTATAGCTCACAGCTCTATTGATGTACACAAGTCCCTTCACCTCAACAAGGTAGCAATCCAGGAGGGGATATACAGCCTTATTAAATTGCAATTTGCCAACTTCTAAAGGGCTCTATATAAGCACATAGCAATTTTTTTTTACAGAAGTTTTTAGTTAGTGAACTTCTATCCAAAAGCAAGGTTTCACTAACTAAAAACTTCTGTAAAAAATATGCTATGTGCTTATATAGAGCCCTTTAGAATTTGTTGAATTGCAATTTAATAAGGCTGATAATGTTTTACTTGAAGGCATTGGCATTTGTCAGAGTCATATAAATCATAATGTGTTGACTTCTTGAAAAGTCATTACTTCACCTCTTCATATAATTTGAAATAAGCATTAAATACTCTTTCCTTCACATCTTAAAAAGAAGGAGTTAGTTCCCACCCCTGGACTAAAATCTTTATTTTTAGCTATCGATATTAAGGCAGATTGTGGTTGTGTCAGTTAGTATGTATTTTTATATTTATCCTATAAGAATAGGATTGATTGGGATATATTTTTTATGTTATTTGGCAATTTAGATATACCTCACCATGCAATATTCTTAACTTCCATTGGAAAGCATACATTTTGTTCTATTTTTATCCTTGTAATGGTGGTTTAGAGTAGTGCCATAATATCAGTTGTATAAATATTGCTGCTAAATAATAGTGTTTTATATTTGGAGCCGGTAGTCCACCCAGAGTTTTATGTCTTTGAAATGTATTTTGATTAATTTTGGTTAATTTAAAATTCCAGATACATTTTGTGAAAAGCTTTTGGATTTTTTCCAGAATATCTGGAGGAACTCTAATTGGTAATGTTCTAAATAAATATAGTAAATTTGTCAAGAGATTAATCTTAAGGACCGGCTTCTCCTTAGTAGGGAAATAGAAAATTTTGTCTGTTCTTTTAGTTCATTATTAACTTTTGTTATTAAAGATAAAATTAAACTCATACATGCAGTGTGGATTGGATGGGGTTTTTAAACCTAGGTGAGAACATACTTTATCAGACCATTCAAAAGAAAAACTTTGACGTAATAGGGATTGATATGTGTGCATTTTAAAGCATAAGAATAAGGTCATCTACATTAAATGATAATTTATATTGATTTTCCAAAACCTTGATGCCAGTTATATCGAGTCTTCTAATTACTATAGCTAAGGGTTCAATATGTAAGTGAGTATGACGTTGATTCAATTGAGCTATTGTTGTTTACGGGAGCCCGTAATGAAGCCAGTAAACTAATTTGCTTTTCAATTGGTGTCTTTTTGAGAGCCGCAAACGATCTACGGGTTACAGGCTGAAAATCCCTGCGGTTGTTACAACCGTAACTTACACCCCCTCTAAGCCTTTGATCTTTCAAGCCCGTAAGAGTTACAATTGCAAAACACTATTCAATTGCTGCAATTCATAAGGCCTGCAAATGTTTTCACACCTCTAAATGCAAAATGTAGAAGAAAATCCTACAGGTACCAGATAGGACTCACAAGGGGGTTAAACACCTGACCATAGCACTGTAAATGCAAATAAAAAAGAAATACTGCACTTTTAAAGACTGGTAAAGCGATGAAAGACAGTTGAATTAATTGCACAACAGTCTCAAGCTTGTAAATCTGCAGTAGAAAATATATTTATTTGTGTTTCATTTCAGTGTTATATTGATCTCGGGAATCAATGAGTTAATTCAAATCAGGCCACCCACATGTAGTAGAACAGTATTGGCATTCATTTAAATTTTTTTGTACATTGCCGGATTGCGAGTCTTAATTGATCTGGCTCACGTTCTGAAATGCTACATATGATTGCATGGTTTACTGCTTAGGCTTTTGGCCCGTAAGTTGCGGGCTTGTTCAATTGAATCGATCTGTAATTGTAGCAAATCTCTAGCTTGCAGACATACGACCTGTAGGACGCAATCTGTGGCTTGCAATTGAATGAGGCCCCATTAAATTCAAAGCCAGTAGTGGCATCGACATACCCGCAAAGGCTGCAGGCATGAAATTCTGCTGCGTTACGGAGCTATTAAATTGAATTGGATCATAAATTGTGGGAGAGATGTGATGGCTAGCCAGAAGGCAGAGGCCTGGAGTCAGATTGCTTCAGCTGTTGCGGCATTAGGGGTAGCAATAGGAACGTAAGGTCTGTAAAACACAGATATGATGACAGCTGGCTGAGGGTAGAAAAGGAGGATGGCAGAGGTGGCCCGCCAGCCAACATCACTTATTATAGATGGGAACAGACCCTGAAGGAGTGGATTGAGCCAGCGGCAGTGGTGGACCCACCAGGACAGGTGTACACGAGTGTGCCAAGAACCATGGAGAGTGAGTATCATATCAAACCACACACATTGGTGTATGAACTTGTATGTATGTATAAATGCTTGTATGTATGTATAAATAAGCTTTTACTCTGGCTGGTGTATACAATGAGCTGTAGTCCCCTAGAATTATTCTGGCTCCTACTGCCCTGCTCACACGCATAATAAATAACAGACAATACAATACAATAGCACTGAAGCCCTATGGTTATGACTAAAGATATATGGGGTATCACTGACCATGTCCTTGTAGCAAACATATCATTTTCATAATTTGTATCAATGAAATATCCAGGAGGGCAAGGTCAACCACAGATGGACAGGGGGAGGCTCCACTTGAGGTGGGAGTGGTTGATGAAGAAGGCCAGGGCATTCCAGAGGGACTGGTACCATCTATACGAGCTGGTCTGTCACATTCACCAGCTTATCAGGAGTTGGAGTCACTGCCTGGGCCCTCAACAGCATCATCCAGCCATGTACAGCTGTGCCAGCCCCTTCCACTGGCCATGTCCTGACGCCAGCCATCATCACAGCTACCACCTGCTCAAACAAGATTTAATCCATAGCAGGCCGCAACCACTCCCACACAATGGGCTCTCCAAACATGGCCACCAACACAATGGCCCCAGCCCTCCTGCCAACAACTCAGGCCCCGCTGTCGACACCTCGGGCTCTTCTGCCGTCACCTCGGGCACTGATGAAGGATGGAGAGATATGAGGAATGGGCGATTCGGGACAAACAACAACTAATCAAATTAGCCGAACATCAGCTCATACCTCTCCAGCCTTCAGTTGCATAACTGCAACCCGAGATGTCAGCCTCCTCATCTCAGACCTCACAACCATTTCAACTTGATCCCCAGCCACCCAAAGTAGTGGCACCCCACGCTCCTACATTACCTAGAAGACTGAGATGGGGCACTGGCACGGAAGGTGGGGGCCCAGTGCTGCGGAATAGGAGGTCTTAGGACCATCCAGGCAGTCCTCTTGATCACTATAGATGTGGACATACCATTGGCTGCCTACAGAGTGTGTACTTGTCTGGTTATGTTTAACATTTCAACAATTGATGTTCAATGTGGATTGACCTTGAGATGAGGTGTTGTAGTTAAACAGAATATTGTTTTTGATATCTTGTTCTTGTCTCTGTAGGTGTTAATAGCCAAATCTCACGACCATGAAGGCATGTTCTTCATCTTCGAGCAGTACAATACCATCATGTGAGTGAAGACTCAAATGTTCCCAACGGTATTCGATCAGTGTCATTTACCACTGCACATGGATCTAAAATGCAATATATGACTACATATCTCTTCACCAATGAACATGACTGGTGTGAGTTTCAATTATAATGAATAGTGTCCCGGTTTCAGAGTTGCACGGTCCCATTAGGATCTGCTAATCCAAAGCAGTAGTTATACATGCGTTTGTTACATTTCATCCCGTTAACAGTATGAAAGCAGATTAATGTACTTCATGTCATCCAAAGTGGAAATGGCAATGATATAGATGATCAGTTGAGGGGGATTTAAAGGGTATCATCAACATGAGGCAATATAAGTTACATCATATCATTACAGATATCAAGAGGACTATAATATTCAATAAGCAAAAACAGTAATACAGAATAAGGAGATATACTCATGGGGAGAAGTGAACTGTAGGCTTGTGTGTCCAACAGACACTCCTATGCAAGTGCAGAGGTATAAGTGCTCAATCAGTTAATGTTATAACTCCAATAGGTCAGTTATCTGGCAATGCCTCTCCATACCTAAGTTTGGACACTCAGATGGGGACCTGACCAGGACCATATCAGTATGTGCGACACTCACAACAAACCAGCCAATTTGAGGGGAATTCTGTTCTCTGTGGCCCTCATTCAATTGCAATTTGGCCAATTGAATAGGGGTCTAAATAAGCACATAACATATTTTTTGAAAGAAGTTTTTACTTAGTAAACATCTATCCAAAAGCAAGGTTTTCACTAACTAAAAACTTATTTAAAAAAAAAATGTTATGTGCTTATTTAGAGCACAATTCAATTGGCCAAATCGCAATTGAATGAGGGCATGAATGAGCATCTCTATCATCTGTTGTTGCATATGCATAACTGAAGGTTAGCGTAACCTCATTAACAGTTATGTTCCAAGCCTAGAGTTACTCTTCCCCATATGTACAGGGAGGGTCATATCAGCACCGAAGAAGAGATCTGGAAGGAAGTATGATGCAGCCTTCACAATAGTCCAAGTAGAGGAGGTAATATTACGTCTAAAGCAATAGGTACATATAAATCTATGTAGAGTATGTGAGCATACACAGGCTGTGGATATGCAAGGAACATCATGTGACATATGTCACATGACATCTGCATTGTTGTCTGCAATTGAAGCTTTACATATATTAGCTAAAGAGTAGTAAGAATCACATATTTCACCAGATGCAACACATGAACGATTATGATACATGAACATACATGATGCAATGTGACAATAGCATGGTCATGGAATGTGGGGATGGTCATCATCATGCATTGTTCGGACTGTGAGGAACAATGCACTGTTATTTTCTTAACTATGAATAAGCTACTCATCTGTCAGATGATGAGGAAGGATATATCTGATTACTAATGTTGTAAGAATATCACACCTATTACACATTAATGCATCATTGTAGAGCCACATGTGGTGTTTTACCTTGGACATGGTCCCGAGATTATCCACGATGGGATTTGTTCCACCAGGACATGTGCGCTGTGGATCTTTATTATTTTGGACCGCTTACAGATTAGGTATGGGATGTATTCTGGAAATTGGAAGGTAGGCCTGCGGTAATGGAGTGTTTTTTATGTGTTATTCATGTGTCCTTCAGCATACATGCCCATGTTATTCAGCAAAGGCTCACTATGTAGTTCACATTGATGTAGCAGTTGTTCTGTTGTTGTACATGTTGTTTTTTCTTTGTCTATGTTGTTGAAAGATGAGTTGACACACAGCAGCAGTTCTGTAATGGCAATATGATGTGATTAATTATCCACTGCAATCATTTTGCTTTCAACATTGAGTTAAAATATGATTATTGATCACATATTTTTATCTCATGCAGTACATATATTTTTGTTACATGTCTGCAGGTATGTTCATATTTCCAGATTGATATGAACTGTATTGATCCCGATGACGATGTAAACTTTACTGGTCTATAGTGTGTTGAGGTTTTCATATACAAATGTGGGGCATATATACATTGACATTGTGGGATATATTATCCACTAAATTTTTTCTATGCTATTGATGTTTTGAACTGTCAGTTCTTATGATGTGTATGGGAATGTGTTACTTACCTGTAACTGATAGCGTGGCATGTTCTAGTGTATTCATTGTTAATCAATAGAGCACCAAGAGACATACATCATATCAGGAAACTATCCTCTATTGTGAACTGTTTGATAGTCTGTATGACCATGGGAATGGAGAAAAGAGTTTTAGGAATTATGCATAATCAAGCTACATTATAGTTATTTCTTATTGGATTTGTACCCACCAGAGGAATGTAAGCATCTAAAGCGTATCTTGAGTATACAGAAGGTGCGCTCAAATACATTCCGTCATGTCTTATGCGCCACAGTATACCTCTTCTCTACCTTGGCCTGTGGATTGCTGACAGGGGTCTACAACCACGGCAAACACCCGAATCCTGCATCACCTGATGTAAACAAAATGGGAGATGTTGACATTAATAGGAAGTTTTTTTAAAGCATATGAATGTATGCCTAATGATTAATCTATTGTTCTTTTTTGTATATGTTGTTGTGAACTGGATTCTGTTTGGGCAAGCTAACACAGGGTTATGCACAGTAATGAGCAATTATGTTATGGCTCAGGTAGTATTACACCCTTTTGCACATGTGAACATCAGAGCAATAGAGGGAAACATGGTGTATATGTTATTACATCCAGTGTTAGTAAGATATGGTTGCCAGTGTTTACTTCTGTGTACTCACCCAGTAGCCATCTGGATGGAAATTGCCCACACTCAAATAAATCATATGTGGAGGATTGATGCAGGATATGGGTGTCTTGAGCACTTCCAGGGAAGGCTGCAAACACATTTTGTATGCACATGTTCACATCACAAACAACCTGTACATTGATCGAATGATAATGTTTGCGATTTCTGAACAGCGCTTCTTGCTCTCTAAGACGTATCACTGCAACATGTGTACAAACAATAGCACCGAGCACATTGGGGACACCTCGTAAGTGGTAGAAATCAGCTTTCACCTTCAAGATCTCTTCTGCAGTGTTAAGGTACCTGATGTATCTGGTAGCTTTCAGAACAATAGCATGGAGGAATGTACTCAAACAATTGGACAGTCTCAGGGTGTTCTGGAAGCTACCAGGGGCCAGTAGGTATATTGCGGCTAACATCAGTGTCACCCCGGGGTAGCTCTATTGGTCCGTGTGTGAGGCTCAAAGTCTTCGCTTAGGACCGCATAGAGCTCACCAAGACTGGCATGGTTCAGCCTAAAATGCTCATACATCTCCCCATCAGTTAACCCCTCTAATGTGAGTCTCTCCCTGCATACATTGGGTACCCGGACCCTCCTCACAGGCTCCTGGACCTGCTCGCCCCCCTGTGACTATAGGTGTGCCTGAGACAGCACCCCCTGTGCTACTAGAGCTTTCTCTCCTCCCTGATCCATGATACTATGCATGGCCTGTGGTAATTCACTTGCCTGGCTTGGTTCTGGCCCAGCATGGATCACATTACCACTCGCACCCTCATTCACTCCCAGACACTCCTCTCTGCCACTCCTTATCACACGCCTTGAATCCGGATCTATATCATGCGACATGCTGTGCAAACAGTAATACCTAAGACGTAACCATGCATCCATGTTCTCGTTCATCTCTCTGTCATGTTGGGAGTCCATGCTGTTTCAGACGTGCTGATGACTTGCTGGGGATGGGATTATATAGTTTATTGATTACAGCACCTGTAAATAGGCAGGTGGATTTCAGGTTTGGAATCGGTCACCCGCGCATCTGCAACTTATCTGGCATTCCAGCTGATGATTTCTCTGCTCCATATATGGATCACACTCACTGCAGGGTAAACAAATTATGTTAGTGATTGAATTGCTATAGTTAATGTTTTGATGTTTGTTTTACTGTAGTGGCATGCCTCCACATGACCTTTACTGTTCACATGTATTACTTGACCTGTGATTTTCATTTGGATTGATATACTACATTGCTCTTTTGTGCCTCAGTGTTTGCTAAGGGATGTTATCTCCAGTAGTTCAATGGTTGCACATGGTTTTATATGAGTGTACTATCTCTTTAAATGCAGACTTAATTATTTTTGGCAAAGTGTATAGCAGTGTTTCACAAGCTAAGCCAGACAGGTCAGGTTTTCTGTTTAACAGTGTGTAAACAAAGGTGAGGCAATTATTATTCAGCAGGAGGCTCTGATTTGGGCACCTGGGTTGTCATGGTTAAGGATTCTATCTGGCCTGTCTGGGTAGTCTGGAGGAAAGGCTAGTGAACCACTGGTATATGATTGTTATATGTTGAATGTCACTTGAGAAGAGGGGCACATGTTTTATTTTGACACTAGTGCGGCAATGGGAATGTTGAGCATGACAATCTGATGAACTTCCCTGCTTTGTATTGTTTAAAAGTGGTTTACTGGGCACGCTGACCTTCCCGCGCTGCAGAACAGCGTGCCGTCATCAGGGCGTTGAGAACTGCGCCCTGATGACGCTGTGCGCTCAAGCCTGCATCCCATCTGCCCCATCTCATATGTACTGGACCTGCTTGCTGGAGGCTGCCAAGGCTCTGGTAAGGGGCTGACAGTGTGGCATGTGGGACTGGCATGTGTCACTAGGAGCATATTGTATGTAATGTCACGTGTATGTAATGTAACATGCTCCGAGGGACACATACACACAGTGACATTACATACACGTGACATTACATACAATATGCTCCTAGTGACACATAGCATAATTTTCTAAAACTATTTAGCCAATAATTACACTTATTTATTAGAAAATCAATAAATGTTACTATAGTGCTCCTCTAAATTGGCTCTGTTTACATCATTGCATTGAATACAAATCTCAAAATACTGGGATTTACAAAGGATGATAAAAATCAGATTAACAGGTTAACGTTTTTCTAAATCAGCATTTCCTCAAGCATTGGTGGCATAAATATACTTTGTTTAAGGCCATCATTCTTTGTAATTTTCCACTCCAGTGTATAGCTGACCACATCAACATGTCAAAACAAGACATGGCACTTTAGCTCTAAACTGAAAACAAATAGCCTCAAGCATCAAATGTTATATATCACATTTCTTCAAATGAAGTATAATTTTCCTAAGAAACACTTAATGGTGCCGACTGACAAACACAAGGGTAAACATACTGATGTCTGCAATGACGTTCTACACAATAATGTTTACAAGAGATAATAGTTCAATGCAATATAAAACTGTATTTTTTGGATGTATTTTTCCTTATATTATAAACATATTTGCAAGGCTGACACAGAATCTTATCAGAATACAGATGCTGCCAGAACAGTGGGTTTGTGGCACAGAGAGGTGAGACAGCAGGAGAGGACCATCACACTAGAGTCATTAATCAGATATGTGATGTGGCGATTTGCAGAACTAACTTGAGAAGATGAAGGCAAGAAAGAAAATGTTTGAAAGGATAGGGGCAAGATGTAAGATAATTGTGCAGCTGGATATGTGGGGAGAGATTTCTTGGAACAGGATAGTTGGGGATAAAAAACAAATACTCAAATAAATAGTATGAAATAGTAAAATATTAAATTGTGCGTTGTGTGCCATGTGAAATGTCAGGAAGCAGGTAATGAAAAACACAATTTGGAGTTTGTATTGAGTTGCTAAATAAAGATTCCTTAATAAATGCACTTCTAGACATAAAGTAAAATTCTTCCTTCCTTTTACCCATTTTAATTAATCTATATGTACCTTGCCCTAGATAAGTAGATTGAGAGCTCTTTGGGGTAGGTTCTATTTATAGGTACTCTTATATTATCATGTAATTGTTTTTCATTAGCACTGGGTCTCCGGTGAAGGCTGCTTCTAGACAATATTTGGCCCAGGTGTAAAAGAAGAAAAAACATGCAGCTGTACTTTCCTTTTTGGTATCCATGCATTAAGGGGATAAGATGATGGTTTGAAAGGGTTGCTTGCATTATGCCAAAACTCAGCAGTGTCATGTGGACTGGAAAAGGTCAATTTACATCCCAATCCCAAAAAGACTGTGCCAGTTATAGAAAAATGCCACTCATTTCACATGCTAACAACCTAATGCTTAACCTGCAAGTTCACTTACAACAAAATATGGACTGATCACTGCCAGATTTCACAGAGACAGAGGCACAAGAGATCAAATTGCCAATGACCCCTGTATAACAGAGAAAGCAAGAAAGTTCAAGAAAAACATTTACTTCTTCTTAATAGATTATTCCAAAGCCTTTGACTGAGTGGATCACAACATAATGTGGTAAGTAAGAGAGGTCAGAAACGAACATGGAACAGCAGGGTGGTTCAAGACTGGGAAATGAGTATGACATATCTGTATATTATCACCTTATTTATTCAACTTATACGTGTAATACATCATGCATAAGGTGGGACTGGATGAATCCAAGGACAGAATTAATATTTCTAGGAAAAATATCAACAACATTAGATATTTGGATGATACCACCCTGAGGGCGGAAAGTGAGGAGGAACTAAAGGGCCTATTGAGAGAAGAGAGTGCAAAAGCTGGCCTGCTGCTCAATGTTAAAAAGATGAAGATCACAGCAAACAGTATTCTCCGTTTCCTGGAAAATAGTTGGGGAAGAAGTGAAGGCAGTGACAAATTTTATTTATTTTCCTGAGCTCCAAGATTTCTGTAGATGGTGACACAGCCATGAAATTAAAATATGTTTGCTTCTGAAGTGGAAAGCTATGATATAAGTTTGGACAAGATATTACACTATTAACAAAGGTCTGCATAGTTAAAACGATTCAATTCTCAGTAGAAAAATATGTATGTGAGAACTGTACCATAGAAAAGGCTGAGCTTATTAGAATTTACACCTTTGAAATGTGGTGTTGGAGAAAACTGCAGGAAGATTCATTCAATCAATACTACAGGAAATCAAACCAAACTGTTCACTGGACGGGGTGATCTTGAGGCTAAAGTTAAATTATTTGGGCCATACCATGAGAAGGCAGTATTCCCTAGAGACTCTGATGTTGGGAAAGATTGAAGGCAGACAAAAAAGCGGACAGCAAGGGAGGAGATTGATAGATGAGGTCATTGAAGTAAAAAGGGAGCTCAGAGGGGTCATTGCTAACAGAAATGCCGGGCGTGCTGCGGTCCATATAGTCAGAGTCGGATACGACTGAACTACAAAAATACAGCAATAAAACACATGTTATTGGCAGCGGTTCAACATTAGAGTTACCTACACTTCATATCAAACTAACTAAAACATAGATAACAACACTTTATTTGTATTATATTGCATACACTGCGACACAGAAATAGATGGTAGATAAGAACCAAGAGGCCAAACTACTATATCTACTCAAAAGCTTGGCCATATAAATCTTCGCAGTCATGTTGAATTTATTTACTGTGTTTGTACCATCACTTAAAATGTTCCTCTTTTCTAATTACCTTTTCATACTTCTAAACCCTACACCCTCGGACTTCAAATAATGACCTCTTCTTTGTTTTCTGTTCTTTTTCTGGTTACATAGTAAGCACAAATATATGCTTCTTAGCTCATTTTATTTCCTCTTTATTGATATAGGTTCCTGACCTTTTTATTTTATTTTGTTAAACGTAGTTCTAAGACTTTTGTCTTACACCATTTAAACTTGATTCTTCTTCCACTATATTTCCTTACAAATAAAATAAAAATGCCTTAATTGTATCCAACTTGTAAATTCTCTGCCATCTGTGCATCGCTTGGTTTCAAAGCCCTGTTTTTCTTAGCCTGCTGAAATTCACCTACTTTAAAATGTGTTTATCCTATCAACAAAGCCATATTTTCCTTCCAACAAATTGAAGTGTGCCCTGCTGTTCTGCTTCCTCCCTACTGACTCCCCCTACCGTGCAATCTCTATTACTTTGCAGCAATTCGAACATGGCTGTGGCATAAGTTTTTACTTTAATGTGCCACGGGAGAAAAGTTTGTTTGTATTCAGTGAAGAGATGACTACTTATCCTCATACTGGCTTACTTTGTCTACTTTTCAAACTTACATTTCAGTAAAATGTTTGACTTGTCTTTATCCCAAATCATTTCTAACTCTTTTCTGTGGTGCTTATTTCAAAAATGTCACCTAAATAGTATTGGGAGGTAAACACATATCTCTTAGAGAAAATGTCCTGTTATTTTATGTTTTTCAAACTGGCATTATATCCATTGCATGTCTTCCTTGGACCAAGCATTGGTGGATTATTTAGCAAAGAAAAATGTTCACATACATTATTTGCTATAGTTTATATACAGTAGACAAACATGTAGACATTATTTTAAAGAGAATGTATGTCTTTTCTAGAGCTCTAATCTGATAGGTTTGACGCCAACAACTTGTCTTGTCTCCCCTCTTCTTTGCTCCCACAAGCTCACCTCCTTCCTCCAGTGACTATCTCCTCCATCTTCTAAAGTTCATAAGCAAAGAAGCTTCTGAAAGTCCCACTCTCATCTCCTCTCACTCTCACTGCTTATTTTCCAGGCTGCTAGAGATATATCTCCTAACGCTGGCCCCTCAATCATTCCCACCTGTTATCAGCCACGCTCAACCCAAAACCCCCATAATTTAATACCCATCACCTGTCACAAACCCTCCACATTGCCCTTCTCATGCGTCCCCTGGAATGCAAGGTCTATTTGTAATAAACTCACTTTCATTCCCAACCTGTTTATTTCAAATTCCCTTCCTGGCCTTCTTTCCATTAATATATTTAAACAATATTTTAGGGTTAGTCTTACTCTCTTTTGCAACTAACTTTTCATTTTCTATTTTAGCCAGTCTAATCGCCCTTTTGCAAGCCTTGTTGATTTCCTTGTACTGCCGTAAGACAGTCTCTGTCCCCTCTTGTTTGTATAATCTAAATGCCTGTTTCTTACTCCGTATCTTGATCTTTAAATCATTGTTAAGCCACATGGGTTGCGACTTACTCCTTTTACTTTTATTCCCACATGGTATATAGTGCTAAGTATGTTTGTTTAGTAAATATTTTATATGTTGTCTATTTATGTTCACTATTTTTACCCATCAGTTCTCTGTCCCAGACTATACTTTGTATTGCTGCCCTTAGACCGTTAAAATCTGCCTTTTTAAAATTAAGAGTTTTTGTTGGCCCCTTGCAGTTTTTTTTTTTTAATTCAATCTCAAACTGTGTTCCCAAAGGTTGCCCAATTTCAACATTTTGTACTATATCAATATTATTTGTGATAACTAAATCCCAGATAGCTTCATTTATAGTAGGTTCTTGTATAACCTATAACCTGGGACAGATAATGATGCCTGAGTGTACTCAAGAACCTGCTCCCTTCCCCCTTACTGCTGGTCTCATTCATCCAGATAATTTCAGGGTAATTAAAATCTCCCATTATTAGAACTTGCCCGTGCTTAGCTGCATTTTCAATCTATTACAATAATTGTATTTCCCCACTTTCTCCCTAATATTCTTTTGGAATTTGCTGCTCCACTATTTAACTCTACCCACAAACATTAAGTATTACCATCCAGCATAAATATATTCTCTGACTATAGGCTTAAATTCAGACAAATCCCTCCTCCTCTTTTACCATTGCACATATCTTTCCTAAATAGGTTATAGATATTGCAACTTTTGTTTATTACATAGTTTACTTTAATATGAGCACTGGACACTTTATTATTTATTGCAATTTAGGTTACCTTTCTAATCAGGCACTTTTATTAGTTATTGTTATTAGTTATCAAGATTTAACTGGAATATATTCGAGTTACTCTTTGTCTTTGTTAAATATAAATCAGTGTAAAAACTTCTATGGTTACCCTGCAAAAATATATGTATATTACAGGATTTGTTCACTAAAGTAGTATTTGATTGTGACAGAGCTTTCTATTTTTTGTTTTTATGTTTTTAATGAACATATTTCCTCCTGTTTAATTTTTAAATTAAAGATTTACGTGTGGGCTTTCATTCTCTTTGTGGGATTATACTATTGGGAATACGAGTGTTTGTTTCTTTCAGTTCTACTGGTTCATCTAATTATGTAAATATACCTCTCTCCACCAGAATTATACCTCTTTCTTCTGGCTCATGTTGCCAACTGCCTCTCTAGCATATACTCCTGGATGTCTGCAACTCAAATCCAATATGTCAAAGACAGAGCTCCTAATCTTCTCACCCTCTTTCACAGCCTCCATTGGTCACATATCTCTCACTGTTGACAATGCCACCATCACCCTCAACTCTCAGGCCCATTGTCTTGGGGTTCTACTGGACCTTGCCCTCTCTTTCATTCCTCACATACAATTAATCACTAAATCTTATTTTCCTCTACAAAAACATCTAAAAAAAACATAACTTTCTCTCAGAAGACACAACCAAAATCCCCACCAAAATCCCAATACACTCTCTTATCATATCCTGCCTCGACTACTGCAGCTCTCTCCCTGCTGGCCTCCCCATCACTCATATCTCTCTATGCCATTCCATAATGAATGCCCCTGCTAGACTCATCTACCATACTCATCGATCAATGTCTGCAGCTCCTTTCTGTCAGTCACTCCACTGGCTTCACTGGCTTCACTTACTGTAGCATTTATAATAAAAATGTAAATCTTGACCCTAACGTATAAAACCCTCAACAGTAATGCACCCTCTTTTATCTCAGCTCTTGTCTCTAAAAACTCTCCCAAACATCCTCTTCGCTGTGCTAATGACTTTCTGCTTTCCTCCTCTCTTATCACCTCCTCTCATTCCCACCTTCAGGACTTTTCTCGTGCTGCCCTATTCTTTGGAACACCTTGTCTTGCTCCACTAGACTATCCTCCTGCTTCAAATCCTTCAAAAACCGCACTAAAAACCTATCTGTGTATCACTTTCAGACTTAATATGGAGAATCTATTGTACCTCACTTTTTTTTATTTATTTCTTATTTGAGCAAAACATACAAAAATATCACAATACATATTGATTACATAATGAAGAGCATAAACACACAATGTAGCATAATTCATTCTCGACCTTTTGTATCTACTTCTCCTTTCTTTTGGAACCTCTTTATATTATTATTTTCCTCACAAGGGGAAATAGATACTCTTATTAAGCACGTGAGTTTATAAATATTGCACAAATTCACCAGTTTTTATTTATTAAACAATACATATAAACCAAGTTGGTTCTAAGGGTGATCCAAGGAAAATATTTCATTTCGCCATTAATTGTCCAAAAAGGACTTACTGAAAATGTTTATCCCATAGCTTCCAGTTTAGTTGACCTCTTGTTTGATTGGTCGAAAGAAAATCTTTTTCAAATCTCTATTTCTATTAACCACCCTTTTAACTTCTGACCATTTTGGCTTGGCTTGCTTCCAATATGAAGCTATGAGCCATTTTATCAATGCGCAAATCTGAATTATTAAAGCCTTAATTTCCAGAGTGAGCTCAGGTGGAAAAATATAGAACAATGCCATTGCGGGATCTAAGGGTATTTTGATTTTCACTCCTTTTGAGATCTGTGTGAAGAAGTCGTGCCAGAATTTTTGTATTATCTCGCATTCCCACCAGATTTGATATTGTGCTCATATATATCCACATTCTCTCCAACAATTTCTGAATATTATCATTTGTAATTAGATTTTTGCAATTTTGTTGGTACAATATACCACTTGTTAAGTAGTTTAAACTGCACCTCTCTAAACGCTGCATGCTTTATAAACCTCTTTGCAAATTATGTTGCTTTGAACCATACTTTATTTGTCTATGCTAGTTTTAAGGGCCCCCGTCTATGTAGCACGAGCTGAAGGTGCCTCGACGACAATTGCCAACACACAAATGTGCACTGGGGTAGAAGCGCGCAAAACCCATCGCGCGCCAGTCAGAGTTCTATCTGTGTTTCATCAGTTACCACTCAGTGTTATCCATTGATGCTGTGCAAGTGTACCACTGATACTCTGTGGCATGTACCAAAGGAAGGAGACACTGTGACGGTAGGTTTTATTATTAACCTTTACAGCATGGTTGGGGTGCTAGGTCATCACACCGACTGTAAAATTCTAGGTGTCCAGAGTACTGTGCACACATGTCTGCTTTTCTGGCTACTGTGGTGTTCCATTGTGATCACTGCAGGTTGCATTGCAAATTATTCCTGTAAAGGTTAAAAATAAAACTTACCGTCATAGTGTCTCCTTCCTTTGGTACATGCACAGAATATTACTGGTACACTTGCACAGCATCAGTGCATAACACCGAGTGGTAACTGCTGAAACACAGATAGAACTATGACTGGCGCGTGATTGGCTGTGCAAGCTTTTACCCCGCGCACATTTGTGTGTTTCCCAATTGTCGATGCCCTTACGTCTGCGCGCCTCCTCACCTTCTGAAGTCGTGCCAAAGTTTCCTTTCCCACGACTGCATTTTTTTAATAGTTTTTCCTTCCTCATACCTCATTTTCAAAATTCCAAAACATTTCGATGTCAAATGTGAATTGTTATTGCCTTATACTCGAGTCACTCTCCCCCCGTGTCTCTCTAACCCCCCCTTGTCTCTCTACCCCCCCGTGTCTCTCTACCCCCTGTGTCTCTCTACCCCCCGTGTCTCTCTACCCCCCCTGTGTCTCTCTAACCCCCTGTGTCTCTTTCCCTCCCCCTCCTCATACTCAACCCCCCCTCCTCATTATAAACCTCCCTCCTCATTCTCCCTCCTCAACCCCCCTCCTCAACCTAAACCCCCCTCCTCATTCTAACCCCCCTAAATACCTCCCCCTCTCCCCTCACTTACCTGCTTCTGCTCCGGCCTCCGCTCCTTCTTGACCCGGCGCATGCATGCCACGTCATTAGCATATACCGGGTGCCCTGCACCCGGTATATGCTAATGACGTGACGCCTCATGCGCGCCACGCCATTAGCATATACCAGGTGATGTCACATGCGTGCCGGGTCAAGGAGCGGAGGTCGGAGCAGAAGCAGGTAAGTGAGGGTAGCTATTTAGGGGGGTTTAGGTTGAGGAGGGGGGTTGAGGGGGGTTTAGGTTGAGGGGAGTTTAGGTTGAGGAGGGGGGTTGGGGTTGAGGGGGGTTGAGGTTGAGGGGGGTTGAGGTTAGGAGGAAGGTTGAGAAGGGATGTTGAGGATGGGGGGTTGAGGAGGGGGTTGAGGATGGGGGGGTTGAGGATGGAGGTTGAGGAGGGGGTTGAGGAGGGGGGGTTGAGGAGGGGGGTTGAGGAGGGAGGTTGAGGAGGGGGTTGAGGATGGGGGGGTTGAGGGGGGGTGAGGAGTGGGGTTGAGGAGGGGGGTTGAGGAGGGGGATGAGGATGGGGGGTTGAGGAGAGGGGTTGAGGAGGGAGGTTGAGGAGGGGGTTGAGGATGGGGGGTTGAGGATGGGGGGTTGAGGACGGGGGTTGAGGAGGGGGTTGAGGAGGGGGTTGAGGATGGGGGGTTGAGGAGGGAGGATGAGGAGGGAGGTTGAGGAGGGGGTTGAGGATGAGGAGGGAGGTTGAGGATGAGGAGTGGGGTTGAGGAGGGTGATAAGGGAGGGGGGAAGAGACACAGGGAGGGGAGAGGTTGGAAGAGACACAGGGAAGGAAGAGGTTGGAAGAGACACAGGGAAGGGAGAGGGGAGAAGAGACACAGGGAAGGGAGAGGGGAGAAGAGACACGGGAGAGAGAGGGGGACACAAGAGGGGGACACAGAGGGCACAAGAGGGACACAGGGGGCAGCACATTTCCCATCCTCGGCTTATACTCGAGTCACTCATTTTACCCAGTATTTTGTGGTAAAATAGGTGCCTCGGCTTATACTCGGGTCGGCTTATACTCGAGTATATAAGGTAATTAGATTTTCAAAGGGAGTCAATGTTTTAAATCTACTGCTTATTGTTTTATGCTTTTCCAAGCAGGACCTCAATCAATTAAAATGAAGCCAATCTTCATTTTTAATCTCATATCTCCTATTTAATTCTTCCCAAGTCATGAATCTTGCATACACATAAACATCCTTCAATATATTTGGGCCCATAATGGACCAGGATTTTAATCTTGGGATATCAAAGAATACAGCTACACTACTCAAGGGAGTCAGTAAGCTAGGACAAGGAATCAACACATTTTTCCGATTAAAATTTTCCCACATTTTCCAACAGCTGTTAATAATTGGAAGTTTATATAATATAAATTTATCATTGAGTTCTCTAAAAATATTATCGAATCTGAATCACCTTTTAACATCATTTGTGATTCTATCCTCATCCATTGCGACGTATCTGTTTTCCCAATCCATTTGAAAATGTGTGAAAGCATAGTAGCTTCATAATATGTCTCAAGCATTGGATAGGAAATTCCCCCTTTTTCAAACCTCCTGGCCACAATCTTCCTTGAACTCTCTGTTTTTTTTGAGTTTTGGATGTAATTATCTATTAAGCGCTGAAATAGTTTTAATATATAGCTTGGAATTAAAAGTGGAATACAACGGATCAAAATTAAACTGTGGGAGAAGAAACTTTTTTGTAGCAATAATCCTGCCTGACCAAGAAAGATCTGTGTTCTTCCATGATGTCACCTTCTCTGTCATTTTTACTAATAAATCGTTATCATTTTTTGTATCATAGACCTAATTTCACTATCAAAATTGATACCTAAATGAGTTATTTATCATTTGATATTTTACTGTATCTCTCTATCAGATCATGCAGTCCTTTAAGAGATTTAACAGTGTTCGTCAAAGAGATAACCATGTCGTCGGCAAATAATGTTTGTTTTATTTACATTCTTTCCTATTGTAATACCCTCTAAATTATCCGCACAACGTATAGCCTCTGCCAAAGGTTCCATCATGAGAACAAAAACAATAGGAGATAGGGGACAGCCCTGTCTCGTACCGTTTGATATAGAAAATTGCCCAGATTTAAATCTTTGTCTTTCGACCTAGGTGGATGGGACCATATATAGAGCTCCAATAGCCTGTGACCCAAATTCTCCAAGGCCAAATTTTTGTAATGTCAGCTTCATATAGTCCCATCCGACCGTGTCGAAGGCTGTCTCTGCAACAAGCGATAGGAAAGTTGCTGGGGTTTTACTCGCTGCCGAGTATGTTATAAGATTCAACAGTTTTCTGGTGTTATCCAACCCTTGCCTACCTTGAATAAATCCAGTTTGATCCATTGTAATTAGCTTTCCTATCACTTTGTTCAATCTCATGGCCAAAATTCTAGAAAACAACTTAATATCTGAGTTTAAGAGAGAGATTGGTCTGTAATTTTCACATTTTGTTAAATCCTTATGCTTCTTAAGAATAGTTATTATTATTTCCTTTAACACCTCTCTTGGGATTCTATCCTCTCCTTTAATTTCATTAAAGGCTGCCAAAAATGGTTTGATCAATATTGATTTATATATTTTGAAATATTGATTTATCATCCCATCTGCATCTGGTGATTTAAGTAATATCTTTACTCAGATTATAAAGGCCCTTATAATAGTCAGAAAAAGCTTTTGCTATTTCTTGTGGTTTTATAAAATAATTTTTTACCCGTAATTAACTCTATTGGCCGACGAGATGAAACAAAGAATAGTAAATAAAAGAATAATCTCCCTGCTTTGTTTCCACAGTGATAGCATCTCTGCTGATATGCCCAACATGCTTTGTCTGTTATTGATTGAACAATAGATTTAATTTGAGTTTGTAGACTTTTTTAGACTAAGTTCCTCACTGGGATTAAGCTATGATTCATTTCCATTTCAATGTACAGATTTCTCAAAGTTAACCCTCTAATTTTTCTTCTTCTTGTTTTCATTTTAAAAAATCCCTCTCATAAATACTTTATGGATATTCCATATAGTAATTTTAGAAGTTATGGAGTTATTATTAATTTAAAAAAAATATATAATTTCCTTTTCTATTTGTTTTTTAAAGGTTGCATCTTCTAACAACTGTCTAATTTCCATCTTGATCTGATAGAATCAACTGATTCGCCTTTTATTGTCATCTTAACAATCGCATGGTCCGACCATACAATCGGATCTATTGCAACTTCTGTCACATTCTTTAAAGTGTTTGAATCTACCATGATGTAGTCTAACCTGATATACAATTGATGCCTATACGAAAAAAAGGAATAGTCCGTATACGTAGGGTGGAATATCCTCCAAACATCATACATCATTGAATTCCTTTGCATACGAGCATCTGGGTTAGGACATTTTGTGGATTTCCTTTCTATTTCTGGATTAATACATATGTTAACATCCCCACAAACAATCAATGATCCTTGCACAAATTTGTGTAGCCTTTTAAAAACACTATTTAAGAACCGGACCTGTCTGACATTTGGAGCATATATGTTAAGAAGTTGTAAATATCTTGTTGTCAATTCCCACCCATATTAAATACCTTCCTTGCGGATCTATGTCTACAAATTCCTCAACCAGATTTAATCTCTTGTGGAAAATAGGGAGACCCCTCTCGCTTTTTTTCTATACATAGCATTATAACTGATTGTAAAATGTTTATCACTAAATTTCAGCTTTTTACTCTGTTCCCAGTGAGTTTCCTGAAGGCAGAGTATATCTGCCTTCTCTTTCTGAACGTTTTTAAAAGCCCAACTTCTTTTTACCGCTGAGTTCAGTCCCTGGACATTATGGCTGACTATTTTTAATTGCACCATTCTCATTTCCATGCATTTTTCTTGGATCTTCTCTACATCGCTTACTCAAATCTTCTTTTTCAAACAACTCCCCCCCCCCCCCCCCCCGTTAAGAGAAATCCTTCCTTTTGTCCCCTTCCAACATCTTGCCACCCCTAGGGTTCAACAAAAGGGCGTTTAACTTACTAAGTTTAAATGACACTTAGGCTGCCCTTTACAGTATGAAGTTGTTAGAGCTCTTCTCCTTTTGCCTATTATTCTCTCTCAGGCAATGCATAAAAAACCTAATTTTCAACACTGCATCTGTACATTACCTTTTAGGCTAGACATAGGGAAATTTATACTTTCCAGATTTTTAACTGGTCAAACTAGCAACATTTATTACTACCATAATATCTTTGTATAACATTTCACAAAATGTAAATGCAATATATTCTTTAAGATCATACACCTGTTGTATCTAAACTACATAAAATAAAAATAAACTTAAATTAACATTTCAAATCAATGCACACAACATCTTAAGATTTAGTAACCATCTTTTCCACCCTTAAAATCATCTCATGGAATTTCTTATAGATTTTTATTTTTAAAGAGTGAATCTCTAAATACTGTTAATCAATTATCTCATATAAGTGAAAAAGTGATTATTTTATTTCAGATTGTTAGTAATGTTAGTTAGATTCTCAATATACAACTTTTCTTTTAAAGTGATCAGTGCAAAGACTTTATTAACTTGGATTTTTCCCTTGTACTTAATAACATTTTATCCTAACAAACTGATTTATTAGCTTATAGGTTTTAATAACAATTGGGAGAAAAAGACAGAAAAAGTATCCTTTAGAATTGAAGTGCACACCCTCTGCCCTAATAACAATATAGAACAGCAAAATGTTAAAACTTAACGTTTATTAATATTAATTAAAACTTGAAATTCTGACGAGATATAATGGGTAGTGAAATCTGGAATAATTGTTAAGGACTTCCTTAGCTATTATCAGGAATATTTGACTGGGGAAATGAACCGTATGTCCTCATCAACAAAGTGATAATAAATATGTGATGCTAAAGTGCAAAACAAAAATATTATATAGTGGAATACTAATGAGTAGCAGAAACATAGGTCCAAATATAAGACCTATATGATTGCACTGATATGTATTGCTCACATGCAAAGTGTCTAGTGCTGGTGACTGTAATAATAGTAATTGCACTTATAAATATTGCACCTTCATAAAGTGTATATTGTTTATTGTATAAAGTGTTTAGTGCTAATTAAATAATAAATATAATATTGGATACAAAATTGGCAAAGTGCTAGTGCTTGCTGAGGATATAATGGTATAATACAGTCATTTGTTGTAAGGAAAAGTCCAATACGTTAATAAAATTTTGATAGTCAGTTCCACTACACAACTTGTGGAGCTAGGTGATATGCTATCCCATTACACACTAAGGTATTGATTAAATATATATTCTTATTGATTTTTGGTTGGTGTACATGGAATTTATGAATCGTTTCTCAATAGATGGTTGATCTATGTAGTTATGCAACGCCTAAGCTCCAAAACTACCCGCGCGTGGTCTATGCGTCTACGTGTGACGTCATAGCGCAACGTCGCAGCGTAGTACGTGCAACCCGACGCACGTTTCTGAATATTTCATCATATAGGTTTTACCATACAAATACTGTATAAGTTGAGCCCTCTTCCATAGATGGTTTTAAAAATCATCCCAAATATAACATCAAAATACATCAGTTGCTATTCTAAACCATACTATTCCCTCTAAATACTGTTTATCAATCATCATCTCATATAAGTGAAAAAGTGACTGTTTCCTTTCAGAATATTAGCTATGTTAATTATTATTCTCAATATACTTCTTTTCTTTAAAGTGACCAGTGCAAATCTCTTAAGACTTTCTTAACTTGGATTTCCCCCTTGGGATTGTGCTTAATAACTTGTTATCCTAACAAACTGATTTATTAGCTTATAGGTTTTACCATACAATACTTTATAAGTTGTGCCCTCTCTTCCATAGACGGCTTTAAAAATCAACCCAAATATAACATCACACTACATCAGTTGCTATTCTCAAACCCTACTATTCCCTTAAACTGACCAGTGGCAGTTTCTCTCTTAAATCTTTCCCATATCTATTATTCCTTTAGCCCTAGCCTAAATGTAAGTCCTCATACAAACAAATTTATAACAATAATTGCACCCATATCCTTTTAACTGCAATACATCAATTTTACTTTTCTCTGGATTTGGGAGAAAATTCTATTCCTTAAGAACTCTTTCTCCTTCTTGTGATATTCTAATGACTATTTTAGAATCTCCATCAGTTTAGTAGGGAAACCCCTTTATATCTTATTTTATTTTCCCTTATAAATTTTGTGCAATTTCGAAATTCCTTGTGTTTTTGGAGAGTTTCAAATTAAAGATCTGCAAAAAAAATTTAAGTTTTCATAAGGGGAATTAAATTCTTTCATTTCATAAGCCCTTTCATTATTACTTCTTTATTTACATAGTGATGCAATTTAACAATTACGTCACATGGTAAATTCTCATTTACTTTTTTAGGTAGAGTAATCTATGTAATCTGTCTATTAAAAGTTCAGATTGTACTTCTGAGTTTATTAATGTGTCTATGAATGTAGTCACGTATATTGATAGATCTTTGAAGGTGACTTTCTCTGGGATTCCTCTGATCCTAATGTTATTTCTTCTTGTCTAGAGGACTTCAGTTTTAAGGTTTGAATTTCATCTCTCAATTCCATAATTGTTTTGGTTTGATCTTGTTGAAGTTTCAGTAATTTCTCTTGATTAATCTTTAATATATCTATTTTGTGAGTTAAATATCCTATATCTTTAGCATTTTTAGCAATTTTTGCTGATAATTCTAATTTTATAGCTGCTTGGAATTCAGCTAATATTAATATCATGGATATAATTGTTAATTTCTCTTCTTCTAACTGATTCCCTATTAAGTTTTCTTCTGAAACATTACTCTCATTGGAATTTATCCGTGATACATTAGTATCGTAGCTTGATTGAGCCAACAGCTCCATTCTTGAGCTTTCTCTATTTGCTTTATTTTTAGGGTAAAAAAATCTTAAGCTTCAGCTGTATTATTGTTCTTTTTACCTTTAGATTTCCCTTTAGGGAGGTGATTACCTTTATTGTTTCTCATTTTATCTCTGCCTTCAAATTATATAGGTTCAAATAGTTTACAAAGTTAAGGCCCCCCCTCTTTTCACCTTCCCCCCCCAAAAAAAATTATACCAGACTTATTATATATATATTAACGGAATTAGCCAACAATTATATATATAACTTACAGCTTTCTTTAACTAGTGCTGAACAGAGTGCTCAATCAGATTTTTCCCCATATACTTTTCTATTAATTCGCTGCACAATTTTTATCTCTCAATAAATTTATAAGCTATAAAGCCTTCAAACCCTACAGTTCCAAAGCTGTAATAAAAGATTAAACATATATTCCTCCCCCAGTGTTCAGAGGTTTTCACATTTTTACTCGTTATTCAGTACCGTCCCTTTAAATTACAGCAAGTCACAGTCTTTACTTTTCTTCCAAAGCGAAAAGTTTATTCTCACACTTATTTTATGTAACTGTTCACTCTTTTAAGTTCCTTCTTGCTTCAGAGTACTTCTATAAAATTCTTAAGCACTCTGAATGTATGTTTCTTAATACATAGTCTGATGATACAGTGTTTTAACTCTGATTTTTTTAATTTTTTTTATTCAAATACAGATAAAATGAGCCTTTTTCCTTTATTTACGCCTCTCTCCAATTTTAGTCTCTCTTCCTCTTTCAGTTTTAATTCTTTAAATCTTCTTTTTCCCTTTGGAAAAAAGCTTAAGCACATAGCTTACAAATAGCTTTCTTCAGCCTCTAGTCATAGCCCACTATCACCTCAAGCCAGATAGCAAACATTTATGCCTCCAATACTCTTGCTGGCATGTCTGTTTTCAGATATGGTGAATATTATGTGGTGTAAATAGATTCCTGCCAATTTAATCTTTTCAGACTCGTTACTCACTGTTTGAGACCTTTTTTCCAGAGCCCTCTCAGCAGGTCCTTTACAGCTCTGCAGCTTTGCAGTTGGGTACTCCCCTGCTTGTGACCACTGCTTTTATCACGTGCAGCCAGCAAAAGGTAAAAACATCCCTCCTCTGTGTGTCTAGCAGTAAGCCTCTTGTGGTCTATACCAAACCCTTCATCAAGACCCACCACGCAGGCCATGATTTAGGTCACAGGTGAAATAATTTGAGGCTCCACAGCCTCATTGAATACTAGTTGCCTCACCATTGTTCATACAGTGTTTGACCGAAATTATGGTGAGTCTTGAGGAGGGGCCTGGGAACCACTGGGCTAAAAGTGTTTTGTGGGGAAAAAGAGTGATAGACAGGTTTCCCTTATTTAGCCACATGGGAAGTCTCTATGGGATCCTGTCAATGCCATAGGGGTAAAGGGCTGGAAAGTGGGGATTTCCATGGTTGTAATATTGCCTAAATGGTTTTCAAACCCCTTACTACTCTCTCAACTTGATGCACATTTTCTGTGTATTTTGAGTGTTTTCTAGTCTTACTTGTGTAATACCTACAGTATCAGATGTCAGCCTCTCTGAGGCACCTTGCAAAATTATTCTAGCATTGTGTCTATTACTGTAACGTCCTTGCGGTTTGCATTATAATGTATGTCATTGTTCTAATGTTTATTTTCTGAGTTCATGTAAGTTGAGATCTGTAAATTTCATTATAATAGAACCTGTAAGTTTACTTAACAAATTAATTGCCTATTGAATGCAATATCAAAATATATATTCATAATTAACCTGTAGGTACTAATATAATGAAAATTAGTGGTTTATTCAGCACTAAATTAGAACATAGACATTAAAACTGTACAATGGTAGATGGATATGAGGCTCAATCTACTCTTTTGTCATTATTATTATGAGGAATTCCCATAACCCACACACTGTAATGGATTTGGTCCATGTGTGAAGCCCAGTGAAAAACATACAAATTTAGAGCCCCCATTCAAGCTACCAGTTGGTTATTTACTTTTTGAAATATCTGATGATGTTAAACCTTTCAAATTCTGTCTGCTAATATGTGCTTTTTTTCCTGTATGTAACATGTTCTATTTTACATTTTTTGTGAATGTGCTATAATTGAAAAGTACATATATATATATATATATATATATATATATATATATATATATATATATATATAATAGTATATGCAATATCCAAAAGAAAAAAAGAAATGTGAGGACAAGGATTGAAGTCTCTAAGTTTAACATTTCTGATGCTTGCATTTGTTTTTATGTACAGTATACAGGCACATTCCTCCCCCCATTACCTTGCAAGTGTCAAGAAAATTGGAGAAAATACGTTTGGCACCAGTGTGAAGAAGAAAACAGCCAATTTTGTAGTGATTTGTACTATGACAAGAAAATGATTAGCCTTCAGTGGCCACTTGTCTAGAAATAAAGATACTAATGTACTGGGTATACATGAATCATCAACAAATTAGTCTCTATTCAATTGTTTATAAAGGAATTTGTTTAATTGTTAATGATTCAGACTCCAGCAGGAAAGGTTAGCCTTACTCTTTGCAAGTCCCTGTTGTTTGCAGGTGTTAATAAAGAGGTACCCATGAGTAATCAACAAATTAGGTTCTTTTTAAATATGTGTAAAGAACCCTGTTCAGTTTGTATTGTGTCTTAGTCAGCTGAGGAAATGTAAATGATGTACTAACTCTGTGATTGTGACATTATCTTTTTCTACTCTTCAATAAATATGAACATATATGCTAGAAATCCAGTAATGACAAAATTACACATATGAACAAACACCCACACCATCTACAGTATACCGTATAACAAAAACATATACTTATCAGCACATGACATGTGGAAATAAAAAAGTAATCCACAACCCATGTTTTAAGCAAGCAAGTCTTGCAAAAAAGCTATAGGATTGGCTACATCGAAAATTAAAAGTTAACTTTTAGGGTTTGTCTTACTATCCATTGCAATTTTTAAATATTTTAATGGAAAGAAGGAAGGCGAGGAAAGATAACATTTGAACCTTAAAATGTGGAAAGGCTGACTCATAAATAGTGACCAGGAAAAGGCAGATAAGCTAAATAAACTATTTTCGTTTGCATACCGAACCTGATGCAACAAAGAAACAAAATGCCTTTACTGTCTTTTTAAATGGGCAGACTAGACGAGCAATATGGGTGTTATCTTCTGTTGTGTCTTATATACATTTTATTATCTCATATTATTTTCTCCGCCTAACCAAAATGACTTAATTTACCCTTTCTGTTCTCTCTGTTCTAAATGAGCAGTCAAGCAAACTGAATCTGAGTATGTATTTAGAAATCAAATCCTAGTCATGAAGCAAAGATAATATTGTTTGGACTATGTGGTGCACAGTAAAATTGGGAATCAGCAGAAGTAAGGAACTATAATGAGAAAGCGCTCTAAACGTATGTACAAAATTACATTGAGTCTTAAAAAATAATTAGTATAGGGAAAATTGGAAATATTTAATAATCTTCAATACAGACCTCTCTTCAGGACTGTAATAATAAATATTGGGGACCATTATTTTGAATATATGTGTGTATGCATGTGGTAGCGTGGCCCTTTCTCCTGTCATATGAAGTGTTAGAGAAGCTGTGGGGCTGTAGAAAACGACTACCTTTCTCAGTTTTAATAATAGAAAAATACTTACTTCAGCACATAAAATAAATATCTGTTAATACGTGCCTACTAAACATCAGGAATAGTCCTGACTACCCCATGCAGCTATCATGCTCACCAGTGAACAAAAACAACTTCTCACAGTAAAGCAAATGTCCAGATACATAATGTTCAGATACAGCAGTTAAGGACTTTATAGTATCTGTCAGAATGGCCATGCCTTTCTATATGTTACACCCCAGAGACCCTTATACAGTAGACTCTCAGTTATCCGTCACCCATGGGGATTGGTAGATGCCGGATAAATGTAGTTTCTGGTTGCTTGAGACTTACTATTAAAAGTGGCCTAGGATAGCTGCGCATAGGATGCTCTACTAAGTATATTTGTTAGTGAGGGCTGTTCTAGCAGCAGCAGCTTTCATTCCTCACCTTACACATAGGTACGTTCGGCTGGAGGGTGCGGTGCTGAACCCGGGGAATGTAACACCAACACTGCACTGGCTCAGTCACTCATGTCTGTTTGCTTCCAGGTAAAATTGAATTTCAGAGAAGTATAGTGGATGAAATCTAGGTGCCTGTAAGTATTTTGTGGTATGGGAACCTGGCTCCCTGTAAATTAAATTTGTTATATAAAGTACAGTATTCATTTATTTTCTGGTTGCTTGAGTTCTGGTTAACTGAGAGTCCCTGGGACTGCATTATATAAAATCTCTTAAACTGGTACCTTGTCCAGTAGTGCAGGCAGTCTCTCTCTCTCTCTCTCTCTCTCTCCTGTCTGTCTGCAGCTCTCTTCGGATGTACTGTTTGCAGGATTTTTCCCCACAAATACATACATATTGAATGTTCCAGTCTTACTTTCTACATACCTGTTTACAGCTTCTATTTTGTCTAGATCAGAACTCACATTCTCCAACTCTGAACGAGATTCAGACTAAACCTCCTCACCTCAGGCCAGATCTGTAATATCTCTCTTCTTTCTTGTAACTTCAGGGCTGACATGTACACCCTGTATTACACTGTATATATCTTCTAAATCTATCTAAATGACACTATCTTGGAAGAGGCCAGTACAGAGGGTAAATCAAATATGCCAAAATGTAACTTTAAGAAACATCATGTAAGGGGACTGTTAGGTGGATTGATGGTTTAGTTTTAAAGGCGGACACTAATAAAGCAGGACAAAGAATTCCAATCAATTGGGGCTGCCATTGAGTAATGTAGGGGAGTGTGGGTTGAGGTTATATCGAAGGAGGAGAGGACCAAGCATGGTCAGAGTGGAAAGGGCAGTTTGGAGTGTATCTGGTGACAAGAGTTAAGATATAAGGTGGTGCAGTGTTGTTGAAGGCTTTGTAGGCTAGACTTAAGAATTTAAATTTTATCCTTGATCAAATAGGGAGCTAGTGTAGGGACTGACAGATGGGAGAAGCAAATGATGATTGTTTGGTGAAGTGGATAAGTATAGTAGAAGCATTCAGGATAGATTGGAGTAGGGATAAGCTGGTTAGTGGAAGACCAGTTGCGATTGAGTTACAACAGTCAAGCCAGCACATTATGAGAGCATGTTATAGTGTGTTGGAGAGGTTTTGTGTTAGGACATATTTTTGAGAGGTTTTTAAGATGGAGACACTAAGATTTGGTGAGTGCTAGGATATGTGTGTGTGTGCGTGGGGTGGGGGGGGGGTGGGTGAAGGAGATGTCTGAGAGGTCGTGTCAAATGTGTCTTGAACTTGAGATTTAGGGGTGATACATGTGACTTTGATTTTGAGATTCAGGAATGATTTTAGTGTTTTCTACATAAGTTTTTATATTTCTAGAGGTAGAGTAGTATGTGGTAATAAGGAGCAGCTCTTCTTTGGATATGTTGATTTTTAGATGTCAGGAGAATATCTAAGAAAAGATGTTTGAAAGATATGTTGGAACATAAGTTAGTATAGAGATGGTAATAAAATATGTAATAGTTTATACATTTGCCAAGAGAGAAAAGCAATGAATCCAGCATTGAGGCTTGCCATATTCCAACAGACAGGGGAAGAGGAGGGAAGGAGGTGCCACCATAGGAGACAGTAGTGAAGTAATAGTTAGAGAGATATGTCTCAAACCTTCAGAGGATTATGCTACATAGTCCTAGTGTTTGGAGAGTGTTCAAGAGAAGTGGGTGGTCAAAAGCAGCAGAAATGTCAAGAAGTATAAGCAAGGAATTAGCAGTGACCAACATTACGCAATGACCTGGTTGATTGTTTCTTTGGTAACAACCCTTTCAGTTTAGCCTTGGGACTAGGCATTCCAGTACTTTGGAAGCTATAGGGAGTAGAGATACACATAGGGATAGTAAGAAAGTGATCAAGGATCATGGACAAACTTCTTTAGAATGGGTGTGATAGCAGCCTGCTTGAAAGAGAATTGGAATATGCCTTTGGAGAAAGAGAGACTGAAGAGATGAGTATGGGGATAATAGTGGTAGAAAAAGAGGCAGCAAGCTGTGAGGGAATTGAGTCAAGGGAGCAGATAATGAAATGAGAAGATGACAGGGGTTTGGATACCTAGTCCTCTAGTGTAAAACATTGGACTGTGTCTGTGGGAGCTGGGAAGAGTGAAAACAATGTATCTGTGGTGTGTGTTAAAATATCATTTATATTTTGTTTTTGAAGTGGTTAGCAAGGTCTTGTGCTTTGAGGACAGTGATATGAGGGAAGTTTGAGGGACTGAGCACGGCAAATAAGGTGTTTAGGCTGCCATTTTGATGAGAAGCTTAGCTTGGATGGATTAACGGCTGAGAGTAATAGTGCAGCATAAATTTATAGTGCAGGAAGACAGAGCTAATACAGAATTTTCTCTAGGCATGCTCAGGAGGTTTCTCTCGAGTGCCATGCTTGTGGGTAAATATGTGCGACATAATGAATGGTGGTGGAGGCAGATTTATCTAGGCTTGTAGATGTGAGGTCTTTGCAGCAGATTGTAGTGAAGGAGAGGTTGTAGTGATAGGGCAAGTTAATGTGGATCTATGTTGTGGAGATTTCTGTAGGTTCATAGGTTCGTAGAAGGTGGAGGTGGAAGGCTTGTGCACGGTATGTTAAAGCTACAACTTAAGAGATTTTGACGAGAAAGAGGATGTTGAAAAACAGAGAGACATCAGAGAGTAGTGAGAATTCCAAGTGTTGCAGAGTTAGTCCACTATGAAAGGCCAAATGAGGAGTGGGGATTGGAGAGAGAATCTTAAAAGTCACATGAACATTGGGATTATAAACAGGTAGGTTAAAGTCACCAAGAATGAGAGTGGGAGTGTTGGAGGAGAGGAAGTGATATAGGAAGAAAAGTGGTCAACTAGAAGACTGATCTGGAGGAGGAGGCAATGGACAACTGTGGTGAGAAGAGTCTGATGGAGTGAACTTCAACTAAGAGAGAAGGGTCAGAGGAAATACACTGGAAGTACAACTGTTGATAGAAGAATTCCCTAAATGCCTTCTGTTTGTCAACTCTTGGGGTGTGGCTGAAATGCATACCACCTTATGATAGAGCAGCTGTATGGCTATTACAGATGAAAAAAGCCAGGTCTCTGTGATGACCATAAGGTCCAAATACTTAGAGATGAAAAGCTCATGCGTTGCAGTAATTTTATTGCCTACAGAAAGTGCAAAAGATAAAGTGAGCTTGGGTAATGGGTATTGAGAATATTGTGGCTCGTATATCTCGTAGGATTATGGGATAGCTAGGTTGGGAAGCATGAAGGAATTGGAGAGGGTCCAGAGTTGAGCGACATGAACTCAGAAGCTAGTAATGGAAGGAGTGAAAGTGGTAGTGAAATTGTGAAAGGATACCTGTTTGTGCTTTAAGGGGAGATGTGCGGATATGATTTTAAGGAAATTGAGAAAATTAAATTAGTTTAGGTGGAAAGATTAGTGAGAGTAATTTGCTGGGGTAAGGTTTAGGAGAGGTGCAATTTTTAAGAAGGAAAGAAGAGGCAGCAAGTAGAAGGGATATGCGGAGAAGCATAATTGAAATAGTATACATTGTAAATAATAAGCAACATTGCATGGCTAGGTAACAATTTCCTTGCAGTTTCATTCCATTTTATCTCCAGTCTATTTCTAGGGAGACACTCTTAAAGGGACATGGAAATATTTTTTTCTTTGTTGCCTTAGAAAGACAATATAATACGTCACAATGTGTTTTCCTTTTCCAAATCAAAGTTTCTGAGCACCTGGGAGGATGCCCTCTATTAGAGGAAAATAGTAAATGGTTATTTTTGTACTTATATTGTAACTACTGTAACTTTAGATCAGGATTATAACTCACTGAACTGATGGAGCTAATGTTTATGACTAACTAGTACTTTAAAAAAAAAGTTATTGTACATATATTATATTAGATACAAAATCCTTTATACATCAATTGCATTGACAGACATAATAGATATCATATATTATAAATAAGTAGTATTATTTACATTACCATAAAAATACTAACATATTCAAATTTAGTCAATTCTCAATCTCCTTTCATGCTATATTCAGTTTTTCATAATTTTGCTTATCAAAGTATTATATTCTAATCAATTTATATCAGGATAGTTATATTCTACACAAATTTCAATATATCGTTTAAATCCTCCACTAATATAGAGATCAATTAAATATTTACTTGTTTCTCTTCCAGATCTCCTATTACTTTTAGAAAAAAAAATCTTCATATATAAAATCATTAGGAGTTACTGGAGGAGGAGGTATAACGAATTACATTTCCTATTTAATCTAATACATCCCTTAATTCCTGAATTAATCACATTAATGGGGTTTGTTGTCTTGAGTTCATCATCCGTGTACCATAATATGTGATTCAAATTTAATTTGGGCGATAAAGATTTTTCTATATACCACCCTTTAGCTCGGTAGATCATAACTGGCCACATTAATATCTGTGAAAGTCTAATTGCATCATAGTAGTCCATTATGTTTATGGTGGCTAGACCCGCCCTAGAAAGATCTAATTTTACTATTTTATAGCTTATTCTGATTTTTATATATAACATTTTCCAAAATAATCTGTATATTTTTCAATACATATTTAGCTACTTCCAAAGGTATTCCTCTCAACAAATAGCTTATCATGGGCAATATTATCATCTTGGTTGCAGATATTCTTCCATCCCAGGATAAGACTAAGTCTTTCCATTTTTATAAGATATTTTTAATATGATCACATAATTGCTTAAAGTTGTTCCTAATCAATTTGTTTAAGTGTGGAGAAAACATTACTCCCAGATATGTAATTGTATTTCCTTGCCAATTATATTGGTAATGTTTACTTAAGAGTTCACAGTCCTTTCTATTTAGGTTTAATCTCATTGTTTATTTTTTTTCAATATTAATTTTATAGTAGGACATTCTACCATAGAGATCTATTCTCTGTGTCAAGGTGGTAAAGATGAAGCAGAATTAGTTACTGTGATCAAAGCGTCATCTGCAAATAACATTATTTTATTTGTGTAGTCTGACATTTTTAGGCCCTCTATCTCCTCTAATTTCCTTATTCTTTCTGCCAAGGATTCTATTACTAAGGCACAAATGAGAGGAGATATAGGGCAATCCTGTCTGGTACCATTTTTAATTTTAAACTTCTCTGTCCCAATCCAGTTACATAAGCTGAAAGTTCAGAGTACAATGCACATATAGAATGTGATCTGAACTTAATCAAACCATATTTCTGAAAACTTTTCTCCATGAATTCCCAATTGACCCTGCCAACGGCTTTCTCAGCGTCCAATGACAAGGCCATTTATGGGATATTCATGAATTTAGCGTATGATAATATATCGATTAATCTTTTGGTGTTATCCTTTGTCTGCCTATTCTTGACAAAACCTGTTCTGAAAAAAATGTTTTCTCTTCTCTTTGCTTTATTGTCTGGTATAGGTTTAATTAAAGACTTCCTGTCTAGTTCTGGGTCTAAATACATAGTAAGGTCACCACAGATTATTAAGGCTCCACTTTTGATTTTATGTACATGTTTCATCATCCTATTTTGGAAGGTATTTTGTCTTGAATTAGCTGAGTAGATATTCAAAATTGTATATTTCTGACCATTTATACTACCTAACCAAATAACATACCTTCCATCACCATCAATTTCCCTTCTGTCATACTTATATTCTTATTAAATAGAATGGCCACTCCACAGGATTTTTTCTTATAATTGGTGCTAATCATAAAAGAACACATTTTAGAGAATAAGTTTGGTTCTTTGTCTGCCTTCCAGTGCGTTTCTTGAAGGCAGAGATCTTTCTTTTATATGGTGAGTTTAGTCCCTGGACATTTAATGTGATAATCTTAAGTCCCATTATTTTTATAACATTTGTCTCTCTCTGATATGTCTTCATCTTTATTTGTGAACTCCACTTCATGTTAATACAGGTAAAAAAACAAATATAGACAAAAAATAAAAACAGTTCAACAATCTTTGACATAGAAAATTTAGATTTTTTCATTTCACTTATTTCTCTTGGCAAAAAAATAGATGTAAAGAATCTGCCTTTTTAGTTTATTAATCAGATCGAGAATCATCTGATCAATATTAGTCCTGGGTTGGTTAGTGAGCTTATCAATTATACAATTTGCTTTGTTCCCTTAATTTCATTGTTGCTAGTTCTAATTTAAATATTACATAGACCATAACTGCTTGATTTTATGTACCTCCTTTTCTTATTTAATTCTCCCATATTTCATGTCTAATACCATTTGGTGTTTTAATATGCATACATATACGAGTTCCCTAAAGACGTAAGTTAGTAAATTATTCTTGAGATATGAGTGATTATTTTAACAATCAGAATGATTTAATCTCTCTAGTTACTCTTAGCGAAGAGTAGGTCCGCCTTTGGTGCTCATTGCGAGCCACGCGATGAGCGCCAAAGGCGCTCAGCGCGAGGCTCGCAATGAGCACTGAAGGATCTCAGACGACCAAAACACTTACTGTCTGTGGCAAACAGCATTACCTGCCTTACATTTTTATTGCCCTGTCATTTTTGACGGGCAAGTCGCTAGTATATAATAAAATGTTTGGAGGTATGGTCTTTGTACAGTCCACAAGGCCCATTTGGGACAGAGGAGAAGGGTATGAATCTCCTAAAAGTGAACCCATACTTTTGGCTGTAATGATATAATCAAAATGATTGTGACAAGGCTAAATAGAAGAAAAGGTAAATAAAACACTAAGAGCCTCATTCAATTGAGGCATCTGGAGATCCGGGCTTCGGAAATGGAGGCCGTCAGTTATTTTGCTATTCAATTGGCTTCTTTTTGCAGGCTCTGATTGGATTACGGGCTCCAGCCTCTGATTCCTTGCGATGGTTAACATTGCAAGTTAAGGCCCCTCCAAGCCTTTGATCTTTCAAGGTCGCAAGAGTTATGATCGCTAAAATCGTAAATCGCTATGCAATTACTCCGAGTCCCCATCGCTTAGCAAGCCGCCAAGGCCGCAAATGGCAAAAGTCAATTCACAAGCTATGGGTTCGAAAGGAGGACTCACAAAGGGCTTAATGACATGTCAGGAGCACTTTAAATGCATATATAAAATCAATACTGCACTGTAAATGATGGGGAAAGCGATGAAAGACATTAGATTGAATTGCACAACAGTCTCAAGGTCGCAAATCAGCAATACAAAATACTTTATTTCATGTTTAGTTTAAGTGTTATATCAATCCCGGCAATCAATGTGTTAATATATATAATGGAACTTGCATTTAATAGAATATCCTATTTACGACTTTGTCAATATTGCAATATTTCCGGAATGTGGATCCGATCGTAACTCGTAATTCAAGCCTGTAGGACTTTTAAATCCAACCTACATTTTTCATTGACGTAATGATGACGATCTCTGTTTCCAATGGGTGTCTAACTCTGGAGTTACGGCCTTGCTTAATTGATCATGTTCAAGCTTGCACATGCTACATATGATAATAGGGTTTACCATGTGTGCTATCGGGCCGGGACTTGTAGTCTTGGCCAGCTGAATAGCCCTGTAAGTCACGAACGCTGCGGGCCGGCAGGAGGCCCACATCCCAGAAATTACAGACTCCGAATTGAATGAGGCTCTAAGAAACTTGTTTGGCTTATTAATGATAAAGCACAAGGAGCGATAGTGATTTACTTCAAACAAAAACAAAACACCAGACATGGAAAGGTTAATTTTAAAAATCATATTCATGTCATAAGTGGAGTAACTATGATGCAGCACTGGATATTAAATAAAAAAAAAAAAAGAAATTGAAACATTACGGAGTTATTCAATTGATGGAACCCTCAAGTTAGGGGCCGAATGCTGACTCCGTAAACCATGCACTGGTCCGTAGCAGTTCAGGGCGGGAATGTGATCAATTAAGCAAGACCGTAACCACCCATTTCGAAACAGCCAATAGAAAATCATTACGGCAGTAAAACATGGAGGTTACATGTCAATCAATTAGGTTCGGGGGTCCGATATGCGATGGGACTCACAAACTCTAACAATTTAAAATAATACAAATGAATGCCAATACTGTTCTAGTCCATATGGGTGGCCTGATATGTATTAACTTATTGATTTGAGATCGATTTAACCCTGTAATGAAACTATACATTTTCTTTGAATTCTAATTTGAGAGCTTAGGACTGTTGTGCAATAAATCTAATGTATTTCATTACTTTCCCCGTTATTTACAGTGCAGTATTGATTTTTATTAGCAATTACAGTGCTACAAACAGGTGTTTAGCCCCCTTGCGGGTCCTCTCTAGCACTCGTAGGATTTTCTCCTACATTTGCCATTTACAGATGTGAAAACATTTGCGAGCTTGGGGAATTAGAGCAATTGAATAGAGATTTGCGATTTTAGCCATCATAACTCTTGCGGAATTGAAAGGTCAAAGGCTTCGGGGGGCTGTAAGTTCCGGGTTTAACCATTGCAAAGTTTTCAAGGCCGTAACCCGTAATACGTTCGGAGTCTGCTAAAAACGCCAATTGAATAGCAAATTAACTCGCGGTCTCACTTACGGGCTACAGTAACTTGAGATAGCTCAATTGAATCGGGCTCTATCTGTTTGATGTAGTTTGGCTCTTCTGATGTTGTCCATACTCTGTGAGCTGTAGTCTATATTAATATATTACAACTTTGTAATATACCCAGTTGTCCATCTCCATATTTTTCTATGGGGTAGATTTTATTGTACTTTGCAAATAATGATCCAATGAGAAATCTGCAAACTTTGAAAGGTGGATGAGCTACTCAGTTGACAAACAATCCTAGTTTCAAAGTTAATTTTTAACTAGTAAACTATGTTGTTTTTTAAAATAATTTAAATGAAAAAAGTAGTTTTTTATTACCAGATTAATGAATAGGGGCAAAAAAAGAGCAACAGTATACTTAATCATACATTACCAGATTTGGCCACTAGAGAGCTATGGAGCAGTAGGTCTTTCCCATGAATGCTTTGACTCATAATTTATCTTATATAGTAACTATTATAAAAAGTTGGCATATCACATATATAGTTGTGAGCAGCAGAAAATGTTGCTAACGCTGACATCATAAAGGGGGCGTGGCTATGATGTAAGTGGGGGTGGGCCTAACAACTGATTTTAACAGAAGCGTGGCGGCCATTTGCATTTCAGAGAAAGACAGCAAAGTGAGAGAGGGAGACAGGTACAGAGAGAGAGGGAGACAGCTACAGAGAGAGAAGAAGACAGGTACAGAGAGAGAAGGAGACAGGTACAGAGAGAGAGGGAGACAGGTACAGAGAGAGAGGGAGACAGCTACAGAGAGAGAAGGAGACAGGTACAGAGAGAGAGGGAGACAGGTACAGAGATGGAGACAGGTACAGAGAGGGAGAGAGACAGGTACAGAGAGAGAGGGAGACAGGTACAGAGAGAGAGGGAGACAGGTACAGAGAGAGAGGGAGACAGGTACAGAGAGAGAGGGAGTCAGGTACAGAGAGAGAGGGAGTCAGTTACAGAGAGAGAGGGAGACATAAAGAGAATTACAGAGCAAGAGCACACACAGACAGTGAGGGAGCACAAAGACAGCGCAGAGAGAGTTCACAGATAGAGCGCACAGAGAGTGCAGAGAGATTGACAAAGAGAGTGAGGGGTACAGAGACAGAGATTGCACACAGACAGCAGTGCACATAGGGTGCAGATAGAGAAAGCGTACACGCAGAGAGCATGCCCAGCCGGTACATCTACACATTGTATAGTATAATAATAATAATAATAATGCACAAGAGCATGCCCAGCCGGTACATCTACACATTATATAGTAATCACATATATAGTTGTGAGCGTACGAGTTGTTGCTAACGCTGCGGGCTCGCGTAGCGAGCCAAGGCCCTCGCAAAGCGAGGGCCGCGGGCTCGCTACGCGAGTCGTGGCCCTTGCGTAGCGAGGGCCTTGGCTCGCGCAGCGAGCCAAGGCCCTCGCAAAGCGAGGGCCGCGGGCTCGCTACGCGAGTCACGGCCCTCGCATAGCGAGGGCCTTGGCTCGCACAGCGAGCCAAGGCCCTCGCAAAGCGAGGGCACTGGGCGAAGGTCTCAGTTGCTGGCATGGTGCACCGAAGGTGCTCCTTGCCAGCAACTGAGGACCCTCGCGAAGCGAGGGCCTCAGTTGCTGGCATGGAGTGCCGTAGGCGCTCCATGCCAGCACCTGAGGACCTCGCAAAGCGAGGGCCGCAGTTGCTGGCATGGAGCGCCGAAGGCGCTCCATGCCAGCAACTGCGACCCTCGCAAAGTTCACGTCGCAACCCAAAGAGCACGACACACACATTACGGCCTCGCAACACTCAGACGCAACTCGCGAACATTACAAAATGTAAAACCCAATACATACACACAGCACATACATAAAAACCTTACCTACACCAAGAGGGAGCACCCAGGACCTCAAAAATGCCACTTAGACCTTCATTTTACTCGAAATAAAAGAGTTTAGAGACTAAAAAAAACTGTAAGCGAGAGAAAAAATGGCCGCCGAACAAAACGAAAACGAGGCTACAGCACTCTAAACTCGCAAAACAACACAAGAAACTCGCAAAACGCCACAAACGACCTACAGATATTCATACCACACAGTGCACACATTCAGCATGCTTACACAGCAGCTCCACACCACTAATGCTCCAGCAACATCAAAACAGATTGCCAGCTCTTCAACACAATGCTTCAAAATAGGTAAAGTATATTCATTTAGTAATCTATTACATATTTCAGTATTATACACCAAACAGCATTAGCTACCTTACAATTTCATTGCCGTCATTTTTTGACGGGCAATATTCTAGTAGACATATATTTTCTATCTATCTATCTATCTATCTATCTATCTATCTATCTATCTATCTATCTATCTCTCTCTCTCTCTCTCTCTCTATATATATATATATATATATATATATATATATATATATTTATTTATGTATTTATATTATATAAATGTAGATAGATATGTTGTATTATCCACCCCCCCCCCCCACACACATTTATTTGGGGTCCTACACCAATGTTTAGCAATATCAACTATTTTAAGGATCCTCGTGGACTAAAATGTGTGAAAAGAGCCTCGCTGGATTCAAGTATCACAGATCTACAGCATGCATTTGTTAGCCCGCATTTCATTTCATTTTTTTAATGAACACTGCAAAATATAAGATTTTCACATGAAAAGTCTATAATTATTACTTGTTAACCTTATTCCCATTCATTTTTTATGTAAGGATCACTGTGTTTATTTAATCATTTTTGTCAGAAGCAAAATATTTGTTAATGTTCATACATTAATGCCTCTGTACATTATTTTCTAGCTAAATGCTGTTTTGCATTTGCTGTATATGCATAATTTTTAGTGTGGATGTAATTATAGAGAGCATAAAATGATGTTGATGAGTGCATTTTTTTATTTAATTGCTTAATTTTTAGGGGACTACATATCAGTATGACTTTATTATCACAATTTATTATTAAATGACTATTTTACTCTATAGCGCCTTTGGCAAACTGGAAAATGTCCCACAGTTTCATACAACTGACAGACGTTTCTTATTAGATCAGGTTTATGCCAACTCAAACTTGGTTTTATTGCAACATAAAACACAGAAGAATAGACAAATGAAGAAACACTGGAAGTGATATGTGTAAATATCACATTTATCATGTTTCTCTCGCTGGTATGGGAACCAGTGACAGTACAGCGTTACGCTAAGGACATTAGAAATATTGCTTGTGACTTGATATATATAGCCCACTGAATGCATCAATAATGCAATGATGAGTCAATACCATATGGTGTATTTCCTTTGGTATTTATGAAGATGAATTCACTATGAACAAAAATAAATACAAATACTTAAATACGATATACAAAAGTACAGGGGCCTTCAGTCTTCTGTAACGGAGGGAAAAATTAATCAAATATCAGAGCAATTATTATTAACTGATGTAATAGCTATCTTAGTATATTTATTATCTATGGGCCTCATTCAATTGATGGCAGCGAAAATGGCAGCTTGGAGCCGTCGTAAGGGTTGTGAAGCCTTGAGGCTGCTCCAATTAAGCCCAAGCTGGCTGCAGGAGACCCGATCGTGACCCGATCGATAGCCCGGCAGTGTACCTACAGTGTCCCTACATCACCCCTATAATGGAGGGGTCTGATCGAGACCCCTGCAGGGTGCACACATTAACCCTATAATGCAAGGATCAGAACGGACACCAGCAGTGTCCTAACATTAACCCTATAATGCAGGGGTATGACCAGGACCCCTGCAGGGTGCAAACATTAACCCTATAATGCAGGGGTCCCCATCATATCAAGACCCCCCGCAGCATCTACGACATTTAAATTTCCTGCCACGGGCTTGAATAAAAAATTCAAGTCCGGGGAATTGCGTGGTTTGAATTTCCCACCGCGGGTCCTTAAAGGGCCTGTGGCACACTAATGGCACACTAATGGTTACCCCCAAGCCACGGGGGTACTATAAGTACAACGGCACCTAAAATTAACCCCATCCCTCATGGGGGTCAATATATACCCCCATGAGACTTTAATTAACCCCCTTCAGTCTAATAGGGGTCTATATAGACCCCTATAGAACACTATTAACCCCTAGGTTAACCCCACAAGTGCCATCAGCATCTTCCAGGACCCTCATGACAAAGTGTAAGCACTACACTACACTATTATCCCTAAATATACCCCATTAACCCCTTAACCATACCCCATTAACCCATACTAAGCCCGATTTAACCCCTTCTAGACGTATTTAACACTAACTGGGCCTATCTAACCCTAACTGGGCATATTTAATGCTCACTGGGCCGATTTAACCCCTTCTAGACCTATTTAAGCCTAATTGGACCTATTTAACCCTATCTGGAACTAATAACCCTAACTGGGCCTATCTAACCCTAACTTGGCCTATCTAACCCTAACTGGGCCTATCTTACCCTAACTGTGCCTATCTAACCATAACTGGGCCTATTTAATCCCTCTACACCTATTTAACCCTAACTAGGCCTATCTAACCCTAACTAGGCCTATCTAACCCTAACCTTGCCTATCTAACACTAACTAGTCCTATCTAACCCTAACTGGGTCTATCTAACCTTAACTGGGCATATTTAACCCCTCTAGACCTATTGAACCCTAGATGGTAATATCTAGCCCTAACTGTGCCTATTTAACCCTAACTAGGCCTATTTAACCCTCACTAGGCCTATCTAACCCTAACTGGACCTATTTAACCCTAACCGGGCCGATTTAACCATAACTAGACCTAATAACCCTAACTAGACCTAATAACCCTAACTGGGCCTATTTAATCCTAGTTGGGCTGTCTAACCCTAACTGGGCCTATGTAACCATAACTGGGCCTATTTAAACCTACCTTGACCTAATAACACTAACTAGGCCTATATAACCCCATCTAAGCCTATATAACCCCATCACTTATGGCGATCTATACATACCTCCATAAGCCTGCATCTAACCCTATCACTTATGGGAGTCTATACAGACCCCATAAGCCTCCATCTAACACCATCACTTATGGGGGTCCATACAGACCCCCATAAGCCTCAATCTAACCCCATCACTTATGGGGATCTATATAGACCAACATAAGCCTCCATCTAACTCCATCAATTATTAGGGTCCATACAGACCCATGTAAGCCTCTATGGAACCCAATCAGTCCCATAAGGGTCTATGAAGACCCTCATAGGACAATGAGAACCCTATTATTAACGCCATAAGTGCCAGGATCCTCATGACACTAAGTACAAACACTACACTACCCCCCAATAAACCACTAAATCTAAACTAACCTCCCTCTACCCTAACCTATTAACCCCTACCTACTTAACACTACCTACCTAACCCCCTATTAAACTCCCACACCACTAATGACACAAAATAAATAAAGCTAAGTTACAAAAAATAAAAAGCCTATGTTACCAAAAAATAAAAGGGCATCACAAACCCTCCCCACTACATAAAATAAAAAAACAACATTTCAACCCCCTACTACAAAAAATTAAAAAAGAACATCACAACCCCCCCACTACAAAAAATAAAAAAAATTATTACACACCTGACAGTATTGGCTAGCGTTGATGTGCCAGCTAGCCAATGTACTACATGTAATCCTCATGTACCCCAATGTGTCCCCAACTCTAGCGATTGTTTTGTAAGCATGGGAGAGATATTTTCACTAATTAGAAAGTTCTCATACTAGTGAATAGTCTAATATGTATTTTGTATTGGTAGCTAGACTCACATTTGGGAATTCCAAAGGCCATATATTGAGCTGCACTGAGACTGAGTCTCTAGCCATAGAATGCAGACATATAGTATCACATCTAATAGTTGTCAAACTGCGAGACATTGTCACGCTTTGCGTGGTACATACGAGTTAGGCGATGAGCACCACAGGCGCTCATCGCTTGCGAACCTCGTGAAGCGAGGCGAGCCATTAACTCGTAGCACTTAGACGATGAGCGCCAAAGGTGTTCATTGCTGCGAGCCTCACGAAGCAAGGCGAGCCGTTAAAGCGTAGCACTTAGGCGATCAGCACCGAAGGCAATTAAACTTATAGCAAAAAAAAAAACGAGATAGCAAAAATACGAAGTTAACGGCCGAACCACGAAAATCCCCAAAACACAAAGAAAATTAAAATAAATAAGACAAAAACATCACCCACAGCACGGGGGAACAGCCAGGACGTCTGGGAGTGAGGTGGAACGCGAATTTAAGGCGATTTCGACGACTTTCACCACACAAAAATCGTCTAAGATAGAAAAAAATGTAAACGAGGTTACACATAGCACTTTAACACAGGAACGAACAAACTACAAAATACACTATTACAAATGACCGAAAATGCTTGTGAGTCGCGTAACACATTAATAACATTACCAATCGCTACAATGGCACTTTACAAGACGCAGTACTTGAAAACAAAATACAACATAGCAAAAATACAAGGTTAACAGCCGAACCACGAAATTCAAAAAAACACAAAAAACACAAAGAAAATAAAAATAAATACAACAGAAACATCACACACAGCACGGGGGAACAGCCAGGACGTCTAGGAGTGAGGTGGAACGCAAATGTAAAGCAATTTCAAAGTCTTTCACCCCACAAAAATAGCTTATGTGAGAAAAAAAATGGCGCCGAAAAAAATGAAAACAAGGCTACACGACCTCGGTCCGTGCAAAACACTGCCAAACGTGTAGCACTTTCACACAGGAACGAACAAACTAAACAATACGCTATTACAAATGACGGAAAATGCTTGCGAGCCATAACACATTAATAACATTCCGAATCTACAACTGCGCTTTACACAGCTACACCAATGGATTTCCCTTGCGCACACAAAAATTTCTAATGCTCAGTTGGGACATTCATTACACTTTATCATCAGGGCACCAACACTCAAACTGTACATTGTATGCTGACGGAAAATATAAACAGATTGCTAGCTCTGCAGGCTATTGGTTGCTGGATATATTAATTACAAATAGGTAAAGTATATTAATTTATTCAAGAACTAATTTATTCATTATTGATTAAATAAATATAGATACATATACTGTATATACTCGAGTATAAGCCGACCCGAGTATAAGCCGAGGCACCTAATTTTACCACAAAAAAACTGTGAAAACGTATTGACTCGAGTATAAGCCTTGGGGGCAAAAGAGGGTCTTCCCCCCCTTATCATCCTTCTCCTCTTATCATCATTCTCCTCCTTCTCCTCCTCCCCCTTATCATAATCTTCTTTCCCCATAACCTCCTCCTTACTGCACCCTATCCAATCCCTATCCCTGGCTCCCCTTACTTGCTACTATGATCCGATGAGCTGATGCTGATCGTGACGCCGCAGCACGTCTTCCGTACCGGCATATGCTAATGATGTGACGTGCATGTGACGGAGCATAGTAGCAAGTAAAGAGAGAGGGGGATAGGGATTGGAGAGGGTGCAGTAAGGAGGAGGTTATTGGGGAAAGAACATGATGATAAGGAGGGGGGAAGGAGGAGGATAAGGGGGGGTGGAGGATTAGGGGGGAAGGAGGAGGATTTTTTTTTACTCAAGTATAAGCCGAAGGGGGCTTTTTCAGCATTAAAAAATGTACTGAAAAGGTCGGCTTATACTTGAGTATATACGGTATATCTCTCTTTATAATGAATGACGAAGGTACTCAGAGGAGCAAAAATAGACGAGAGGCTCGCCATGAGCGCCGAAGGTCCTCAGAGTACAAAAAGGTTTACATTGTGTGTCAAACAGCATTCCCATGGCTTCAAATTTTTGACGGGCAAGTCGCTAGTATATTATAATGATTAAAAGTATCCATGTATCTTCATATTTACTAAATGCTCTTTGAAGAGCTTTGGAAGAGCTACACTTTAAAATAGGAAGAAGGTAGAGAAGTTTGAAACTGCTATGATTAAATATTCTAGCTCTTTCAAGGGAATTAATGGAAATCTCAGTGGTTTACAAGGGCACACATTGCTGGGACAACAGTTCAGACAAGCATGCCAGTCAAGGCGATATTAACACTAACTATCAAGAATAATATTTAATATATGAAAATACAAAAATCATTAATTTAGCACTTCAAAAGAGAATATTGTAAATCTGGAACTACTGCTGCAATGTAATGTTGTAAAGCTCTGCAAATGTCTAATTACCTTGGCATTATCTCCTGTTTAGCTGCACCAGCTGATACATTGAGCTTATTGGGGGGGGGGGGGGGCATGAACTTGTGTGTTTCTTCTGAATACTTATATAATCTCTTTACTTTCGTGCTAGTATGTCTGAGAAAACCAAAGAGAAAAGCTGATTTTGTTTCAGCATATATAGAGCCCGAATCAATTGCAAGCCCGCATCTCGCGGGATAAAGGCTGTATGTCTGCGAGCGTTCTGCGGGCTCCTGTTTGTCTCCAATTATGGAGCTATTCAATTGAAGGAGCCCGCATGCTAGGGGCAGAAAACCGACTCCGTAAACCATGCACTGGTCCGTAGCAGTTCAGGGCGGCAACATGATCAATTAAACAAGACCGTAACCACCCATTTCGAAACAGCCAATAGAAAATGAGACAGCCATCATTGTGGCAGTAAAACATGGAGGTTACATGTAAATCAATTAGGTTTGGGGGTTCGATATGCCATGCGACTCGCAGAACCCTCAAAATTAAACATTATACAAATGAATGCCAATACTGTTCTAGTCATAATGGGAGGCCTGATGTGTATTAAATTGATTCCAGAGATCAATATAACCCCGAAATGACACATAAAAATAAATTTTCTTTTACTGCCGATTTGCGAGCTTGAGAAAATGCAAAATAGGGAAATATGAATCCATTTTAAAAATGTAAAAATTTTATTTTTCACTCAGTATTGATGAATTCTATGCCCATTAAGAAAATGTAAATAACCACTGTATGCTCTATCAAGTTATTTTAATTATTAACCCTTAAGACAATTTCTATGTAATAATTTAGCATAGCAATATTCAATATAAAATTGATTTTTAATATCAGAGTCCCAGTCTCCAGCTGACTGCTTGGCGGAGAGACAGTGTTTGGCGGAGAGACAGGTCTAAGGGGTTTTAAGAACAATCAGACATGATATTAGAATAAGCAATCATTAATATTTTGCCACAACAAGTACTTATTGTTGCCAAAGGAAGTCTATTACTCAACTAGGCCAACCAATGGAGCTCACTGTGTTTGTGGTAAACTTTGTGTCTGAAAGTTTAGTAACTGCCTGTTAGACAAAAAACATTTTGTTTTAATATGACTCATTAATGATCAATGCTTAATTAAGACATCTAGCTCATGTTATTAGGACACTACAGTGGTGATTTAACATGATACTAACCAATCTCATGCGCAATACACAAAATCTATCATGGAGGACAAGAGATAAATCTCCTATTTTAGTTAAATATTTTCCAATAAGTTTCATAAACTATACATCAACAAGTGATGTAGAAAGAACAACCCCTGGGGGTATGCTTTGTAGAACTATATGACGTCTCTCAATGTATAAAAATAGTCCAATTGTAGGGGGCAGAAACCTAATGTAGCTCGAAGTGGTGGCAGTATCCATACAAAAATAGAATATATCAGTTTTTGGAACCTTCTACTTAGACTACAGAGTTTATGTAATGCAAATAGTTTTAATTATGCATATTATCCATCATATATAACAAATGTTCCTTTACAAGGTTATTTATCCTGCAGTGTTTAATGTAGCTGATACCTATGTGTATACACAGTGTATAATATGGCATTAAGGATGTTAATGGGAAAATGTCACATTTTGTTCACTGTTTTTTTATTACAATTTTGGCACTGAAACTAAATTATGAAAGCATTGCTGCCGCTGGTACCCTGCCAACATCAGGTGCAACAAAACAAATTTGATTGGATTTGGCAAGCCGTTTTAAATTTACTGCTGCATGCTTCAAAGACAATAATGTTAAACAATACAAATCGTGACTTAGCCAAATAGGTTCAGGATTCAGTATTGCAAATGTACTTTTCTTCCATTTCAAAATGTTTCGTTATTATGTAAGCACCTGATGGTAAATTGCAAAATGCCCACATTTTTTTTTTTTTATGGAGAAAATATTTATACATTTTGGGCTACATAAAATATTTTTAAAAGTGCAAATCTGTATAAAGAAATTTTTGGGTGGCATGGTTTTACATGCATATGCCAAAAATATTTTTCAAAGCTTGCTGGGACAAAGAAATCACTTACAAGTCCGTTAGTGTGTCTTTGTCGTATCTAAAAGAGCAGATGATTAAAGGGACCTGGTATTCAGTGCTGCTCTATAACATCAAACAGGGCACTGAATTACAGGTATACCGAGCATAACCCTACTAAAGCGCTTCTATATCGCTCTTTTTTTGTGATGAGTTCCGTTTAACCCTTGAAATCCTCGCTTAGTTCTCTCCGATTCGCCATAGCGATGTCAGAGTGGTATGGAGATATAATGCTCCATTTAAAGCTGTTTCCTGCCTGCGGAACGCATGTGGAGTGCTAAAAGGCATGGCCGGATTACCCATTAGGCCAACTAGGCAGTCGCCCAGGGTGCTTCCCTGTGAGTCGCGCCACTTAAAAAAAATGAAATGTTGCAGTTCATAGATTGGCTACTAGGGGTTAACCACCTAGAATAAGATAGTTACAACAATAAACGTACAGAAAGGCAGAATCAGGTCCATGCATACCTTGCGTACTCACTTGCAGGGGCTCCTCCACTTCACTGCCTAGGGGCTCCCAAAAAGTAGATACAGCCCTGCTAAAAGGGGTATTAAAATGTATACATATTTCATTGTTTTTAGACAATCTGGTAATTCCTTAAACTTTTTGCTTCTCCGCAGGAAGGCAATGTCCAGGTTCTGCAAGGATCAACATCACAAGTCTTATGCAAATGTCAATAAAGCTCTCATTGCTGCAACCAATATGTCAGCTCATTCCTTCGATTCTAAAAAAAGGAAACGTATTTTCATTATTGCAGTAAAGAGAAGTATTTAATGGGAACTTGTAATTTATTGTCCATTCTGGACCTGATGGAGTGTGCCTATAAGCTCAACGACCCTCGGGGTGTTATCATCTCCTTAATTGTGTCAGGTAAAATCAACAAGTTAAGTGCCAAAAAAGCTGGCACAAAAACATTTTAAGCAACTGCAAAACATTGAAACTAGCTTCAAATTAAAATGTTTTACTTTGTATTTAATTTTAAGTTGCTCGACAAATGGTGCAATTTAAAAGCAAATGGAACTGTTTTTCAAGCATTTAAAAGAGCATATTGTAAACATTACAAAAGTAGTTTTTTTGCATGTCAAATATGACGTAAAGTAAAATCTTCATTGAAACTAATAGAAAGTACAGAGCATAATTTCGTTTTTAGATCTCATTGGCTGGCAGAAGGCGAGCCCCAATGGCAGTTCAACTTTTGAGTACATTTATGTGCTCTGACACCTCTATTTGAAAAATGAAAACACACTGGCACATTGTAAAATGCAGTTTTTCTGATACAATCAAGAAAATAATTTCATGTACCTTTTATGCATTTTCATATTCGTAGACTTTTTATAATGAGCAGATGAATCTGGAATATTATTCTGGTGTTTGCCAGTTGAGTATTGACATTGCAATATGGCGGATTGCATCACCAGCTTTGGATTTCTTACATCATTGGAGTTTTTAATATTTGACACATACACCCTCCTTATACCTCTCTACTCAGAAGCAGTTAGTTGCAAAATCTTCATACTCTGCACAGAGATATTTTTCTGACAAATTGTGCTCTTTGAAAGGCTCAAGCGTTTCAAATATTTATTTATTTTATACATCTTATAGTAGTCCTTTAACCACTAGAATAATGTGGATCAACATGGTGTCTTTTCTATTACAATAAGCATTTAAATTGAATTCTACCAAACTGTGCTCCATGTGGCGCTGGAACATGAGGAGGAACAGAGGAACATGGTTGTCTTTAGGGGATAGCAGGGGGAACCGGAGCAGAGGCGGAGCTACAACTGGTGCAAACGGTGCAAGGCACCGTGGCCCCTGGCCTCTGATGGGGCCCCCACAGACCTCCCATAAGTCCCCTGTGGCCCTCCGATAGCCACTGTGGGCCCCTGCTAAAAGGGGTATTAACATTTATACATATTTCATTGTTTTTACACAATCTGGTAATTCCTTAAATTGCTTGCTTCTCCTCAGGGAGGCAATGTCCAGGTTCTGCAAGGATCAACATGTGGCCCTCCGATAGCCACTGTGGGCCCCATGGTAAAAGGGGTATTAACATTTATACATATTTGCCTGCAGGCCTTCCATGGCCCCCTGTGTCCCCACAGCCCTCCTGTAGCCCCAGTAGGCCCCACTAGCCTCTATTGTACTTTAAATATTGTTTTTATTCTACAGGGCTCAACACATGCCAGGAGCCAGGTTGTCGTGTCACAAAATGCTGACAGGCACCTAGATTTCATCCACTGTACGTCTCTGTAATTCAGTTTTACTCAGAAGCAGCCAGGGCAGTGTTGGCATTACATTCCCCGGGTTCAGCACTGCACCCTCCAGCAGAACGTACCTGTGTATAAGTGAGGAGTGAAAGCTGCTGCTGCTATAACAGCCCTCACTGACAAATAAACTTAGCAGAGCATCCTATGTTCAGCTTTATAATCTTTTAATATTGACTCCCAAGCAACCAGTAACTACATTTATCTGGCATCTACCAATACCCGTGGGTGCCGGATAACTGAGAGTCTACTGTATGCACATTATATACATTTTCATTGCAGAAGGTTAAAAATATAATGAAACATAAAGCTAGAGCCAGAACATTTGATGGATTCAAATGTTTTTGTTCTAATGCTATTAAGTGAGAATGATTGCATAATTGTTACACATAAATGTGCTGTTTTGCAATTTTTCTTCAACCTGCCTCTCTTTAATAGTTTATACTGATTAGTATTTGTAATTCATATATTCTCTGAGTATGAAACTGTTTTAATAAATGTAGCAACACTGTCAATAAATTTCCTATTAACATAAAAACATTGTAGGTTTACTGACAAATAAGATAACATAAGAATGGAAAAGTATTACAACACTTCACATTTATTAGTATGTGCTGCTATCATCTTAAAGGACTGCAAATTAATTTAGAAAATAATATATTTATGTACACATTTGCATGTGTAAAAACAAGTTAAAGGCAGATCCAAATTTCCTGGATTATCAATGCATCTGATAAAGGAGAATCAGTAGTGTATGCAAACATTTTTATTGCATGAAAAAATACCATATAAACATGAACAAACTCTGATGTTTGCTAAATCTCATGAGTTGAGACCCCTGAAAATCCCTGCTATACATTTTAATAGGCAGCTATACATTTGATCACAATGTAACAATCAATGATGGCAGTTTGTACAGGAAGGAATCATGGAATGTGTAGTCGCCATGCAGAAGGATGTAGGAGGAGTCAAACACTGATCTGTAGATCTCTGAATGTAAGGTCAGTAAAGCGTAAGAATCTGTACTCAAATGCAGTTTTTCAGTAGGTATCTGGTGTCTCTGGGGGGTGTGGGAAACAAGTTTTATTTTTATATAAAATAAATGTGTATGTGCATAGAATGACTGAATGTGTGTTTCTGATATAAGCAATATGTGTTATATTAGAAAAAGGTAAGAACAGGGAATCTTAGATATACCTTTAAAAAACTTGCTAACGGCTCACAATCTCTAGAAATACAGTGCTTTGCACCCTGGGAAAACTAGGCAGGGACATGGAAATGAGCTTACAATGTGTCCATGCACAGAATGCAGTGCAAACATTGAATTATTTGAGATTTTGAGCAGGAAGCAAGTTTACTAACTTGTTTTTAGACATACAAATATACACACTGAACCATTTGCTTGCATATTTTTAGTATATACTTATGAAGAACTTAACTTGATTATGTACAAATGTGTTTTTGGAAGTTTAAAATAATAAATACAAGCTTTAATGTTTAAATGGCCACTTAATTCAGCACAATTTGGAGCACACCACAGTAAAGATCTTCTAAAACAATTTTGAAATAATTTTAGAATTTTTAAAACATGAGCATTTTTCAAAGAGAAATGAAAAAAATAAATCTCTGTTTATATGAGTCACTGGCCCCAGACAGACCCACAGCAACAGTTCCATGTAGTGCGCATAAGCAGAAAAGAGTTAACCGTCCCAAATTCATTGGTGTAGAGAAAGGAGTGCTGGAAACACATAAATAGGACAGTTGGGGGTTCGCTGCATTCCTAAGTGCAGAGAAAAACTGTAAATCTTTATCTTCACAGTGCCTTCACTGCATGGTGTTGGCATATGTAATTAATCATGTAACAGGCAGTAGGCAGGATATAGTGTGCTTGTTAACAGACCTAATACTCTAGATTTTTCAGGTGTTATTAGTGTAATTAAAAAAACAAAAACAAACTATAGATCATTTTAACATAAATGTTGTGCTCTTTCACACCATGGAGTGCACTTACAGTGAGGTTACTGGCCTTTTAAATAATAAATTAATATTATCTTTCGAGTGGTGCCAAACATTTGCTTTTGTTCCTAACAGGGCACCAGGGAAGAAGATGAGGAATATTTTATTTAGATAGCATCTATATTCAGTGAATTGACATACCAGGGCTCCTATTAAATTCCAAGCCCGCAGTTGCCTTCATACAGCCCGTAGGTCTGGGGGTTTGAAATCTGCAACAGTTACAGAGTGATTAAATTGAAGTCTGCAACTACATTTCAGAGCATGATCATGATCAATTAAGAAAGGCCGTAACTACCGATTTAGAAACAGCCAATAGTAAATGAGACCGTCATCATGACATCAGTAAAACATGGAGGTTAAACCACAATCTATTAGTGTTTAGATGTTCAATTTGCGATCGGACTCGCAATCCAGAAATATTGCAATCTGAAAAAAATCAATAATACTGCTATTTTAGTCCATGCAAGTTCAATGATATATATTAATCCATTGATTGCTGGGATCAATATAACATGGAAATCATACATAATATTGTGCTGATAATTCTCATGTCTTTCATCGTTTCCCCCGTCTTTAAGGTGCAATATTGATTTTTTTTATTTGCATTTACAGTGCTACGATCAGGTGTTTAATCCCCTTGGGAGTCCTCTCTGCTACTTGTGGGATTTTTGGCTTAATTTGCTATTTACAGGTGTGAAAACAATTGTGGGCTTGAGGAGTTGTAGCAATTTAATAGTGATTTGCAGTTTTAGCGCTTGCGGGCTTGACAGATCAAAGGCTTAGCAAGGTCAGAGTTACGATTTTGACAACCATAGGGATTTTTAGCCTGTAACCCACAGATCGATTGCGGGTAGCTAAAAGAGGCCAATTTAATAGCAGTAACTTTTGTGGGCTACATTATGGGCTTCAGTAACTCTTGGAGAGAACAAATAATTTCAGTCTTAAGCCCTCAAGACGGGGAACCTGACATTTTCACTGGTGGACATTCACCAAGATTGCACAAGATGCACTAACTAGAGATCACACCCAGATATTCAGCTAAAAGAAAACATTTAGCAAGAAACCACCTAATCAACCTGCTCACACCACTTCGCTGTCGGCTGTGATGCAGGCTACCATGTTTCAAGTTGTAGATTTCTCTTGACACAGACATGAACTGTGCAAAGTAAAAAAAACTGTGCAAATATGACAGCCTGCTTCACATCTAAAAGAGAAACAAATGGGCTGCCCTATGTGACAGGTTGGCTAAATTGTTGCTGACAAACCATATTTAATGTAAATGTTTAAGTCATGTTAAATTGATTTTGAATATAAATATAACCCGCTATATTATCTTGTTATAGCCTTTCTGTATATTAGTATGCCATTTCTTATGTGGTAAATAATATATTATTCAATAGACTATATAGAATCAACTGACCACATTTGTCCTTTAAGTGGTTACATCTCTGTTTGATAATATAGTTTAAATCAGTGGCAAATATCAGAAGAAGCATTTCATAGCATACATACCCATTCTCACTCCTCGAGCTATGTCTTTATTATTTGTGCCATATTGCTTCTTTAAGTGTAACTTGAAGTGAGATAATTAAATTAATTTCTGGAGGCTATATCAAAAATCTGGCTAATGCATGCCAGTGGCATCAACTCCAACAATAATCATATTTTCCAATTCAGATTAGATGGAAGAGCAATAAACTGAAAAATTACTATTATTTCAACAGAATCTAATGGTTTTTATGTTTATATACCAAATGTATATATAACACATGTATAATTAGAAATGTTAAGCAATTTTTATTTTGATAAAGAAAAGCAACACAGCTAATGACAATTGTATGAGGTTTATGTGGGAACTTAATATCAGATGACCCTTGATCTTATGTTAAATTATAAACCACATACCTAGTATTGGCTATTAATATCTATCTGGCAACTGTACAAATTAAAAGCAAATTACACACATGTAGATTTTATATGAAAACAAACACTTGAAGGCAGTGATGTATTAAGGTTTTCTGTGACTCTATGGACCACAGCCAGGTGCATCTCTGAATCCCTGCCCCTCTGAGCTCCATCAAGTTCATGTTCATTGCTTCAGTGACCTCATCTATCCATCTCGACTGTTGTTACCTTATTCTTGTGCCTTCAATCTTTCCCAGCATCAGTGTCTTTTCTAGGGAATCCTGCCATCTCATGATATGGCTAAAATATTTGAGCTTCAGCCTCATGATCATACCTTCTAGTGAACAGTTTGTCTTGATTTCCTGAAGAATTGATTTATTGGATCTTCTTGCAGTCCAATGGATGTACTAAAATAAAATCATTCTGGAGAAAATGTATTTTGTGGATCACAGATGTAACAGGGATAGAAATCCCGTACAATCCGGAATTGATCATTTTACATATAAACTTAAGTGAGAAATTTCCCAAGTGCAATTATCTAATTTCCCACATTCAGTTATAAAATCGTTGATATGTAAATAGTGGAAGTTGGATCAGATTCCATCCCTTCAAGAAAAATTAAGACATATTAACAGAAACAGAGATTTAGCATGGTCCAGCTCTCACATCCATATGTTACTACTGGGAATACCATAGTTCGAACTATGTGAACCTTTGTTCCGCGGCTTGATACAGAAAGTAGCTCTGGCCGGACTGAAACAGCAGAAAAGGTGAGTGCGGCGCTACTGGCAGGATTCAATCCAGCTACCAGACATGGGGGGGGGGGGGGGAGACAAGGGATGCAAAGGAAGAGGGGGGAAAGGAGAGAAGGAGGGGAAGAGGAGGAAAGTAAGGGGGGGAGGAGGAAAGGGTGGGAAAGGGGAGAAAGGACACAAGGGACGAAGAGGAGGGGGAAAGGAGGGAGGGGGGAAGGAGACAAGAGAGAGGGAGAGGAGGTGAAATGGAGACACAAGGCAGGGAGACAGGAGAAGGAGACACAGGGGAGGGAGAGGGGGAAACGAGACACAAGGGGGGAAAGGGAGAGTGGGAAAGGAGACATGTGGGGAAAGAGACAGGGAGAAAAGAGGAACAGAAGAGGGAGAGAGGGGGAAAGGATACAGAGGTAAGGGGGGAATGAGATACAGGGAAGGGAGAGGGGGAAAGGAGACATGGGGGGAGGAGAAACAGGAGAGGGAGAGAGGGCAAAGGAGACACAGTGGAGGGAGATTTGGAAAAAGGAGACACAGGGAAGGGAGATGGGGGAAAGGAGACACAGGGAGGGAGAAGGGGAATGGAGGCACAGAAGAGGGAGAGGAGGGGAAAGAAGACAGGGCAGGGGGAGGGGGCAAAGTGAAAGGGGGGAAAGAGGCACAGGTGAGGGAGAGGGGAAAAGGAGACACATGGGAGAGAGGGTGGGGAAGGAGACACAGGGGAGAGGGGGGAAGGAGACACAGGGGGCGGAGGAGACACAGGGGAGGAGGGAAGGATACACTGGGGAGGGAGAGGTGGGGAAAACTTATGCCCGCCATTTTTGACGCTCAATGTGTGGCAAACAGCATTGTCTGCCTTACAATTTTAAACCTGTCATTGTTGATGGGCAAGTTACTAGTAGTTTCCAAATATAATATAGAAAATATATGTCTGCAATTTTATAATAAAAATTTAAATTACATTTTTTTACAGAGGAAGTTTAATGCTGGCAAAAATGAGCCACCATCCCATAAGGATTGCAGTATTAGCTTTGGTATGTTAAAAAATAAAAAGACAACAGTGTAATAAAAGGAAAAAGAATCATACAAAACCAAACATAATTATGCCAGAATTGAAGAGCTGTTAGTATTGAAGAGCTGTTTTATAAGGTCATTTTATGTATTTTGTATAATAGCTTTGTCAACATAATTCAAGTACTGTATGTTGTTCAGTTCTTCCTCATATAGGCTTGTCAGTACTTGTCTTTGTTTATTCTTGCTTTCCTATCTAATTTTAGGATAACAGTGAAACTGAGCAAAGTTTGCTGAAAACCATTTATTTTACTTGAAACTTGCATTATTATTTTTATTATTATTACATTTTATATCTAAAGCACCAACATGTTCCGTAGCGCTATACAGGGGATAAGAGCAAGGAAAAATACAATAATAACAACTGCAGAAAACGGAGGGCCCTGTTTTGAGCTTAAAATCTTTGTCGAAAGTGCTTTTTCTAAAGCACCCTACAAGGTTGGAAACTCACAACTTACAATCTAAAAGATACATCATTAATGCAGTACTGTGATTAGGGGTGCGTTTCTGCCTAGACTCACGCGTAGGGCATCATATTTTCAGATGACAGCAAGCTGCCTGAAGATGCAGTGCAGTTCACTGAAATATGTTTGTGTTGTCATGGCCTTGTGGTAGACTAAAAGTGGTTATTGAAATAGCTATAACCAGAGTTACCAATAGAGCTATAATCCCAATTAAGTTTAATATGGTGGTATTCTGTAATAAAGTGTTTGCTGTGTACTGTTGGGGGGAAAAGAAAGTACTGGCCCTTTAATGTATCAGACCCCTATGCCCACCCTCAGTCTTGGTCACCCTGCTGTGTCCCAGTTCACAAGTTATAATTTCACAGCAAAGTGGCACTGTCTCAGTGGCCTAGATTCGCTCATGCTGTTATGAGTATTGTACTAACAGTCTAACTGGGCTGGACTGGCATGGGAAGAGAGTTATTAGTGATTGTTGTGGGAAAATGCTGAGTTCAAGAAGGATTAAATGTTTTAACTGATACCCATTTGATCCATACTCTGTGGTTAACCACGATATTTGTATGACTTCCAATGTAGGTCTATAAATGTAGACTAACCACGACCAGATGTTAGGCTACCAGCATAAGCTGGGGAGCGATGGTAGCTGGTAACGGCAATAATGGGGGTAGGTGCCAGAACAGGGCTTAACAGATGGGATCATGAGACTGGACTTGCTGAAATAAAATATCAGATTGCCCTGAGAGGTCAGGTCATCCATGTAGGGACAGAGTTCTGGCAAAGAATAGCAGAGGTGTATGTGACACTGTCTCGGCCAGCTCATCAGACTGACAGTCCTTTGGAACTGAGACTCCTATAAGGTACATGGCCACTCTTTACCATTGTTGTAAAGGGGTATATATGGATTTTGCCCTATGTCATAGGTCGTGACATATATATGCAGAGAAATGTCTATATGCAGTGATGTTTCTATCTGTAAGAGTACTTTCTGAAATACAATATATATACATAAGCAAACATGAACTTATGATCTGAGATATAGAAATGGGAAAGGAGGAAGTGTAATTGGTGTGTGGATGGATCACAAATCTGAATGGCGCCGGGCAGCATAAAACCTAAAAAATTTCCATGACGGTGATCATAGAGCTCTATTATTCCTTACTGATTTAAAACTTGCACAGCTCAATAACTAATAGGCATGCCCACAATATAATTAATCAGCCACACGTCTGGATGGAGCATGGAGAATATGCAACTAAAACATCACCAAGTTATATATTAATAATGTAAGTAGAAATGCACACCATACTCCACCATACTGGTTTTCCTTGGAATTCAGTTATGTAAATCAATTATTTTAAGATGGAGTTCAGTTACACCAATATCAATTTAGCCCTTTAGGCTGGATAGTTCCATGTGTCATCTAGGGAGAAATGATTCCTTGGACTAATTAGTGTCAGAAACTAAATCTATGCTACATACCAGTCATATGCTCATTAATACCTTTTCGTGTTGGTCCGCTGAAGAGTATCACAACTAACATAGTAACTTTATCCGTGAAAAGAGACGTGGCAAATTATTTTGCTCTTGCTTATGGATTGAGCACAGCCATACTTACAGCTGTTCAACCTACATGAAATGTAATACGTGGTTCAAATGCCATTCTTTTTTGGAAAGGATTAACACACTTCTAATTAAGTGATTTGGATTATATTTGTGATGTAATGTTATGTTGCTCTTAAAACTTGGATTTCTTTTTGAAGTTTTCATAAAATTAATATATGTTTCAATGATTTTTCTTTTTTAACATGCTTTGACTGCAATAGAAGGTCCTATTAAAATATCTACCTGTTTATCTTTCTTTTGTTTTTGTATGTTATAAACTTCTAAAACTCCTTGAAAGGACTTTTCAAAATGGTGGGTCAGCTCAGCTGACAAATGGTGGTGGTAGAATAACAATAGCTATTTAAAAATCCCAATCGATTTCTTTCATCATTTTTTTTAATGCTTTCATTGAAACTTTTTTAGTATGCTTTTTAAAGATCATGCAAATTTGAGAAACATGGAGCGCAGAAAGATGTGTTTGTAAATTTTGCTAAAGGCATAAAAGTGATTCTTTAACAGCTCAGGGGTTCATTTTTGATCAAATAAAACTTGTGTGAGAAGGATATCATACCTATATAGTGATGCCTAGAACAGACTTGTAGTTTTATTTAATATATAATTATATTTACTGTATGTCTTGTACAGAGTGTGACTGGCAGTCCTGACACTAGGACTGGATGGTTGCCTAAATAGATTGTTTATTTTGTATGTTTTAAACACTTATATTAATATATTATTGATATATAAATATTTAAAAATTGTTATTTAATTATTGTATGCTGTATAACTTTAATTTTAAAGATGGAACTCTTCAAAAACTTAGAAGAAGCTTACAGCCTAGCAGGCTGTTGACCTAAAGTTCTGCTTGCTAACTTTCTATTTATATGCATGAGTACTGTCAGCCCACAGTTGAGCTCCAAGTTAATAAATTAAGTGTCAATGCTTGAAACTAAATGCTTTCTAGACTGCTACCTTCTAAATACATTCTTAAAGACTTTTCAAATAAATTCTAAATATTAAAAAGTAGTTTCAAATATTAATTTATTTGCTTAAAAGTACAGGTGCCTTTAAAACATTAATGGAATTCTTTGGAAATGATACTGTAAGGCTTAAAAATTTAAAACCAAGTAAAGCGAACAATTTCACATTTTCGTTGTGATTATTTTGTTTAATTCTTTGCAATGAAAATGAATTATATAGACAAACAAAACCAGACGGCAACACGAAGTACTAAAGCTCCAGGAAACATCAAGTTGAAGATGAGCGGTGTGTTCTGTAGACACAGCACATCTTATGGTAGCTTGAGTGCATATCCATTAGACATGGTGTGATTGTTTTAAGACCTCTGCCTAATAAATCTGCTTCTGTGGGTCTTACTTACTTACTAAACTTTTAAAACCATTGAAATGGCAAACAATTAGCACAGGCAAAACTTCTAGCTTGTTAAGGCCATACACTTGATTGGAAAAGTATTTCATTTTAAATACTATATAAAAGAGACAATTCTAAACAAATAAGAGGTTATGCAAGTATTTTTAATATTTTTTGCACATACATTATTCATTTAAAGGGGAACAAATGTGTAATTATGTATTTGAAAAAACAAACTTTTCTTATGATTAATATGAGTGCTGAAATGGTTAAAAGGTCCTTTTAATCCTTTTACAGATTGCTTTTGCAACAAAATCATGTCTTAGCTTTATAAAGTTGCTACAATGGAACTGAGGACTGGAGATGTTCTTCAAGAGTTTGCTAAGTCCCTCACCTTCATATATATGACCATAATCTTTCCCACTTGCTCTAAATTATTGATGTCCAGTCTTTTCCTCAAGGATCTCTAGAAAATATAGGTTTAACACTGAGTAAATATGTGTGAGGTAATTTGATGCTCTGTGGCCTGTTGAATACTTATTGTCTCACTTTATGTTCACACAGAGTTAAACCTAAACCATGGGCTGTCTTGTGGTCCTAGAGGAGAGGATTGAAAATCACTGCTCTAAACATAGTACAGGTTACATGTATATTAGATTAGTTCCAAGCCTGATGAGGAAATGAGAAATGGATGTATGTGTTGGCTAGATCACAAATACATTAGGCATCATTTAAAGATAATGCCTCAAGACTTTAAAGGACAGTTTACTATTAAAATATAAGTACATACACAATTCATCCCTCTAAATAATCCACAGTAATTAATAAAGGATGCTCACTTACTAAAAAAGGAGGAAGTTGTTGCTGCTCATGTGACATGTGGGGTAATTCTATGAACAAAAAAGTAACACTGCAACAGCAAAGTGTAGGAAACAAAGTGATGCCTTTAAGGGCTAACTAAGAGGTATTACAGTTCAAACTTTTGGGTTATCATAATCTATTTGTAATGCAAGATATGAGGGATAAAATCTGTGATCTACGCCATCATTACTCTCACCTTCCAGGCCCGCTATTTCGGAATTCTATTGGATCCTGCCCTCTCTTACATTCACTCAATCACTAAATCTTGTCATTTTCACCTAAAAAATATCCCATCACCTGGCTGTCTCCACTCCAATCCATATTGAATGCATCTTCTAGCCTCATATACCACAATCAACTCACATTATCTCTCTGTCAGGCACTCCACTGGCTTCCCGTAGCCTCTAGAATAAAATTCAAAATCATGACCCAAACATATAAAGGCCTTACACAATATTGCACCCTCCTGTATCTCTGCCCTGGTGTCAAAATATGCTCCCACATGCCCTCTTCTAATGACCTTCTTCTTTCCTCCTCTCTTATCATCTCCTCTCACTCCCATCTTCAGGACTTTTCTCATGTTGCCCCTATTCTTTGGAACTCATTGCCTCGCTCCACTAGACTATCATGCTGCCGCAAATCTTTCAAAACCTCCAAAAAATGCATCTGTTCATAGAAGCCTATCACACTTAGCCTCTATATGCACAATGCATCTATCACTCTCCTCTACCTCACCCATAGCCTTTAGAATGTAAGTTTATGAGTTTTCAATCTTGTTATGTGCTTTAGGGAAAGTACTATGTATGTTTAATTGAAAGCTCAATAACAGGGCCCTCCATTCCTTTGCATTGGGTTCAAATTGTCTTTGACTTGTACTTAACCCCTGTATAGTGCTACGGAATATGTTGGCACATTACAAATAAAGGATATTAATAATAATATTACTTTGGTAAGTACGCTTTATGTAATCCCACTTCTTTCCATTCAAGTTAATTGAGTTGACCATCGCATTGAAATGTTATATTTTGGGAAACACAGACAGTACGTTTAAAACAAGCCATATGGCCTTTGTTATCCTCAGCATGGGTTTTGAATAATTAGAAATTGTAAAGAAAGGTTACCAGCTTCCATTTGTAGACAATAAGAAGATATCGAGGATTTGGAGCAATTATGATGGTGTTATTGTATGTAAGGTCTGGCATGCGTATGCTTTCTTGAGCAATGTCTCCTGATGTAATTGAAAGACCAGTCCTTGAATGTGTGAGGTAATGGATGTAACAGAGTGGATATATAACTATGGTCAGATAACAGTGAGTGGATGAAAAACATAATGGCAAGAATCTCATAAGGTTAAGCACCTGATTATGTTTGGTGTATTCCATAGAAAAGCCAGTGAGGTCACGACAGAAGGTTAGTCCAAGGCTAGTTTGGGATGGAGTGCTGGTTACCACATGCTCATGAACTGTAGCAGTATATGTTCATCATACTGTGATTAATCATAATTGGGACTATGTTTGTTAAATCCATGATTTTTTTTTATATTTAGAACCATGTTGGTGCTTTGTATTTGATAGCAGTTTGAGCAATGATACCTATCTCTTTCATTGTACTAAAATATAAACACCAGTGACTGTCTACTGACAGCTGATATAAACATGAAATTTGAAGTTGTCATATTTATGGTAAGCTCATTTGAAGAACTTGACTGGATAATGTGCAAAATTGTTTTAAACAATTTACAATAAATAAATCCGTTATTTACAGCCTTATTAAATTGTAATTCGGACAAATGAATAGGGCTCAATATAAGCACATAGCATATTTTTTTACAGAAGTTTTTAGTTAGTGAACTTCTGTCCAAAAGCAAGGTCTTTACTAACTAAAAACTTCTGTAAAAAAATATGCTCTGTGCTTATATAGAGCCCTATTCAATTGGTTGAAATGCAATTTAATAAGGCTGTTAATGTTTAAAAATTAAATTAAAATTAATTAATTAAAAAATGTTTTCATGCCCCTGTCTTGCATATCTTACCAAGCATGTACAAATTAACAACATTAACTACAGTGGTAATTAAATCATGTTGTATAAGAATTGTTGTGCTGGATAACATCAAACTGATATTTTTCTCAGTATTTTATATCTCTATCAGATGCCATTTATGTATATGACAACTTGCTTTGATGATGTCTGAGTTGTCATGTCAATTTGTCCACCAATTATCAGGACACTGAGCTTGGCCTTGATTTTACGGGCAAGGGCAGGCATTTCAAGAGGATTTTAAAGACGTAAGCCCAAGTGTACAAATGAGGATCCAGCATCAACTGCCAGTAGAAGTCTTGAAGGGCTCCACAAGTGGATTAGTGCCAACTGGCTTTAGCTGAACTTGGAAAAGATAGAGGTAATGATCAGTTATGATGAGTCAGAGGACAACGATACCTCAAGGCAAAACAGTGCACTATGAACTTGCAGAGGAGTGCATATTTGATAGTTCATTCTAATGTCATCATACAGCCATTATCACATTTTTGTTTTTCCTTCAGAATTATAGTGGCCAAGATAAAGCATTTGAAAGCCATATTTGATGTATTTGGAGGCTTACTAGTGTATTTTAATGCCTAATAGTGGCCTTCTGCAACTGCCTACTTATAGATTTATAAGATTTAAGTTTTTCTAAAGTGCTGACATTTAATGCCTCACTGTGCATATGGAGGCAGCTACACTTATATGTAGAGGTCAGTAAACCAATATAGAAGTTTGTAAGGGCCCTGCTCTTGCTAGCTCACCACCTTGAGGTGATGGAGGCCCAGGAGGGACACAAGGCTAGGTTGGAACTGCAGAACTATGCATCTTGTAACATAAAGACAGTTGTATGTTTTCTTCTGTTTGTAGTGGTTGTAGATTTCAAGTGTCTTTTTTCTTCAAGTATAGAGATCATTTAAACTGTTCACTTCCCCTTTGCTTTCGGTTCCCTTATTCCTCTCCCCTATCCATAATCCCTTTATATCCTTATCATCCCTTACCACCTACATAGAAAAAAAAAACTGATGTTCCTGCTATACTTATTACCTATTATATTCTCAGAAATTTGAATGTAACATCTACCATTATTCTGTGTGTTGCATATCTGTGTATAACTGTATGCCAGTACATTTTTACACTTTCTATCTTTCACTTTCTTCCTGACCCTTGCTATTCCTTATTTGTTACTCTTCCCCAGTTCTCTGCCCCTTAATTCCCTTAAATTGTAAATAGCGAGTTTCCAGTCTTGTAGGGTGCTTTGGGATAAAGCACTTTCTGCTAAGATTCTAAGCTCAAAACAGGGCCCGTTAACTTTTTAATTTGTTAAAACTTTTATTTCCCCTGTTCTTATCCCCTGTACATCGCTGCGGGAATATGTTGGCGCGATACAAATAAAAGATAATAATAATAAATAAAACATTTTGCTTATTTAATGAAAAAGATGTTAAAAAAACATTATTGAAAATGTAGGGATGATGTGTTTCTTTAAATAATAGTTCTAATAATATATTAAATATACCAAAAGCAAAAAAAAAAAGGCACAGCTTTGAGATGAGCTGGTATTAGTAGAACCCTTTTCTTGTAAATTGTAGCATTAGATTTTAAATGAATTGATGCAGCAACCAAGCTCTGCGGAAATGGCTACTGAAACACAAGCCGGGTGTTTAGTTCCATTGCATTTTGCTGACTTCACAGGATAATAGTCCTCATTTCTCAGGTTTTAATGCACTATGTCAGGATTAAATTATGTAATGGATGTTTAAGAGTTCTGATGCTATAGCAAAATTTGACCTCATCCTCCCCAGACAGAGTAATTAATGAAGTGTTTCTTATTTTTCGTTTATAGATAGTTAGCTTTCTCTTAGCTATTGCAAATAGAACTGTGAACATTTCATACTGTCTGGTAATAGAACTGTAATTAGAACAAGGTAACTATATTTCTGCAGGGTGAATAACAAAATGGAAACTCACTGCAGAAACTGACTCAGTCTGCATTAAAAGAAAATAAGATTCTGGTATTCTAACATATATATTAAAAGTTTAGCAATTCAATAAAAAGTAGGGATTTTAAGTAGCTTCACAGTTTAACAACATGAGTGTGTGTGCCATATGCACACAACTTAAGTCTGAAAAAGAAACTTGCTAGTTTATAATATAATATTTTGTTTATAACATTTTTATTATATTAATATATTATTAAAACAGTGGGATAATGTTACTTACTCATGGTCTAGAGATTCGACCATGGGAGTTGCCATTTTGTTATTAACAGTTCTGCTTTGATAGCAATGCCTCCAATTTGCTAATGCTGTAGATGCAAATAGATATGCAATACAAGCCCATAAAGCATTAGGGAGAGTGAGACCTTTCTATTAACTGAGGACACATATTAACAAAATGGCTAGCTCCAGAGTGAAAAATCAAAAGCCTAGGGCCTCATTCTATTAGTGGCCGTAAATCGGCCGTAAGGCTGCGATTCCTTGCGGGGGTTCAGTTAACTCGCGATTCTATTATACGGCCCCGCAAGGATCTCCCCTTACGGCCGGCCGCATATCTTGAAACCGGCCGTAAGCTCAGAAATATAAAAACGCAAAAATAAATTCAAGCCTGCACTGTACAGCTCTGTAAATGTTAGGGATCATATTGGGGGACATGAGGATAAAAAGTAACCCACTCTCAAGCTTGCACATCAGCCCAAACCCAAGTTCAAATTAACTGTTTATTTTCCGGCTGCGGCGTGGGCGGGTCTGAGGTGCTCCAAGCACTCTGGACCTTTTACATGTATATTTTACGTATATTAAAAATAAAATATTTTACGGATTTGAGTATAGGATAATTATGTGCTATTTTTTCTAACACCTAAAATCCCTTTATAGTCTTCTCAAAGTGCAGGATGGCTTTATTTGAGCTATTTTATGTGCTTAATTGGTGCTAGCGGGACCTCTTTCCTGCAAGTAAGCTGCGGCTCGTTTTTAGCCTTGCAGAGAGGGTTCCCGGAGCAATTGAATTGCAAATAGGAATTTCTTACGGCCGAAACTCTTGCAGCCGTTTTAGATCAAAGGCTTTCCTCCGGCGCGAGCGGCCGCAAGGGATAGCAAGGCGCCGGCTGCAAGCCTGCCGGAGCCCCCGGCCGGAAGGGAATAGAATAGCCGAATAGCTTGCGGCCGGTCCTTGCGGCCCGCAACGGCTGCGGCCGCTAATAGAATGAGGCCCCTAATGTGTGAGTGAGTGAGTAGAGTTATATCTTTATTTTAATAATATATTAATACAAGAAAAAAATTAATGAAGTAGGATATTGATTGGACTGGTCAGCAAATGCATATAGAAAGACACAAGACCTAGGCCCCTATTCAATTGCAGTTGCCCTTATACCAGCTGTAAGTCTGCGGGCTGGAAATTTGAAACAGTTACAGAGCGATTCAGTTGATCAAGCCCGTAGCTACCTGGCCGAAAGCCTAAACCATAAACCCGTAAGTAGCATTTTAGAGCATAATCCTGATCAATTAAGCAAGGCCGTAACTATCAATATAGAAATAGCCAATAGTAAATGAGACAGTCATCATGACTTCTGTAAAACATGGAGGTTAAACGTCAATCAATTAGCGTTTAAAAGTCCGATTGGACTCGCAATCCAGCAATGTCCAAAATAAAAAAAAGAATGAAGAAAATGTTTTAGTCCATGTGGGTGGCCTGATATTTAGTAACTCCTTGATTCCCGAGATTGATATAACACGGAAATGAAACATCAAATTATATAAATAATAAATATTTTTGATTGCAGATTTGTGAGCTTGAGACAGTTGTGCAATTAATTCTAATGTCTTTCATCGCTTTCCCCGTCTATTGATTTTTCATATGCATTTACAGTGCTACGAACAGGTGTTTAACCCTCTTTGGAGTCCTCTCTGGTACTCTCTGGTACTATTTGCGGGCTTGAGGAATTGTAGCAATTGAATAGCGATTTGCGATTGTAACATTTACAGGCTTGAAACATCAAAGGCTTATCTGAGTCGGAGTTCCAATTTTGACAACCACAGGAATTTTTAGCGTATAACCCACAAATGGTTTGTGGGTAGCTAAAAGATGCCAATTGAATTGCAAATTAGTTTACGAGCTGCATTACGGGCTCCAATAAGCTTACAATTGCTCAATTGAATTGTGGCCCTAAAGTGGAGTGCATTGGTATATGCACTCAAGTTTTTATTTAATTACTTCTGAATACTGATTCCTTGGAGGAGCAAGCATCAAAACACAATGGGCCTCATTCAATTTAGCAATTGTAAGTTAATGGTGCATGTAATGTAGGCCGTAAGCTAATTTGCTATTCAATTGGCATCTTTTTGCGAACCGCAAACGTTCTACAGGTTATGGGCTTAAAATCCCTGCTGTTGTTACAACCTTAACTTACACCCCTATCTAAGCCTTTGATCTTTCAAGTCCGAAAGAGTTGCGATCGTTAAAATCGGAAATCGATATTTAATTGCTTTAATTCCGCACATGTTCTTACACCCGTAAACGGCAAATGTAGAATAAAATCCTATTGGTACCAGATAGGACCCGCAAGGGGGTTAAAGACATGTCCATAGCACTGTAAATGCAAATAAAAAATCTATATGAAACGATAAATAACGGGGAAAGCGATGAAAGACATTAGATTTAATTGCAAAACAATCTCAAGCTCGCAAATCGGCAATCAAAAATAATTTATTTTTATGTTTAATTTCAGGGTTATATCAATCTCAGGAATCAATGAGTTAATACATATCAGGCCACCCATATGGACTAGAACAGTATTGGCATTTATTTTTATTATTTTGTATTTTGCGGGTTTGCGATTCTGAACGCATATCGGACCTCTAAACGCTAATTCATTGACATGTAACCTCCATCTTATACTGCTGTAATGATGACGGTCTCATTTTCTATTGGCTGTTTCTAAATAATTAGTTAAGACCTTGCTTAATTGATCATTTTCAAGCTCTGAAATGCTATAAACGATTACATGGTTTACAGTTTTGGCTTTCAGCCCGTAACTTTTGGGCTTGTTCAATTGAATTGCTCTGTAATTGTAGCAGAGTTCAAGCCCGCAGCAAGCCCGCAAACATACGGCCTGTATATCGTGAGTTGCGGCCTTCAATTGAATGAGTCTCAATGTAAGCTTACTCAGCACTGGAATTTTGGTTTAAATATATAATCTCTTTTAGAGGCAGCAATGAAAAACAGCATTGACATTATCCCAATAAACCATTGCACATTGAAAAAAATAATATGTTAGAAATCTCAGGGCATAATCAAAATGGGAAAAAGTCATAGAACTACTTTTTCAATTAGGAAAAAATACATTTTGTTGCATATGCTGTACCATGCAGGCATCATGATACTTTGGTGAAGGTTGTGTGTTAGAGGGGCATTTACATTTCTGAATAGCAGGACTTACATTTATTGTCTAGATATAGATTTTATAGAATGAATCCTGATGTATATATAACAGAGTCTCCAAAAATTCATATTTTCTCTAAAAATGTTTTTATGTTCAGCTGCTAATATTGTTAGATTGTTACATACTTTACAAACCAGGTGCAGTTTTTTAACTACTGTGATCATTTAAAAACTTGATATCACTGCATAGTCACAAGGATTGGGGCCAATGGATGTTAAATCCCTTTAAATGTGACTTCACACTTCTAGACAAAAGGTTGGGATAGCTAACTAGAACTGGCTGTACCCTAAGGGGATTTACTGAGCTTTCATCAAGTCTAGAAACAATATGACCTAAGAGGAGAGGTGTTAAAATACATTATGTACAATATGTAACATTCAGAAATAGTAAAATGACGTTATTCACTGCTGTTATTGTGAGCTTAAATGCTATTGCAAAGAACCTTCTAAATGATCCCAAACCATGGAAATTGAAAAAAATGAGCTGATATACTGAAAATATCAGATTTTGGATAATTGTTGTAAATAGTTTCACATTTTGTTTAAAATGTTAAATGCTAACAATCAATGCTGAAGTACAATTTGGCCTAGATTCACTACTGAATATTAGCTAAAAACGGTCACATTTATTAGTTTATAGTTTGAAACTGGTGTGTTCTTCTCTATTAACTATGGTTTGTAATATGCAGTTGTTAAATGCTTTTGTATGTTTTTCTGCAAATAAAGATATAAAAAAAGATACTTTTAAAATTAGCAATATACAAAGTAATAAAACATATAAAGTTGCTAAATATCTTAAATTTACTAATTACTCATTAGCAATCGATATAGATTTTAAAATATACAGCTTTTGGGCAATGTATTTAGATTTCTTTAGTGCGCTGACCGAAATATGAGAACGGTATCATTGCGACTCTAGAAGCATTTGGACATATCTTGACCTTTGGCAAGAGTCGGATACTACTTTACAAGGGGAAACTACTGGTTGCCATTCGATTGCCCTGAGAAAATGAATCAGTGCACATATTAATAAAAAAAACAAATCAAAATAGCAAACCAGGATAGAACTAGATTGAGGCATATTTAGGTGTAAAGATTGGTTGAAGAGCTTCTGGGGGGAAAAAATCCGTTAATAAGATCTGCTATCTCCAAATGTTATCCAAAGCTGCACATTTTAGTATATCTGACCCTTAGAGCCAGAAATTAAGAAAGTAAGCACACACAGACTCTTCCAATAAATTATATTGTGGAAGAAGGGACACTGTCACTATGTTTTCTATGTATATGTTTTATAAGCTTGCTTTAAGTTGCTATTTCTATTTCTAGAAATGTGTTCTATATGTTTTTATGTGCTCTTTAATGCTGTCAAAATGAATATTCTTTTCGATATACAATAAATTAATTTAATGTATTTAGTGGATTGTGCCAAGCTATATATATTTCTAAACTTCTATTTTATTATAAAAAGTCAGAATATTGGCTTCATATGCGAATCAAAGTGTTTTCATGAGAACTAAAATGTTTCAGAAGTTTTTATTGACAAGTATAGTTATCCATACACATTGTAGAACTTGTGCGACATTATTGTATTGTAAGATTGCAAGCTTTAATCTTGCAAGGTGCTTTAGGGAAAGCACTATACATGCTAGATTGTAAGCTCAAAGACATGATCATTCACTCATCTGCAATGTGTTAATATAATTTTTGCCTTGTACTTAACCCCTTGTACAGTGCTGCGGAGTATGATGGTGCATTACAAAAAAGGAAATAATTATTATTTCCTTTGACAGGCACTATTTAATCTGAAAATGTGTCATTCATAGACATTCTATACTTTACACATATGAGACCAAACGTGTTGGCAGATGCAAGCAGTATGTCCATGTGCTAAATGTTATTCAAAAAAAATAAATAAGATGAATTGTGCCAATGTTCTGCCAGGTCACACAGGCAGGATTACTAAAACTAATTGGAAAGCAGGAAGAACTATAAAAAACAAACACAGTGCCAGTGGCCAGGGCTGGTGATGAGGTCAGGAGGAACACAGTGAAAGTATAACCTGGATTTAGATGTCAGGCATGGCATAAGATGACAGGAAAAGTGTCATCCAAATGTAAGTCAAATTAAACCAGTAACTGATAGCAGAAAATAGGAGCCAGAATGAAACAAGTAGAAGGAAGAAATAAACAAAATGACACTGACTCATCAGACAGTATCTGACCTGGATATTGCACGGTAGCTCAAATTAGTTCTGGGTTATTAGAAGCAGACACGGGAATGTCACTAACTTGTATGGTGGGATTTTATGAAAACCTTCTAGCATAATCATTTTTCATGAGCTTATTACTTTGAGTTTGTTTGACAAATCTATTTGAAATTTTGTATTTTAGGAGGGATTTGGAATCTGATTTTTTTGACCATTTTCATGAAACGTAATTTTCAAAAATGTAGTTTGTAACATTAAAAGATTACATTAGTTTGATGTCACGGAAGGGGGGGGGGGGGTGAAAAGCTTTGTGGGACTGTTTGACTATTGGGGGCCCTGACATGACAAGGGCTATAATTCTCCCCAGACACTGTCCTCCCAGCAGGCTATGATGATTAAGTAAGTGGTGTCGATACAATGTGTGCTTGAGTCTACTTCCAAGCTTAATTATAGTGAAGCACACACAAAGAACCAACTTGTCCGTTACGCACATAAGTACAATGAGATAGGAAGCTATATTTCACAATTAAATTGACAAGTGTAAAGTTTGGAAACAATAGTAACTTTTTTATGTATTTTAAAATCTATATCGATTTTTATAGTATATTGACAGCAAACAAAGATATCATTTTAAATTCTAAATATAGTACAACTAGCGAATTGCCAAACAAAAAATGACGGCAATGAGATGTGTATGTTTGTAAAGTTGTTTAGTTATTAATATACGTATTTGACACTTGTAAGGTTTTAGTTATGATGAAATAAGTACTATTGTGATATTAAACATGTTTATTTTTGTAAAATGTTCTTTTGTTCAACAATAACTGTTAAAGCATTTTGAATTAAAAGTATTAACATTTGAATGTAAGAACAGTTGAACTTCAAATTAATCAGTATTGCAAACTTGACATAATGTTTTTTTTAACATGGAAGTTCTATCTCAAGAATTGTTAACTTAAATATACATTGAATCCAGAGGAAGGCAAACAGTAAAAACCCTCCTTGAAATGTAGCAAATTGTATCAGAGAGGGAAAAAATTAATTCCTTACTGACCCCATTAACTGGTGATCAGATTACTCCCTGGATTAATGTTTAACATAAAAGACAACATTTACATTGTGACTTAAAACGTGGTTGAGCTCTTAACATGAACTTTGTAATATGTCTAAGTAAGGAACTTGAAAGTATATTTTTTGAAACTTGAACTTTCTTATCTGTCTAAGTAAGGAACTTGAAAATTTTTTTTTCAAACTTGTAACATTAGAAACAGTAACATAGTTAATTAACATTTTAACATACTTTGTGTAAATAATGCATGGCAAGTGTTTTGTGAGGCTAATCATCCATAAACAGTACTTCCATTAATTATGACTGAATTGTTTATTGATTTGTATTTTTCAATGGTTGACCTTTGTTTGTTGCTGTGACTTAAAACGTGGTTGAGCTCTTAACATGAACTTTGTAATATGTTTAAGAAAGGAACTTAAAAGTATATTTTTTTAAACTTGAACTTTCTTATTTGTGTAAGTAAGGAACTTGCAAAAAAGTTTTTCAAACTTGTAACATTAGAAACAGTAACATAGTTAATTAATATTTTAACATACTTTGTGTAAATAATGCATGGCAAGTGTTTTGTGAGGCTAATCATCCATAAACAGTACTTCCATTAATTATGACTGAATTGTTTATTGATTTGTATTTTTCAATGGTTGACCTTTGTTTGTTGCTGTGACTTAAAATGTGGTTGAGCTCTTAACATGAACTTTGTAATATGTTTAAGTAAGGAACTTAAAAGTATATTTTTTGAAACTTGAACTTTCTTATCTGTGTAAGTAAGGAACTTGCAAAAAAGTTTTTCAAACTTGTAACATTAGAAACAGGAACATAGTTAATTAACATTTTAACATACTTTGTGTAAATAATGCATGGCAAGTGTTTTGTGAGGCTAATCATCCATAAACAGTACTTCCATTAATTATGACTGAATTGTTTATTGATTTGTATTTTTCAATGGTTGACCTTTGTTTGTTGCACTCTGTGTAAGCACTGTTCTGTATGTTTTTGACAATTTAATGTAGTTTAACAGGAAAATATTGTTTTTGTAAATGTAATTTCTGTTGCGTAATAATGAGCTTTTGAAGGGAAGGGACATTTATGTATATTTGTTTTAAAAATGTGATAGTTATATTGTTGTTTTTTATATTTTAGCATTTGCTTTTAGATTTGTTTTGCATGGCTTTTGTTTTTTTAATGAAAAGTTAAAGTACTTCATAGTGGACAATGTTTTTAGTAAAAATACGTCCATCTTCTAATAAATCACCTTGACTTTCATTCTTTTGAATGTAAACTTTAATAGCCTGTGGATTTTTTTAGCGTGATAAGGCAACGTACAGTTGGCCATGTGCAAATACTGGTTGTTCTAAGAAAATACCCACAGATTTGAACGTTTGTCCTTGTGATTTATTAATAGTCATGGCAAATGCCAAAATGATGGGAAATTGTCTTCTTTGAAGTATAAAAGGGAGACTACTTTCACTTGGTGCTAAATCTATTCTTGGTATGAAAACTCTCTCTCCTTTATGGGTACCAGTTAAAATTTCAGCATCTATGAAATGGTCCTTTAATTGTTGAACAATTAATCTTGTCCCATTGCATAGGCCTTTTTTGGGGTTCATATTTCGTAGTAACATGACAATTGCACCTTTCTTTAGCTGCAAAATATGTGGTGGCATTCCAGAAGCAGTTAGTGAGTTTATGAATTCAGTGGAAAAGATTGCCTGACTTTCTTTGTCATCAGCAAGTACAGAATCAGCACTGTGATAATTTCTTTGTGGTGCATTAATTTTTTTTAAGAGTTCATTACTGAGGATTAATGCATCCTTATTTTTACACGTTAGTATGACTTGGTTCGCAAGCTCTGAATATTCCTGGTTATTTATGCTATCTTCAAATATAGCCGATATAAGATCTTGGTGACAAATCATATTAGGTGGGATCTGCACAGTGTTGTCAGGTAAATGTGGTATTTTTTCTGTTCTGCCTTCTCCAATTTTAATCATTGAAATCAGTTTGGCCTTCTGATCTCATATTATGTTGCAGTTGAAGATGGGTAAAATGTTTCCATAGTGTGCTTGACTTTATACAGCTTTCGATAATGTCAGTTCGATTTCCATGTACAACGAGGTAATGTTTGTCTAAAATCGCCACCTAACAACATTACCTTTCCACCAAATGGCAAAGTATTACCCATGACTTCACGAAGCAAACGGTCAATACATTGTAGGGCATAGCATGACATCATTGTAGCCTCATCTATTATAATTATTTACTTTTTGTAAAAATGTTTTGCTTGTAATGATGTCATGTAAATATCTGACACAGAGGTTTCTAAAATAGGCACTGGAAGTTTAAACCCACTATGTACAGGTCTTCCACCTTCTAACAAAAGTGCAGCAATTCCAGTAGTGGCAAATGCAAGTGCTATTTGACCTTGTGCTCATACAAAACTCATTAATAAATTGTATAGATATGTTTTTCCTGATCCACTAGGTCCATCAAGATAGAAATAACGCTCTTTGACCATGTCATCATCTATTGCATTTTTAATGGCATTAAATGCTTGCAATTGTAACGTATTTAAAGTTGCAAGTCTTTCTTCTGTTCTTTGTACTTATAGTTGAATGTCATAGTCTTCAAAGTTTATGTCATCTATAAGACCTGGATCAGGTAAATTAAAACTTGCACAACTTAATCCATGAGTTAAAAAGACTTGGATTTCCATTAACGCTTTTAAGTGTGCGATAGGTTCATTGTATCGTTGCATAAAGTCTTCAGCCATATTACTTTTAAATGTGTCCCATAAAGCTAATGCATTTGGAGCATTTGAGAAGATACAAATAAATCCAAATTGTACTCTCATCTGCCGTGGCATTTGACATAGTGCTGCTTCTTCTAAACATCTCTCCCATTCTGTATTATCAGCTAGTAAGTTTCTATGTCTTGCAGCTAAATGGAAGGATTCATTTACTATGTCATTAACAGCTCTTAAGTGTTCAAAACGTTGTGCTCCAGGAACATTTAAAAGTAATAGTCAGAAACGTTCAAGATCTCTTGGACTGACTGTGTAAATTCTTGGGATTATTTTATTTTCTCTGCTTTTTCTAGGTCTCCATAATCCATTCACAAAAACATAGTGATATGGAATTTCAATATATAAGAATTGTGTTGCTTCTGAATCAGTGGAATTTAATTCAAACCATGCAGCTAGTGTAGTGTGACGATGTTCACTTTGGGCCAATGCATTACTTTCATTTCCAGCATGGAAATACACTAAATGTCTTTGTGGCAAATGTACTGCTAATCTATATACTGCATGTGATGTATCATGCATTTCAAATATTAAAAGGCGCCACTTAGCTTCTGGTGCACTTACATAGAGAGCATCTACATGAGATGCAAGTTCATCATGTACTAACTCAGTGCTTTCAGGGTTGTCTGCACTTTTGACGACAACAGTAGCTGCATCAAAGCCTTTGTAAATATATTTGTAGACATATTTAATGGATTTGATGGAAGTGCAGGCTTCTACATTAATGTGTCCGTTATACTTCATGAGTAAATGTGGATTGTAGGGTACTACATATCTATTGTCCACTTTTTTGCCACGAATAATGGCACTATCTCCTTCTCTTCTTTTATAAAGTGGATAGCCATCACAATTGGCATAGTTTTTGTCTCTATAATCTTTTGGAAAATCTTTGGAACATTTATTATTTTCCATACATGGTGATTGTGGATTAAGCTCGCCACAGGGTCCATGAATCATGCGATGAGTAACAATTTCAGATAGTCTACCATATAGTTCTGGATCTGGTAGTTCAGCAACAATGACTGCATCCTCTTTGTCAGCAGTATCTAATTTATCTTTTTCTTGAAGTATTATCAGAAGATGTGCATGTGGAAGGCCTTTTTTTTTAAATTTAATGGTATATACATAAGCAGGACATTTGCCAAATAAGTGACTTATAGTGATGTCACGTATTAATTCATTTAATTTAATTTTAAAAACTCTTGCTACTAAATCTGGTCTATCGGAAGGACTTTGGCCAAGAAGTAAATTTTGTGTAATTTCTGCCCATTGGGGATTACATGTAAACATATTAAATAAATCGGGTTTGCCAAATTTCAGGACAATAGCCATAGCATCATTGTATCTTTCTCTCATATTTTGAGGAGATCCTTGAAAAGAAGATGGTAAAATGATGGCTTTGCCAGCTGTCATGTCTCTGCTTGTAGCCACCTCAGCAACATAGTTCATTAGTCCACAATATTGTTCTACACGTAGTTTATCTTGTTGATATTTTATAAAGTTTAAATTATTGGCCTCTACTTGCAAACAGGAATCAATAATTCATTGTTGTGTTAGTTTTCCACCACATAAAATTGGATTAAATGTATTTCGAATGGCAATTTGAGCTACTTTAAATTCAAGCATAGAAACATTATTTCTGATTTTGGCTTTAGCATTTGGGTAACTGGGAAGGGTTAATTTTGGTTGCCAACCAATTGCACCATTGCAACCTCATTTGATGTTGGCAAGTTATAACGACATTTATCAGTATGTCTATCTCTTTTAAGCACCATATTGACCTTTGGAATTGGTAATTGATGTCTTTGTGCATGAAGTTCTTGTTCATTTTCTACTTCTGCCATTTTTTTTATAAGCTTTAGTGTAGGGATTATTGGCCATAATGTTATGTAGCTCTATAAAAACACTGGGTAAGCATTTTTTATTTTCTTGCAGCTGCATACGTTGGTCAACAGCTTCCATTGTATCTAGGACATATAGTTGAGCAAATTTTCTTTGCTCTCCTTCCTCTGGATGCAAATGTGAAGTCCTATGGTAAATTTATCCTTGGACTTTAAAACAGTAAGGACCATGTCCTGGTACATTAGCAGCTAATGTTGCTCCCATAGATGCAAAGGATATGGCACTATTGTAGGATCTTATGTTTGTCTTAAAATTTTTGTAGTTTTGAAAAGTAGGTTCAGTCATAATGTTTTGTAAATAGATTGTGAATTGTTTTCTTTCTGGTAGTTTGACCTTGCCTTTTTGACAGCAACTAATGCATTTTCCATCTCTGGGTCTTTCCTGTTTAAAATGATAAGCCTCACAAAACTGACATTGAGTATTCATGTCCCCACAATTATAAACCTCTACTGCTAAAGACTTGAGTAAAGGACAATTTGCAAAGCATATATCAGTTTTATTTTCAAATTCATCAGTTGAAATGTAATGTGATGTGTCAGGAACAGGTTCTAAATGCTTTGTTTTTTGGTGGCTTTTTTGGTATATGTTTTATTTGTTCAGGTAAAATGTCATGTGATGTTTTCAGGAAGAGGTTGTAAATGCTTTGTTTTTTTGGAGGCTTTTTTTGGTATATCTTTTATTTGTTCAAGTAAAATGTCATCTGATGTTTGAGGAACAGGTTCTAAATGCTTTGTTTTGTTAGTAGCTTTTTTGCTTGCAATTCATTTGCATTCTTTTTCTCATCTAATTTCCTTCTCCTCTGGTGTCTGCTCGTTGGCCCATCTCTCTTGTCATTCTCTAGTTTGACATCTTCTCCTTTCTTGTTTGCTCTCGTTATCAGCCATGTTAATCTGTAAAAGAAAATAATGTATAATTAGTTTAGTTTGAGATTTTAAGTTTATTTTTTACATTTTTATTATCAACAGTTTGTTTAGATGTGATTGTAGTTCATTGTAGCCTTACTTTCTTTGTATTGTTAAATAAGTGTTTTTTATTTTTTTTGCTTTTACTTTCTGACGTAGGTTGTAATTTTTGCCTTACATGAATAGCACAGTCAAGGTAATTACACTATACCATAGAAAGCAAAGAGAAAAAAGTACACCTTTAATTCCAATGATATTAAATACCCTAATAGAATGATCCTGCATATGTGGAAAAAGAATCTAAATCAAAATACCTTATTAAAATATGATTTTATTAATGTACACAATATACACAAAACAGTAAAATAACTAAAAACACGGTAGTCCGGCCATCTACAAAATTACATTACATAGATGCAAATCCTAAATGATAAGTGAATTAATCCAACTGTACATCTATATAGAATATGATATGAATCTATACAGATTAAATCAGAAATAGAGATAAATTCCACAATGGGCTAGTAGATACAAATCTATATAGTTAGTTAGAAATTCATACAGTAGAACATAAGTATACAGTATCTAGGTTGCATATGTGTCCTTGATTTATACATTCATAATGCAAGTGCCACCTTCATTCTATAGTGGGGAGTGTATAGGCAGGTAGGGGAGACTATAGTTGTACCACTGTGGCCCTCTCTGAAAATACACTAGCAGTAGAAGTATATGGAGGCCCGCTAGTTACCTCCCTGACTGCCTGTATAAATAATAGCTATACTGTCTATTCTGGGACTATGCCCACCACCTGCCCACTTACCCACTCAAAATGACCTCTGTGGATTGCATGTGTAACTCATAACATCAGCTGAGCTTGGATCCCATGCAAAAGGAGATCCAACAGCATGGAATCGAAAACCGGAAGTAGGAAACCGGAACCCGGAAGTAGACGGCCGGAACCGGAAGTGATCCGACGCGCGCGTTTCGTGCCAGCTTCAACAGGGATCGTGACGAGGAAGGCGGCGCTCCACTATTTAAAGGTAAGAGATTGTCTTTATCCACATCAGATGTGTAAATCAATCTTCAATAAGCCAGGATCAAAGGGAGTTTAATGAATCAGACCTCAAAGGAAGAGGAACAAGTGATTAGCTTATGTATTATTACCAAATGACATGTATTTGTGCTTTGGGCATACAGAAATAATTTCAATATTAGCATCATATCACATAGTCTTATTATATCACATATTATCATCACTTTGTCCAATATCCTCATTAAACAATATATAATTAATATTTAAATGGATCAAAACAGAGGATCCTATGATTATCATAGTATTGGATAAAACTGGGCTCACCAAAACCAACTTCAAAGACATTGGTCCTACAGGCAAAATTAGTTACACAGTTATCTCTAGGCATACTGTGTAATCAAATCAATTGACAGCACAGACGAACATCCTTGTTGGATACTGAAAAATGAAACCGTGGTTGTTAACTTGAAGAGTTCCAATAATTATTGTTAGATTTGTAATGATCTAATTTCATCTGCACAGAATCAAAAAAACTTAAAAAAAAAAACTTTAAACATATGACTGATACTGAAGGAAAACTCAATATTGTGGACAAGATAATATCTGAGTAAAGATTAATAATCTTTGTTAAGTAACTAGTAAAATATCACTAGAATAATGATAATGATATTAGCCTTATAAAAAGACACTAAAATTGTTGTTTTCATTCAGTCCACTAGGGACAACGGTATTGAGTAAAGATATCCATTTACTTTCTGCCTTTAGTAACTCCAATTCTAAGTTTCCTTTTCTAATTCCAAGACTGATTTTTTGTAGAATCCAACATCTTAAAGTAGATTTCGACTCGTGTTTCTCATGAAAATGTCTGGCTACTGATGTAAGTGTTTTTCCTTTTATGATATCACTAGCACTGTTACGGATGTTGCTCAAGTGTTCACCCAGCCTTTTTCGCAGTTCTCTGCTGGTGATCCCAACATATCTGAGAAAACATGGGCATTCCAGGCAATAAACCACGGCGGTTGTGCCGCAATTATATAGGCCTTTTAATTTGGTAACTTTTCCTGTTCTGTCACATATTTCTTCTTGTCTGAACATATACGGGCAGAATTTACAATGTCCACACCCTACAGTTCCATTCGATAGTGAATTAACTTTTCTTTTTCTACAGAAGTGGCTTCGTACTAGTTGGTCTCGAATATTGCTGGATCGTCGCCAACCAATGGTTATCTTATTGTCAATCATTGTCTCTATCTGGGGATCTGTCTTTAAGATGTTGATATGTTTATTAAGGATGCTTTCTATCCGTTTCCAATCCTCATTGTAGGTTGTAATAAAACGTACGTTTTCATCCTTATTTGTTCTTGCCTTCGGAGATAATAGTTCTTCTCTTGGAGTATGTAATGCTCGTTGATATCCCTTTTTGATACAGTTGTTGCTGTATCCCCTCATCTTTAAACGTTCACGCAATTCTTTCGCTCTCTCAACAAATAGATCTGAGGTTGAGCAGTTCCTTCTGATCCGTAAGAATTCACCTGTCAGAATCGATTTAATTGTTGATGGAAAGTGTGAACTGGAATGATGCAAGGTACTGTTTGTGGCCGTTGGTTTGCGAAATAAATCGGTTGTAATATTACCACTACCATCTTTACAAATGGATATATCCAAAAAATCTATTTTACATCGATCATAAGTGTGTGTCAGCCTAAGGTTGAGGTCATTGACATTCAGTCGATTAATAAACTGGTTTAAACTTTCTTCAGGACCATCCCAAATGAACAGGATATCGTCAATGTATCTCAGCCATATACTGATATGATCGGAAAACAGTAAGTTGGTATCATTGAAGACACATTCTTTTTCCCACCATCCTAAGTAGATGTTGGCATACGTGGGTGCACAAGAAGATCCCATAGCTGTTCCTCTTTTTTGCAGGTAGAAGACGTCATTAAACACAAAATAATTGTGATTTAGAATGAATCGCAGTAATTTTAACAGGAAATTATTCATGGGGATCTTAGTGTTGGTTTGCATTTTCAGAAAGTATTCCACAGCTTGACAGCCTGCTTCGTGTTTAATAGAGGTGTATAGGCTTTCCACGTCACACGTTACTAGAAAAGTTTCCGGATTAGTAGTGATGTCATTTAATCTATTTAGAACATCCATTGTGTCCCTCACATATGACGGTAAGCTCAATACAAAAGGGCGTAAGTGAATATCAATAAACTTACTGGCATTCTCACCAAGACTCCCATTGCCTGATATGATCGGTCTACCTGGAGGTGTTGTAACATTCTTATGGACCTTGGGTAACATGTAGAGGGTTGCCGTCCTCGGTTTATTTGAGATTAGAAATTCATGCTCTTTCTTATCAATTATCAGGTCATCCCTGGCTTTGTTGATTATTTTGTCATATATTTCCACAAAATCATGAGTAGGATCGCCCAGTAATTTTTTATAGCAGTCTTTGTCATTTAACTGTCTTAGGGCTTCATGTATATACATCTCATTTGGCCAGAGAACTATGTTCCCTCCTTTGTCCGAAGGTTTGATCGTAATATCAGTCCACTCCCCAATTTCTTTTAAAGCTTTACTTTCATCTCTACCAAGGTTGTATGTTATTGAAGACTGTAGTCTCTCAATATCTTGTGTCACCGCTTTTACATAGACGTCCACTGCCGAGCAACTAGATAATGTTGGATTGAATCGAGATTTAGTTTTAATTTTATGAGCAATAGAGGTTGAGGTGGTTGGTTCATCTGACATAGCTATAGGTTCTGTCAGTTCGCTCGAAATAGTTCTATTCAAGAAGAATTTTTTTACCATTAGTTTGCGAGCAAACAGATTGAGATCTTTATACACCTCAAAAAATTCAAATTTCTTACTTGGAGAGAAGGATAAACCTTTCTGCAATAGTACTGTTTGTGCTTTAGTCAGTACTCTCTCAGACAGATTAATAATCTGCATCTTGTCCGTGGTTACCTTCTTGGTTTCCTCTCCCAATTCGCCTTCTGGGTGTTGGATGAGCCTCTGTATCCCCACTGTCTGCGATCTCTCAGATTCCTCACTGGATCCCAAGTCTCTTCCTGAGGTTGTCTCGGGTTCCTCTCTATCCTCGATAGAGGGCCCTGATCTAAAAAAGAAGTCAGGGAGGTAACTAGCGGGCCTCCATATACTTCTACTGCTAGTGTATTTTCAGAGAGGGCCACAGTGGTACAACTATAGTCTCCCCTACCTGCCTATACACTCCCCACTATAGAATGAAGGTGGCACTTGCATTATGAATGTATAAATCAAGGACACATATGCAACCTAGATACTGTATACTTATGTTCTACTGTATGGATTTCTAACTAACTATATAGATTTGTATCTACTAGCCCATTGTGGAATTTATCTCTATTTCTGATTTAATCTGTATAGATTCATATCATATTCTATATAGATGTACAGTTGGATTAATTCACTTATCATTTAGGATTTGCATCTATGTAATGTAATTTTGTAGATGGCCGGACTACCGTGTTTTTAGCTATTTTACTGTTTTGTGTATATTGTGTACATTAATAAAATCATATTTTAATAAGGTATTTTGATTTAGATTCTTTTTCCACATATGCAGGATCATTCTATTAGGGTATTTAATATCATTGGAATTAAAGGTGTACTTTTTTCTCTTTGCTTTCTATGGTCAATTTTCATACTGCCAATGATATTTTCTCAATAACTACATAATTTAGGAGATATGTGTTCATATCCGATTATTATATTTGTTTTCTAGAGATACCCTGGATAATTACTCTTTATTCCTCCTTTTTTTCCAATATATTTATTTTGGTTACCAAGTAGCCTTTTCTTGAAGAGTAATCATCCTATTACAATAGGTTTGTAGAGTGTTATGGCTGAAATTGATTTAGATTCAGACTATAAGTCAAGGACTAGTAAACGCCTTGAAGGAGTTAATAGAGCTTTTGAACAGTGCACCATTGAAAATATCAATGGTGACTGGGAATTAGGCCTTAAAAACTTAGAAGGCCTACTGAGGAAACAACTCAATTCATTCTGGAACAAGGTAAGCCATGAGAAATACTTAGCCAAACACCTCATACCTAGAGGACTAAGGATCAAGACCTTCCCATCGTTTACGTTTCATTTGGATAACTATAAAGAAAAATGGGAACAAGCCCTAACTAGCTGTTCTGAGACACTCTTGGCGATACTAGCCGATTATGAACAAGAAATACAAACAGAACTTGATAAGGAAATTACTCAACTAAATAAAACTTTGAAACAATTTGAAACATTAGAAGATTTTAAGAAAACATATAAAAGAATACAGGCTGATTTGGATAGAAGAGAAAATGAAATTGTATCTCTGAAAAAACAAAAGTATAACAGAGATCTACAGGACTTCGAAAGTGGCAACATCTTTAACTGGACACACAGGAATAACAGTAGGAGGAAATTACGCCCGAGAGTTGATCCAATCAGAAGATACCATAATTCAGATACTGAATTAGACTCCTCACAAACTGACGATGATGATATGAGACTGATTCCTGGAGGACGAAGACAGAAGCCATTGGTTTCTTTTTTAGATCAGGGCCCTCTATCGAGGATAGAGAGGAACCCGAGACAACCTCAGGAAGAGACTTGGGATCCAGTGAGGAATCTGAGAGATCGCAGACAGTGGGGATACAGAGGCTCATCCAACACCCAGAAGGCGAATTGGGAGAGGAAACCAAGAAGGTAACCACGGACAAGATGCAGATTATTAATCTGTCTGAGAGAGTACTGACTAAAGCACAAACAGTACTATTGCAGAAAGGTTTATCCTTCTCTCCAAGTAAGAAATTTGAATTTTTTGAGGTGTATAAAGATCTCAATCTGTTTGCTCGCAAACTAATGGTAAAAAAATTCTTCTTGAATAGAACTATTTCGAGCGAACTGACAGAACCTATAGCTATGTCAGATGAACCAACCACCTCAACCTCTATTGCTCATAAAATTAAAACTAAATCTCGATTCAATCCAACATTATCTAGTTGCTCGGCAGTGGACGTCTATGTAAAAGCGGTGACACAAGATATTGAGAGACTACAGTCTTCAATAACATACAACCTTGGTAGAGATGAAAGTAAAGCTTTAAAAGAAATTGGGGAGTGGACTGATATTACGATCAAACCTTCGGACAAAGGAGGGAACATAGTTCTCTGGCCAAATGAGATGTATATACATGAAGCCCTAAGACAGTTAAATGACAAAGACTGCTATAAAAAATTACTGGGCGATCCTACTCATGATTTTGTGGAAATATATGACAAAATAATCAACAAAGCCAGGGATGACCTGATAATTGATAAGAAAGAGCATGAATTTCTAATCTCAAATAAACCGAGGACGGCAACCCTCTACATGTTACCCAAGGTCCATAAGAATGTTACAACACCTCCAAGTAGACCGATCATATCAGGCAATGGGAGTCTTGGTGAGAATGCCAGTAAGTTTATTGATATTCACTTACGCCCTTTTGTATTGAGCTTACCGTCATATGTGAGGGACACAATGGATGTTCTAAATAGATTAAATGACATCACTACTAATCCGGAAACTTTTCTAGTAACGTGTGACGTGGAAAGCCTATACACCTCTATTAAACACGAAGCAGGCTGTCAAGCTGTGGAATACTTTCTGAAAATGCAAACCAACACTAAGATCCCCATGAATAATTTCCTGTTAAAATTACTGCGATTCATTCTAAATCACAATTATTTTGTGTTTAATGATGTCTTCTACCTGCAAAAAAGAGGAACAGCTATGGGATCTTCTTGTGCACCCACGTATGCCAACATCTACTTAGGATGGTGGGAAAAAGAATATGTCTTCAATGATACCAACTTACTGTTTTCCGATCATATCAGTATATGGCTGAGATACATTGACGATATCCTGTTCATTTGGGATGGTCCTGAAGAAAGTTTAAACCAGTTTATTAATCGACTGAATGTCAATGACCTCAACCTTAGGCTGACACACACTTATGATCGATGTAAAATAGATTTTTTGGATATATCCATTTGTAAAGATGGTAGTGGTAATATTACAACCGATTTATTTCGCAAACCAACGGCCACAAACAGTACCTTGCATCATTCCAGTTCACACTTTCCATCAACAATTAAATCGATTCCGACAGGTGAATTCTTACGGATCAGAAGGAACTGCTCAACCTCAGATCTATTTGTTGAGAGAGCGAAAGAATTGCGTGAACGTTTAAAGATGAGGGGATACAGCAACAACTGTATCAAAAAGGGATATCAACGAGCATTACATACTCCAAGAGAAGAACTATTATCTCCGAAGGCAAGAACAAATAAGGATGAAAACGTACGTTTTATTACAACCTACAATGAGGATTGGAAACGGATAGAAAGCATCCTTAATAAACATATCAACATCTTAAAGACAGATCCCCAGATAGAGACAATGATTGACAATAAGATAACCATTGGTTGGCGACGATCCAGCAATATTCGAGACCAACTAGTACGAAGCCACTTCTGTAGAAAAAGAAAAGTTAATTCACTATCGAATGGAACTGTAGGGTGTGGACATTGTAAATTCTGCCCGTATATGTTCAGACAAGAAGAAATATGTGACAGAACAGGAAAAGTTACCAAATTAAGAGGCCTATATAATTGCGGCACAACCGCCGTGGTTTATTGCCTGGAATGCCCATGTTTTCTCAGATATGTTGGGATTACCAGCAGAGAACTGCGAAAAAGGCTGGGTGAACACTTGAGCAACATCCGTAACAGTGCTAGTGATATCATAAAAGGAAAAACACTTACATCAGTAGCCAGACATTTTCATGAGAAACACGAGTCGAAATCTACTTTAAGATGTTGGATTCTACAAAAAATCAGTCTTGGAATTAGAAAAGGAAACTTAGAATTGGAGTTACTAAAGGCAGAAAGTAAATGGATATCTTTACTCAATACCGTTGTCCCTAGTGGACTGAATGAAAACAACAATTTTAGTGTCTTTTTATAAGGCTAATAGCATTATCATTATTCTAGTGATATCTTACTAGTTACTTAACAAAGATTATTAATCTTTACTCAGATATTATCTTGTCCACAATATTGAGTTTTCCTTCAGTTACAGTCATATGTTTAAAGTTTTTTTTTTAAGTTTTTTTGATTCTGTGCAGATGAAATTAGATCATTACAAATCTAACAATAATTATTGGAACTCTTCAAGTTAACAACCACGGTTTCATTTTTCAGTATCCAACAAGGATGTTCGTCTGTGCTGTCAATTGATTTGATTACACAGTATGCCTAGAGATAACCGTGTAACTAATTTTGCCTGTAGGACCAATGTCTTTGAAGTTGGTTTTGGTGAGCCCAGTTTTATCCAATACTATGATAATCATAGGATCCTCTGTTTTGATCCATTTAAATATTAATTATATATTGTTTAATGAGGATATTGGACAAAGTGATGATAATATGTGATATAATAAGACTATGTGATATGATGCTAATATTGAAATTATTTCTGTATGCCCAAAGCACAAATACATGTCATTTGGTAATAATACATAAGCTAATCACTTGTTCCTCTTCTTTTGAGGTCTGATTCATTAAACTCCCTTTGATCCTGGCTTATTGAAGATTGATTTACACATCTGATGTGGATAAAGACAATCTCTTACCTTTAAATAGTGGAGCGCCGCCTTCCTCGTCACGATCCCTGTTGAAGCTGGCGCGAAACGCGCGCGTCGGATCACTTCCGGTTCCGGCCGTCTACTTCCGGTTTCCGGTTTCCTACTTCCGGTTTTCGATTCCATGCTGTTGGATCTCCTTTTGCATGGGATCCAAGCTCAGCTGATGTTATGAGTTACACATGCAATCCACAGAGGTCATTTTGAGTGGGTAAGTGGGCAGGTGGTGGGCATAGTCCCAGAATAGACAGTATAGCTATTATTTATACAGGCAGTCAGGGAGGTAACTAGCGGGCCTCCATATACTTCTACTGCTAGTGTATTTTCAGAGAGGGCCACAGTGGTACAACTATAGTCTCCCCTACCTGCCTATACACTCCCCACTATAGAATGAAGGTGGCACTTGCATTATGAATGTATAAATCAAGGACACATATGCAACCTAGATACTGTATACTTATGTTCTACTGTATGAATTTCTAACTAACTATATAGATTTGTATCTACTAGCCCATTGTGGAATTTATCTCTATTTCTGATTTAATCTGTATAGATTCATATCATATTCTATATAGATGTACAGTTGGATTAATTCACTTATCATTTAGGATTTGCATCTATGTAATGTAATTTTGTAGATGGCCGGACTACCGTGTTTTTAGTTATTTTACTGTTTTGTGTATATTGTGTACATTAATAAAATCATATTTTAATAAGGTATTTTGATTTAGATTCTTTTTCCACATATGCAGGATCATTCTATTAGGGTATTTAATATCATTGGAATTAAAGGTGTACTTTTTTCTCTTTGCTTTCTATGGTCAATTTTCACACTGCCAATGATATTTTCTCAATAACTACATAATTTAGGAGATATGTGTTCATATCCGATTATTATATCTGTTTTCTAGAGATACCCTGGATAATTACTCTTTATTGCTCCTTTTTTTCCAATTACACTATACCTTCTTCTACATGTAGTAGGTGTATAATGTTAATTGAAATGTATATATTTTTTGGTTTGGTAATTTATTTTTGGCTTACAGGCATAGTAGAGGGCAAAAATTTGTCTTTGTAATTTTTGCTACAGGGGATTGTCGTAATAGTATTTTGATATTTTATTTAAAGGCTTATATGTTCGAGCTATGAAAAGTTTTTTTTTTTTTTTAGGTGTTAGTACTATTTGTTGTAGTATTCTATTTTATGTGTGTGTTTAGGTTTTATGCTTCATATTGTACATTATGACTGGTAATTGAGAATGATAAATGTTATTTAGTGTGTGTTTTGACACTTTTGTGGACTATGCTGTTTTCTTTATTTTTTATTTTTTGTGTAGATTGAAGTTTGGGTTTAATGTTAAACATTGTTGTCCGTAAAAGACAAATAATAGGTAAATGACAAATGTGTCAGTAATATTTTGGTAAAGCTTATAATTATTGGGTGTTATTGTGTTTTTTTTCTGTTGACATAGATGCAGAGCAAACATGTTTATTTAGTTTTCTGTTTTTTAACTTGTTATACTGTACCTTGTTTGAAGTGTGATTTCCAGCAAAATCTTTCTTGGTCCGCTGTTGTAAGTCTTCATCCGATGCTCTTCACGCAGTGTCTGTTGTAAAAGAAAAAGTAAAATGTTATTTGATTTGAATGTATTTGTAATGAATAGCATATTTCATTGTTTTGGTCTATTGACTGTGAATTTTTCTGCTATGCTGTTTTTGGTGCAACCTTTTAAAAATACTTTAATTGTATTTGTATATTACAGTTAACCGTTTTTTTTTTACTGTAATTATTAATGTTTTTACTACTTTGGATATGATCACAATGTTTTTAGCATTATCCTGTTTTGTGTCCACCACTTTTGATATGCTTATTTAGGCTTCTTTGTAAGGCTTATAGGTTCTTAAACAGTAAAGAAGAATATTAATTTACTTTTCTATGTGTTTGTGTGATTTTTGGTACAATCCTTTTTTGTGTCTACCATATGTTGCATACTTTATTTGCTTAATTAGTATTTTTTATGAGGATTAAATGTTGTTGTACAGTGAAAATGAATGTTTTTCCTATTTTGGATATGATCACAATGTTTTTAGCATTATCCTGTTTTGTTTCCACCACTTTTGGTATGCTTATTTAGGCTTCTTTGTAAGGCTTATAGGTTGTTAAACAGTAAAGAAGAATATTAATTTACTTTTCTGTGTGTTTGTGTGATTTTTGATACAATCCTGTTTTGTGTCCACCATATTTTGCATACTTTATTTGTTTAATTAGTCTTCTTTATGAGTATTCAATCATGTTGGACAGTAAAAATTAATGTTAATTGCCTTTTCTATATCATGTTGTGCTTTTTATTTTTATCCTGTTTTGTGTTTTGCTGCATTTGGCTTGTGGGTGATGATTGGAGGTTATTTTACAGTAAGGAGGAGGAATAGTTTTGTTTTATGTATGTTGCTAATGTTTCGGATGCTATCCTTTTTTGTGGCCACCTCTTTTTTTTTGTGGTTTCTGTGAAACTGTCTGTCTTCCTAAATTGTATAGGTCTTTGTGAAGTTTGTTGAACTGTGTTTTGTTCTTTATTCAATTTGTATGTATTTTTTTACATTTTACTTGAAATTTTTATATTGGCTGCCATTAAACATATACAGTTCCTTTTTTTTCCTACTTTTTCTACTATACCTTGATAGAAGTGTTGTTCTTGTCCGAATGACAGAGGGTCCCCTCCTGCCAATCATAATCCGCCAGTCTTCTTGTAGTGTCTGTTTGAAAAATAAAGTTAAATGGTTAATTGTATATTTCTTCTTTTTGATTTAGCAAAGCATGGTCTTTTTCAACATGTAATGTATTTTTCTATCTTACCTCTTCTTCTTTCTTTGTGTTCTTTAAAAGTAATTCTCTTTCACAGTCCACGGTGCAAATTCTTGAGTGACGCAAAGATTCAGCTTTAGGTTCCATATGTATTAGTGTCATATTATTTTTTGCTATGAGTTGCAGTAAATTAATGTCATTTAAATATACTTGTTTAATTAGTTTCGGTTAACATTATTTTGTTGTAGGGCCTATACACATAAATGTGCGTGTCCAATGTCACTATACATGAATCACATTTTCATAGTTAAAGTTGTTTTTTTTTTTTTTTTCTGTCTTGGTAATAAAATGTAATATATTATAGCTTACCTCTCAGTTGTAATTTGCACAATGTAAAGTAGTCAGTTAGACGGGCGGCCTGGAGGTCTCAATTGGCATTTGTGTATTTTTTGCAACATATAAAATGTTGCTATATGTGGAGTTGTCACTTTAAGGAAAGTAATTTTTTTCAACCTCTTTTGGATTTCTTCCTACGTTAACCAATTATTTGGTGAAGGTAGTGTAGCCCCATTATGTTGCAGAGTCCCAACCCCTGGTACCTCCCTTGCGTATACCGAAGAATATAACCTATTTAGCTCATCTGCCTTTTCCTGGTCACTAATTGTCATTGTTCCTTCCTTAATAAGTACTTATTAAGTTGACATTATAGTATTTTATTTTGTAATAAATATAACAAAAATGTTCTATGCATTTCTCGTAAATATATAATTGGACATTAAACTGTTAAAAATATGAATTAATTAAAAATAAAAAAGTGTGTAATTTTTAATAAACATTTTTAAAAATAAAAAACAAATACTTACAGCCCTATTAAAATCAAAGCCTGTAGCAACAACAGCACACCCTCAAAGGCTGCGGCCTTGAAATTCAGCAGCATTACAGAGCTATTAAATTGAACCATGCCGCAAGTTACGGGCTGGAGACACAAACCCATAAACCATTCTGCGCACGTTGGATGTGGGGCTGTAAACATGATCAATTAGTCAAACCCGTAGACAATGGCAAATTAGATCGTCATCATTACGTCACTGAAAAATGGAGGTTAGATTTTAAAGCCTTACTGGTTTACAAGTTTCGATCGGACTCACAGTCCAGAAAAAATGCTTTATTAATAAATCAAGTAAGTATGATAATTAAGTCCATGCAAGTTCCATTATATGTATTAACACATTGATTGCCGGGATCAATATAACACAGAAATTAAACAGAAAATAATGTATTCTATATTGCAGATTTGTGAGCTTAAGAATTTTGTGCTATTAATGTTAATACCTATGATAATACCTATGATCACTTTCCCTTTCATTATAAATACAGTAGTGCATTTACAGCGCTATGGATTGGACTTTAACCCCCTTGCAGGTCTAATACCCCTCTAATACCTGTTGGCTTTTTGGCTTCATATGCGGTTACGGGGTTGAACGCCAGTGGATTTGTTGTAATTTGATAGCGAAATTGGAACATAGCAGTAACGGGCTTGAGAAAACAAAGGATTTGCGGGTGCGCAGTTCAAATTTCCACGTCCTGTAGCCTTTTTCCCCCCTAAATCAGCGGCTTGCTTTACGGGGCGAATTTAATAGCCACAAATCTTGTGGGCTACTTTATGGGCTACGGTTTTATACGTTCAGGGAATTGAATAGAACTAATAGTGTTTTTTCATATTAGAAGCAACACATTCTGTAAATCTGTATAATTATTCTAAGGAACTTTCCAACAAAAAATCTAATTACTTTCTACAATGTTTTTATTTACGCACAGCTTATTAAAATATTGCTATGTTTTAATCATATATTTTTCTTTCTTTGTATTTGTTTATAAATAATAATGAATAAAACAAAAAGTTATATTATTATTTTTAGCACTTTGTTTAAAAAAAGAATTACGTTTTTATGCAATTCATGAAAAACTTTGTAAACTTAAAATAGTAATTTTTTTTATATAAATAAATATATATACATATATATAGTTGTTTAAATTTAAAAAAGATATGTGTACAGTCTAAAAACAAATCTTAATATATAAAAACTTAATTAAATTACCTAACATTAAAAAAATAGAATAGAATAATTTTCTGAAGAGTCTACAGTGACTCATCTAAACGTATACACAATTCTTACCAATTGACTCTGCAACAGAGGAAACTGGCAATACTATAGAATAAAAACAGGAATATTAAAAAAATATATTAAAAAACTTTCTATTATATGTTTACATTATGAAACAGATTATAAAAAAAACACTAAATACACTTTATAATTCTTTATTTTTATTACAACATTTAAAAACATAAAAAAATAAATAAAAAAATACTCTTACCAGAATGAGAAATTTCAGATGCCATAGTGGTGACAGTACGGTCAGACCCAGGATTTTTAAAAGATGGCAGTGAAAGGTTGTTAATAAAAAAACATCTGTAACATTTATATTTAAAAAAAAAAGGAGGGAGGAATGTTAAGGTTGCGTGCTACCTTAACTTCCCAATTTCCTGTTTTTTGCCAATAAATAAATATATATAGAAAGAAAATACAGACGCACAATTAAAAAATATATTCCCCTCACCTCCCATCCTTGCATTTAAGCAACCACCAAACCTATAACAGAAGCGTGTCAGTAGAAGAATGGCCATTGAACAACTGAACAGAAAACATTAAATTTAACCTTGTAACAAAGGTCCCGGTAAATTCTGTCAACACATTTGTAATGATGACACAGCCACACATAACAACAACCTCTTCTTAACACTGCAAAAGCAAATATAAACACAGTAATTTAAATAATCAACAGTATCACAATTTATATATGTATTAGCTCACAAACCTCACCATGGCCCCTATTAAATTCCATTAAACAGCCCGTATGTACAGCCTGTATGTCTGCAGGCTTGAAATTTGCTGGAGTTACAGAGCGATTAAATAAAAAAAGGCTGCAAGGAAATGGCCGGAATCCAAATCCGTATACCATGCTTCGCACTTAGCACTTAAACTACGGGTTTAGACTGAGCCAATAGTAAAACAGGCTATCATCATTACATCAATAAAACATGTAGGTTACATTTCAATCACTTATGGTTTTGAAGTCCAGGTTGCGATCGGACCCGCATTCCAGAATTAATGCAATATGAAAAAATCAATAAATATAATATTCTAGTCCACGCAAGTTCTATTATACATATTAACACATTGATTGCTGGGATCGATATAAAATGGAAATTAAACATAAAACAAATATTTTTTTATTGCAGATTTGCAAGCTTGAGAATGTTGTGCTATTAATTTTAATGTCCTTCATCGCTTTCCCTGTATTTTAAATTACAATAGTGTGTTTATATTTGCTCTTATAGTGCTACAGACAGGAGTAACTCCCTTGCAAATCCTCTCTAGTACCCGTAGAGTTTTGGGCTACATTTACGGTGTGAAAACAGTTGCGAGCTTGAGGGCTTGTAGCAATTTAATAGCAATTTGTGATTGTAACATTTACAGGATTGAAAGATAAAAGGCTTAGCTGGAACGGAGTTAAGATTTTGACAGCCCGTAGGATTTCTCTGCCTGTAACCCACAGATCGCTTGTGGATAGCTAAAAGAGGCCAATGTAATAACTTTTGCAGGCTCCTTAACAGGCTTTTGGAACTGCGATTTGGCAAATATAATAGGGCTCCAAGAATTTTCTGCAAGCAGGATATCCCAATGCTGAGAATCAAACCTAAAGTAGTCATAATACACGTGACCACTTTGAAACCATGCCTGTGTCACTGTAATGAGCTGGAATGTTCACATAATAATCTATTGGACAGTAACTCGGGCTCATCAGTTTACAGATTTATGAATGTCACTGAACGTGTGATGTATGCTGATGTCCCAAAACCCCAACCATTGAAAACACACGAAAATGGTGATAACAGTATAACAAAACTTTATTTGATACACAGAGCACACTCAGAAATGTATGACTGTACATTAATACAATGCGTATGGTGTGGGCGGCCCCCGAAAGGGCAAGAGGCTCTTTGGGAAAAAGGCGATTCCTAAAGAGGGTAATGTAATACTGCATAATGATGACAATGCATAGCATCCACTAGGGTCACATGTGGTCACTACACCACAGTAACCAGAATCTGATGGTAAAACGGATCATCATAAATCACTCCATCTTATCGAAGTAACCAGTAATGTGCATAACACCTACAACTGGTCTTCATCTGCTCAATTAAACACATGCATAAACTCCTGAACTATGTGATCCAATCCAGTTACACACATACAGCGTGTTCCCAAAACAAAAATCTGAAATCAATCCTAAGGAGGATAAAACATTAAAACAACCTGCATGTACAGTACAGTGCTAAAAACTGTAACAATATAACAACTAACCTGATCTTCATCTGCAAGCATTACTGACAATTAGGTATATCACTAATGACCATTAATAAGTATGTGTCATCTCACAATAACTGTTTAGATGAAACCACTGTCAGTGGTCCAGGTGTACTTTCATCATCTGATATTGTTTAGCAACATTGATATTGCATTTGTCTGCTATACATGTGTTAGCACATTTTAAAGTATACTCATGATATCATAAGTTTGGAAAAACCAAGCATTAATATGGAGAGGACACCATGGTCAGCAGCCATATGCAGTGTTACTTACATCCGACACAAGTATCTGTTCTCAGAATGATATTGCAGAGAAGATGACATCCTTCACTAGTGCGTGTTTTAATTCTGGCTTGGATGAATATGCCATTATAACAGGTCCACCGCCATAGCTGTATTTGTGTAAATATAAGGTAATAACAATCTTGTCTTATAAATTGGGATATATGATAGAATTAATATAGTCTGAGCAACATGTTTAGAAGGGGCTGTCATTAAAGGAATTCATATCTCAGAGCCACTGTGAGTACATTACATTTGCTTCATATTTTGCAGATGGAGATGATGCCTTCATGGACCTGAATTGTGCCTAGAAATCAAAATAAAACATACATGCTTAACAGAATAAGGGTTTAAAAAGAGAGGGACTGCAGCATCTTTTCTTAACGCCATTCCTCAGTAACCATCAATTGGTGAACTCTATGTGTCCACAGATAAGAGGATCATGGACCATGTGATGGGAGGTAGCCTTCTGCGTACAAAATGTCACCATCACATAGGCCATGATCCAAAACGCTGTAGCCAGGCTAGATTAGGTTAATATTTGGACCAATAATTTGTCACTGAGGAGTGATGTTTGGAAGGTCCAATATATGTGCAGTCCCTACATCCTCCTCAGCCTTGGCACAGAGCTCAAACCCCCATGGGATGCCTGCCTTCTCCCTAGTAGTGGGGGTTGTGTGGCCCGGCCTGGTAGGATTCCATCAAGAGGTGGTGTCTCCTCACCTCTTGATGATGCCTCAGAAGGATACTGGTTTGTATACCCCTATGGATGAATACCAGTTCACTCATGAGGGCCAGCATCTCCGCCTGGGCAGCCTCTGATGGTGTACCCTGGGATGGAGGTCGGGGGTGAGGAGGGGAAGGGAGTGGTTGCCCAGTGGGGAGGGGATGTGTCCCAGCTGGAGCATGGCTATCTCATGCTGCTGGTGGTGGGCCTGGTGGTGATGGCGAGAGTCAGGTTTTGGCGCTGATGGGAGGAGGAGGAGGTGGTGGAAATCCATGGACATAGGTCCAATAGGAGGGTCCGGGTGGTGGACCAAGTTGTTGGAGATGGGAGCATTGGGTCAAATGCCATGGGTGTGGCTGACAGTCCAGCAGGTGATCCCACTGACCAGATGATTGGGTCCTCGTCCTGGGATCCGGGGCCCTCGGCTCCTCTTGTTGCCACCTAACCTTGCGCCGTCTCCTGTTGGGTGGGGTCTTTCTCATCACTGGACCCAGTCTGAAAGCGAAAGAGAGCTGAACCTGGATGCTTTACTAATTGTCTACTATAAGTAGCTATCTTTTGCTAGATGTGATTTATTCTTTGGATCATGAGCTGTATTGTTATTTTTATTGGCTCATGACGTTATTTTGATTCCCGGCTGCAGCCTGTATCTATATATGCTGCAGTGGGCACACCCATCGATGGACTCCCTATTGGATGATTACTTCTGTTGTGCCTACTGATTTGTCAGCTTCATAGATTTATTGATGCATGACTGATCCATCTATCCCTTGTTAAATCCAGTGTCATTGTTGGTCATGTGTTGTGTGTTTTCTCTGTGTGTGTGACGTACATGTGGTGGTATGTTGGTGTATCAGATATTCACCTGACATAGAGGCTGGATCCTGTTGGGCCATCAGGCCTGGAGCTCCAGCAAATGCCCTCTCACACTTGTTGTATCTCACAGTCACTCTGTGGCCACAACATGGTGCTGTGGCTGCCCTGGCCTCCTTGGCCATCATCCTCCTCACCTTGGCTCTGACATCATCAAACCAGTGATTCATGGACCTCACATCCCTTTCTGCTGAGCCCACTGCTTTGACTGCGGCCTCTACCTCCTTTCAGGCCTGGACCCGGGCATACTTCCCTCCCCCTGTAAGGATAGCGGGACAGTTAAGGATGCCACGGAGGAGGACCACATTCTCCTTTTGTGTGTAGTTCAGGGCCCTGCGTTTGTCTTGGCCCTCTTGCCCTTCCAACTATGGACAGGGATACCTGGTTCTCCTCCTCACTACCACCCCCCTCTGGCATCAGGCCCTTCCACCTCTGTACATATAACTATTGGCAACTGCTCCCCCCCCTCTCCCTCTCCTCCACTTCTCTCTCCTCCACTCCTCCCCCCTCATTCACTCTCCCCTCCACTCCTCTCCCCTCTACTACTCTACTCCATGCTCCACTCTCCTCCACTCCCTAGGGCCACTCCTATCTCCTCTACACTCCTCCTCATCTCCTCCCCAATGCTCCCCCCTCTCTCCACCGTCCATTATCCCAAAAATAATATAAAACAAGAAATGTATATGTGTATATATGTGTATATATTTATGAGGGGAAAAAATTGTGTGTTTTATGTATAATTTATAATTGTTGGGGTATAGGGTTGCAGGTGGGGGAGTGTGTGTATTTGTAAAGTGTAAGTGTAAAATAGATATTTAAGAAATATAAAACAATAACACCATTTGAACCTGCTCTCAATCAACACCTACTGTCTCTCTCAATACTCCAACCACCAACTCTGGGATCTGGGTGCTACTTTGTGAGAAAATACAACACAGTCAACGCTGGGGTGGGTGGAACGAAACTTTATTATCTCTCCCTGTCAATCATAATCCGTTAACCCAATTTCTATTGGCTCACAGGGATATGGTGCACGCTGTAATAATGGAATTGGATTGCAACTGCGGACTAGATGTGTTTCAGTCTACTAACAACTTGCGGTGGAGGGAATGGTTTATGGTTTAAGACTTTAGCCCTATAATTGTGGGCTTGAGTCAATTGGATACAGCCGAAATTGTAGCAAATTTCTAACCTGCAGACATGTGGCCTGTATGAAGGTAGTTATGGTCTTGCAAGTGAGGGGAGGCCTTAGTGAAGTGTATGCTAAATAGGAAGAATATCACTATGGACTACAGTGCTCTGGTTTTTCATGTATATTTCCTATACTATGTTATGTCAATCCCCCTATATATATATATATATATATATATATATATATATATATATATATATATTTCATCGCTCTGCATCACTGTTTACATTTCTTGTCAGTATTGAGGTCAAAGCTCCCAAAAGCTTGTTCCTATAAATACAATGTTTGCCCAATAAAAAAGGAATCCATATATACTGCAATACTCAAAATTCATCTAGATTACTGGACTTGTATATTATTTATAGCAGTGTTAAATCAACTGTTTGGGGGTTCTATGATTCCCAACACTTTCACTCAAACCAGGATTTCTCTAAATAAGACAGTATGCATTTATGTCTCCATTCCAATCAGATATAAGAGTAAAAAGACTCTCTCGTAACTGTGGGAGCAAGCTGGGTATCATTTCCAATAACAACTAGGCATGCTGAGCATTGTATCCCCGTAATAGGCCTTTGGAGGCCAGGCTATACGATGTAAAAATTAGTGAATCCTAGCCTAGCTTATTATGGACGACTTCAAAGCAGCATGTTGCAGAACGTTGGTTAGAGATGCTCACTGATTTGTTAGTATGAGACACAGTGACTTCAGGAGCTACTGAGGGTAGACCGCAGGGGATATTGGTTTGATATAAGGCAGCACAAACAGAGCTAATAGGACTGGAAAGTGTTGTCTACATTTTTGCTGATGACACTGAGTTGTGCAAGGTAATTAAATCAGAAAATAATGTACTTTCCCTAAAGAGATTTGCATAAATTAGAGACATGGGCATCTAAACAGCAGATGAGATATAATATAAATAAATGTCAAGTTATGCATCAGGGAAGGAAAAATAGCCATGCAATTTATAATCATTATTGAGCAAATCTAGGGGTATCAGATATTGAAAGGGATTTGGGAGTGTGTGTGGACAACCACCTACGTAACAGTGTTCGATGCCAAGCAGCAGCTGCAAAGGCAAGTAAAATATTATGTATTAAGAAGGGTATAGAAGCAAGGGAAGCAAATATAATTCTGCCACTATACAAATCCCTAGTATGCCCTAACTTGGAATATGGAGTACAATTTTGGGTACAACTTCTTAAAAAGAAATGTTTGTTAGTCCTTTTTCTTTTCTTTAAAAAAAATATAATTTCCCAGTTACATACAGTATGTTAGGTACCTAAAGATTATGTAACATTTATCATTATTATCATTAATATCCTGTAATTGTATTCCATAGCACTATAAGTCCTGTTATTGAGCTTTAAATCAAATGTACACAGTGCTATTCTTAAAACGCACAAACATACAGTCTAAATGGTATGGATGAGTTACAGGAGGGTGATAGGTGCATTGTACATGTTAAAACTGAAGGTGATAGGCTTCTTTAAAAAGATGATTTTTTTGTGAGGTTTTGAAGGATTTGAGGCAGGAGGATAGTCTAGTGTCGCAAGGTAAATATTTCCAAAGAATAGGGGCAGCATGTGAAACATCCTGAAGGCTGGAGTGAGAGGTGAAAAGAGAAAAGGAAAGAAGAAGGTCATTAGCCAAGGTGGGAGAGTATTTTGAGAAAAGAGCAGAGATATAAGAGGGTGTATTATCTTTGAGGACTTTATATGTTAGGATCATGATTTAAAAATGTATTCTGTTGTATATGAGTCTAGCGGATGCTTTCAATATGGATTTCAGTGGAGACAGACGGGTCAGCATGGAGAGAATTGCAGTAGTTGAGACAAGATATGATGAGAGAGTGAATTAGTATTTTAGTTGTGTCTTGTGTAAGGAATATTTTGGAAATATTTGTTTTAGGTGAAAATGACAGGATTTTATGATTGATTGAATGTGAGGAATGAAAGAGAGGGTGGGATATAGTAGAACCCCAAGACATCGGGCTTGGGAGGTTGGAGTGATGATGGTATTGCCAACGGTGAGAGATATGTGTGTAAAATGAGGAAGAGGGGGGAAGATAAGGAGCTCAATCTATAACATGTTGACTTTGAGTTGACGGATATGCTAGAGAGGCAGTCGGCAACGTAAGTTAGAAGTAAGGGGGATAGTTCAGATGCTGAGAGGTAGATTTGAGTGTCATCCGCATATAGATGATACTGAAATCCAAAAGAGTTTATTAGGGTACCAAGGGAGGATATATAGATGGAGAAAAGGAGGGGGGCCTAGGACTGAACCATGGGGTACCCGACAGTTAGAGTGCAAGACGAAGAGGAGGATCCAGAGAAGGAGGGGCTACATTTTTGATTTTCTAGTACAAATAGTGAGCAGTGCCCCGGATGCCAAGATACCGAAGAGTTTGGATAAAAAGGGGGTGATCACTGTGTCAAAGGCAGCAAAGAGATCCAGGAGAATTAGAATTTGTGGTTAGCTCGTCATTAGCACGTCATTAGAGACTTTAGTGAGCGCTGTCTCTGTAGAGTTTTGGGGCCAGAGGCCTTTTGAGGACTTTAGTAAACAATTCTAATTATTATTCTAATGTCTGCAGGTGTCCAACATGCATCTATGGGGGCATATGTAGCTGGTCCAACAAGAGTTGGCCAATCCTTACCGTTTATCTATAATTTATAACAATAATGTCTACCCACATGTCCACTTGGTGTAACTGACTTCCCCCACCTGTATTATGCATGCATTATAGATTAGTATCAATTAGTAACTATAAAAGGGACACTAAAGACACCATATGTTCTCTGCACCATCATATAAGGGATTGAAAAACTTGTAGAAAATGCTTTTCTTTTTTGAAGTTGACGATAAGTTGAGTAATGAGTTTTAGGCTACTTCGCACCTCACTGTTTATTAGGAACTACACCTGTGCATGTTTAGTCACCATTGGGTGTATAGTCTAGTGGGAAGTTCAAGTAGCTATGCATTTGTAACATTTTGTTCAAGGACTGACATTTAATAAACATCAAGGGCCTGATTCAATTGCAAGCCTGCAACTCGAGCGTTGTAGGCCGTATGTCTGTGGGTGTGTGGCTCCCATTCGTCTCCGATTACAATGCTATTCAAATAAGCAAGAGCGTGAGTTATGGGCTAAAGCCTCAAGCCTCTAAATCCCTCCCGCGGCTGCAACTGTTAAGGTTTTGCTTATTTCTATTATACTATTTACAATTTTACACTTAATCCTTGTTGACACATATTTACAGATTATGCATAATTGCAATACACATAATTTAAAGAACACACAAAGAGATACATAGAGCTAGGTCACTCCATACACACCCCCTTCCTATCCCTCACACTCCATCCCCCAACAATTATTAAATACACATAATACACACATTTATTTTCCCCATCATACATACTGTATATAGCCAAACTTTGATCAATTTATCGTTATATTATTTTTAGTATTATAATGGAGAGAGGAGAGGCGAGGAGGAGAAAGCGGAGGTAGCCCTGGGGAGTGGAGTAGAGGCGGAAAAGAGTGGAGGAGAGGAGGAGGAGAAGAGTGAAGAAGAGGAAGAGGAGGTTGGTAATGGCGGAGGAGAGGAGGTGGCAGAGGAGGAGCATGAGGAGGAGCAGGAAAAGGAGGAAGAGCTGAAGGAGGAGGAGGAGCAGGTGGAGGAGAGCGGAGAGGGGGAGGTAGGTGGTGGCAGGGTGGCCCAAGCACCAGGGGCACAGAGGGGGAAGGGGCCTGATCCCAGGGGGTGGTAGTTCGGGGTGGTTCACACCTCAGGGAGAGGTCAGGGGGACGATTATCCCTGTCCACAGTTTGGAGGGCAAGAGGCTAAGGGCAAGCACAGGGCCCAAAATTACACGCACCAGGAGAATGCGGTCCTCCTTGGTGATCCTTGTAGGGGAGAGGGATGTTAGGCCAGGGCCTAGGGCCCGAGGCATGGAAGGAGCTAGCGGATGAGGTGGGCACAGCGAAAAGGGATGTGAGGTTCGTCAAGCACCGTTTTAACGACATCAGGGCCGAGGTAAGGAGGATGATGGCCAAGGAGGAGAAGAATGTGACTGTGCTATATAATGAGTGGGAGAGAGTCGCCAAGGACCTTCTCAGCCAGGTGTTCGCTGCTGGAGCTTCAGGCCTGGTGGCCCAGCAGGACCCACCCTCCATGTCAGTTGAATATCACATACACCAACATGCCACCACATGTACATCACACACACTACACATGAACATGATGACCAACAAGAGCTCTGACATGTCAGCTCTATGGAATTAACAAGGGATAAACGGAGAAAAGGAAGAAAGAAAGGGGAAAAGGAGGAGAAGGGAAGAAAGAGGAAGGGAGAAGGGGGAGAAGGAGGGGAGAAAAAAGGGAGAGGAAAGAAAGGAAGGGGTAAGGGAAAGGGAAGAGGAAAGAAGGGGAAGAAAGAAGGGAAAAGGAGGGGAAATGGGAAAAGAAGAGGAGAAGAAAGGAGAAGAAAAAGAGAAGGAAAGAGGAAGAGAAGGGAGAGGAGAGAGAAGGGAAAGGAAAAGGAAGGAAAAAAAAAAAGAAAAAAAGAGAAAGGAGAAAAGAAGGGGAGCAACAACAGGAAGGGAAAGGGGAAGGAAGAAATAAAGAGGGGTATTTAGACATAAGAAAATTTAAAAGCGTGGGAACAATCTCTATGGAGGACTGTACACATCTCAACACTGTGAACGCCCAAGGTAGTTTTGACTGAAGCTCATCCCTTTTTTTTTTTTTTTTAAGGGGTGACGTCTGAATGAATGCAATAGACCTACTAGGTTTTTGGAGAGAATGCAGTAAGTATGGAAGGATGACTGTAGCCAGGAGGTGTGGGGAGAGGGGAAAAAGGGAGGTTTCCGAGAAGGGGAGGGCTCGATGGGGTTGAAAATTGTGAGCTATAACGTTAGGGGCTTAAATTCTCAATCTAAAAGAGCCTCCATTACTAGAATGTTGAATAAAACCAACCCAGACATTGTGTTAATTCAAGAATCCCATTGGGATAAGAGTTATATTCCACATTTGGCCAAATATAAATTTCCACATGTATTAAACGCATGTCATAAAAAAAAACTCAGGAGGAGTGGTAATGATGTTCAACAAAAATTTACGACTAAAAGAAGAAGTAGTGGTCGTGGACATCAATGGGCGGTATATCATCTGGGTAGGGAAGATAAATAGCCAACAACTATCAATAGTAAATTTATACGCCCCCAATTATAAACAAAATTCCTTTCTCAAGGGTGTACTAAAAAAATTGGATAAAATTGCTTTAGGAGGTCTAATTGTGGGTGGAGACTTTAATATGACTCCGGACCCCCAGATAAATAGAAATTATAAAAAACTACCTAAAAACTACAAGCATATAGAAAAAACATCTCAAGACTTTTCTAAACTGTTGGCGAGATACCATTTGTATGATACATGGCGCCTTTTAAATACAAGTGAGAGAGATTATACATACTATTCGGGTTCGCACAAGATGTACTCAAGAATTGATAATATTCTAGTGAGCGAGTCTCTGTTAAACATAATTAAATCAGCAATAATTGGCTTAATATCCATCTCGGACCACGCTCCAATTACCCTCCGAATACAGGAAACAAGAACTGCTTATTTTGGTAGGACATGGAGAATGGATGATAAAATTATGGAAGATAAGGATAGACTAAAAACTCTTAAAGCGGAAATTAAATCATTTCTAGAAATTAATATGGGCTCAGTATCCTCGAATATAACAATTTGGAATGCATTGAAAGCAGATATAAGAGGCATCCTTATCAAGCTTAAAAGCATCTGGGTTAAACAGAGAGGATTATCATTAAGACCATTACATGTAAAATTGTACGGATTAGAACAAGTCAATAAAAATAAAATAAACGACACTCTAACTCAAGAGATAAAATTAATAAGAAATGAAATTAATAAAATAAACCAAAAACGTTCAGACAACTGCTTGTGGCGTTTACAACAAAGATCCTTTCACTTCGATAATTGAATAGGGAGGGACCTTGCTAAGAAGATCAAAAAACAATATCATCAAAAGCAAAAAATCCTCTATTTGGAAAATCGGGGTAAAAAAATCTTTAAGCCCAAAGAAATCACAGACTCATTTGCCAAATTTTATCAATCTCTGTATAATTTAAGCTCGGAAGATAATTTTATAACTCCAAATTCAAAAGATATAACGTCATTTTTAGATCTAATCCATTTTCCAGTCATATCAAAGGTAGACAAGGAGGCACTAAATAGCCCAATAACAGAGGTAGAAATCAGCTGGGCTATCAAGAACCTAAAAAATTATACAGCACCAGGCCCAGACGGCTTCTCTACAGCCTACTATAAAAAAATAATGGAAGGTTTAATGCCAATTATTGCATCATCATTTAACGAAATCAAAAACACAGGAAAATTTCCCCCAGAGATGCTTAGAGCAAATATAATAACCATCCCAAAACAAAATAAGGAAGCACATACCTGTAAAGATTTTAGACCAATCTCGCTTATGAACATAGACACCAAAATATATGCAAAAATTCTGGCCTTAAGACTCACCGAAATTTCCAAAAATCTAATAGCGTCTGACCAAACAGGTTTTGTCTCAGGGAGGCAGAGTTCCGACAACTCTCATAAAATGATTCATCTAATCAGCTTAGCGAAGAAAAAAGGCACTCCCACTCTATTCTTATCAATGGATGCGGAAAAAGCATTTGATAGGGTAGGGTGGGATTTTATGATGCAGACCCTCCTTAGATATGGGTTTGATGCCTTCGCATCGAAGGCAATAGTGGCCTTATACAATGCCCCTTCGGCATCTGTATTGGGCAAGGGGGTACAGTCAGACTACTTTGGGATAACAAACGGCACCCGTCAAGGGTGTCCACTGTCTCCCATTCTATTTGCCCTGATTTTAGAACCTTTAGCTATAGCAATACGGACTTCTGTAAACTTTAAAGGGATTAAAATAGGCAAAAATGAATATAAGATTTCCCTCTTTGCTGACGACGTAGTGGTCTATATGGAGCAACCACATAAATCTATGAGGGCTCTAATGGAAATCATCGCTAATTATAGCAAAGTGTCGAATTATAAATTAAATATAGAGAAATCGGAAGCCTTGAGCATTAATATGGCTGAAAAAGACGACGATCTCCTCTTGGACAAATATCAGTTAGCCCATACAAAAGGATTCACACACTTAGGCATTAAGTTTAGCTTGGACTTGAGAAGTATGCTAGACTTAAACTTGAATAATTTATATAAAACATCAAAGGACCTTATTGAGAACTGGCCGGGAAATCATATCTCACTCTCCGGCAGAATTGCCTCTGTAAAAATGTCCCTTTTACCTAAAATTAACTATGTGTTAAGATCATTCCCTTTCCCAACTACAAGCCAATGGCTGACTAAATTCCAGAAGCTGATAGATAGTTATATCACCAAAAAGGGTCAGATTAGAGTGAAACGGGAAATAATGTGCAGAAAATTTATAAAGGGAGGTATAGCGTATCCAATGATTTCCCACTACCAGGAAGCAATCAAACTAGCGCAATATATAAAGTGGACCCAACCTCTTGCGGGTCATATTGAAAACCAGGTACTGAGTGATATGCTTACCTCTATTGATCTTAATGCTTTGTTCTATTTTCCAAAATTAGCTATACCTTATATCAACCCTAAGGCAACTGTCTTGATCGACATGGTAAAGGAGTGGACAAAAATGAACAAGAAACTTAAACTCTTAGAGAGTTACAATGACCTTACTCCTTTGACAACAATAACATGTTTAAATCATATCCTTCTGGAACCAGAATGGAAAGAGAAAGGAATACATTTATTGGGCCATATTGTAGACAAACATAATGGCAAAATACTAGATTATGACAAGCTAAAAAAGAAATATAACATCTCAAATAAAAGATGGTTCACTCTATATAAATTAACACAAGTCCTGAAACAAAGAATTAAAGTCAATAATTCACTTAGTTCAAACTATTTGATTACTTTGATAGCGTCTCAAAATTTTAACCATCTGATATCAAAGTGTAATGAGATTATCCACACTCAAACTCAGCGGGATATAACTAAACCGATGGAAACTTGGGCAAAGGACATGCATATATACGGATATCTAAAGACTTATGGCAACAAGCCTTAAAATCTTTAAACAGGTTTGTGAAAAATGTAAACCAAAGAGAAATCCAATTTAAAATCTTAAATAGATGGTACTGGGTCCCCGTCAAAATATACTCCATATCTTTTAACCCAGAATCCAAACTATGCTGGAGGAACTGTGGAAATCCAGCAGATATGCTTCATATTTGGTGGAACTGCCCTACATCTCTCTCACTTTGGGAAGACTGCTTTGAATACGTATCCAATATACTAAAGACAAATATCAAAGCTGATCCGCAGATAGCTTTGTTTAACTTGTTCCCTGCTAAAACGTTAACGAAAATATAGGGTTCATGACCCAAATTTTTATAGTTGTTAAAACGGTAATTGCAAGAAACTGGAAGAAAACATTTCTCCCCAAATTATTTGAAATCTTGATCATGGTAGGGAAAAATCGGGAGCTAGAGAGAGATTTTAACAATGAACTGCAGTTAAAACAAGACCCTTTAAAATGGACCATTTGGGATACTACTCTCAACTAAAACCCCAGCATTGTTACCTCACTTGTGTGGTGTATCACCAAATTAATATTACACAAGGTTCGTCTACATTAAAAGGTATTTATTAAAAGGCAGATAACACAATACTATAAATGTATTACAAACACAACAGCCCAGACCCACGGAGCAACACCCCCTTTTAAATCTATCTACCTATATATATAGTAATTCCCTTCCCCAAACGCTTGATCTTACCCACGGTCAGACCATTGACATCACCTCCATCACCATCAAGCATCACCAACACCACCCAGCAAGCAAACAGGAAAAAACACCAGTTTCCTGCCTGGATATATCCTTAGTTGAGATGATGTAATTTACATCACATCCTGTCCATGAGCAATTGTGGGAGGGAAGTAAAGATTCTCAGCCCTCCTACAAAGGCCTGTTTGAGGAAGTCCTGAATTACCATTCAAGGAAGACAAGTTACCACATTCCCTCACTTTTTCTTCTTCTATGTTGCTCAGTTTCCTAGTTATCCCTCTAGTTTCAGGAGAACCTAGTGGGAGCAAAAACCTGATATACAGGAGAAATTCAACCCACCGTCCCTCCGGAATAGTTCCCTCAGCGACATAAGTTCTCCTGTACTTTCCTATGGCTGTCAATCCACATATTACACAAAAAAACAGAATTTATAGAATTTAGGTGAGAGTGTGTGATAAATGTTTATGTATGTGCAATGTAAAACTTTATTGAAGAATGTATGAGAGAGAGAAAGAAGAGGAAAAAGACACATTATTATATATCCTCCTTGCAAGTTTCATTGCCACACAAAAGTATATTATTATAATTGTCGTTAATACTTGAATGAACATGAGTACCAGCGACAGTGTTCGTAGGACTGGATGTGTCTCTGACTCATGAAGTTCCAAGGTAAAAAGCTTCATTGTCAAATTTGTCCAATCTGCATTTGCAGTAAAATTGATCATTTCATTGGTAAGGTTTCTTGATGGAAATACCATGATACAAGACCCTTCTTCCACCAAACATATTTCATCAAATGTCCTATATTCAGAGTGGCCGATAAAGCATGCAATGTCCCCTATGCGGATCACCTTTTGCACCAGGTTTTCTTTTATCAACTGCACCCAGCCATCCTCCTCAGCTCCTTTCTCCCAAACACAATTGCACAGCCATCGGTGTTTAGATTTCCTGGAACAGCTTTCATCCATCTCCAATCCTGTAATAGTGGCCAGTCTTTTTGATGGGAAGTGTTGCCTGTAGATTCCATCACTTAACGTGCCAATGCTATGTATGAAGTTCAGTTGCTCTGCCTGCCCCTCCCAGCGGGGAATTGCCAGGATTAGTCCTATTGTCCCAGATTGTAGTCCATGTGGCATCCATTGATCTGGGCCTTCAATATAGCTGTATTTAAGATTGTCCTCAGTGATGTCCACTCCTTTTCTTTTCAATGACGTGTTAATCCTTGCCTGGATGTCTTTAATAGTTTCCTTTAAATCTGCCAACAGCTTTCCTCCAATCATAGAACAGAAAATGGCAGTTCCCACTATTTCATTCTTAATGCTGTTAGCAATGGAAGCAATATTTTCCTCAACTAGATGCAGGTTGTTGGCAATGGTGTGTATGTCATCAACATTGTCTGTCAGTCTACTCACTATAAGGGAGTCAGCTACTCCACCTGTTTTCATAGCATGTCCCATGCCATCAGTAAGGGAGTTTATCCGGCTGTTCACTCCAATGATGTCTGCTGAATTCCATACTCCCAATCCAGTTCCGACTCCTCCTAAAAGGGCTGCAAGTGTGTCCCGTTTTTCTCGACTCCCTGCTCCGGTCCACTCAATGATGGTCTCTTGTATACTTTGCTTAAACCACTGCTGCTGTGATTCCGGGCACTTTGGAGGAATAGAAAAATCATTAAAATTTAGAATTATTGGGTAGTAAGTCCACCCAACCCCTTGCACAACTGTTTCATGTGTTGGTACCACCACCAATCCGCCTATTGGCCATGGTACCTTCTTCTGATCTTTACAACGTTGCAGCTCCTTTACAGAGACAAATACTTTATCTATTGTTAGAACACACCCCTTTCCAGTATCAAAATTGCAGAATTCCTCTAGGTCAGGCTGGGCAGCTATAACTGCAGCGTCCCATTCTCCACCTTCTTCTAATGTTAAGTTACTCACTACTACTGTAATATTTGTAAACCTCCCTTGTATTGGAGCTCTAAGAGCTAATCCCCTGGTACTATTATGTGGCAAAATAATGTTTACTTGTAACCCTCCACCCTCTTTTACTTCCAATTCCCTGGGCCAAATAAATCTATCTGCTTGAACATAATGTAACTCCAATCTTTTCAAACTCTCTCCCTTATTTGCGGTATCTTCTGCCCTTATTGCCTGTCTCCCCATTCCTACTGTGATACAGCTTATACTTATCCATCCTGGAACAAGGATCCACCACAATCTTCTGTTGACACGCATCTTCATTCTTATACAGCCGTGCTCTGTGGGAACACTAGATTCCATCATTAGAAACATATACATAACAAAAACAACAGGGGCCATTCTTTTTGCAAGTTTGTTCACGGCCCTGTAATCAATGGTAAGTCTCCATGATGAGGCTGCTTTTTCATCTCTATTCCCTTTTAACACAGCTTTTCTCACAGACCAACATGGTGAGTTACATGCATACCCATTTCCAGATTTAATTATTCCACTTTTCTCCAGTATTTCTATCATCTTGGTGATTGATGCCACTGATTCTCTTGGGACTGGATATTGCTTTTGCCATTGTGGGTCTCCTCCTTCCAAAAAGACCATTCCTTTCATTCTTCCACAGTCTAATTTATCTGTAGCCCAAACAGGTATGTCTTGGATTAGCTTCTGCAGCCATTCTGGTTGTCCGTCTAGTTTCAGTTTGTTTTTTTCCAGACTTTTTATCGGAGAGACAATATATGCCATTGGGAGCACAACCCCTTTCGTCAACTCTGTACTTACCTGATTCACCTTTTCTGTCTTCCACAAACAAAAATTGGCAAGATCTACAATGAAATTTCCTTTTTTTAAAACTTCTATTCCCAATATTTCCTCTGGCCAACCCACTATTGCTTCTACTTGTATTGTTTTTTCTCCAACTGCTACATCAATTGGACCTGCTCTAACCTCCTGTGGATTCCCAGTAACTCCCATACTACTTACTGAAGAATCCCCATTTTTGACCCTGTTGGTCATTGTAACTGCTGCTCCTGTATCTACCAACATATTTTTCCCTACCCCTGCGATGACTGTATAACTGGTAGGCCGACCTGCCTCATCCATGGTTAAATTAGCTGAGTGAATGAGATGCTGAGGCGCAGGGGTTGGGATTTGTCATTGTGACTCACTTCTACTCCGTCCCTCTTTTATAACACTATATTGCATCTTTGCCTCACTTTCCTTCAATTTCCTCTCTGACTCAGCTACCTTGTTTTTAAGTATGTGATTTTCCTCTTCTATCCTATCCTTCTGTCTCCTCAGTTCCCAATAGCCCATGTTACCGTTTCTCTCTCCCTCCTGATTAGCCCTCCAGTTGCTGCCATCCCTATTCCTATAGTCCCTAGGTGGATCTCTCCATCTTTTGTCAAAGTTCTGTTTTGGTCTCCAGTTTTGATCATCCTTCTTGTTCTGGGGTACATGCCACGTCTGGTTTCTACAATTACCATCTATATCTCTACCAGACTCGACCTTAAATGTTCTCCCAGCTGAAACATAGCAGGCCTGTTCTGTGAAAGGATGCTTGATCCACCACGTATCAGCTCTAGTTAGTACCATTTCCAAGTCTGTTGGTGTTGGATCAAAAAGCCTGATAAATTCTTGACACTCCCGGGGAAGGGCTTCCATTACTTTTGCTATATGTTCTGGTGAGCCCAGCACTAGAGGCTGTTGAGGTTGTCGTAGAGTATACCAAAAAAATATCCTTTGAGCTACCTCTCTAGGACCATCTATTGGCCTCATGGTAATATTTGCTATTTCTTTCTCTATGCTAAGTAGATAGAAATTAGTTGCAGCAATTCTTCCTGCCTGATCAGACACACTGTTATTAAATCCCAATAGTCTACTAGCCAAAGGACCCATAGCGTATTCTAACAGTTCTGTCCATTCCTCTAAGTTAAGACCTCCTTTTTTAGCTCTATCTGCTCCCCTCATAAACCAATGTGTAAACGTATTAAAGTTGTTAGTTGGCATACTTCCCCACCATTTCTGGAAATTGTCTTTATCTGCCATAGACATCGGTCGAGTCTGCATAGAAAATCCTGTAGGTGTTTGCCTTGCATTAAATAATTCTGAAACAATAACTGGTGCTTGTGGTATGGTATCTACTTGTGGAACAGAATAACATAAGAAATCTTTTCTATCTTGGTTCATTTTCGGCACTGGTTCTTTATTTTGTGCCACAAACATATCCAGATCTGGATATATTTTGGCAATGTCTCTGACTGCTTTTATCCCTTCTAACTTTGTTTTATTTTTATAGTCCATTATTATGTTTTGAAGTTCTGTTATTTTTACTCCATAAACATCCCTCTGCTTTTCTATTTCCCTTAACTCCCTTTCTAGTTCCCCAACAATTGTAGTTGTTCTCAAAGCTGCAATTTTTAAACAATCCCTTTTGTCCATTGCTTCCTCCATTTTATTTGTTGTTTCCAAATTATGCTGCCGTAATTCTACAACTAAGTCTATTAGGCCTCCTATTGTGGCTACAACAGCTTGTGTGACCAAACTTTTTCTCTTCTTTGTTCTATACTTTTTGTTATTTACAATTTGTGTTAGAACATCCATTAATCTCTTTTCTTTTTCACTGTCTGGGTTTGCTGGCTCTGGAAGCTCATATGGACCATCATGTTTTTGAATATGTTTCCTAAAGTACTCACGCACTTCTGTGGGAAAGTATTTGACCCCTTGAAAAGACATTCCTACTCTTTTACTCACCCAAGTAAGAATCCAAATCAATTTGCGACTAAAGTAGCATGCTTCTGAGTAGCCAACAATAGTTGATGACTATTCAGTAGGCCAGGTGTAATATGTAGAAAAATAGATTAGTACCCACAATGCAAATTATACTTACCTTAGTATGGTGAAGGTAATACTTGCTAATTAACTTAAAATATAATAGCAAGGCCTGCAGGGTAGGAGATAAACCCGAACTAGGATATGCAAGACACCCAAAATGTATAAGGTATGGAAGCCTATAGTGTATTAAAATGCACGCCTGAAATAATATATATATATATATATAATATTTAAAATGGTTTATTTATTATTTTTCTCCAGGCCTGTACTATGATAAAGGACTAGAGAAAGAAAAAGAAAGAAGAGAAAAAAAAAACAAAAACAAAACAAAAATAATAGTATTAACAAACTCAGGTATTTGAAACACACAACAAACTAATTGTGGCCTGGTGCCCAAGCTTGTATATTAAAAATGGAGGCTTGAATTAGCATTTAATTACACAAAGAAGCCACATGGATTCTATTCAAATGCAAAGCTAGGCCTGTACTCAAAAGCACAACAACTCAGATAAACCCACAAAAAGAACCTGTATGATATATATTTGTTTTATGTATCAAAATAAGCTAGTACGAACAAAACTCAACTCAGAAGCTAGTACGATATATATTAAAAATGGAGGCTTAATTTAGCATTCAAATACACAAAGAAGCCGCATGGATTCTATTCAAATGCAGGGCTAGGCCTGTACTCAACAGCACAACAACTCAACTCAGAAGCTAGTACGATATTTATATAAAAATGGAGGCTTATCCTAGACTCCACACACAATCAGCACTTGATTTCCCATGCAGAGGATAATTAGACAAAGTACTTTTTTTCCTTCCCCACAAAAAAAAATAATAAAATAAATAAATCTGACTATCTATTAATGTGATATTACCTCATAAATAACCTTTGTAGAAGTCTAAAATTCGTGGTCGCCAAATGTGGTGTATCACCAAATTAATATTACACAAGGTTCGTCTACATTAAAAGGTATTTATTAAAAGGCAGATAACACAATACTATAAATGTATTACAAACACAACAGCCCAGACCCACGGAGCAACACCCCCTTTTAAATCTATCTACCTATATATATAGTAATTCCCTTCCCCAAACGCTTGATCTTACCCACGGTCAGACCATTGACATCACCTCCATCACCATCAAGCATCACCAACACCACCCAGCAAGCAAACAGGAAAAAACACCAGTTTCCTGCCTGGATATATCCTTAGTTGAGATGATGTAATTTACATCACATCCTGCCCATGAGCAATTGTGGGAGGGAAGTAAAGATTCTCAGCCCTCCTACAAAGGCCTGTTTGAGGAAGTCCTGAATTACCATTCAAGGAAGACAAGTTACCACAACTTGCCACCCCAATCTCCTCCCTCGGGCACAACTCCTCCTTAACTTTACCTTATCTCCTCCTCCTTTTCCGGCTAGAATGAATGAAGTGTAACAGTAAGAAGTTGGGTGTTAGAACGAAGATTAGAGAGGAATTATAATGAGATGAAGTCTCCATGATAATGAAACTCCCAAATTATGTCCCAAAAAGGTGAGAAAAATCTAAACTTAATAATTAAAACTCAAATTGACCAAACATTTGAGAAACTCGGGAAGAAGGAAGAAAAAGGGAGATGGAAGGAGGGGAAGGAGAAAGGAAGAAGGGAAGGAAAAGAGACGGGCTTATATTAAAGAGACTTCGCTCAATTGTGACTAAATTCTGTAACTCTAGTGTTAATTACGACACAAAGATATCTCAGTATAGAAGAAACCCAATATTCTGATACGAGTCTGTGCGGGAAATGTTATGTTTTTATTTTTTTCTTACTAATTCGTAAATCTATGTATATTATGTATATCTGACAATAAAAAAAAAAAAAAAAGTTTTCAGACTAACCAAAGATGTCATTAAGAAACGTTTGGTGTAAAATACATGAAAAATAATTGTTTTATTGTTAATTTTTTTAATAAAATATATTTTTCAAAAAAAACAAAAAAAACAAAAAAAAACAAGGGATAGATGGATGTGTTATTAAATCCATGAAGCTGACAAATCACTGTCATTCCTGGGCACAACAACAGTAATCAAGCAATAGAGAGTCCATATATTGTTGTGCCCACTGCAGCCTATGCAGTTACAGACCACATCTGGAATCAAGATAGTTTTAGGAGCCAAGAACAATCAAGACCAAGGACCAAAGAATAGATCATATCTAGCAAATGATAGCTAATCTGAGCTGCAATCAGCCAGGTTCAGTCCTAGATGTCAGAGATTTATGAATACACACAAAACCATGTAAGATTTTTCATACTAATAACATATACCTTTCTTTTCTCCCTTTCAGCATCCAGTAGGTCTGGGTTCAGTGGCGAGCCAGAGGCGTGGGTGTCCGCTCCATCGAAGCAGGAAGTTACATAGTTACATAGTAATTAAGGTTGAAAAAAGACTTTCAGTCCATCAAGTTCAACCTGTTAAGATCTCCTCTAATCTGCAATATGCGGATTAGTTATTAATTAATTTGTTGATTAAATAATTATTAATAGTATGGTATTGGAGGATAAATAAAGAGTTAGTCCATCAAGTTCAACCTTTTTAGATCTCTATTGATCTTTTTAATGTGGACTATTTATTATTAATTGTTAATTGATCCAGAGGAAGGCAAACAGAACAAAAAAAAAAAACATTGAAACTTTGCCAATTGTCTCATAAGGGGAAAAAAAGCAAAATTCCTTCCTGACCCCAAAAACTGGCGATCAAATTTCTCCCTGGATCAATATTCCTTCGCTAGTTATCTAGGATAGCCTTGAATGCAGTCTTTATTCAAATATATATCTAACCCCTTTTTGAAGTTGTCTATCGAATTCACTGTTACCACCTCCTTTGGTAGAGAATTCCACAGTTTAACCACCCTAAGTGTGAAGAACCCTTTTCTTTGTTTAAGGTGAAATCTTTTTTCCTCTAACCTCAAAGGGTGTCCTCTTGTCAGTTGAAAATCTCTTGCTACAAAAAGTTCACTTGACAAAGCCTTATATTGACCCTGGATGTATTTAAATAAGGTAATCATATCCCCTCGTAGACGCCTTTTTTCTAGCGAAAATAAGTTTAATTTGGTTAGTCTTTCTTCATGACTTATGGCCCTATTAAATTCTCCCTCGTAGTTCTCTCGGTGCTCGCAAAAGGCAGTTTTCCTGCTGTTTGCGAGAACCGAATCTCTCGCAGCCTGCTTTGCGATATGACTGCGAGAAAATGGCAGAGAATAGGCTCCGAGAGAGCTACGTAGCCTTAAATCTATGCACGAGTCTCGCATATCGTAAGAATCCCTACGTGGACAAAAAGTCCACGCAATGGATCCGAAAGCCTCTACGTGCTGCCTCGGAACAGCCCGAGACAGCAGTGTGAGGCTCCCCCCTGCACCCTATACACATCCCCATGCTGCAGGGGTCTCTATCAGGACCCCTGCAGCACCCCCACATTAACCCCTTGTAGCGGGGGTCCCCGATCTGCATAGATCAGGCCTCCCGCTGAATTTAAAACTTTTAAATTCCCCGCCGCGGCTCCTTAAAGGGGCCGCGGCACACTATTACCCAATTCCGGCCGCGGCACTTAAAATTAACCCCCCTCTATGCTGGGGGTCCCCATCGGGACCCCCGAAGTGTCCCCACATAAACCCATTGCAGGGGGGGTCCCCGATCTGCATAGATCAGGCCCCCCGCTGCATTTAAAACTGTTAAATTCCCCGCCGCGGCTCCTTAAAGGGGCCGCGGCAAACTATTACCCAATCCTGGCCGCGGCACTTAAAATTAACCCCCCTCTATGCTGGGGGTCCCCATCGGGACCCCCGAAGTGTCCCCATATAAACCCCCTGCAGCGGGGGGCCCCGATTGGCACCGATCGTGACCCTGCTGCAATTCAATTTTAAATTTCCCGCCTCACGGGTCCTCAAAGGACCGTAAAGGTCCTGAAAGGACTCGCACTAAAAATATTAACCCCAGGCAACTATAATTACCCCATTAACTCATGGTGGTCAATACAGACCACCATAAGGCCTAAATTAACCCATTAACTCATGATGGTCAATACAGACCACCATAAGGCTCTATTTAACCCATTAACTCATGATGGTCAATACAGACCACCATAAGGCTCTATTTAACCCATTAACTCATGATGGTCAATACAGACCACCATAAGGCTCTATTTAACCCCATCAGTCCCATAAGGGTATATTATTACCATTATGGGCCTGTTACAACCCAACATTAACCACATAAGTGCCATGATGGTCCTCAAGGACCATCATGACACTAACTACAAACACTACACTATAACCCCAATAAACCATTTAATCTAAACTAACCCCCCTCTACACTAATCTATTAACACTTACACTACCTACCTACACTACCTACCCCCTAATAAACCTCCCCAACACTCTAATTACAAAAAACAAAAAACCTACAGTACAGAAAACAAAAAACCTACAGTACAAAAAAAAAAAAACCTACAGTACAGAAAAAAAAAACAATTACAACCCCACCCCCCACTACAGAAAACAAAAAAATACATTACAACCCCACCCCCACTACAGAAAATAAAAAAATTACACACCTGAAAAGGAAAGACAGATAAACACAATACAATACATACATATTATACAATACATACATTACATACAATACATGACATTACATATAATATATTAAATATAATATATTACATATAATATATTACATATAATATATTAAATATAATACATTACATACATTACATACAATACATGACATTACATACATTACATATAATATATTACATATAATATATTACATATAATATATTAAATATAATACATTACATACATTACATATAATATATTACATATAATATATTACATATATTACATATAGTCCAAATCAAATACCCCCTATCTATCTAACATACAATCTATTTAATTTAAATTAAATCCTAACTATATCAAATACATCCCCCTATCTATCTAATATACAAAAAATCCTAACTACATACACAGACCCTTATTCTAAAATAAAATAAAATAAAATAATTACAGTCCTAACTACATACACAGACCCTTATTCTAAACTAAAATAAAATAATTACAGTCCTAACTACATACACAGACCCTTATTCTAAACTAAAATAAAATAATTACAGTCCTAACTACACAGACCCTAATTCTAAGCTAAAATCAATAAATTAAGACCACTTACCTTTAAGATGTTGCTTCAGATCACTAACCTATGGGTCAAACAAAACAAAAAAATTAGTACAAAACATGTATGTAATATATTATATTATATAATATATTATATGTAATATATTATATGTAATGTATGTAATGTCATGTATTGTATGTAATGTATGTAATGTATTATATTTAATATATTATATGTAATATATTATATGTAATATATTATATTTAATATATTATATGTAATGCCATGTATTGTATGTAATGTATGTAATGTATTATATGTATGTATTGTATTGTGTTTATCTGTCTTTCCTTTTCAGGTGTGTAATTTTTTTATTTTCTGTAGTGGGGGGGTGGGGTTGTAATGTATTTTTTTGTTTTCTGTAGTGGGGGGTGGGGTTGTAATTGTTTTTTTTTTCTGTACTGTAGTTTTTTTTGTTTTTTTGTACTGTAGGTTTTTTGTTTTCTGTACTGTAGGTTTTTTGTTTTTTGTAATTAGAGTGTTGGGGAGGTTTATTAGGGGGTAGGTAGTGTAGGTAGGTAGTGTAAGTGTTAATAGATTAGTGTAGAGGGGGGTTAGTTTAGATTAAATGGTTTATTGGGGGTTATAGTGTAGTGTTTGTAGTTAGTGTCATGATGGTCCTTGAGGACCATCATGGCACTTATGTGGTTAATGTTGGGTTGTAACAGGCCCATAATGGTAATAATATACCCTTATGGGACTGATGGGGTTAAATAGAGCCTTATGGTGGTCTGTATTGACCATCATGAGTTAATGGGTTAAATAGAGCCTTATGGTGGTCTGTATTGACCATCATGAGTTAATGGGTTAAATAGAGCCTTATGGTGGTCTGTATTGACCATCATGAGTTAATGGGTTAAATAGAGCCTTATGGTGGTCTGTATTGACCATCATGAGTTAATGGGTTAATTTAGGCCTTATGGTGGTCTGTATTGACCATTATGAGTTAATGGGTTAATTTAGGCCTTATGGTGGTCTGTATTGACCATCATGAGTTAATGGGTTAATTTAGGCCTTATTGTGGTCTGTATTGACCACCATGAGTTAATGGGGTAATTATAGTTGCCTGGGGTTAATATTTTTAGTGCGAGTCCTTTCAGGACCTTTACGGTCCTTTGAGGACCCGCGAGGCGGGAAATTTAAAATTGAATTGCAGCAGGGTCACGATCGGTGCCGATCGGGGCCCCCCGCTGCAGGGGGTTTATATGGGGACACTTCGGGGGTCCCGATGGGGACCCCCAACATAGAGGGGGGTTAATTTTAAGTGCCGCGGCCGGGATTGGGTAATAGTTTGCCGCGGCCCCTTTAAGGAGCCGCGGCGGGGAATTTAAAAGTTTTAAATGCAGCGGGGGGCCTGATCTATGCAGATCGGGGACCCCCCCTGCAATGGGTTTATGTGGGGACACTTCGGGGGTCCCGATGGGGACCCCCAGCATAGAGGGGGGTTAATTTTTAGTGCCGCGGCCGGGATTGGGTAATAGTGTGCCGCGGCCCCTTTAAGGAGCCGCGGCGGGGAATTTAAAAGTTTTAAATGCAGCGGGGGCCTGATCGGTGCCGATCGAGGACCCCCGCTGCAAGGGGTTAATGTGTGGGGGCTGCGGGGGTTCCTATGGACCCCTGCAGCAAGGTGTTCATGTGAGGAGACTTCGGGGGTCCCGACGGGGACCCCCGCATTGAGGGGGGGTTAATTTTAGGTGCCGGGGGGGGTATTCGGAGTACCCCCACGGCAGGGCTTATGTGGGGGACTGCCGCGGAGGTCCCTTTTAGGACCCCCGCAGCAATTGATGAGGAGTGGGAGCCTGCGATATCATCTCGCAGGCTGTCACTCCTCATGTACATTTACGCAGTGTAGATACGTACGGCCCTGCTGCGTAGCTCATACGTTGCTCGCAGCAGGGCTAATTTAATAGCATTGGAACTTAGAGAAACTTTGCAGTACGTAGGGCTTAAGTAGAAGCCTCTTATTTACGAGGCTGGAATTTAATAGGGCCCTTAGTCCCTCCATTCCCCTTATTAGTTTTGTTGCCCTTCTCTGTACTTTTTCCAGCTCTAAAATGTCTTTTTTATGAAGTGGTGCCCAAAATTGTACTTCATATTCCAAATGATGATGGAGATTTTCTCCATTAAGGTTATAGATTGCATGGCTATTTTCCCTTCCCAAATGCATAACCTTGCATTCATTCGTATTAAATCTCATCTGCCATTTAGCTGCCCATTTCTCTAATTTATGCAAATCCCTTTATAGGGAAAGTACATTATTATCTGATTTTATTACCTTACACAACTTAGTGTAATCAGCAAAAATGGAGACACTACTTTCGAGACCTACTTCTATGTCATTAATAAATATGTTAAAAAGGAGAGGACCTAATACTGAACCTTGAGGAACCCCACTTATCACATTAAACCAATCGGAGTATGTTCCATTCACAACAACCCATTGCTTCCTATCTTTTAGCCAGCTCTCGATCCATGAGCAGATATTTACTGCAAGTCCTGTATCGCTTAGTTTGCTCACTAGTCTTCCATGTGGCACTGTATCAAATGCCTTTGAAAAATCTAAAAAGACTACATCCACTGAGTTGCCCTGATCCAGGTTCCTACTAACCTCCTCATAAAAACTAATTAGATTGGTCTGACTCGACCTATCCTTCATAAATCCGTGTTGACTGCTACCTATGATCTTGTTCAAATAGACATATTCTTGTATTCTGTCCCTTATTAACCCTTTGCTCTAGATCCCTTCTTAAATATAGGTATCACCTCTGCTTTTCTCCAGTCATCCGGTAGAGACCCTGTAGTGAGTGAGTCTTGAAAGATTAGATATAATGGTTTGGCTATTACAGAACCCAGCTCCCTCAGTACCCTTGGATGTATTCCATCAGGACCTGGGGCTTTATTAACATTTATTTTCTCAAATCTCTTTTTGATTTCTTCCTGCGTTAACCAATTATTTAGTGATGCAGTGTAGCTACCTATAGCTTCCTTCATGGCCTTCTTCCCATTAATATATTTAAAAAATATTTTAGGGTTAGTCTTACTTTCCATTGCAACTGACTTCTAATTTTCTATTTTAGCCAGTCTAATAGCCCTTTTGCAAGCCTTGTTGATTTCCTTATAGTCACATAAAGCTGCCTCTGTTCCCTCCTTCTTGTATAACTTAAATGCATGTTTCTTTTTCCTCATCATGATCTTTAAGTCATTGTTAAGCCACATGGAATATGATTTACTCCTATTCATTTTATTTTCACATGGTACATGAAGTGGAGGAGCAAGCCCACGCCCAGCAGGAACCGATGCAGGGGGAGGAAACAAGAGGACCCGATGGCCCTGGTTTGGAGGAGGAGCATGTCATATGACTAGTGGGGTCACTATCTGGACCACCGGCCACAACGCCAGGATTTGACCCCACTATCCCCCTCCTCCAGAGACTGAGCATATCCCCAGTCCCTCCCACTTAATTAGAACATTTGCACCAGCCAGTACCACCTTCCCCCCAAAGCAGTTCATCTGACTGACCGTCACCACAACCAACGGGCCCCCCAACAACACCGCCTTTACTGCATCAGGCTCCAGCCGGGCCACAGACCATCCCTACTCGGACACTACCACCGCCACCTCCTCCCCAGAGCACGCCACTAGGACCTCCATCACCAACACCAAGCCAGGCTGTACAGGAGGAGATGCCGGTCCTCATGCGGCATCAGATGGAGTGTCTCCAGGAGATCAAGGCCAGAATTTCTGCCAATCATGCAGAGGTAAAGAGCAGCCTGGTGAGGCGCAATATGGAGGAAAGGAGGCACCACTTAATGACAGAATGACCAGAGCGCATTCCATATTTTGCATCTGCAAACATTGTGAAGTAAATGTATGAGGTGTAAGGTTTTCCCAGTGCCATCAATGACAGCCCTTCTTAACATGTAGCTTTCACAATTCTAAAGCTATCATATAGGCAGATATCTAAGACATGATTGTTGTTAGCTTAAATGTAGACTAATACCGCTATGGCGGTGGACTTGCAGAGTTTCACAATGGCATGTTAATGACAGCCAGAATTGATATATGCACTAGTGAAGCATGTGATCCTGACCTCAATATCCATCTGAAAACAGATCCTTGGGTCTGATGTAAGTACCATTGAATCTGGCTGCTAACCTTTGTGTCCTCTCCGTATTAATGGGTATTTTCCCCTATTGCTGATATCATGGGTATCCTTTAACATGTGCTAACACCTGTATAGCTGAAGGATGTGATATCAATGTGGATGAACAATATCATATGGAGAAGGTGATAATATACCTTGACCACTGACGCTGGTCACAGCTAAGCATTTATTGTGAGCTGACAAATTATTTCTTATTGGTCAGGGCCAGTGAGTTGCCTGATAATTAGCTAATAGTTAGTAATACTTGCAGGTGAGTTGGTATATTGTTACAGTATTTAGCACTGTACTGTACACCCATGTTTGTTGTTTTTTTTATCCTCCATCGTCTTTTTTTTTGTTGACCACTTTTTTGAGATTTTTGTTTTGTCATCACACTGTATGTGTGTAACTGGATTGGATTACACAGTCCAGCAGTTTAATCCTGAGCAGATCTAGGCAAGTTGTAAGTGTACATTAATGGTTTCTTCAATTAAATGGAGTGATTTCTGATAATCCTTTTTTATCAGATTCCGGTTGCAATGGTGTAGTGACCACATGTGACCCTGGCAGGTGCTATGCATCATGCTTATTCAAGATTATGACATTACTCCCTTTAGGTATCCCCTTTTTTCCACAACCCATGATATTAATGCACAGTCTTGTCCATTTCTGATTGTTCTCTGTGTTTGAAATAAAGCTTTGTTATACCATTATCACCATGCCAGTGTGTTTTCAATGGTTGGAGTTATGGGACATCCACATACATCACATTTGTGTCACATTCCTATATCTGTAAACGAATGAGCCCTAGTTACTATGCAATAGATTAATACATGACATAACAATAATAATAATAATACTAATTATAGTAATAATAGCATTAGATATCCTATAATAATATATATAATATATAATAATATTAAGAATAATAATAAAAAAGGGTTAATACACATGCAACATCCAATTTGTGATACTGTGGCGTATCAACATTCCCCTGAAGGCGTGATAACAATATGACAGATGATGCTGGAGTGGGTTTCCAGTTTCTTCTTTAGTAGACTGTGATGTGTCTGACCTCTCTGCTATGATTTGCCCCCCTACAGTGGTCCTACAGGGTATAGCTCACAGCTTCATAGAGGTACACAAGCCACTTCACCAGCATCACCACTTAGTAATCCAGAAGGAGACCAGGGGAACATATACCACACTAATCTACTCTATCCCATCAGGAAGGGCTACAAAACCACATGGAGGCTGTGCAGAGGCATGTTGATCATCAGCGAACTCACCACCATCGTGGATAATCGCCTCTAGGCCCATCCTACTCCATTGCTGGTGGTCATATGCCAAGATGTATACCCATTCCCATTTGGTGACCTCCCATTAAGTTTTGCTATTCATCAATTTAAATGAGTGGGGTGTATGTTTCCCTGGTCCCCTTGTTGATTGCTAAATTGTGCAAATCACAGTCCACTAGAGAAGGACTTGGCCACCCACTCCAGTATCTTTATCATGCAAACCTTGTGGATATGTACAGAGACGTTAGTAAGTGTGCTGCAGTCCATAGGGCCACAGAGAGTAGGACACAACAGAGGGACTGATCAACCATATGTGAAATGTTAACCTTGTACTTGATATCAACACCGCCCAACCCCATCTCAGCCATGTGGTGGTCTCATTTGGCCACTATTTGTTGTCCTGTCCCAATATAGATGTGATGAGTGAAATATATATGAGGATCTTTGTATTTTTAGGGTCCACATTAGAGTCTCTGTGAGTGAGAAAGGGTTAATATGTCAGACATTTGCATATATTTGTGTTGCAATTTAATGAGGTAGTGTGTCTTTAATAGCTTTTTAGCATGTTGCAGCATGGCTTTTCATATTGGCATATGCATGACCATTACAACCTATAAGGAAAATAACATTTTATTTTTTGCAAAATTTTATAGTTGGAAATTGTTGTGCATGTAATTGTAATGCCTTCAATTGTTTCCCCCATGTTTTAAGGTGCGTTGGTGTCTTTATATTGTGATTGGCAGTCTTACAGAACTAGTCTGTAAACCATTTTCAGGTTCTATTTGGAACCCGTAAGCTTTGGGCTGCCATTTGGCATTTGGGGGGCTTGAGTGTGGGTGTGGTGTGGAGCAACTTCTGCGATTGAATATTGATTTTCGATTTTAGCGATCAGAAGTTTTTTTCCCCCTATATATTATACCATACTGTAAGTCACAAAGTTCATATGTAATTAATTACTGTATATACTCGAGTATAAGCCAACCCGAGTATAAGCCGAGGCACCCATTTTACCACAAAATACTGGGTAAAATGAGTGATTCGAGTATAAGCCGAGGGTGGGAAATGTGCTGCCCCTTGTGTCCCTCTTGTGCCCTCTGTGTCCCCCTCTCTCTCCGTGTATCTTCTCCCCTCTCCCTTCCCTGTGTCTCTTCTCCCACCTCCCTTCCCTGTGTCTCTTCCAACCTCTCTCTTCCCTGTGTCTCTTCCCCCCTCCCTTATCACCCTCCTCAACCCCACTCCTCAACCTCCCTCCTCATCCTCAACCTCCCTCCTCATCCTCAACCCCCTCCTCAACCTCCCTCCTCATCCTCAACCACCTCCTCAACCTCCCTCCTCAACCTCCCTCCTCATCCTCCCTCCTCAACCCCCCTCCTCAACCCCCCCATCCTCATCCTCTCTCCTCAACCCCCGATCCTCAACCCCCCATCCTCAACCTCAACCACCCTCCTCAACCTCAACCCCCCTCCTCAACCTCAACCCCCTCCTCAACCCCTCATCCTCAACCTCCCTCCTCATCCTCAACCCCCTCCTCAAGCCCCCCATCCTCATCCCCCCTCCTAAACCCCCTCCTCAACCTCCCTCCTCAACCCCCCCATCCTCAACCCCCTCCTCAACCCCCCCTCCTCATCCCCAACCCCCCATTCTCAACCTTAACCCCCCTCAACCCCCCTCCTCTACCTCAACCCCCCTCAACCCCAACCCACCGCCTCAACCCCCCTCAACCTCCCCCCTCAATCCCCCTCAACCCCAACCCCCCTCCTTAACCCCCCTCCTCAACCTAAACCCCCTCAACCCCCCTCCTTCACCTAAACCCCCCTAAATACCTCCCTTCTCTCCCCTCACTTACCTGCTTGTGCTCCGGCCTCCGCTCCTTGACCCGGCGCGCATGTGACGTGTGAGGGGAGAGGGGGAGGTATTTAGGGGGGTTTAGGTGGAGGAGGGGGGTTGAGGGGGGTTTAGGTTGAGGAGGGGGAGGGAAAGAGACATGGGGGGTAGAGAGACACACAGGGGGGGTTAGAGCCACACGGGGGGGGTTAGAGACACACGCGGGGTTAGAGACACATGGGGGGGTTAGAGAGACACGGGGGGGTTAGAGAGACACGGGGGGAGAGTGACTCAAGTATAAGCCGAGGGGGCCCTTTTTTGCCTTAAAAAAGGGCTGAAAAAATCGGCTTATACTCGAGTATATACAGTATATATGCTATTTAATATTTTCTTTTTGTCTATGCAGACTTCAGTTTTACAGCAAATAAATATTGTAGTTAATTTTAAAAGCATTTAAATCAGATTTAATTCTAAGTGATACTAAGTACTTAGGGGTCTAAATAAGCACATAACATATTTTTTTAAAGAAGTTTTTATTTTATTTAAAAAATATATGTTATGTGCTTATTTAGAGCACTATTGAATTGGCCAAATCGCAATTGAATGAGGGCCTTATACAATAGTAGGAATTAGTTTATTATTGATAGGTGCTAAAAGGGACACGTTGATGAGAAACACCACTGAACCTAATGGACTTGCACATTGTGTTTCAATAATGTGGCTTACTGTCTTTTCATAAAGAGTGAGGTAGCCATGAGTGCCTAGTAATCTTGATGCATAATCATATTATTGCATTATATAGTGATACCTTTTTATTGGACACACTTTTTTAGTAGCAATACTGTGTGCAAGTCTATACACAAGGTTAGAGAGAAGAGTAAAGACTATGGGCTGTATTAAATTCGCCAAAATGTAGTTCCTGAAGCCCACAAAGGAGCCCACAAAAGTTACGGCTGTTTAATTGGCCTCTTTTAGCTACCCGCAAACGATCTGCGGGATACAGGCTGAAAAACAACAACTGAAAATTGGAACTCGGACCCAGCGAAGCTTTTGATCTTTCAAGCCTGTAAATGTTACAATCGCAAATCCCAATTAAATTGCTACAAGTTCTCAAGCCCGCAATTGTTTTCACATCCGTAAATGTCAAATGTAGCCAAAAATCCTACGGGTACTAGAGAGGACCCAAAAAGGGATTAAATTCCTGTCTGTAGCACTGCAAAAGCAAATATAAACACACTACTGTATTTTAAATTACAGGGAAAGCGATGATGAAAAGTATTAAAATTAATAGTACAACATCCTCAAGCTCACAAATCTGCAATGTGACAATCCAAGGGTAGGCACTATACAAGCTCAGATCCACCTGCTATACTGTAGACTACAAGTTATCTACCCACAAGGACCGTTGGGTTGGTTGAAATCTCTGCACCAGCACCCTGATATCTGGCCTCTGTATCAGTCAGAGTCTCTCCATCAGTAATCAGCGCTTCCAGGAGTCCCAGTAACCTTCCTGTGGTAGTGATCAGGCAGGTTACTAAGTGGGTGGAGATAGGATGAGTATCGCAGGTCACCAGGAACAAAATAAGAGTACATACAAGTTTTGTATGCCTCAGAGTAAACTGCTCTATTTTTGAAATGACAGCAATATTTCTAGCAGTTAGACATAGAGGGCTTTTACTCACCCTGCCACATCTTATCATGACAATGTAATAATGAGAGTGTGTGACAGACAGACAATGGAGGTGTTTATGCAGATATTTATGCAGATAATCTATTGCTGGAGCCAAGCAGTGTGTGCTTTTATGGTGGCTCAATGGCCCAACACCCAGGCAGAGAAAAAGGGGTCAGTGACATTACTCACCCCCCCCCCCCAGAAAGCAGTTCTGGGGTTACGATCCTTAACAGATGATAGTCTTGAACTGCAGCCCATAGCCCATGTCTAAGTCCGCATTCAAATAAAAAAAATGTTGGCCCAAGTGGCCACTGCATAAGTCCCAGTGCATGACCTCCTCCTGAAGGGGGCAGTAGGTTGGCCTGGTTCGTGGGTGGTTGCCCATCTTTAAGGAAAAGGTCTACAGTCTCCCCAATTTCTGTAGGGTCTTGGGAACATAATCCAGTTGCACAGTCCTTCCAGGGGGTGTCTGGGCTAGTAGCCACTTCTCAGCCACCCTCCCCCGTTTTCCTTCACAACATCTGGGATCCCAGTTCCAACACCGCCCAACCCCATCTTCATTTCCTTCAATAACCCACTCAAATTGCAGGCATAAATCTTAGGGACACATTACAGGTCTCAGAAACTAGCATCCTGCTACCCCCTTGGCCACAGGCAAAGGGTAGCTCTGGTGTATCCCAACTCGGAAGCAGCCCAGGCAGGGGTTAAAAAAAACACTTCCCCACTGGCATAATCTTCTTAGAGTCAGTTGTCAAGGCAGGGTTGGGGAGAAACAGAGCAGGACTCAGCATTATAGTCTCTGGATGGAGACCCTTTCCTGGCTGAGGCTCACCTGGGGTAGTTGAGTTTGCTGGGTTCGGTAGCTCCTTAGAGTGAGTATCCTCCTCTGCCAACTGTTCAGTATCCAGCTCTTCACCCTTGGTTAGTGTCTGGAATCTCTCTGCTTGTTGGCCATCTCCCAGTGGCTGGTGCTGCTTAACACCGCTCCATGATCTTGGATCTATAAGGCTCTGGACTGTTCTCCTGGCCTTCCTACCCTGGTGAGTTCCCAGCAGTCCCTCTGATCTTGCCTGTTCTGTAGCGGTCAGATCTCCAGGTACCTTCTGGTTTCCTTCCTCCACCTTATATGGGTGCAGCCAACAGTCCATTTCCTCTTGCAGTGTATCCTCTGCTAACTCAGTTGGGGAAGCATAAGGTAACTCCAAGTACTTGAGCCAGGTCCCACAAGGGCCCACCTTTTCAAGCAGTTCATACTCTTTTTCTAAATCCATCTCTTTATGGACCAACTGTCCGAGCATCACTTCTTCTTTTGTACCTGGCTCAATTTCCACATCCTTTTCGAGCTGTTCAAATAGGATTTCCCATTTCTCTGCGGCTCCAAGGCCATTTTTTGGATCACACTGCAGCACATCAGGAAGACCTTCCACCAGCCCAAGCATGTAGAAGGAGGGCCATTGCAGATAATCCATTGCTGGAGCCAAGCAGTGTGTGCTTTTATGGTGGCTCAATGCCTCGAAACCCAGATTTCCCCAGCCCCTTTCACATACAGTGAATTGTATTATTTAAATCAGATTGAATGATGTCCATTGTGATGGAGGGCCACCAGGGGTCACAAGAGAGCTCTGTAAGACTTCTCCCCTAAGAATGGAAAGAGTTAACTCCAGGCAGTTATCAGAGGCTAATGGAAGCCCAGCTGTGAACTGCCTTTAAGAGCAGCAGAGAGATGGGGTGGAATTTCTCTCACTTAGGCTTGGGCCTAAGAGCTGTGAGCTGTGAGCTGTGAGTTGTGAGTTGTGAGTTTTGAGCTGTGTGTAGCTGCAGAGGATTTGTGCCACAAAGAGCATTCACAGAGGAGACTGCTAGCTGCAGAGGATTTGTGCCACAAAGAGCATTCACAGAGGAGACTGCTTGCTGCAGAGGATTTATGCCACAAAGAGCATTCACAGAGAAGGCTGCTGCATTTCAGAGATTGCTCACAGAGAAGACTGCTGTGCTATAGGAGATATTCCACTGTGTAAGGATTTATCTGAAGACCCCATTCCCAAGAAGCCAGATGCAATAAGGGATAAAAAGGTTGGTGATAAATGCATGTTGTTTTCACCATATGAAGATAAGGAGTACAAATGCCCCAGGGAGAAGAGTGCTTTGAGAAAGCGTAATAGTCCCTCATCACAAGAGGGTGACAAGGGTCCCTGGGGTGAAGCATAAGGGAGAGAAGGGTGGGCCCTATGTTTCACCCGCTATTGACACAGAAAGAAGAGGACAAGTCCTCAAGAGATACAAGATTAAAGCAGAGAGCTTATACTGTGGACTGTATCATTATACCTGCAGGCCGAGAAGCGGTCTCAGGGATAGTCAGGGCGTTCCTGGTTATAGTAAGCCCGTTTATGTAGATTTTTATTTTATTGCTGATGACAAGCACTGTTTTTCTTTCTGTTGGCACTTACAAATAAACAGCCGTAAAATTATGCCTCTGACAAGCCTACTGTGTTTTCCTCCCTAAAAACGTGAAAGAGCAGGACACAAACCCCGTCAGAAGGGGGCGCTCTGTTACAGCATGAATAACAACTTTTGATGTAATAGGTCTTGTTGAGTGGCTGTATCCTCTTTACAGATGTGCTGACATAGGGCCATATTAAATTCCAGCCTCGTAAGTCCAACGTTTAGCAAGTAAGGGCTGCATGCTTCAAATTTGGCCATTTTACGTTGCTATTAAATTATAAAGGGCTGCGAGCTATGATCGAGAGATGCTATCTCGTGAAACCAGTTATCGGCCGTCGGAGTTACGTGCTTGAACGCAAACAATTAAGCAATCACATAGTTACGGGTTCAGATGGAACCAATGGAAAAAGAGATTGTTAGCGTTACATTACTGAAAAAGGGGAGAGTAGATTTCAAAGTCCTACCTGTTTCAATTCCAGTTTGCGATCGGACCCACAGATATAATGCAATATTGTGTGAGCAGGTTGCAATTTACTAGCTGAATTGAACAAGTAGCAGTCACAGGCTCGTCAGATCAAAGGATTTATGTGCTCAAAGTTCAATGTTGCTCACCATGTAGCCTATTCTCGGCCGCCCTGCGGTTAACATGCAAAGCCCGCTGCGAGCAACGTTACAAGGCTAAAACCCGTAACACATAAAATCAGAGTTAGGGCTATGTTTTAACACATAGCGCCAATTTAATGAGGCTGATGTGGTTCTTTTTCAATTCCCTATTTCATAAAGATACACCACTAAAAAGGGTTAAGTAACGTTATTTTGCTGATCAACTGATCAACTCATTTAACAATAATTATGAGTGAGCTATTGAACAAAGCAGACATGCAAATTATGCCATACTTTCCCATTGATTTTCTGACATCCGTGATACTACAAGTTACTTTTCACTCATTAACTATTCATTATCAACTTTACTGAACACTCATGACTTGGAATTTATAATATAAGGGAAAATAATAATGTCACTGGACAGTACCCGTACAGGAAAAATTATGCCCTTTTACACTAATCCCCCTCCTGGTTCATCCTATTGACTCCTTCCCCGCTTTCACCGGATCCCCCAATTCCCCGCTCACACCTGATCGTCCATATACACAACCCTGGGGGTCCATTGAGACTCTCATGGCACCTAAAATATACACCTAAATATTAAGAAATAAACCAAATAGAGCTCCTCATTGATAGGTTAGTTGACATGATAACCCACTCTGACATCAACCTCTTTTAGCGCACCTGTGCCCTTTAAATCGAGAAATATCCTATAGTATATTAGTCTAGTCTCACCCAATAAGGTGATCCTTGCCTGAAATATCAGGCAAATATACCCTGAACAGGAAAACAACAAACTCCAGAAGTACGTTTTTGGCCTTAGTTTGGCCTTGTCAGTAGAGTGTACCCTCTTATCCCCCATCTCCCTCTTCATGATCCTGTCAGAGCTACCATGTCCCTCTTTTTATCTCTCCCCCATACTCCTATGATCCTTTTTTCCATGCTCCCCGTCTAATCCCCTGATGTACCCCATGCCCCCTCTAATACCCAATGCCACTCTTCATGTCCCCTCTCTGTTCCCCATGTTGCCCCTCATGCCACTCTGATTCCCTCCCATGTCCCTGCTCTCTGATCCATCTATGTCCCCCCCACATGTCCCATCTGATCTCCCTCCCAGGGGAGGGAGGAGGAGGGAAAGAGACAAAGGTGTGGGAAGAGGGCGGGGGGGGGGGGGGGGTAAACAGGGGAGGGGGAATGAAAAGGGGAGGGGGAAAGTCACAGGGGAGGGGGGAAGACACAAGGGAGGGGGAAAGATGCAAGAGAGGGGGGAAAGACATAGGGGAGTGGGGAGAGACACATGACAGGGGTAAAGAGACACAGGGAGGGGGAAAGAGACATGGGATAGAGACATAGGGGAGGGAAGAAGAGATACAGCAGAGGGAGTGGGGGGAAGAGATACATTGGAGGCAGAGGAGGAAAGAGAAATATGGGAGGGAGGAGGGGGGAAAGAAACACAGGGAAGGGGTGTACAGATACAGGGTGAACAAGGGGAAAAAGACACAGGAGAGGGGGGAGAGACACAAGGGAGGGGGATAAATATGGGAAAGAGACACAGGGCAAGGACGAAGAGATACAGGGGAGGGAGTGGGGAAATGAGAAACAGGAGGGTGGAGGGTGGAAAGAAACACAGGGGAGGGGTGGAAAGACACAAAGGAAGAATGGGGTAAGAGACACAGGGTAGGGGGAGAGAGATACAGGGGAGGGAGTGGGGGGAAGAGACACAGGGGAGGCAGAGGGGGAAAGAGAAATAGGGGAGGGAGAAAGAAACACAGGGGAGGGGTGGAAAGACACAGGGGGGAGAAGGGGGAAAGAGGCACAGGGGAGGGAGTGGCAGGGCTAGAGACAGAGGGGAGGGAGAGGGGTGTTAGAGACACATCCTATATTATCCTGTCATTTTTGATGGGCACGTTACTAGTACTTTATAAAGTTTAAATCTTTATAAAAAAATCTTTCTCTACATTCGGCACAAAACTCACATTTCTTACCCGGAGTAGAGGTATCAAAACAGCACATATGTAAACCTTCCTACTGAAAAAAACATATTCCTTTGGGTCATTAAACCTAGAGAGAGGCAGACAAGGATTTACGTCAGCTTCTCATACAAAGCCCCTAGTCTACTTTCACTACATAGATGACATTTTTATTATTTGGACTGCAGGTGAAGAGAACCTTTTGAAATACCACAACAAATACAATGAATTCCACCCTACTATTAATTTGAAGGTCAGCTATTCACACAATTCAGATTTCTGAACACTACAATATCTTTCACAAATAGTTATATTCAGACATCTCATACCAGAAACCACACCACCCTACATCAGAAATAATAGTTTCCATCCCAGACAGAAAACTACCGTCCTCTATTTACAGTAATGCTATTAGGCACAACCATATCTGTTCTGAGACCAGGGATCAGAATGATCACCCCCAGAACCTGAGGAAGGACTTCATCATACAAGGATAAAATGCCAGAGTTACAGACACTTTGATAAGGAGAGCAATCCACATTCCTATAAGAAGGCTTCTGCAGTACAAAGATCCACAAAAGAAAAAAGGGAACCACTAGTGATGACATACAACATTACAACACTATTAGCAGGGCCTCACCTAAGAAAACTACTAACAAATCTTCAATAGGTATAATACCAATTCCACCATCTGGCCAATATCACATTTTCCTGCAAATCTTCAAATGTGGTATACCTCATCATGTGTGTCAAATATCCTGGAATAATCTATGTACTGCAGATAAATCAGGACAAATTTTAAGGAAAATAATGAAATTCAAAGAAGGAAAATAATTAATTTCTAGATTGCTAATTTATTGTGGTGAAGGGGCTTGTGTACTTTAATGCTTCAAGCTGTGAGCTATACTATGTAGACTCACCCCAGATTGGCAGGTCTTGGTAGAGAGGTCAGACATATCGCGGTCCACTGGGAAAAAAACTGCAACTCACTCTAGTAACATTGCTTAGATAACTTTATGGACAGGCACAACTAGAGACATAACTATATGGCCACGGAAGATGAAACCCTCGGGTCATAAGGCGCCTACTATATTACTGAAGAAGAGCAGAGGGCAAGTACAAGTAGCAACAGATCTAATGAAGTGGTTGGCCCAAAGCCAAAAGGACACCCAGCTGTGGTTGTGTATGGAAAGTCTGTTGCTGCAAAGAACAATTCAGCATCAGCATTTTGAATGTTAGAACTATGAACCAAGGCAAACTAGACATGGTCAAGAATGAGATGTCATGGTTAAGCATTGATATCCTAGGAATTAGTGAACTTAAATAGACTGGAATTGGACATTTCAACCAAGAGATCTTCTACTGTGGTCACAAATCCTGCAGAAGAAATGGAGTAGCCTTCAGAGTCAATGAAAGGTTGACAAAAGCAGTGCTTGGTTACAACCCAATAAATGACAGAATGATTTCAAATTGAATTCAAGGCAAGCCATTTAACAGTTATTCAAGTCTATGTTCAAACCATGGATGCTGAAGAGCTTGAAGCTATTCACGTCACAGATATAACTACAAGAAAATATGTTACTTTCATCACAGCAGATTGTAATGCTAAAGTAGGGAACAAAAAGACACCTGGAATAAATGGCAAGTTTGTCCTTGGATTAAAAAATGAAGCCAGAGATTAGTAGAATTCTGTAAATTCTGTAAATTGTTCAAGAGCCTCCAAAAGGACATAATCAGATAGACAATATAGAAATCAGATCAACAATATACTTTGCACCCTTAGATGGAGGAGCTCTATGCAAACAACAAAAACAAGACCTGGTAATGACTGCATCTCAGCCCATGAACTTCTTATAGCATAGTTCAAAATTAAACTGAAAAAAATAGGGAAAATCAGTCATTCCATTTTCTTTGAAATATTCTCTCAACCACCCTCCTTACATGACCTCATTTTTGTTTATTTCTTGTTACTTTCAGTTATTTTCTCAAGCTGATCTGAGTATGTGGATATTCTTGTGCCAGTGAGAGAGACCATTGCATTGCAGACCAGTGCTCCACTGATCCTTGAACCTAGGACTTTATGCTCACTGTTATAATTGAGTCAGCCACCGAGTGATGTGTAGCTTGAAGAGCCAGTGCACACTCTGCACTGCATGTCCTGGACCTAGTGCTATCCATAAGCAGTTGATTACCTCCACCTAGGGCTTCTACACCTGTAGTCTATAAATAGAAAGTGAGACTGAAACTCAGTGTTCAATCACTGTAATCTTGCCCGTTGACCAAGGTAGCTCTAATACTGTGGTCTGACTTTCTGGTATTTGACCTCAGCCTGCTATTTTAAGTTTTGTTTGTTTGCACCTCATTCTTGGAACATCTGATCCTGCTCTCTGCCTCTCCCTATGGTACTTTTGCTACTCAAAACATCACTCTTGTGCCTGCAGTCCTATCACATTAACCTCCAGCTACTGCAATCTGCTCTCCTGCACCTACTGCAGCTCACTCTACTGAAGCTACTTAATTGTGCTCAGCTGGATCTGGACTTTTGCTCCTTTGGATCTTCTGTTCCTGCAGTCTGCTTACCCACACCTCCTGGTCCTTTGGGCTCCTACTCCTACAGTCTACATTGCTGAATCTGCTGCTCCTGTGGGAATCTTCCCTTCAAGCCCTGACACATGGCCACACTCCATCACATTGTCCTCTTTCCTGAAAGCCTTCAAAAGCACTAAAAACACATATAATCTTCAGCCTTAAAATTCACAATTTGCACACCCTACCAAATAGCTCACACACACAATATAACACACAATCATCTACATTTGCTGCCGCCCATTGTTTTGATAATTGTTATTGTGCATCTGCCACTCTCCTGTCTCAGATGCCAACTGTTTTTTTTCTAGATGCTCTTCTGAGTACGGACCCCAACTACCTCAACCACCAAGTTGTCTTTGCCCTATTATATTTATACATACCTTAGAATTAGTTTTTTCTGGCACTTTATGAATAAAGAAATAATATTATTAGTAATAAAAATATTTTGCCCATTTTAATCAAGATAGCAGCTTATACATATGACACGTCACATATGGTCCTTTAAGGAACAATTATTACCTCTTACAATCTTTCTTGAGGGGAATCCGGAAACGCAGTAAATAAATTACTTGATCTCAAATATATTTGGGTCAGTACCAGGCTACAATTTTTCGAATTAATTACTACTACATTTGAGTATATTTTTTTAAATATAAAGGTTTTTACATCTTCTGAGAACAAAAAATAAAAAAAGCTTTAAAAAGCTGTGTATACTTGTCTTTTGTAGTGACTGGCAAATACGATCATGCAAATTGCTGTTGAGCTCACATACTGTGGAACTGGTAGATTTTTTTCACATGTGGTGTTGTGCTGAATGGAATCATTATTCTCCTTGTGGATGGTTCAGAAACCATGTTTAATGATTTATTTTCAACTGCAAATGTCTGTTTTATTCTCTTGTCTTGTTCATAATGCAGTCTATCCTTTTATATAAGTCTTTTCGCTTTCATTCAATCTGCATTTAAAGGTCATGCATCCTTAACTTGTCACTTAACTTGTGGCTGCTTTATTCATTCTTCTTTTATTCTGTATTCATCGATTATTTGTCACTTTCCTTCTTGGACACTCTCTATTGCCAAGCACAGAAGAAAACTATTTATTTTTATGTTCTTTTATAATGGAACAATCAAACATCTGCTTTTATTCTGATAATGTGGAAAAAGAGATGGTCACGGATATTCGAATATCTTTTCCCAGAGTGTAGTAAGATTAACTATTTCAGAAGAATCAAATTCGTTATGAGTTTTATCTTAAAAATATTATTTTTTGCTTAAATACATTTGCATTAAATATGGAAAAAAATGATGTATCACCAACAAAGATTACAAGTGCTGATATAAAAATAATATTTGTGTGTTCCACCAGCTACAATCAGTTCTTTTTCATCCACTGCTTTTATGGCAATGAAATTCATCAAATAATGTCAAGTTCACAAAATTGAAACAAAAAACAACTTTTTATTTTACAATTTACCAAATTCGCCATTTGAAAAAGTGTGGCCCATATTTAGGAAAATATGAATTCCAATGTTTTATGTTTTACTTTTCTAAACAAATAGATTTGAGGACATCCCTGCTGTGCACAGGTGAGTAAATTGCTTCTTCAGTCTGACTGACTCACCTGTGCATAGAAAGGAAATCACATATATAGTTGTGAGCAATACGGGTTGTTGCTAATGCTTGCAAACGCACATTGTGAGCCCGCCGCAACTGCGGCCTTCGCAAAGCGAGGGCTGCAGTTGTTGGCAAGGAGCACCAAAGGCGCTCCTTGCGCTGGTGGAGATGAGCTCCATAGGCGCTCATCCCTCTGACCCCGTACGACTTAGGCAGGAAGAGCCGCCGAAGGCGATCACTGCACTGGTGGAGATGAGCACCATAGGTTCTCATCCCTATGACCCAGCACACATTAAGCATCATACCAACGATCCGCGGGACTACAGAACAACAGAAAACTCAAATACACAATTCACAGTGAGAGACCCGTAGCACTTGCGTGAAAAATAGCGATCTGTAACACTTGGAAAATGAAACCGCCACTACAGAAAATGCTTGAGACCCGCCTAACACATAAACACTCGCCACCATTTTACAACACTACCTTACAACTACTAACATTACCATTCTAAAATACTGCATTACACAACTAAACAAACGGTTTGGCCTTGCGCACGCAGCCTATTTACACTGCACACTTGCCACATTGCTGACACTTTCTCCTCAGATCACCAACAGTCCACATGTACATTGCATGCTGCAGAAAAACAACAGCGATTGTTAGCTCTTCAGCATATTCATTCCTGGATATATTCATTAGAAATAAGTACAGTATATTCATTTAGTATTTAATTAATTAATTAATTATTATAAAAAAATTAATTTAGGTAAGAAATAAATGAGCAGAGGAGAGACTCGCTTTGCCAAAGGCACCCAGCGCGGAGCTCACAATCAGTGCCGAGGGTTCTCATAAGAGCAAAATTACACAAGGGGAGAGGCTCGCAATCAGCGCCGAGGCGCTCAGAGTGGGGCTTGCAATGTGCACCTAAGGTGCTCAGACAACTAAAAGTACATGAGAGGTGAGGCTTGCAATGAGTGCCGAAGGCACTCAGAGGACTAAAATCCTTACATTGTGTGCGAAACAGCATTCCCAGCCTTTCAATTTTATTGATGGGCAAGTCACTAGTCCTCAAATAAAGGCCTTTTTTGGGGTGGACCGAACTTGCTCACCCTTGGTGTAGAGGAGAGTCATTTCAAATGGCCACTATGATTCTGTAGTTTGTAACACAGTTTAACTCTGGTTCATGCTCTATCTCGTTGTGTGGCCATTTCCCATGTCTATCTGATTAAGCCATGTCTGACTGTTCCAAATATATATTTCATCTCTGATTAATCAACATGTTGTCAATTATTTTTTTCTAAAGAAATCTATATATTAAATGCTATATTTTGTAAAATAGTAGTACAACCTATCTTAAATATGTGGGCTAGGTGCCCTTATATCTATGTCAGATAAGAGACCATTCATTATATGTAGTGCAATTTAAAATTTCAAAAGGCATCGATCTATCTTGTAATGTATTACCACTATTCATTATTTTTAACTCAGGAATTGTCCATCAAAAATGACGGCAATAAAATGTTAAGCCTGGCAATGCCGTTTGCCACACAATGCAAGGCTCTTCCCCCTCTAACTTGTGTGCCTTGCGATGAGCGCCTTTGGTGCTCAAAGCAGGCCTCGCAATGAGCGCCTTTCGGCACTCATTGTGAGCCTCTTCCCCATCTACTTTACGGGCCTTGTGATGAGCTCACCCCACTCTCTCACCCCTGTGTCTCAATTCCCCCTCTACCTCCCCTGTGTTATTTCCCCCCCTCTCTCCCTCCCACTGTCTCTTTGTCTCCTCTCCCTGACCTGTGATTTTTCCCCTTATCTCCCTCCTCAACGTCCCTTTCCCCACCTCTCTCACCCCTGTGTCTCCCCCCCCTCCCCTGTGTCTCTTTTCACCCTCGTCCCCCTCTCCCTCCCCTGTGTCTTTCTCCTCCCTATCCCTGCTCTGTGCTGTACTGGTCTAACTTCCATTTTTTGTGTTACATCTTTACGGGCGCCATTTTTTTTCTCGCTTAGCCGTTTCAGATCTAAAAAAAACTCCAATTGACGAACAAATTAGCTTTTAACCTCACTTACAGGCTCCCTGTCTTTCCCCCTGTGCTGTGTGTGAGGTTGTCGGTTAATTTTGTAATCAATTGGCGTCTTTTGGGGACGTCGGAACGACGTCTGAGTTATGGCCTTGAAAAAAATGGAAGCTGTTAAATTCATAATTTTTTAAAAGTCTTGCCTTTTTCAGTTGTGTGACCCTCTCGATGATGCTCATTGCGAGCCTTTGTCTAAGCCTACAGCCTTTGGGGCTCATCGCGGGTCTCGCAATGTGCCTTTTCCTAAGTCGTGCGTGCCTCTCGATGAGCTCCTTCGGCGATCATTGCGCATGCGCAAGCCCGTAACTTTTAACATATCATTACTGACAAACTAGTAATTAGAACAACTATTATATGTGATGTTGGGCCATAGATTTTGCCCATATAATAACATTTATATGTATTTATTTAACAACCAAAGGGACATAGAAATAGTTATTTTTATATACAAAGAGTTTTTTTTTCCCCAGATTTAAACACTTATCAAGTATTGCAAATCAGATTTTGCATTTTTGTATAATGAATTCAAAGTAAATGTATTTACATGGTGAAGTTTCCGCTGCAGGGTACGCCCTTCTTAAAATCATACATATGTGATTGACTACCATTTTCTTTATAAATTCCTTTATTCCACCATCCAGCAATGTGCCTATTCCACGTGTACAATGCAGTGTCTCTGACTTAGATGTTTTCATATTACAGTTTGGTAACCTCTTAAATTTCTTTTATTACTGTTCTCAAATGGATTTAAGCTTTTGTAGACTCCATCATGAGACCTGGAAGATGTTAAAGCAGAAACAGAGTCAGAGTCACCCAATCTGAGACTGAACTACACATAAGGTTTGTTATATAGGCATGGTAACCTACATAGAGGGCAGCCTCTTTTAGCTCAATTGTGCCATTCACAGTGAGAAACATCCTGTAGTAAATCAGTCTGGTCTCACTTGAAAGAGTTCTCCAGCCCCAAAATACCAGGCAATTCTACCCTGAACAGGAAAATCAGCAAACCCCAGACATATGTTTCAGCCTCTCTTGGGCCTCATCAGTGATTTGCAGCTGTACACTCAATGGCACAGTGAGCAAGGAATCCATGTCTGGATGCCCTCTATGACCATTAGGGAGACCAAGCCTCAAGGGTCATTTCCATACAAGCAAAAACAAGGTGAGATGCTCAATTTGAAAATGCACAACATCTAAGTAGGTTTGTTCCACAAGCGTGGTAACGTACTTCAAGAGCAACACTCTGGAAGATGTACAGAAAAAAGTGATGTTAACAGTACTGTGAAGAAATGAAGACTGGATTTACACTTTCTGCCAGTTTTACAAGTGCATATATTTAAACTGTCTGCCCAACTCAAGTCTTTTTAACCCATCTGTGGCTGATCCTCATGTCTGTTTGATTAACCCTTGTATGGCAAATCCCTACATTTGTCTAACGTCTATTCCGTTGTCCACAAGCCTGATTAGCCCATATGGAACCTATCTTCATGTCTATCCATCATGGTTGTCAAAATCTTAGAATGTATTTTGAGGATTTAAGTATACATGTTATTAGAATATTTAAAATGTATTAATGAGGGATATAGTGATCTCATTTAGGGAATAAAATGAACAATAAATTAGTCGTTTAGATGTTTCTTGTGGTGGAATTAGTGAATCAATGAGTGAGAACAGTTCAGTGCTAAAAAAGCTAATTAGGTGCAAGTTACTGTAGCCTATATGGAAAAGAGACTATTATAATTTGTAATTTCCATGGCTGACAAAGGTCAGATTTTGAAAATGTTCTATTGGTGACACCAGCAATATTTATACAATATTTGGCTGAATTTGAAGAATTAAGGAAAGTATATAATGTAATATGTTCACTAAGAGTAATTGTGAGAAGTTGTAATTTATAAACAATATTGACATTGAAAAACATATTATGTGTGGTGGTTTTGTTTAGAGAAGTAACAACTCTCATTTGGAAATGAGCATTTCATACAGAGGCGTAACTGAGATTGTTTTTCATAAATAAAAAAGGGAGATCAATACAAGAATGATAAGCCAACAAGGAGGGGTAACAGAAATAAATGTGCCAAATAATGTAGGACCCTCACAACCATATTGGTTGTTTGACTGTCGCTTTATAATTAACATTTTAAATTATCATTAATAATAATATCTGATTAAAAATGATGAGGAACAGAAATTATCTGTAAAAGAGTAGTAAGGCATGTGTAATATAGCCACTGGATAAATGTGACCTACTTGCTTTATTTGGAATTATCCGTCCATGACAAAATGTGGATTTTATAAATTCATGTAAGAGATACATAATATATATATATATATATATATATATATATATATATATATATATATATATATATATATATATATATATACAGCCTTATTAAATTGCAATTTGGCCAAATTGAATAGGGCTGTATATAAGCACAGAGCATATGTTTTTCCAGAAGTGTTTAGTTCGTGAACTTCTATCCAAAAGCAAGGTCTTCACTAACTAAACACTTCTGTAAATATGCTCTGTGCTTATATTGAGCCATAATCTATTGGCCGAATCGCAATTTAATAAGGCTGTATATTTGCAAAATGTTTTGTTTTGTTGAATGAGAATCTTTTGCTTCAAGCGAGGGCTAGTATATTTGCAATTTAATGGACTGATGTTTGTCCTAGAAAATATATGATCCTGATAAAATAATCCTGATAAAATAATAATCTGTGTGTTTTTCTGGGGAGATAAGATTTTGTGAGGGCTAACATGAATTTGGGGGAAGAGTTAAATGGACCAATGTATTCAGTTTCAATAACTAATTGGCACAATCTTTTTAGAAAGCCAAAAATGTAAATAAAAAAGAGCTTTTACATTTTCAACATTTATATGCAGTTATTCATTGATGCAGGGGGCCATATTTTCTTATGAGCTGTTTCTGTGTGTCCTTCTAAAGTAATGACCTGTTGACAGCACTGGTAGCTGTAGCTGCCACATCGATATTGCAGACTGAATCTTCCTTTGCATTTAAAGTCTTCTCCCACTGCAGGAAGTTGAACAGCAAATTAAGTTCAAAGGATTATCTAAAAATGTTTGACCACAGTGGTCAAAGTCAAGTGTCCTTTGAAGGACCACTGCACAATGTAACAAAGTATTTGTATGAAGTGTAGTTAAGGGCATAGTTAAGCAAGAAAATAATCTTACATCTAGTTTTTAATTAGAAAAATAATTGTTGATGCCTCTATTAGGCTCTGTAGGGATCCATGATACCTTAAAATGTTATATTTGTGATACAACATTTACATTTCTGAAAAAATATGGTTGCATTTCCTGAAACAAGGAGTCTACTTCTGGGCCAGTAAGGGAAAGGGGTGTAGTGTCAATTTCAATCTTATCCAATTACAAAGGCTCTGATGCCTCCTTCCTCACCCCTCTCTCTGTTGTTAACCAAAACACACACCTTCATGATTCAGCTTTCATGAGGTAATGAAAGAAATACAAAATGGATTCCTGTACTCATAAATTCAGATTTTACCAAACAAATGTTTTTTGCCCATGGCGTACACAGCTGCAAATATTATTAGTTTAGCACATATTTGACAAGCACGTTTCTTTTTTCTTAAACTGCAGTGGTCCTTTAAGCCATGCATATTTATACCATGAGATTTCTTAGTGCAAAATAATAATAAAACCTCCTTATTGATCTTTTTCTCTGCCAGCTGTAAGAGCAGCATTTTATCTTTATTTAGATGGAAGAAATGCTGCCTAGTTCAACATATTCCAAGTATGAACTCTCAAAATGCACATTTAAATGAGGCTTGTTGGAGTGTAAACCATTTCAGCTTTGCCCTGGGCTGTCTAGTTCGTTAAGGTTAGTGAAGAGCAAAAATAGCTGAGACCTCAGTAGAATCAGTCCTGTGGGGGGGAACATAACAGTTTAACAATGAGCATTTCTATACGCAAATGACCCTTAAATAAGTTATGTCCTGTTTCTTAAAGCCATTACTAAACAACCACCTGCTTGCGTTCATATTCGGAGCTAGTCTGCCTTGCCATATGCAACTCCTCTAGTGCTTTATTTAGCAATCTGTTTTAGCCGCGCAAGGGAGCTAGCAAATTATGTATTGCTCATTTTGTCAGAGTCATCAATGATGACAATTCCCGCATCAAGAGACTCATTTTATGCTGCAGATGTTTTTTACAAATAAAACATAAATCATAGTTTTCCAGTGTCTCGGAGATAAAAAAGAGACTCATTTAATTTTTGTTGTTGTTGGTATATGTGAACATGTGGGCTCCAGAGGGTCCCCACTTCATGCGTCTAATTCTGAGGTCTGTCTGCTGCATTGATTTTACACTATGTCAGGGAATCTGATATAGTACATTTTGTTTCTAAAATCAGTGGTTCCCTATAATTTACATTTTTGGCTGACAGTTTTATGCTGCAGAAGTACATTTTATTAGTCCCAAAAATGTATATATAGACAGACTGAAAATGTACATATGTAGTAAATATCCCTTCAATTATGCAGCCTCTGTAAGCGGCACTAATGTTCAATGCTAAAGATGACATTAACAATCCCTAAATAAAATCTGTCCCTTGTGGCATTTCTGTCTGTGACTGCCAGTTAGTTTATACTTTGCTTCATTCCAGAGACAGGACGGCATTTTGAATATAAGTGAATAATAAAGTCTAGGGAACTGAGTCACTGCTGCATTTCTATGTGCACTTAGGATTGTCCTCATTTTAACAGCAATGAATAAAAAGCCTGAAATATTTGAAATAAAATACACGATGAAGATGCCCAACAACAAGGCTGAGCAGTGAGTCATAAAAACAGATTTAGTTACTATAAGAACCTATATATACCCTCAACTCCACTGGGGTGAGGGAAACTACATTGGATCAGTTTATGACATTGTGCATTGTGCAAAGTCCCAGTAATCACAAGTACACATAAAAATACATATACCGGTAATTGCTATTGGTTGCTATCAAATATTTTGATTAAATTTGTTAGATCAGGGGTCGTCAACTTTTTAATATCTACTGGCCACTTTTGATGGTAAAATGTATTTACCGCCCACCAAAGCTGCAGTAACTCAATTTATCTAATTTCTGGTTACATAAATAATATGACGCTATGTTTCGCCCTGTGCCTACTAGGTAGTGATCCGGTCCTGACTGCTGTCCCTTGGCTCTCTCACCAGCTCTAAACCAGCCATGCATTATGCTGCGTGTCTCTGGCGTGTGACGTCACTCATCAACGATGCCACCTAGGGATTACCCTGCTACCCACCATGAAAGCTTGAAGCCCACTAGTGAGTGGTAGGGACCAGGTTGACTCCCACTGTCTTAGATATTGAAATGGACAGTTACCTGTTTTAAACATAAATAGTGCAGGGCCTCTCTCTCTCTAACTCTAAATTATCAAGAGCCATTAAAGAACCACTGTTCAATGAAAAAATATATAAAAGTGCTAGCTTAACAGCATGATTAAGCAGGAAAAATGTCATTAAGCATCAATTTAAGTTGACCTGGAGGCAGCCATTATACTTTGGTGGAAGTGGCAAACTTCTACATGCTATTTTCACTGTTTTGACATTACTCTTGATTTCACACTCTTAACCATTAACCAAATCCAATAGGAAATCTTATCTTTTCGATTATCCAAAAATATGAAATGTTCTCAAACAAGATACAACCAAAATTCTATTTCACTTACTGAAACTCTCCTTCAAGTCCCCAATCCAAGCAAAATTCAATGCTTCTGCTAGGCTTTGTCATCTCACCAGATATTCCTGTTTGCTGGTCCACTCTGCCAACCCTTTTCCGGTTTCAAATATAATCTAGGACTATGTTCAAAATCTTGACTCGCACTTACAAAGTTTTCAACAATAACACACTCTCCTATATATCACATCTGATCACCAAACATTTCTCTTAATGCTCTCTTCACTCTACCCATACCTTATTCTTCTTTCACAAATCATTACTCCATCAGAACTTCTTCAACTCTTTTTGTACCTTACAATTATTTTAGATCAAAAATAGGAATGCACTATAAACTCCCTTCTTAAGTAGCTATATTTTAAGGCTATCTAATATAACCTGTTATTGTAGCTATGTGCTATTGAAGAGACACCTGAATACCTAAAGGCTACCTGCATATCTTTATCTGAACGGCAATCAGGTAGTAACAGGCACATATAGAGAACTGTGATCATATCTATATCTTTCTCTATGAATAATTTCCTTTTACAATCTGTACCCCTATCCCCATTTACTTAATATTTCCTCGATTTCATAATGATTTTAGTCTTATACAAGTATACAATAAATGTATTACTTTTATTGTTTATTTCTTTCAAGTACTCTTGGCTCACTTCAAGTGAAATAATCTGTGGTCAGGGAAGGAGAGATGTAGGAATAATTGCCCAAGACATAGGCACACCAGATGGATGGTCAGCAAAGGATGGACCTGGTCATACTGGTGGTATGAGTGGAGTCACAGGCCCAAGGGCAAGCACGGGAAGTGCTGGATCCCCTGGCATTGTCATGGGGTCAGGAGGCAGTTAAAAAACACAGGGCCCTAAACTATTTTCATAACTAGTTGAGAGTACTCCTTAACACCATCCATGACTGAGTCACAGGTGATGGCCCACAATCCTCTGTGTATTTCAACGAATGGGAAAAATTATTGGGGGGCAGGATGTCCACAGTAACAGTCATTGACATCACAGACCAAGACACTTGAGGTCAATATTTGTACCACAAATCATTACACAAAATAAACCATTTGAAAGACACAGGCTTTCATTCCATGGCTCCCTTAAACATTTTTGGGAGGTTGACTAGTAGCTACAGGAATTTTGAAAAGATAAGTACCGGTGCTATTCTCATGTTCCTGGAAAAAACAAATGCGGAAAAACTTACAGAATCACACCCAGAAAGTTTTTTCCTGGAGGTTTCTTGATCGAAAATGTGCACTCAGCCGGCATGAATCTGAATCGCAATAGTTTCCATAGCAATGCTACAGAATGGTACCCACTAACTTCGACACGCAACACTATCCATAACATCCACCCTTATTTCTAGCTATGTATGAAAACCCATTCCCATGGTAGGGAAGAAGTGAAATAATAATATTAAAATAATACAGGGGTTTTATGACTCCACCACCTATGATGTTGCCCTTTATGAGCTGGTTATTCCCCCTTAATACCTGCTACCCCTATGAGCTGCGTAACCCTCAGAATTCCCCCATAATACCCACCACCCCTATGACCTAGGTATCCCCTGGGATTTCCCCTTAATAAATGTTAAAAGGATAGATAATGTTTATTTTCCACCTTTTAGTTTTATTTTGTTATTTTATGTAGTATATTTTATGTATTTAGAATTAGAGACTATGAACCCCCATGGGTCCATTGGGGTCCAATATGGAACCCTATGGTGGTAGCAAGGGTGCAATGAGGGTCCATTAGTATAAAATGGGGGTCCATTGGGAAACTGTGGTATAAGGGTTAATATTAGTTGCCACAGGGTCCATAATGACCCCTGTGATAGAGGGGTTAATTGTGAATGCTATGTCCATGTGGACCCCATAGTCATAGTTTAGAATACCTATGAGAATCCTATGAGCTACCCCAGTTCATAGGGGTGGTGGGTATTAAGGGGGATCATGGGGATCCCCTGCCTCATAAGCGGTAACACTATTAACCGCCATAGTTTTGTCGAATTTGAGCAATACATTTTTATTTTCGATGTCTTTAGTGTTAGGTACTATAGGGTTCCTAATAAACACTCAAGGGTGTTAGGGTCCATGGACCCCTGTGTTGTTAGGAAGGGTGCAATAGGGGTTCTGGGGAACCAATGGTATAGGGGTTAACTTTATCTGCCATGGGGGTCCATGAGCACCTCATGGTTATAGCTTAGTATACCATGGGGGTCCGTTGAAATTCCCATGTTATAGAGGTTAATATAAGGTGCCACAGGGTCCACAAGAATACCGACGGTATAGGGATTAATTTTGTGTCTTATGGGGACACTTATGGTCATAGCTTGATTGAGATCCCCAAGTTGTAGGGGTTATTAATAGGTTTCACAGGGGACCATAGGGACCCCCATGGTTATACTTTAATCAAGGGAACCCCTGGTTTATAGGAGGTAGCGGTCATAGAAGGTAGTGGGTATATAGGTGGAATCCCGGGATCCTTTGGCTCATAGGGGTTATATTGAGGGAACATCCGGGTGATCCCTTGGCTCATAGCGGGTAGTGAATATGAACCGCAAATCCCTGGGTATAGTGGGTAACGGGTCATAGTCCCTTGCAGTTGTTTTTATTAATATTTAATCCCTTCCCTGCCATGGGAAGGATTTTATATAGATAGGGATAAGGGAGAATGTCAGGGCTAGTGCAGTGTGTTAGTGGGTTCCATTCTGTAGCACTGCAATGGAGACAGATTAGAGCTATAGAGCTCCTGGCAAACCTCCTTATTATTATTATTTCCTTTATTTGTAATGCGCCAACATATTCCATAGCGGAATACAGGGGCTCAAGACTTAACAATATTAACACAATGAAACTTAAAACGTACTTGTTTAAGCCATAGAATAGCTCTAGTAATTTGCTTTTCAAAATTCCTGTTGCTGGAAGACAATAATTATTACGGGTTCCAAGGCATGAAGGCCTCGGTTCTTTTCTTACGGGAACTATGGAATGGAAGCTTAGATGTTTATTGCAGTACATATTTTGAGTGAAAAGATAAACATCTAACTTTGAGAAAAAAAGCCCCTGCAGCCGATTTGCGGGTACACCACAAAATACACCTTTCCATTAGCATGGGGCCATATTATATTTATATATGCATATATATTATTTTTTTCATGTATTTAATTAAATTAATTAAATAGATGTGACAAATGTACTGATATATTTAATATATACAATTGTGTTTATTTTGTTTGTATATATATATATATTGCATTAGAGAAGTGGTTCCCAAACGTTTGCGGTTCAAGGTGCACTTGATGTTCCAAGATTTTTTCAATGCTCCCTGAGTCAAACTATAGTTCTATATATTTGATATATTTGGTGTAATTTTTTACAAATGCTTAGAATATTTTTTAATCTGTTTTTTCTCTGAGGTGCACCATATGGTGCAAAAAATATCACAAAAATCACAATTTATTGATGGGAATAATTAGTGAGACGGATGAGCCTGTTGTTCTCTGCACATCTTTTCAATTCTTGGAATCAAACTGCATACAGCCACCCTCATTTCCTGTTCTACATTGATTTTCATACAGTGTTTGGTTTTTTATCACAGCAACAGCTGAAAACCCAGCTTCACATAAATATGATATCACAAAAGGAATTAGTATTCGCTAAGCTTAGGAGGGGATATTCATCTTTTACTGAACTTTTACTGAAAATTACAATTAATTATAATTAAAATACTTGCCTCATGTTGGCGCATCATACCATAGAGATCTTAAGGATACGCGAAACGACATGTCTTCTACATGACGCACTCGGCAATGTGGGGGGCATTTGCTGCGCCCCTGTAGGCCAGATATGGCCACGGCACACAGTTTGGGAACCACTGCATTAGGGCATTTGTTCCTAGTCCACATGGTTTCCTGATATGTATAAACCCCTGGAATACTGGGTTGTGTGTTAGCCTTGAAGTTGTGTAATGAAACGGACATAATAAAAAATTATCATCAGCCTTATTAAATTGCAATTCGGCAAATTCTAAAGGGCTCTATATAAGCACTGAGCATATTTTTTTTACAGAAGGTTTTAGTCAGTGAACTTTTATCCAAAAGAAAGGTCTTCACTTACTAAAAACTTCTGTAAAAAAACATGCTCTGTGCTTATATAGAGCCCTTTAGAATTTGCCGAATTGCAATTTAATAAGGGTGCATATGTGTATATTTGACTAAGTGTCAAATAATAATGAACATTCAACATTTTCTATTGTTTTTTTGGTCCTATGCTTTTTTTTAACTGCTCCTGCAGCACCCTGCAATAATTTTAAACTGTTTGCGTGTGGTCTGTGTTACCCCTAATATTTTCTTCAGTTTGTTGTAGTTATAGCCCTGCCCTATTTTGCGAGTGATCCATAGTATTATTAGCATAGGGTTTTAGTGTAAAAGTCTAATTGAGTAATTTGTAATGTTTTGGCAGTGCAAAACTCAACTGAAAAGTTTCATGTAATTTTCAGCTCTGGCTTGCCGCAGTTATTCGTAGCAGTTCTCTCGCAATGATGGGTGATTAACATAGCTCGGGAGATTTACTTTGCTCTTAAACATAATGTAATCTGTGATATAGGGGATTAGCAAAGATGCCTAACTTGTTAAATGTTTCATTGATGCATTTTATTTATTTTATGCTTAGTAGGTTTCATACAGAACTGGATTAAACCCAAGTGTTATTTTTCTTTAGTTACTATTTTTAAACCCTGGAAAAAAATCTTTTTCAGGAATTTAGCAGGCCATTCTTCTATAAATAAACCTAATTATGTTAATACTGAAGGTTGCTAGACTTTGCAAACTAATTACAAATTGAATTACAAATTGAGTTAAAGAGTATTTAAATAGACTATAAGGTATCTTTCATTGTTGAGTGGTTTTGAAGAATCCAAAATGTGTTGTATGAAACAGTTAATAAAGAGCAAAGCTGAAGATATTTTATTAATAATGGATACTTTAAATTACCAAGCCCAATCAGTTTAAAGGGGGATGTGAATTAGACAATGCAATTTTTCCTCTCTAGGTTCCTCATTTAATCGCGACTTGGCCAATTGAATAGGGCTCTATATCAGAACAGAGCATATTTTTTTACAGAAGTTTTTATTTAGTGAAAACCTTGCTTTTGGAAAGAAGTTCACTAACTAAAACATCTTTAGAAATAATTGCTATGTGTTTATATAGAGCCCTATTCAATTAGCTAAATCGCAAGTAAGTAAGCCTGTTTGAGTAGATGTTTATTTCATGCTGACCATAAGCTATGTTTATTTATATTATGCCAACCACTTATTAAAGCCTGTGAAAGCATACAAAGGCTCCAGAGTCCTCCATAAAGAGCATAAAAAGTTGGATAAACAGAGCGTTGATCCCGCCAGAAGGGGGCGCTCTGCCACAGTTGGTGTCAGAAGTGGGATGCTAAATTGTCTGTATTAAGAAGACAGCCCACCTTACAAGATGTCCATGGAGGAACTAGTGAAAGCCCTGGTAGATGCCACTACACGCCAGAAAGTGGGCGGAGCTTGTCAGCAGGAATGGCAAAAAGTAATTGCAGCGGACGGAGCCCATGCTGCAAAAGAGGGTAAACTAAGAGGTGCTGCTGCATGTTTTGGAGAGGTAACAGAGAAGTGGCGGCGACAAGCAGAGGAGGGAATAATCTGCATGAGAGAGGCCACAGAGAAGTGGCAACGACAAGCAGAGGAGAGAATAATCGGCATGAGAGAGGCCACAGCTGCTCAGCAAGAGTACAATAGAAAGTGGGCCATCCAGTTAGCCCAGAGTGAAGCTATACTGGAAAAATATAGAAAAGATGCGGCCAGAGTTAGAGCCAATGAACTTCTTCTGGAGCTGACAGAGGATGATGATGTGATCATATACCTCACCATTTTTGAGAGAACAGCCATTAGGGAGGCGTGGCACAAATGGTACTGGGTCAGCCTCATTGCCCCGTATTTGACGGGCGAAGCTCAGAAAGCTTATCTGAGCTTGAATGAAGAAAAGAAAGAAAATTATGATGACCTCAAAGCTGAGATCCTTGCCAGAGTTAGAGTTACCCGGGATGTCAGAGCACAGAGAATCAGTACCCAGAAATATAAGAACAAAGAGAACCTGAGTTGTAATAAGGCGAAGTTACAGTACTGAGGGGAAGTCTCACAATTTGGACAGGCCCCTACCTCTCTGTGGGAAAAATCTGATAATAGAAGATGGAATACCGAAGAAGAGCATGCCCATCCCTACCACAAACCAGTGTACGGGGTCCCTGATGAGAGGATGAGGAACGACTCCCAGAATGAACAGAAGGCGTACTTTACAGCCAGCATAAAGGCGCTGGGGGTGCAACAAGCTAGCCGGAGAAGTGCTCCTATACTTCAAGCACACGAGAAAGGTGTGACTGGCATGACAAGGAGAGATTTCCATCCAAATATTATGGACACCCCATTGGAGCTTGGCGTTGAGAAGTCATTTGATGATATTGTCAAAGATAGACAAGCAAGGAACTGGCGGGCTGACAGAGGAGCAGGCGCAGAGACGGCAGGAGCCGGCGCAGACACGGCAGGAGCCGGCGCAGAGACGGCAGGAGCCGGCGCAGAGACGGCAGGAGCCGGCGCAGAGACGGCAGGAGCCGGCGCAGAGACGGCAGGAGCCGGCGCAGAGACAGCAGGAGCTGCTGATGAGACTGCAGAGAAAGTGAAAAAGACTGCAGGAACAGCTGACACGGTGAAAGAGACCGATGAAACGGCATACACGATTGCTGGGAAAATAACAGAAACCGCTGAAAAAGAGATGGCAAAAGAGACAGAGGAGTCTGGAAAAGACCTTTTGTCCCTGAAGCAAGCTAATGATGATTTAAAAGCAACTAAAGTTGTGAGCCAAGAACAAGGACAAAGGGACAGACACAGTCACCTGCCCGGGGTGAATACTCCTGAGGTGTCTAGACAAAGAAAGTGCCTGATAAAGATCTCTGATTCAGAGAAAGAAGAGATCAAACAAATGAATAAAGCCAGTGTTTTTACAAAAGAAGAAGTAACTGGAAGCCTTTCTAAAGAGAAGACAGATGGGCAAGTTACTACTAAAAGGAAGGGTATCCGGAAGATGCCTAATGATATTCCTGAATGGAGAAGGAAGACTTTGTTGGAAGACTACAGAGTTTCCTACAGGAGTAAGTTACAGATGCCTAGATGGAACCAGAGGAGGAGTCCTCCCAGGTATAAGCTGAAAGAATCCGTTGTGTGGGAGCTGCAGCACAAGGATAAACAGGAGAGGCAAGATCTCCTCCCTAATTATGCATCTCAGAGAGAAGGAGAAATCACCATTTCCAGCTCTCAGCCACAAGAGATAGAGGAATCCCGTAAACAGAGGAAAACAACTGTAATACAGAGGGAGCTGCTATTTCATGCTCCACAAATACAGTGTGATGCATCTCCAGAAGAGACTAACACTGACCTCCAGAACCTGTGTACTCAAGACGCTACATTAAATGCAGAACGATGTTCGCAGGAAGCTCATGAACCGGTAGGAGAATCTATACCGACTTCCGAGCCAGAAGAGTCCGCAATGCATGAGCCAATCGCAGAACCACCAAAATCAACCCAAGTGCCTGAGATGTCTGCTCATATGAATGAGCATCCCATAAATAAAGAGTCTTCTGATAGTGGGGAACAGGTTATGGACACTCATAAGTCACAGACCATATCAGCTGAAACTGTATCATCAGAACAGTTATCTGAGACTGTATGCACAGGAGAGAAAGAGTCTCATGAAGAAAAATTGGCAAATGTGCAATTAACAGAGCAGAAGACACCAGATATAGATTTAGGTAAACAAAGAGATAAACAGCAAATCCATCAGGATACAGATAAATATGAATCAGGACAAGATGGTCAGGGGGTAGAGCCATCCCAGAAAGAAAATAAATCTTCTTCTAACCCTGAGGTTGTGAATAGTGACTCGGCAACAAAAGAAGTGCATGACCCATCTGCCCAAAGCATTTCTGAAGAACAAGTGCCAAACCATGAAACCGCGGCTGAAGAATTAGAAAATGAGTCCTCTGAGCCACAAACCAATGACCAACAAGTAATCCATAATGACCACTCTATTAAAGAAGAAAATTTAGAAAATGTTCATGAAAAGCTGACCGCCTTGGAGGCAAAGCTATTAGAGAAGTCACTAAAAGAAGAAATAAAATGGGTGAAGGCTGAGGATGCAGAAAATAAAAATGTTGTACAGGAATTCAGGATACAAGAGGCTACTAAGAAGTATACTAGCCTGTCTGTTGGTAGTCAGCTGAACGTTGCTAAACAGCTGGAGTTATTCCAGGAAAAACAAGAGTCTGAGAGCTTCTTTCTAGCAAAGACGGAGAGCATGCCTACTCTGCACAGAAAGAAAGATGAAGTACAGACCCCAGAGCAAGACGCAGCCGTGAGAGGGGGCCTAGCTTTGGAGTCTATAGCGGATCCTGGACCAGAACAGAAGCAAGGTGCTTGTATGAAGCTCATACGTTCTGGTGAGAATTGTCAGCCAGACAATAGGAGCACCTGGAACAGAGGGAGCCAGGAACAGAGGGAAGAAAGACAGCCCAGGAAGATGCTGTTGTATAATGAAGTTGTACGGGATGCTACTGATGAGCCTACAAGGGGAGAATTGGAGACCCTACAGAATGGACTGAGAAAGAAAGCACGACAATCTCAAGAGGTCACAAAATTTGGCCAAGAATTGTACTCGGGGAGGGCAGCTGACTCTCTGATATTTGAGCCCTACACTAAACCCCATCAGGTTGTAAGGAGGGAGCAACTAAGTGATCTGCTTGATACCCCACAGAAGTCGCTTGGACATGAAGTGAATAAGCTGGCATTCAGTCTGCTTCTGAAACTGGAGAAGGAGGACCAGACCCTGCTAAGCACTATAGAGGAGCTAAGAAATGCCCTGGGATCTACTGAGGACATCGCCACAAAGGCCCTGCAAATGGAGACAGAAAACCAAAGACAGAGCATTCAGAGCAGCCAACATCTGAGTGATGACCTAATGAAGGAGAAATCCCAGCTGGAAAAGATCATAGAGACGCCTCGTGAGAACTCCGTGAGACAAAGATCTCAAATTGGTGCTGAAGCAAGGATGAAAGATATTGAAAAAGAAAATAAAATTCTGCACAAATCTATTAAAGAGACTGCAGAGTTGAGAGCAAAGAGAGAACATTTAGCAGACGAATTAAAAGAGAAAGTAGAAGCCAAGATGGAGGGTGAACTGGCAAACTGTAGGCCTCGCATTAATGATTCAAAGAGGATAAGTCAGAGCCGCGAGAGTGAGATGATGGATCTAGAAGAAAAGATATATCGGGTGGAAGATAAGGTCACTGAAACCCATAATATCTGTGATTCACCCCAAGGGAAGAGACGGTATGGAGAAGTGCGTTCTCATACAGTAGTACGACAAGTACTTTTCAAGGGTCCCTGGAGGAGGGCACTCGGAGTGACGGGCGCGCCGGTGTCCTACCCACGATGTGTGGGCAATGTCCCTGGTGGTGCAAACAAGAGAGCGCTTCAAGATGAGAAAGCTGATAAAGCAGACGCTTCAGCACTATTGGGAAGGTCTTACTGGCGCAAGAATGGCCGGACGGTAGGATGGTGGCATAAACGGCCTCACGGCGTTGTCGCCCAACCCTATGGTGTCGAGCTGAGGGGGAGGAGATGTGATGGTTTGCCCCCAGAAGCCAGTGTGGACGCAGCGTTAGGAAGAGGACTAATCCCTGAGACGTTATTATTTACACCAGGAGCTACGGAGTTAAGCTTGAGGTGTAATCAGGCCCAGCTGGAAGTTTCTTTAAAAGGCCTCCTGAAGCAACCAGCAGGGGGTTTCAGGCTGGGTGTGGACCCAGAGAGCTCCAGAGAGCGAGCGAGCAAGCGAGCACCAGAGACTGAGAAGCAAGTGTGCCAGAGCAGCAAGTGAAGCTGCCATTGTGGGATCAGGCTGTGTGACTACACCTGATTTAAAGGAGAACATTCGCTGCAAGCAGAAGAGGATCCATTGCAGCTAAGTGACTGGACTTAAAGGTACCACCCCTCTGTGATACAAAAGGTACTGTTTTTACCTGCAGGCCGATTAGCGGTCCCAGGGCTAGTCAGTGGCGTTCCTGCAAGTAAGTAAGCCTGTTTGAGTAGATGTTTATTTCATGCTGACCATAAGCTATGTTTATTTATATTATGCCAACCACTTATTAAAGCCTGTGAAAGCATACAAAGGCTCCAGAGTCCTCCATAAAGAGCATAAAAAGTTGGATAAACAGAGCGTTGATCCCGCCAGAAGGGGGCGCTCTGCCACAATAAATATATATATATATATATATATATATATACAGTATATATTGGACATATACAATAAATAGGGCAATACTTTAAGTAGATTAAAGTATTAAGGGATAAATAGATTAAGGTATAAAAAATATTTATAATTATATTTTTTCCATTGTAAACTTCAGCCAGTCCAGTGACAACCTCACCCAGTGTACATCCTGACACACAGAGCTAGAGCAACTGATTCAGGGTCCATACCTCTGTGTCAAGTGTAAGCATGTTGCTTTGAAGCTAATAGTGGAGAAGTTGAGAGGAGATTTGCATCACTTGGTTATTTTGATCCGCTGGAAAGGGAGTTGGTGCTTACTAAGCAGAAATTAGCCGGCATGGTATGGAGAGTGGAGCTAGGAGTATAATTGGGTTAAAGCTACAGTTTCTATGAGGATGTAAGCAGGAACTTGGACCAAGACAACTCAGTAGATGTACTGTATTGAGATTTTGTAAAGGCTTTTGATACAGTGTCACATAGGAGACTATTATACAAGCTAAGGGATCCAGGAATTGCAGTAAATGTCTGCTCATGGATTGAGAGCTGGCTAAACGGCGAGAAACAAAAGGTTGTTGTAAATTTGTCATACTCAGATTGGACTAATGTGGTTCCTCAGGTTCAGTATTTGATCCTATAATTTTAAACATATTTATTATTGAATTAGAAGTAGGACTGGAATCTAAAGTTGTGCAAAGTAGGTAAATCACAAAAACTGCAAAATTACAGCCTCGAAAACAATGACAGCATATGCCAAACCGCATTGGCAATGAGGTACAGGTGTTGCAAGTTCAAGTTTATCTACGGTGCCTTGCAAAAGTATTCACTCCCCTTGACCTATTTTGTTACATTACAGCCTTAAATTCAATGTTTTGTTAACCTGAATTTTATGTGATGGATCAGTACACAATAGTCTTAGTTGGTGAAGTGAAATGAGAAAAATATATACATAAAACTATTTTTTAGAAATAGAAAACAGAAAATTGGCAGGTGTGTATGTATTTATTTCCTTTGTTATGAAGCCCATAAAAAGCTCTGGTGCAACCAATTACCTTCAGAAGTCACATATTTAGTGAAATGATGTCCACCTGTGTGCAATCTAAGTGTCACATGATCTGTCACTACATATACACACCAGAGGCTGCAATACCTAAGCAAGAGGCACCACTAACCAATCACTGCCATGAAGACCAAGGAACTCTCCAAACAAGTAAGGGACAATGTTTCTGAGAAGTACAAGTCAGGGTTAGGTTATAAATAAATATCCAAATCTTTCACGATCCTCAGGAGCACCATCAAATCTATCATAACCAAATGGAAAGAACATGGCACAACAGCAAACCTGCCAAGAGACGTCCGCCCACCAAAACTCACAGACCGGGAAAGGAGAGCATCAATCACAGAGGCAGCCAAGAGACCTAAGGTAACCCTGGAGGAGCTGCAGAGTTCCACAGCAGAGACTGGAGTATCTGTACGCTCCATAGAGTTGGGCTTTATGGCAGAGTGGGCAAAAGAAAAGCCATTACTTTCAGCAAAAAAACTATTTGGTATGTTTTGAGTTTGCAAAAAGGCATGTGGGAGACTCCCAAAATGTATGGAGGAAGGTGCTCTGGTCTGATGAGACAAAAATTTAACTTTTCGTCCATCAAAGAAAACACTATGTCTGATGCAAACCCAACATATCACATCACCCAAAGAACACCATACCCACAGTGAAACATGGTGGTGGCAGCATCATGCTGTGGGGATGTTTTTCAGCAGCCAGGACTGGGAAACTGGTTAGTGTTGAGGGAAAGATGGATGGTGCTAAATACAGGGATATTCTTGAGCAAAACCTGTACCACTCGGCGTGATTTGAGACTAGGACGGAGGTTCACGTTCCAGCAGGACAATGACCCCAAACACACTGCTAAAGCAACACTTGAGTGGTTTAAGGGGAAATATGTAAATGTGTTGGAATGGCCTAGTCAAAGCCCAGACCTCAATCCAATAGAAAATCTGTGGTCATACTTAAAGATTGCTGTTCACAAGCGCAAACCATCCAACTTGAAGGAGCTGGTGCAGTTTTGCAAGGAGGATTGGGCAAAAATCCCTGTGATAAGATGTGGCAAGCTCATAGAGACTTATCCAAAGCGACTTGGAGCAGCGATTGCCACAAAAGGTGGCTCTACAAAGTATTGACTTTAGGGGGGTGAAAAGTTATGCACATTGACTGTTTCTGTTATTTTTTCCTAATTGTTGTTTGCTTCACAATAAAAAAAATAAAAATAAATCTTCAAAGTTGTGGGCATGTTCTGTAAATTAAATGATGCAAATCCTCAAACAATCCATGTTAATTCCAGGTTGTAAGGCAACAACACACGAAAAATGCCAAGGGGGTGAATGCTTTTGCAAGGCACTGTATATGAATAGGCGGACACGACACACAGTAGTTGTTAAATGCTACAAAAGTACATTCTCAAAAATTACAACAGAATTGAATCAGCAGCACTGTGCCCCAGACTCAACAGAAACTAGATATTGCGAGCCTTACAGAGCTGGGACAGAACTTCACAAACTCAAATAACCTGGTATAAGGAGCACAAAATATGAGCAATGTAAAAAAGACACATAATCTGATCAGTAATCTTTCATCAGATTTCCTACATCCGGATAAGTTTACATTTTGCATCTGGGGCTATTAAAACTGGATCTCAGGAAAGGGCAGACTTTAGATCTTTAAAAGCTTCCTCACCCTGTTTGCTCCACTTTACAAGCTCTAGCTTTTGTGAGATCTGTCAATGGGGCGATTCTAGTGGAAAAATAGGGAACAAACCTTTGGAAATACCCCACAAATGATGAAAAAGGACCTCACTTAGGTTTTCCTCAGAGGTTCCTTATTCTGGATTAAGTCCACTTTGTTAAGTTGTGGTTTGATCAAAACATTGTGGTTTGACCAAAAATCTTCCTAGAATATAGCCCAGATATTTAGCTTCACTAGATCCTACAGCCCATTTTAAAGGATTTACAGTAAATGCTGTCTGTCTCATGCATCCCAGTACTGCTTCCATATGTCTCTCAATCAGTGGTGTGGACGACTATATCAATATTCTGCTGCATACACACAATGAGAGCTTAATAATGTTTCCATTAGTTTCTGGAAAGTTGCCAGAGTTCCATTTAATCCAAATGGCAGAATTTGTATGGAAGTAGACCATCTGGAGTGGAAAATGCAGTTTTTCCTTTTGCTGCTTGTTTCTACCAATATCGCTTGGTTAAACCTAGTTATTTTAGCAATATTGCCTTTCTATAAGTTAATCTATTCTTGGGACGGAATAACCATCAAATTCTGACAATGAATTCAGTTTTTGGAAATCACTGCAGGATTTAACAGTTCCATCACAATAAGACTACACAATTCATCATGGGATTCCATGGTCCAACATTTTTTTAACTTTCATCCTTATCGCTAGCCTTCTAGCCTCAGGTTTAGCTCTTACCCTTATGCTTCATTTAGTAATAATACCATGGCATATGGCAGTAGTACGACCTGGCCGTTTAGAGAAATTGGCCTTCTTTTGTTCCAAAATAATCTTTTTGTTCAAGGGTCAGTTCCTCAGGTAAATATACTTTTACTTGTGCTGACTCCAAGGACTCTACACCGCAAACTCTTTCACTGTTATCTTGTAACCATTCAGCCAAACCCACATCTATCACCCTTGCTCTCCATGGTTTTAGAAGGTTTATGCGGTAGATCTGCTCTGGTTTCTGCCACTCCAATTGACTGACCTTATAGTTCACTTCTTCTATGGCCTCAATAATCTTTTAATGGCCTTGCTATCTTGGCAGAAGATCTAATTGAGGCTAGAGGTACTTCCCTGATATCAAATAACAGGTAAGGTAAAAGAAAGTCCCAGTTTTTCCCATCTTGTGCTAACACTCTTCAAGGTCCTATTTAATAGTTCTAAGAAGCGTCCATCTTTCTGTGGGTAGCAGACAGAGCATCTCAGAAATTTAGAGCCTCATTCAATTCGACTGTGGGAGATTTTTTCAGTAAAGTTTCACAGGTATTCTATGCAGTTCACTTGCAATATTACCAATCTCATGTGACATCCGTATATATTGTCTTGTAAGTAGCTTACTAAGACCTCCATTCAATTGCAACAGTTACAGAGTGATTAAATTGAACATGCCCGCAGCTACCTGGCCGAAAGCCTAAACTGTAAACCATGCCCCCGTAAGTAGCATTTCATGATCATGATCCATTAAGCAAGGCCGTAACTACCGATTTAGAAACAGTCAATAGTAAATGAGACTGTCATCATGACTTCAGTAAAACATGGAGATGAAACCACAATCAATTAGCGTCATATATGCGATCGGACTCGCAATCAGGCAATGTACAAAAATAATAAAAATGAATGACGATACTGTTCTAGTCCATGTGGGTGGCCTGATATGTATTAACTCTTTGATTACCGAGATTGAGATAACACAGAAATAAAAAGTAAAAAATTTTTTTTTTATTGCTGATTTGCGAGCTTGAAACTGTTGTGCAATTAATTATACTGTCTTTCATTGCTTTCCCCGTCTTTTAAAGTGCAGTATTGATTTTTTATTTGCATTTAAAGTGCTACAAACAGGTGTTTAACTCCCTTGCAAGTCCTATCTGGTACTCGTAGGATTTTCTTCTTCATTTGCCATTTGCGGGTTTGAAGGCAGTTGCAGGCCTAAAGAATTGTAGCAATTGAATAGAGAATTTTTGATTGTAACATTTATGGGCTTGAAAGATCAAAGGTTTAGATGGGTTGGAGTTGCGATTTTGACAACCGCAGGGATTTTCAGCCTGTAACCTGCAATTCGCTTGCAGGTAGCTAAAAGATGACAATTGAATAGCTAATTATTTTACGGCTCCATTATGGGCTCCTGTAACTACAATTTGCTCAATTGAGTGGAGGCCTAGGTGTTGAATTACTTATTTACCTGCAATATTGTACCAAACCAGGCATTTTTCCTAAATTACTGATGAGACACAGCTCTAGAAACAATACAAAATCAGAACATCATGATATTGTATATATATGAACAATGAATAAGAATACGCACCTATAAATGCAAGTATGTTTTTTGCGAGTAGTTAAATAAATGTGTTAATAGGGCTAGCCCTTTCCTAGACATTAGATCATATGTTTCTAATCCATATAGGTTTCCTGATAGGCATTGATCTCTGGGATCTGTGTTATCCTGGATGTTGTATCATGACAAGAACATAATAATAAAATTATCATATGTGCTTTCTGGAATGTTAAGCACCAAATTATTATGAACTTCCATGATTTTTAATATTTATCAGTGCTGAACTATATCTTTAACTGCTGCTTCAGCTCTCAGAAATGGTGTTATAACCATTTGTAAGTGGTGTTTAGTAACCATTCATTTTAACTGAATTTTTTTTTTTCCGGATTTACGAATCAGCATTAATTTGCGAGAGCACAGTAAAGTCTAAATTGAATAAGGATTTAGTGTAAAACTGAGAGTCACTAATAATATTTTGGATGTGAACAAATCAATGGGAAAGCTTGTCTGTACTCATTAGGGGTAGCTCTTTCGCAATCATGCTGAGAGAGGTGAATAGAATATTTAGGGAAAGTTACTGGGCACTTTTTGCCTGTATACCTTTACGAAATAGGGAATTGAATGAGGTCCCTAATTGGAAGGAACTTGCACATATCTTCTCAAAAGGCTCTTCAAATATTGGTAGTGGTATCGACAGGGTCCGCATACCTGGCATATTCGTCCCAATATGTTGTCACTCCCTAGATGTCCTCCAAGCAGGTTTTGATGAGCCAGGTCTTGGACTTTCCTTCTCTTTGTTTTAGGAACCAGAAGTTCCCTTAAAGCCTTGTCACCTGAAGGGACAATTCTGTAAAGAAGCTTGTTCTGTAGAATGAATAATGGGCCTGGTTTCCCTCTCTTCCAGGAACAGGTATTCTATTAGTTAATTTTGAGCATTTTGAACTAGTAGGTCAGAAGCTTGATCACATGCAAAATGATTGCTTTCAGAGGTAAACTACTATAAGGTCAAATATTCCTCTTCAGGTTCTCCTGCACTGGCCCGTTCTTCATCTTTATGATACATAGTTTCTTCTCTGTTAGCTTCTCTTCTTTCCTAAGCCTGAATGGCAGCTAAAGCCTCTCTAAAAGCATTTATCCTTATTTCTGTACCTGTATCTTTTTGGCCTTTCTTTTCTCCTCTTTTTTAAAAGCCTTCCTTAGTCCAGAGAATAGGTCATTTTCAAAACACCAAAAGTAAGATTTCTAAGCAGTCAGGGTTTTTGCTTCAGGCTTTTTTTACGGTTTTCCATTTGCGGTGGTGGAGGCTCCCACCTCGACTTAGTATCCAGAACTTAGGACTTAGAAAAAAACACATTGCAACCTCGCAAAAATATGACCTTAGCGCTCAAAACCTGCGGACATGAAAACTTAAAAAACACAATAAAAAAACACAACAAACACAGCACAAAAAGCTTACCCACAGCAAGGGGGGGGGGGGCAGGGGGGCACCCAGGACCTCTGAAAGTGAAGTTACACCTCAATTTAAGTAGAAATTCAAGAGGCGCTCATCACGGGGCTCACATTGAGCACCGAAGGTGCTCAGAGGAGCAAAAGTACACAAGGGTTGAGGCTCGCAATGAGCGCCGAGGTGCTCAGAGGAGCAAAAGTACATGAGGGAAGAGGCTTGCAATGAGCAGCGAAGGTGCTCAGAGGAGCAAAAGTACACAAGGGGAGAGACTCGCAATGAGCACTGAAGGGGGTCAGCGAGGGGCTCGCAATAAGCGCCGAAGGTACTCAGAAGAGCAAAAGCCTTACATTCTGTGGCAAGCAACATTGCCATGGCTTAAAATTGTATTGCCGTCATTTTGACAGCCAAGTCACTAGTATATAATAATTATGACTGATCTTGGTTGATGTACATTATGTCTGTATCAATATCTGTCAATGGTTAGATATTAATTTATTGATATACTGTGCAGTTGATACATCCTGTTCCTACAATTATGAAATATAATTCCAGTTAGAAGCTTCTTTCTGATTGATATTCTGTTAAAAATCACACCATCTATAACTGTTGCTTTTGTTTTTCATCATTGTATTGGAACACTCTTTGCCTTTTATCAGTGAAACCCTTATGTATTTATTATTTTTCTACATGTTCATGGGTTATAAATGGGTTTATATTTGAGTATGGAATAGATAAGTATGTTTTAACCCATATTATATTCTAAAAAGTTCTCTCTGCAATGCATTCTTCATTTTAATTTTCCTTAAACGTTACCTGTCTAGTTGTGTCCTGCTTGCTTTTCCTTTTTTATTTAGAACGGAAAGGGGGAAGAAAGTGAGAGGACAAAGAACGAATAGGATAGAGGGATGAAAGTGAGAGAAAAAGATATATAAAAATGGAAAGAGAAATTGAAACAGAACAAAGAGAGGAAACAGAGCAAGGAAATAGAGAAAGAAGAGATTGAGGGAATAGCGAAAATTATGAAAAGAAGTGGGAGAAGAAAGAAAAGAGAGAGTAAAAAGATAACTTATTTTATTCATTTGATGAAAACTAGTTAGGAATAAATGTACAGTACTTTTCAATATCATTTAAATATGGCTATAAACATCCTATAAATATTCATGCATATTTACTGGCAGTTCTTCATTTTTGTTGTAGTATGATGACCTACTATTTTTATGAATATTGAATATCCCATGCAGATTTCTGTTTAATTGCAAGTGATTAATCTAAACCACCCAGAAGGTAGAACTTGTTAAATATGTATTTATAAAGATTGGTGTGCATATTATCAGCCTTATTAAATTGCGATTCAGTAAATTTAAAAGGGCTCTATTTAAGTACACAGCATATTTTTTTACAGAAGTTTTTAGTTAGTGAACTTCTATCCAAAAGCAAGGTCTTCTCTAACTAAAAACTTCTGTAAATAAAATATGCTGTGTGCTTAATTAGAGCCTTTTAAATTTACTGAATCGTAATTTAATAAGGCTGTATATGCCCAAAGAGATATAGTAATGCAATGCACAGGTGCAAATATTCAAAAAACTGTGCATTCATGTAATAAAACTATATTTTTATTATTAGAAAGTCTCCTGAAATTACTTACAAATACTTTGAAACTTATACAAACTATACAATGTCTGCATATGATTTTATTTTTGATATTTTTGTGTGATTTGTCTTAAACAATGCTTTGCATTCCTTAATTTTTTGGGGATCAGGGGCATATAACTGGCCACCACTGATCAGTGTAGATAAGACTCTTGAAATGTCAAATTACATGGTTGTTTTTTTTCAAATATGGCATAATTTAAAAGTATAGGTAGTAACAAGTACTTTAGTTTGTATGTTATTTAAAAAATTGCATTTTCTTATTGTGTTTATTGTGATTATTATCTTTTAATCAATGATACCCATACCACTCAAAAACTGTTATCATTTGCTTTCAGTCTAAAGTCATATAAAAAATGAGCATGTGCATACCCAGGAGAGTAATTAGCCAAGTAAGCTTCTCTGGTGTATTTATTGTTTCCATTTTATGTGGCTTTAGACTGAAAACTAAAAAACATTGTTTACAATAATCACCCATAACAAAGCGATAACAGAGGACCCCAGTGAGTGAAATAGAGATGCTGATTGACAGATAAAAATCCAAATTTCAATAAAAGATTTCTGTAAAAAGATGCCTAATTTAAATTATGCAATTGATAAAGTGCTAGTTATTACCTATAGTTCTAAATCCAAAAATATGTGGAATATCTACTGTATCCCTTTAATTAAACTTAGTTTGTTTTAAAGTATATGTAAGTGAGGTGGGTTATGAATGCATCCTATAGAATGCATCATAACCCACCTAGCAAAAAAATGTTGCATGAAAAAATGCAAACATTTTTTGCAGAAAAGAAAAAAATGTGCTGGGGGTGATGTACACACCCCCAGCAACTGAGATTTGCATATTGGATTTTTAATGAGTTATCCAATATGCAGCACATGGTCATGCTGATTGGCTAAAGGAAAGGAAAGTGTCTGAAATCGTGTGACTTCCCACAGTAGGGCAGACTACAGGTGCTAACAGAGCATGTCTACACAATCCCCTGGCAAAAAAGAAACATTGTATAAGTTATGCTAATTATCCCTGGTAATTTCAGGGGGTGTCAACATTGAGAGAAAACTCATTGCAAATGCAAGATATACAGCAAACTGCAGGCTAATAACCCAGCTCATATACCTTTAATATAATGTTACATATACTCAGCATCATTAAACTGTATATCATGTTAAATATCAATATATAGTTGAGAATGAAGTTAGCAATGATTGGGTATAGAGAGAACAAAGATGCTGTGTGTTGATGGGTAGAAACAGTAATACTAAGGGAATAAAGAAAGATCAGAGTGGGAATGAGGGGGTAATAAGGGGGCACATTTGTATGCAGTCTTATTTGATGTCTAGTCTCTGAAAAAATTGTGGTACCACCAACAGTGCCAATTAAGAGCTCCCTCAGGAATTCTTGTGAGTGAAAAGCTCATGTAAACCCTAACGCTCAATCGCTACATGTGATATGTTCCCTGTTCTACATATAGCTCTATCTGAAATGCAATTGCATGGCCCATATAAGAAATCTACCCTGATCCTATGTATTCAACTACATTTTCATCAAGGAACCTGCATAAGCATCTAACAAAAAAAGAAAATTATGGTGTTGATGCGAAAACAAACATTTTTGTTACTTTATAAATCCAGAAAGAACCAACTCCCAAATGTTTCCTTCACATCCTCACTTTGAATAAAATATAGAGAGCTCTATGAGAGTCCTATATCATCTCAACCAAAGGATGTTATGCTTGGATGATGACTGCCTGAAACACCACTGAGGAATTTACGTGTAAATATTAGTAAAAATATAAATGACAGTAAATGTGAATTGAATATATTTTTCCTCTTCAACCTTCAGTATGTTTTTGTTATATCTTTTATTCTTACATCTCTTTTACATACTCCTATTACTTCTACTTCCTTTTTCAAAGTTTTTAATTCCCTTTCCATTCAAGGTAACAGTTGCAACCATCCAACCAAACTTTCCTAACTGAGAATTCTAAACGTGTCTGATAGTTCTCATGACAATATCTCTAATTCCTTTCTATAATTCCATATTACAATATACTTCCCAGTTTTAGATTTTTTTTAAATAAGCAATATTACATAATTTTTCATTTTTACATCATTAAGTAAAATATCTGCAGTCTCAACAACATTTCTCAACATGGTGTGGTTAGAACAGGTTCTATATAAATTAATTGTCATTGAAAAATATCCTTTATTTAATTCCAGTCAATTTTAATTTTTATCTTTGTATTTGTAAAGCTCTAGAATATTCAATTTGTTGTTGATGTTCAGTCATTCAGTCATGTCCAACTCTTAGTGACCCTATGGACTGCATCACACCTTGTATCTGGTAATTATGATTATTATTTCCTTTATATGTAATGCAAGAACATATTCCATAGCACTATACAGGGGTAAGTTCATGTAAAAAAACGGGAGAGATATAAAAGGATTATAGATGTGATGTGTATATTAGTGCTGGAGATGATAAGCTTCTTTAAGCAGATGAGTTTTAAGTGAGTGTTTGAATGAGTTCCAAAGAATAGGGGCAGCATGAGAAAAGTCAAGAAGATGTAAGTGAGAGGAGGTGATAAGAGAAGATAATAGGAGAAGTTAATTAGCAGAGCAGAGAGGGCAGTTGGGAATGTACTTAGACTTGACAGGAGAGATATGAGGGTGCATTATTGTTGAGGGCATTACAGGTTAGGGTCATGATTTAACATTTTATTCTGGAGGCTATGGAAAGCCAGTGGAGTGACTGACCGAGAGGTGCTGCAGATACAGAACATTGAGTTTGGTAGATGAGTCTAGTGGATGCATTCATTAAAGATTGGAGTGGAGAGAGACGGTTGATGGGGAGGCCAGCAAGGGGAGAGTTGCAGCAGTCAAGGCGAGATAGGATGAGAGTAGATTAGGATTTTAGTTGTGTCTTGTGTGAGATTGTGACCCATTTTGGCTATGTTTTTTAGGTGAAACGGGCATAATTTTGTTTTGGTTTGTATGTGAGGAGTAAAGAGAGGGCAGGGTCCAACAGAACGTCCAGGCAATGGCCCTGGGAGGCGGAGGTGATGATGGCATTGTCAACAGATTGGAAGAGGTCAAGGAGGGAGTTAGAGGAAATAAAGTAGGTAAGGCGGTTGTAAACAAATCGCTCAAGCAGCTTTGAAGCCAGGGGAGTAGATAAGACGGTAGGGTTTTTTTAAGAATGGGTTTAATTATGGCGTGTTTTAAAGAATAAAGAAACTTGCCAGTGTCAAGGGAAAGGTTGAAAATATGTGTGAGGGCTGGGATAAGTGTGGTAGAGAAGGGAGGGATAAGTTGTAAAGGAATAGGGTCACATGGAGAAGTTGGAAGGTGAGAGCATGAATGTAGACTAGGTATGAGGTCTCTAGTCTACTTTCATCCTCTCGCCTTACAACTCAGTTACAGGATCAAAGGAGTGCATGATGGATGTGGGAATTGGGAAGGTTAAAGACTGGGAGTTGTTGGTTTGTTGAGAGGAGGATGTGTCGGGCCATGCTTTCAGCTATTAGACAGTAAGGGGCAGGAGGTGGGGGGCAGAGAGGAGTGTTGAATGTGGCAAACAAACGTTTGGGGTTGGAGGATAAATTGATATTAACGATGAGAAGTAGTGTTGTTTGGAAAGATTAAGGGTAGACAAGTAGGAGCGCAAAATAAACTTGTAATGGAGGAAGTCGCAGAGTTGCGAGATTTCCTCCATTGTCGCTCAGCAGTGTGGAAACACCTCTGGATGTAGTGTGTTAGTGTAGTATGCCATGGTTGAGGATTAAGACATTTGCCTGTTGTTATGGGGGTCAGGTTTTCAAGTGTGGAAGATAGAGACCCTTGAAAATCCGTTCACCCAAACGGAAAAAAGTTACTCAGGACTTTTCAACCTTTTAAATGCTGTCAGATATGGGAACTGCATCTATGAAGTCTTAATCCAGGCGGAGGTAGTAGATATAATTATGATTAGACACTAACAAGATCATAACTGCAGTATGATCAGTGTGCTGAATGTATTAAGTTGTCACTACCATCTCTAGCTGAGTTGTATTAAGCTTTCGAATGAGTGTTGTATTGGGTTAAGTCTTTAACTTAGATCATCTATGGCGTAACAAATTATTATCTAATGTGTCATTATTATGCAACCCCTATTAGTGAAAAAGTTAAGCTAATTTGAATTGAACTTGGTAGTTAGTTAGAAGAGAGTAGTAAGTGCAGAACTAGGTGCAAGCTTTATGGGCGCCCCTCACAGGGCTAACCCAGAGGGAAATACCTTAATTGTAGGGAAGAATTTGGCCTTTTTTGTGATTAGGTCACATGCATATAATTCCTGTAATATTGCATTTGGATATATTACAATTTCTTATGTTCTATTAGCATATACATTGACAAATTTAAATGTTCTACATTACCTTAGTGTAAAGTGTAATATATGCATTTGCATAAGGTCTGACAGCAAAATTTTATTGGTTTGTGATTTTACAGTTTGGTTAATTCACTAATAGGATTTTTTTTATTTTATTTAGCACAATTAAAAAAAAAAAAAATGTATTAACCTAGGTGTGTACAATTTGAAATAGAGTTATTTTTTACCATTGGAGGGAGAGCATTCTCTAGCTCTCTAACTCTATATGGTTATTGGTCAAAAGATAGAGTCATGTTGTATTGTGAGGTGGCAGTGTTAGGGCAGGTGAGGGAGGTGAGGGGACAGAGATGGGGTTGTAGCACAGTGGGAAGGATTGAGTGATCACAGGTTTCTGTGAGTTTTCAGGGCAGGGGGTGTAGAAGTGCAGTGCATAGGAGGTGTGGTGAGATTGCAGGCAAGGAAGTGGTGGTCAAATAGAGGGAATAGGGTAAAGACAAAGTTGGAGGTTGTGCAGAGATTGGTGAAAAAAAGGGCAGTGAAGGATTCTGAACATTGTGAGATGCCAAGCGAAGTGGTTAGTGAGAGAAGTTTCTTGGTTGTTAGGGAGGTAGGTTTGTCAGTAGAAATGTTAAAATCTCCAAGAATGAGTGAAGGCACGTTGGAGGAGAGAAAGTTAGGGAGCCAGGCAGCAAAATGATCCAGAAATTGAGAGGGTGGTCCAGGTGGGTGATAGATCACAGCTACTTGCAGAGAGATGGCACAGGAAATAGTGTGAACTTCAAATAAAAGGAATTGAAGAGAGGGGACCGATGGTATGCAGTGAAAAGTGAAGCTAGAGGAAAGTAGTATGCCCACACCTCCAACTTGCTTGTTACCAGGTCTAGGAGTGTGACTGAAGTGTAGGACACCATATGAGAATGCAGCAGTTGAGACAGAGTCAGATGCAGTGAGCCAAGTTTCAGTGATAGCCAGTAGACTGAGAAAGTGATAAATATAGAGCCTTGCAAAAGTATTCACCCCCCCCCCCCCCGCCCTTGGCATTTTTTGTGTTTTGTTGCCTCACAACCTGGAATTAACATTGATTGTTTGGGGATTTGCATTATTTAATTTACAGAACATGCCAACAACTTTGAAGATGTTTTTTTTTATTGTGAAGCAAACAAAAAATAGGACAAAATAACAGAAAAAGTGCAATGTGCATAACTATTCACCCCCCTAAAGTCAATACTTTGTAGAGTCACCTTTTGCGGCAATCACAGCTCCAAGTCGCTTTGGATAAGTCTCTATGAGCTTGCCACATCTTACCACTGGGATTTTTGTCCATTTCTCCTTGCAAAACTTCTCCAACTCCTTCAAGTTAGATGGTTTGCACAGCAATCTTTAAGTCTGACCACAGATTTTCTATTGGATTAAGGTCTGGGCTTTGACTAGGCCATTCCAACACATTTACATGTTTCCCCTTAAACCACTCAAGTGTTGCTTTAGCAGTGTGTTTGGGGTCATTGTCCTGCTGGAAGGTGAACCTCCGACCTAGCCTCAAATAATGCACAGAGTGGTACAGGTTTTGCTCAAGAATATCCCTGTATTTAGCACCATCCATCTTTCCCTCAACTCTGACCAGTTTCCCAGTCCCGGCTGCTGAAAAACATCCCCACAGCATGATGCTGCCACCACCATATTTCACTGTGGGGGTGGTGTTCTTTGGGAAGGTGTTGGGCATTGCGCCAGACATAGAGTTTTCTTTGATGACCAGAGCACCTTCTTTCACACACTTTGGGAGTCTCCCACATGCATTTTCACAAACTCAAAACGTGGCATTTGTTTTTTGCTGAAAGTAATGGCTTTCTTCTGGCCACTCTGCCATAAAGCCTAACTCTATGGAGTGTACGGCTTATTGTCATCCTATGTACAGATACTCCAGTCTCTGCAGCTCCTTCAGGGTTAGGTCTCTGTGCTGCCTCTCTGATTAATACCCTCCTTGCCCAGTCTGTGAGTTTTGGTGGGCGGCCGTCTCTTGGCTGGTTTGCTGTTGTGCCATGTTCTTTCCATTTGGTTATGATAGATTTGATGGTGCTACTGGGTATCATCACAATTTGGATATTCTCAATAACATTGTCCCTTACTTGGAGAGTTCCTTAATCTTCATGGCAGTGTTTGGTTAGTTTGTGCTGCTTGCTTAGGTGTTGTTACCTCTGGGGCCTTTCAAAAAAGGTGTGTAAATGTAATGACAGATCATGGGATACTTAGATTGTACACAGGTGGACATAATTTCACCAATTATGTGACTTCTGAAGGTAATTGGTTGCACCAGAGCTTTTTATGGGCTTCATAACAAAGAGGATGAATACATACGCAAATGCCAATTTTCTGTTTTCTATTTCTAAAGATAGTTTTATGTATATATTTTTCTCATTTCACTTCACCAACAACTGTGTTCTGATCAATCACATAAAATTCAGATTAACAAAACATTGAACTTAAGGCTGTAATGTAGCAAAATAGGTCAAAGGTCAAGGGGGTGAATACTTTTGCAAGGCACTGTATGGTTGTGCTCATCCATAAGGGTTTCATGGCAAAAATACTGGAGTGGGTTGCCAGATCTTTCTCCAGTGGACCGCATCTGTCTGACCTTTCTGCTATAATATCCCATCTTGGGTGACCCTACATAGTTACAGCCTCACTGAGGTACACAAGCCCCTTCACGTTGACAAGGTAGCAATCCAGAAGATATATGTTCAATAATGCTGTCCAAATCAGAAAAATAGAACAGAATATTAAGAACGTACATAAATATCAGTGCATGGGAAAGGGCATCCTGATTTTGTGAGGGCTTGCATTCTAAGAGGTGATGTGTACAAGGAGTGTGTGTGTGTGTGTGGCGGGGGGGGGGTTACTAAGCTTTTTTTTTAGATGACTGAGACATGCATTCTTGTATTTATTGCCATTTTATCCTATGGGGGCAATAGAGTACACACCCCATCTCACCTCATCTCAGCTACTTGAGATGCTTAGTAAATCCCACCTGTCAGGTTGTAGTGAGAGAGACAGTTGCAGGTAGAACAGGTGAGTACATTGAAGATTGTCATTTTCATCTGTCAATCAGTTATTATGATGCCTCTATCAAGCCCTTGTTTTTATCTATGTACCAGATATGTGTCCTATAAGAAAAAAAATAATATTTTTAAATAGCATTACATTGATCTCCTCTCTATATTCAGTCATTCTGGAGGACAAAAAAGAAATTCAAGCTTTCTGTAAAATGATCCCGAAAATATAAAATACCACAGCATATAACAAAAAATGCTAAAAGTTAATTACTTAGATGTGTTCCATGGGCACAATGTATCCATTATATGCATATATTTTAAATACCTCAAGTGCATTAAATAATTTAAGAGTTGGAGGCTCCATGTCCAAATATAATTTCTTTATATTCACCCATTTCCTTAACAAATTCTTTTTTCCCCAATAATTAAATATCTTATGTAGACATTAGACGCAGCTGCATAAAATAGCTTAGAAACGTAATTTTGTATATTAATAAAAGCCTCCAAAAATATATGTTCTAACAAACAATAGTGTTAGAATTTCAGTGGGTGTACATTTGGACCACTGCTGCTCTCCTGTGTGTTCGATGTTCTTTACATTTACATGATTTCCATATGATTTTTGTACAGAGTTCCAACTGATTGATTGCAGAGAAGCAATAACATAACAGTATAAAAAAGCTATTATTATGCCCACAATGCAACCTGCAATTGAATTGAATGCTCATTATTCACTTTATTATTCACTCATTATACTTCTTTAGAATGTTTCAGTATTTTCTATCTGGTTATTTTTGTTGCTCTACTGTTTACCAGCCTATTGTTTTTGACTAGTGGCAGAAAAAAAAAACAGAGCTATTGTTACAGCAGAAATAGCCTAAGACTGATCGTAAAATCCCTGGTGATCAAGAAACTATATAATGCTTACTAGTTTCAGCAACGACAGCAAAAATTTTGCAAGCCAGATGCTCAGATTTCAGCATCCGTAATGATTTAACCGTTTCTAAATCCTTGCAAACAAAATACTTTCATATTGTCTGTCATAAACATTATAATGTATCACTTTGCAAAAATATGATTTGATTATTTAATTTGCAATGCATCCTACAATAGAAGCTGACATTTTAAATGGACACTCTTGGACAAGGAGCTCCGCCGGCTGCATTAGATATTTCAGTCTGTCGTGTTTTCTAATAGTTTAATGAACATGTATTTGAGGGAGGCTTAATACGATATCTGGTAAATGTGTTCTGATAGTAAAAAGAAAAGTGACACAGAATGAAGGAATGAAGGATTATGGTGGTAATATAGAACTTTTCTTTAAATAGAAAATGACTAAACTGGATGACGGTCATTTACTTCATTACTGTGTATACACCACTTATATCACTGTACATTTCTCTGATTTAAAATTGTTTCTTAAAGGACAACTGCAGTTGGGAAAACTTAGGGCCCTATTCTATTGCCCAATTTGTACTTAAAATCACTCTTAATGTTGCTACATATTCTGCAAATATTACTAATTGGCACTAATGAATTCTTAAGTCAATAGAATTTATATAAACATTTATAAAGAAACCACCAGAAGCCAAATTTATGAGTTCAATGCATTTGCGAGCTAAGAGAATAGAATGCAAACACTAGGGGTAATAGAATATGGCCCCTAGTGTTTGTGATGTATGTAACAAACTAGCTACATCAGCAACAATGCAAACCATCAGCATAAAAACATTTTACAGAAAATATTCAATTTAGCAGCCTGCTTATGTCATGGGCACATCTTGGACACCTCGTCCTACTTGAGCTTGTTATTTCTTCAGCTCTATAGTTGAGTGGCTATTCACAATGTGTACTTAGTTACATAGTAATTGATGTTGAAAAAAGACTTTCAGTCCATCAAGTTCAACCTTTTAAGATCTCCTCTGATCTGCAATATGCGGATTAGTTGTTAATTAATTAATTGAATCCAGAGGAAGGCAAACAGATAAAACTCAAGTGAAACTTAGCCAATCTTCTCAAAGGGAAAAAAATTATTAATTCCTTCCTGACTCCAGATACTGGTGATCGGATTCATCCCTGGATCAATACTCTCTCTCTAATTATCATTGATAACCCTGAATGCCCTTTTTGATTAGAAATAAAAACAGTCTCCTTTTAAAGTTATCTATCGAATCCGCTGTCACCACCTGCTTTGGTAGAGAATTTCACAAATTAACCACCCTTACTGTGAAGAACCCTTTTCTTTCTTTAAGGTGGAATCTCTTTACTTCTAAGCTCAAAGGATGTCCTTGTGTCAGTTGGAAATCTCTTGGCACAAAAAGCTCACTTGACAAATCTTTATACTGACCCTGGATGTATTTATATAAGGTAATCATATCTCGTCTTAGACCCCATTTTTCTAGAGAGAATAAGATTAATTTGGTTAGTCTTTCTTCATAACTTAACCCCTCAATTCCCCTTATTAGTTTTGTTGTCCTTCTCTCTGCCTTTTACAGCTCTAAAGTGTACTTTTCATGAAGTGGTGCCCAAAATTGTACTCCATATTCCAAATGAGGGCGTACTAGAGATTTGTATAGTGGCAGAATTATATTTGCTTCCCTTCTTTCTATACCCTTCTTAATACATGCTAATATTTTATTTGCCTTTGCAGCTGCTGCTTGGCATTGAGCACTGTTACCTAGGTGGTTGTCCACAAGTACTCATACCATATCTGATACCCCTATATTTGCTCCATTAAGATTATAAATTGCATGGCTGTTTTTCCTTACCAGATGCATAACTTTACATTTATTTGTATTAAATTTCATCTGCCATTAGATGTCCATTCCTCTATTTTATGTAAATCCCTTTGGAGGGAAAATACATCATTGTCTGATTTAATCACCTTGCACAACTTAGTGTCATCAGCAAAAATTGAGACACTACTTTCCAATCCTACTCCTAAGTTAAATAAATATGTTAATAAGGAGAGGACCTAATACTGAACCACATTAGTCCAGTCGGAGTATGTTCCATTTAACATAACCCTTTGCTTCCTGTGTTTTAGCCAGCTCTCGATCCATGAGCAGATATTTACTGGAATTCCTGTATCCCATAGTTTGCACAATAGTCTTCCATGTGGCACTGTATCAAAAGCCTTAGCAAAATCCAAAAAGACTACATTTACTGAGTTGCCTTGATCCAGGTTCCGACTGACCTCCTCATAGAAACTAATTTGATTTGTTTGCCATGACCTATCCCTCATAAATCCATGTTGACTCCTACTTATAATCCTGTTCAAATATATATTATCCCCTTCTAAAAGCTTTCCCACTACAGAAGTGAGACTCATTGGTCTATAATTCCCCAGATTTGCTCTTGCTCCCTTCTTAAATATAGGTATCACCTGCTTTTCTCCAGTTGTCTGTTAGCGACCCAGTGTTGAGTGAATCTTGAAAAATTAAATATAATTGTTTGGCTATTATAGAACCCAGTTCCCTCAGTACCCTTGGATGTATTCCATCAGGACCTGGGGCTTTATTTACATGTATTTCTTTCAACCTCTTTTGGATTTTTTCCTGTGTTAACCAATTATTTGGTGAAGGTAGTGTAGTCTCATTATGTAACGGTGTTCACACCACTGGTACCTCCCTTGTGTATACCGAAGAAAAAAAACTATTTAGCTCATCTGCCTTTTCCTGGTCACTTATTATCATAGTTACATAGTTACATAGTTACATAGTAATTAAGGTTGAAAAAAGACTTTCAGTCCATCAAGTTCAACCTGTTAAGATCTCCTCTGATCTGCAATATGCGGATTAGTTATTAATTAAATTATTGATTAAATAATTATTAATAGTATAGTATTGGAGAATGAATAAAGAGTTAGTCCATCAAGTTCAACCTTTTTAGATCTCTATTGATCTTTTTAATTTGGACTATTTATTATTATTGTTAATTGTTAATTATTGTTAATTGATCCAGAGGAAGGCAAACATTAAAAAAAATAAAAAAAATAAAAAATAAAAAACCCATTGAAACTTTGCCAATTGTCTCATAAGGGGAAAAAAAAGCAAAATTCCTTCCTGACCCCAGAAACTGGCGATCAAATTTCTCCCTGGATCAATATTCCTTGCTAGTTATCTAGGATAGCCTTGAATGCCCTCTTTATTCAGAAATATATCTAACCCCTTTTTGAAGTTGTCTATCGAATTCGCTGTCACCACCTCCTTTGGTAGAGAATTCCACAGTTTAACCACCCTAACTGTGAAGAACCCTTTTCTTTGTTTAAGGTGAAATCTTTTTTCCTCTAACCTCAACGGATGTCCTCTTGTCAGTTGAAAATCTCTTGCTACAAAAAGTTCACTTGACAAAGCCTTATATTGACCCTGGATGTATTTAAATAACGTAATCATATCTCCTCTTAGACGCCTTTTTTCTAGCGAAAATAAGTTTAATTTTGCTAGTCTTTCTTCATAACTTAGCCCCTCCATTCCCCTTATTAGTTTTGTAGCCCTTCTCTGTACTTTTTCCAGCTCTAAAATGTCTTTTTTGTGAGGTGGTGCCCAAAATTGTACTCCATATTCCAAATGAGGGCGTACTAGAGATTTGTATAGTGGCAGAATTATATTTGCCTCCCTTGCTTCTATACCCTTCCTAATACATGCTAATATTTTATTTGCCTTTGCAGCCGCTGCTTGGCTTTGAGCGCTGTTACCTAGGTGGTTGTCCACTAGTACTCCCAAATCCCTTTCAATATCTGATACCCCTAGATTTGCTCCATTAAGATTATAGATTGCTTGGCTATTGTTCCTTCCCAAATGCATAACCTTACATTTATTTGTATTAAATCTCATCTGCCATTTAGCCGCCCATTTCTCTAATTTATGCAAATCCTTTTGTAGGGAAAGTACATCATTATCTGATTTTATTACCTTGCACAACTTAGTGTCATCAGCAAAAATGGAGACACTACATTCGAGTCCTACTTCAATGTCATTAATAAATATGTTAAAAAGGAGAGGACCCAATACTGAGCCCTGAGGAACCCCACTTATCACATTAGACCAATCGGAGTATGTTCCATTTACAAAAACCCTTTGCTTCCTGTCTTTTAGCCAGCTCTCGATCCATGAGCAGATATTTACTGCAATTCCTGTATCCCTTAGTTTGCTCACTAGTCTTCCATGTGGCACTGTATCAAATGCCTTTGAAAAATCTAAAAAGACTACATCCACTGAGTTGCCCTGATCCAAGTTCCTACTAACCTCCTCATAAAAACTAATTAGATTGGTCTGACACGACCTTGCCTTCATAAATCCATGTTGACTGCTACCTATGATCCTGTTCAAATAGACATATTCTTGTATTCTGTCCCTTATTAACCCTTCTAAAAGCTTCCCAACTATCAGACGGCCTGTGTCACATTGTAATGTTCCTATTGCTTCATCCCTGGCCTTCTTTCCATTAATATATTTGAAAAATATTTTAGGGTTAGTCTTACTCTCCTTTCCAACTAATTTTTCATTTTCTATTTTAGGCAGTCTAATAGCCCTTTTGCAAGCCTTGTTGATTTCCTTGTACTTAAAACCTGTTTTATACTCTGAATCTTGATCTTTAAATCATTGTTAAGTCACATTCGATGTGATTTCCCCTTTTTACTTTTATTCCCACATGGTATATGCCGATGTGTATGTATATTTAGTAAGGATTTCAATGTTGTCCATTTATGTTCAGTATTTTTACCCGTCAGTTCTCTGTCCCAGTCTATACGTTATATTACTGCCCATAGACCATTAAAATCTGCCCTTTTAAAATTCAAAGAGTCTTTGTTGCCCCCTTACATTTTTGTTTTTTTACTTTAATCTCAAATGAGACTGTGTTGTGATCACTGTTTCCCAAAGGTTGCCCTATTTCAACATTTGATTACTTGTGATAACTAAATTCAAGATGGCCTCATTTCTAGTAGGTTCTTGTATAACCTAAACCAGATAATGATCCCTGAGTGTACAGCTACCTCTTGTTAATCTTTGTTATTATTAAACTGTGGTCTGGTAATATCCCACATGTGGTTTGTTTATTGGTAGTATGGATACTGTTTATAGGTTATAATGTACCTTGTCATGTATGCTCAGGTGAAGAACAATTGCACATAAATATTGCAAAATATAAAGGTTATATTTATTTATTTTGCTTTCTAAAACATTTTGACATTTTTCATGTTTAGTTATTCAAAAAACAGTATAGATCTCAGTTTTTTAAATACTGAGTTGATAATCAGTAATTGAATAAACAAATGAAACCATATTGTATGGTACTCCAGTGCCTATTTCATAACGTATTGGCAATAACACTTATTGGCTTTTAATATTTACATTTGGAATTTAATGATGAAGAATCTAGCAGAATTACCTCTATCTGCACCTTGGCATTAAAGAGGACCTCCATAACAGGCTGTCCAAAAAGGACACTTTCTCCTTCCCTGTAGCAAACATTGTCATGGGAATGTCCGGTCTTGTAGAAAAGTTTAGATACTCGCCTGGACAGGTGCTTTCCCTTCCTTTGAACACTTGATAGAGATGGGAGAGAAGACTCTGCAATATTAAAGATCAAATGTAAGGTTGAAATGCTATGTTTCATTTTCTATTCATGTACTGATTGTAATGCTAATTACAACCCTTATTTAATGTCCACTACAGTGGCCCGTAAGGGGGAAATACATTCAACATTTTATATGTAGAATTATCACAAATAATTTAATCAAAAGTTTGTTTGTGATAACTTTTAGTGAATCAGTAACATGAGGACAAAACATTATTTTGGATCCTCAAAGATTTCTACATCAAGTGTCAGAAATGTGGAAATTACTGTAAATGCATGCACTACAGAATATTATCATTGGTTTACTGGCTAGTCAGTACTGATGGATAACTTCGCATAAGGACATGATCAAAGGAATGTTTATATCAAAAGTGTTCTACAAAACAGATGCATAACAGAGGAAGAAATAACAGCAGATGTACTGTACAATCAAATTGCTGTGAGCTGGATTTTTGCAACAAAATACTATGTCACGCACATATGATTACTGTCAACAGGATTTAGGTAACAAAAAGTGACTGCTTGCCATTTCATTTTATAAATCTTTTTTGAGAAAAAATGCAGTAGATGTACAATATGAAAAAAGAATATTTAATTTACTATTTACTATAAACTATTTTTTCTTACATAGCATATATTCTTTACTAGTATGAAACTGGCCTTTAGAGCCTGGTCTAATAAACATCACCTTTGTTGTTAGCAGAAGCTACAGGAACCTGGAAGTTGCTAATTAGTTAGAAAATAGAACCAAGTTGGTTGAGCTCTCAAGTAGATAAATTAGTGAAGGAGGAATAGAAAACTGGCTAAACAACAGGGAACGAAGGGTTGTTATAAATGGAACATACTCAGATTGGACTAATGTGGTAAGTGAGGTTCCTCAGGGTTCAGTATTAGGTTGTCTCTTTTTTTACATATTTATTAATGACTTATAGTGTGGACTGTAAAATAATGTCTCCATATTTTGCTTAAGACACCATGCTGTACAAGGTAGTTAAATCTGAAAATTATGTAGTTTTACTACAAAGTGACTTACATGCATTGGAAGAATTGGCAGCTTAATGGCAGATGAGATTTCACATAAATGTAAAGTTATGTATCTGGGAAGGAAAAATAGCCATGCAATTTATAATCATAATGGAGCAAATCGAGGGGTATCAGAGATCAAGAGGGATTTGGGAGTGCTTGTGGACAACCACCTAACTAACAGTGCTCAATGCCAAGTAACATATTAGCATGTATTAAGTAAGGGAAGTAATTATATTTCTAGCACTGTATAAATACCTAGTATTCCCTTGTTTGAAATATGGAGTATACCACATTACAAAAAGTTAATTTTAGTTCATTGGTACTGTGTTGTTTCTGCAAGATGACTGACTGGTCATGACTCCTAAAACAACACTACAAGAAAGATGTTTGTCATAAGTTCTGTAGTGTGTTTTGAACCCTAGTGATTGGAGACAATTATGTCTGTCACATGATCATCATTGTGTTTAAAATGTTATATAAATATTTTTCCAATGTTTATTTAATTCATTTTATCCCCTTTTGTCAATTTATACAACCAACCATTTTCTTCATGTTTACTCCTGTATATGCTGCCATATTTCACATCTATGACCTGTAGCTCTATATTCTGTGAGTAAGACTAAGCTAAGACCCCAGGGGAATGGATTTACTCTCCCAGTGACACGTGCTGCCTGCAAGAAGTTGCAAAGTGACAGCTTAGACTGACAGGATTTTGTTCTTTTTTAAATTGAAAATATGTAACTGTCAGAAGAAAAATGTAAATGCGCTTTTTTACATTCTATACCTTCAGGGTATTGTTGTAAAATATTAAATATAATAACTATGATTATAAACAAGGAATTATAGGAAGTGGTACAAAAACATATGACTGCCCCCAAGAAAACATAACTGAAAATAATAATTTTGAAATGAAAGGCTTTTTTTTTTTTATCTTATGGAAATTTTCTACCAATGTCTAAATCTAGTAACAATCTGTATATACTGGATTTCAGTGACCCTATATTATCTTTTGAATAATTAAACTTAATAATTGCAAAATGTTTTTAGAAGGTAAAAAAACAGCTTTTGCATTTTTATATTTAATATAAAATTATTCATGACTGACATGACTGATATGCCATGACTGACTTATGGGGGCCAGGATGGGCTCTCCTGAAACCCACCAGCAAGGGCTTATATGACCCAAGATCGAACTGTCACCGCCCCTTAACTCATGGACTATATTGTTCATGTACTAATTTGTTATGACCCTAATAATCTGTTTAATGCCTCAAGGACTAGGCTCTGATCTGGTATCCTTGTATCCCCAAAGAGCATGGCCTGTGAGTACTCTGGCCAAATAAAAATTATTTATATAATGTTTAGTGTTAAAATTATTAGGACATGACACGGTTATGCCAAGACCCTGTAAAAAAAAAAAAAAAAAAGTATTTAGTGCTATAATGTTTGCAATAGTGATTTGCTCTAATTGGATGATGTAATTGGGTAATTGTCTAAAGTTTAAATAAGTATTTGCACTCAAAAGTACACCCTGGGATGTCATATTGTATCAAGTCCATTCAGAGGTCATGACACTTGTCTGGAATTTGTCATGACCAAGAGTAATTCTCTACTGCTCCATGTTTAATGGCAGCCGAAGAGCAATGTATTAACTCTTATCCTGGGCTGACCAACACATATAAACAAGCAGTATTGTAGAACAGGGCCCTGGATCAGAGTATTGATTGGCAGAGATCAGAGTATTGATAGAAAATGTATAATCAAAACAAGGAACCTTTCCAGACACCTCCAAAGACATATGGAAACCATGGGGAAGATGAAACAAGCCTTGATTGCCCAACAGGGTTGGCCCATACTGAGCAATAAAAAGGTAACCTATGGTAGATAGAAATGTCCTGTTCAATTTCTCCTCCCACCTCAGTAAGTTGATTACTGGGAACCAAAATGGAACAGCACACAACAGCATAATTGCATGTAAAAGGAAATATATTAGAGGCTGTATTCTTTTATTTTCTAATATAAAAATCATTTTGCATTACTGTTCCTTAAAATAGTATATTTTAAATATGTGTTCATATTGGTCATTTAAGTTGAAAACATATACTTTCACTTGCCCTTTAAAAATCAAATTTACCTACTATGTTATTGTGCATTTATTCTTCAGCAGCAAATTATATTTTTATATGAGTACGTAGCATCCTTTTACAGTGTAGAAAATATCAATATATATTTTAATTCATAATCCGTTATCATCTTATTTAGTAATTTAATATTTCCGCGCTACACATTTTTATGATAAATAATTACGATCATGTATATGCCAGTGTATAAGCTATTAAAGTATAGTATATTGCTCAATGTCAAGTTGATATCATTAACTGACCCTTACAATCTCTATTATATGATTTGTAACCTTATGGGACTGTGCTATGACTAGAAGCTATTAAATCTACATCGATCTATCCAATCGCTATGATATACTTGTTGCTAATTCTTAAATAAGAAATAAATTGCTCCTAATTTCACAAATGTATTCTCGCTATTTAGTCTTGATTTTATAGTCTATAATAATAGTGTAATAATGTATCAGTTACTCACACTTGTCATTACTTGTAATATTATAAACTAACAAATAAACACTTAGAGGAATACTTTTTTATTTTTATCCTTTATTATACTTGCCTTGTGTTCTCTGTTTATGTATTGATACAACTGTGTTCTCAATTAGACTTTATTGCTGCAAGAGTATTGAAAACACAGTTGTATGCTTAGTAGTAGTATCTTGTGAATATTTATAATGTGTCATATCATTTCATTATCTGATTCCCATTCCCATTTTGTTTAATTAGCTAGTGCCATTTCAATATATGTTTCTTCTTTTTAACTTTTGTAGAAAATAGCTCTAAGAATTAACAGGAAACTAACTGCCATATTGCATTGTTTAGAGCCTTGCAGTGCAACCTATTCAACTTAATGGGCGTCCTATTTGGCCCCTGAGTCTTTAAAAATACATTACAGTGCTTTAATTCTATTTATTTGACCAAAAACAAAATTATAAAGTGTACATAATTAACTGTAATAGAGGTGCAGATAATGAGAAGTATTTAAAGGACCATTGTTCTGCATTTACAAGTAAAGACAATTTGTTTGTTTCATGGATATAGGCTATAAAAACTGTATGTTTAAAATAAATAAAAAGTTTGCTTTAAAACTGTCTGTTTTCTCCTCAAGCAGAGCTGTGTATCTACTCCTACCTATGGTTATAAGGGGTGTTGCCAGCTCTGCCTAATGGAGCTTGGGAGTAAACGCGGCTTATGTCACTGGTCCCAACCCATGACATCATTAGCTCTGCCCCCACTTTGTACACAGAGGTGTAATAGCTCTATTGTCAGATGCTTGCAACTGCCCCATATGCCCCTCCCAGTGCATGAGATATTATAGCTATGTCCTCTTACCTGTACATGCTCAGTAAGAAACAGAACCAAGACTGTTCTGACTTTATTTTGAGTCCAGCACACAGGCAGAGCTGGCCATGCCCCTGACAAAGAGCATGATTCAATCTCCTGGTATACAGGCCGTATGTCTGCGGGTGTGCTGCGGGCTTGAACTCTGCTACAATTTCGGTGCTATTCAAGTGACCAAGTCCGCAAGTTAGGGGCTAAAAGCCGAAACCGTAAATCATGCTATCCTTTGTAGCATTTAAGGGTGGGAACATTATCAATTAAGCAAGGCTGTAACTACCCATTTAGAAACAGCCAATAGAAAATGAGACCGCATCATTACATGGAGGTTACATGTCAATCAATTAGCGTTTGGGGGTCCGATATGCCATGGGACTCTCAAACTGTCAAAATATTAAATAATAAAAATGAATGCCAATACTGTTCTAGTCCATGTGGGTGGCCTGATATGTATTAACTAATTGAATCGATATAACCCTGAAATGAAACGTAAAAATAAATAATATTTTATTGCAGATTTGCGAGCTTGAGACTGTTGTGCAATAAATTATAATGTCTTTCATTGTTTTCCCCGTTATTTACAGTGCAGTATTGATTATTTATTTTGCATTTACAGTGCTACAGACAGGGGTTAAGCACCCTTGTGAGACCTATCTGGTACTCATAGGATTTGCTCTTACATTTGCCATTTACAGGTGTGAAAACATTTGCAGGCTTGGGGATTTGTAGCAAATGAAAAGCGATTTGCCATTTTAGTGCTCGGAACTCTTGCGGACGTGAAAGATCAAAGGCTCAGATGGGGTGTAAGTTACGGTTATAACAACCGCAAGGGTTTCAAGACCGTAACCCGGAAACCGTTTGTAGCCTGCAAAAAGACGCCAATTGAATAGCAAAATTACTTACCGCCTCCATTGCGGGTTATTGTAAGTTACAATTGCTCAATTGAATCAGGCTCAAAGGTAGGATGAGATAGGCAGCTCAGCTTGAAGAGAAAACTGTTTAAAAGCTAAGAAAAATATAAACTTTTGTTTATTTTAAACTGCATACTATTTCTAACTAGCGACTTGCCCGTCAAAAAATTATGGCAATAAAATTGTAAGGCAGGTAATTCTGTTTGGCACACAATGTAAGGCTTTTGATCCTCTGAGTACCTTTGGCGCTCATTGTGAGGCTCTCCCCTCGTGTACTTTTGGTTCTGTGAGCACCCGTGCATTCAATGTGAGCCCCACGCTGAGTACCTTCGGCGCTCATTGCGAGCCTCTCATCTGGTATTTTTATTTTTCATATAACAATTTTTTTTATAAAAATTAATTAATGAAATAATAAATGTATATACTTGACCTATTTGTAATTAATATATACAGCAATCAATATCCTGAAGAGCTAACAATCGCTTCTGATTTTTCTGCAGCATACAATGGGCTGTTGCTGACCTGAGATATAAGTGTCAGCAATGTGGCACGTGTGCAGTGTAAATAGGCTGCATACGCGAGGGCAAACCATTTGTTTAGTTGTGTAAAGCTGCATTTTATAATGGTAATGTTATTAGTTTCAAGTTAGTGTTGTAAAATGGCGGCGATTGTGTATGTGTTAGTGTAGTTTGTAATAGTATATTTTGTACCTCGTACATTCCTGGGTAAAAGTCGTATGTGCCTGGCGATGTTTTGCGTGCTTAGGAGTCGTGTAGCCTCATTTTTAAAAGTGCTACAGGTTTTTTGTTGATCTGTAGTCCCGCGGGTTGTAGGTATGATGCTTAAGTCGTGCCCGCAGTTTTAACATTGCGTTACCAAAGTTTTTTGGCAAGCCCACGCTGCTGAGAACTATATATGTGATAGTCTATGCCCAAAAAACACACATAAGAGCTTTACTTGTAAATGCACTACAGTGGTCATGTAAGAATACAATGGGATATTTGCTTGTTCTAGAGATACATAATGGACTGTTTATTGTTAAAGACCAACCTACTCATCCACTCCAGAGAACTGTCTACAATGGAAGTGCCTGAAGGTCACCTTTTGCCTACCTATGGTTTGGAAAATCTTATTAAATCTCCACTTATTAAGCATGTCTCTTATGGCAAAATAGACACTTAACAACTCTACTGTGATAATGCAAGCTAAAAACAAAAAATTGCATAAGAGGTATTGGCATTTGTGGAGGGAGAAACTGCAGATTATATATTCACTAGCGACATGCCCGTCAAAAATGACGGCAATAAAAAGTGAAGCCTGGCAATGCTGTTTGCCAAACAATGGGAGCCTCTCCCCCTCTACTTTACTGGCCTCACGGGCCTCGCAATAAGCGCTGAAGGCCTCCCTCCCACTTCTCCCATCGTCTACTTTACTGTCCTCGCGATGAGCACCTTTGGCCCTCATCGCGGGCCACGTAATGAGCACCTTTGGAGCATATTGCGAGTCTCTCTCCCTGTCTACTTCCTCCCTTGTGTCTCCTTTCCTCTCCCTCCCTTGTATCTCCTCCCCCCCCTGTGTTTTTACCTCCCTCTTCCCCCCCTCTCCCTGTGTCTCTTTCCCACCGGTGTCTCTTCCTCCTGTGTCTCTTTCCCCCTCTCTCCCCGTGTCTCTACCCCGTGTCTCTTTCCCCCCTCTCCCCGTGTCTCTTTCCCCCTCTTCCTCCCATGTGTCTCTTTCCCCCTCCCCTGTGTCTCTTTCTCCCCCTCTCCCTCTGTGTCTCTTTCTCCCCTCTCCCTCTGTGTCTCTTCCCCTCTCTCCCTCTATGCCTCTTCCCCCCTCTCCCTCTGTGTCTCTTCCCCCTCTCCCTCTGTGTCTCTTCCCCAACTCTCCCTCTGTGTCTCTCCTTAAGCACTGTGCTCTGCGCTCTGTGCATGCGTGCGATCCGATCGCCTTTGCGATCGGATCGTTGTCAAGTTGCGATTCGTCGCAAGCGTGACGACGAATCGCAGTTTGACAATTATAATATGTGATAGAAGGGCTGTAGCGGTGCAGGTGATGCAATTCAAGGGCACACCTCTAAGGGGGGCCCAGCTATGGAAAGAGGTCTTGGGGGACTGCAGCTATGGGAAAGGGTCTTGGGGAGGAGTGCTGTTATGTGAAGGGGTATTAGGGAGGGTAACTAGGGGAACGGGTATTGGGGAATGGCACTGAGTGAGTTGGTACCAAGGTGGGGGGCCCAGTGAAAAAAAAATTACAGCCTCTCTTGGAGGGAAGGCCCACGATTCTCTAGCACCGCCACTGATACATAGATTGCCTTAATTAGTGATTATTTTGGGTGGATTACAGTGGACCTGCTGAAGCACCAGTTTACTTTTTTTTCCTGTATGGTATTTTAAATAAATAAGGGGGCAAAATGATTTTACAAAGCAGACAAATATTGGCCTTTAGATTTTTATGTGCATTTATTTTCTACTGTAGACTTTCATTTTCTTTACTCAGATGAATCAGTCTAAGCACAACCAGATGCACAGACCGATGTGCTCGGAGTGCTGCCTCTATATGGTCACCAAGAGAAGGACACAACTGAATGACTCAACAACAACAACAAAGAACTCCTAGAGGTGAGAAGGCAAATTTTAAAAATGAATTAAGAACATCTACTGCCTTATTTTTAAATATCAAATGTCTTTAATTTGCTAAATTTTCATTAATGAGCTACAGTGGTCCATTAACAGAAATGTTCTGCTGTAGCAAACTCTCCATACTGTCGACGCGGAGGCTGCACAGGCTCCCTGGGTCAGCCCGCAGCATCTCGTGACCCAGCGGAGCCTGTAAGGCTGCTTAGCCAATCAGAAGCGGCAGGGGTGGGACTTCCGCCACATTCGCGCCCCGGGAGTCACTTTGGCGCGGTCTCCGTGGAAAATCCCTCCCACCCTTATTTAGTGGATGTTAAAAGTGGTTATGTATGTATGTAAAAAATAAAATAAAATAAATATATATATATATATGTCATATAAGAAAAGATCAGAATTTTATTTGAGAAGAGGCAATTTTCTGTGATGTATGGTTGTAATATTGGTTTGGCGGGAGGGGAGTTGCCCGGCCCACTGGCCTAAGTGGGCGTGGCCCTACCTCACAGGGCGTGCTTAAGATATGCATTGGGGCTTTGGGCAGGGCCCAAGGCTTGAGGTCACTGTTCGTGGCTCCTCCCCCTATAGTTAATATGTTAATATATATAATATATGCAAGTTTTTAAGTTATGTTCATTGGTTAAATTATAATAAAGCTGTGGCCCGTGTTTTCTCCCAAACAATCGGTGTGGTGTCAATCATTTTAAGATAAGCCTAAATGGATCATGCTTGGATTATTGAAACTCTCCAAAACTGAAGAGAAAAAGACACCCTTGTATCTATAGTGCTGCCTGCTAATGAATAAATACATAGGTCAGCTAGACCAGAAATTGAGTAAGGGCACTAATATATTACTTAATGAATTTACACATTATATATGGTTAATTGGATATAATTAATCACTACTGGGACAGACATTGTGATCTTTTTAGTGTTTTAATCGTTGTGTTTATTTTAAATGTATAAATAAAGAGTATTGAATTTTAACCTTATAGTGCAACATATAATTGTATGCCTAAAAACCAATAGGTGTAATCATTTATTCATTAGGAGGTAGTTCTATAGATACAAGGGTGTCTTTTTCTCTCCAGTTTTGTTCAAGTTGCAATACACCTTTCTATATGGGTTGGTTCAATGTACATTAGTACATATATACAGTATGTAGTTAAATATAGAGGAATTAGTAAAAAAATATTTAATATTCGAGAACAACCTCCCTGTAATATACTGTATATCCTTAAAATAAAACTGTATACAGTAATTTCAAATAAAACTGATATTCTCATATTTTTATGATATATACATGTAATAATATATATATATATATATATATATATATATATATATATATATAATGTTGATCTGCATACAATATACATTTATGGTCTGTGTTGCAAAACATCAAGCAAAAAAAGCACTGAAATATTTGTCTTAGGGACTGTAATATTTAAAGAGCTCTCATATATCCAAACATATAGCAACACTGCAGACTTAAAATAGCAAACAGTGCTTTGAATTATATTAGGGAGAGTGACATATACATAAAACAACCTTGAAAATTGTAACAAGATTTGGAAAGCTTGCACAGATCCTTAATCTAGTTGTTTTGTCTCCGTTCCCTCTCTGCTGTCTATATGGATGTTCCAATAAAGTGCTACTTAATCACTTTTAGATATTTCCAGCTTACCTAATATCTAATTATTTTCCTGTTTTGTTTTGTACCATGTTCCAAATGCAAAAAGCTGTCATTAGTGGAATGTATAAATTAATAAATAGTAATTTACACATTCAATATTTTTACTTGGTATAAAAATCTACATGTGATAAAATATTTCTTGCATTTTCTTTTGCCAAACAATTTTATTGTCAGTCCTCAAAGTTACACCAAGGGTACATAAAACATGAGACCAAAAAAACATCTTCATTCAATGTTTTGAAGAGCTTGAAAGTTTATTCAAACCTGTTGATGACCAAACACATATGTGTATGATTTTGTGTGTGTGTCCATTGGGTTTCATGCACATCCTGTTCCACAAACATCTGTAGTTCAGTAAGATAGTTGCTCCATGCTTCTCTCATGGCAACCAACCAGTAGGTAGAAACATAAACATGGCCGTTCAATGATGATGAGCCTCTGAAGAAGCTGCAGCGAAACGGCCCATCAGGCTTGTTGAGCTACCCCTTGTAACCCCAACAATATTCATTTTTTGGGTATATGATTACTGTTTATATAGGGGTTGTTATAGCCTGTTGCTGCTAGTATTCATTTATGTACAGGATAGGTCTATCCAAATTATGGGTTATATATGTCTAATGTTATATTTCCATTGAAATTGCTATTTGGGACTAGCACATTTTGTTTATGGTTTTAATTGTTTTTAATTTTACATATATTTGGGTGATCTAGTTATTAAGGGCAGTATACGAGGATCATTATACATTTAGCCTCTTTATTATATCAGTACAGACTTTCTGCCTTGTTTGGTGACAGCAAGCAGTGTTGGTTAGATTATTATTTTTCCCCTTTGGGATTCAGCACTACATTTATGTGTATATCTTTAGCCCAGATTAATATTTGTTTCTGTGTTCCAAAATTTTGTACACACCTTTATTAGCTACATTAGATTAGTGATATCAAAGGGACATCCATTCATGTTTTTTAACTAGTGGCGTTGTTTATTAAGCTTTAATAAATATTAACTATATTTGTTTTATTATGCATATTCAATAAACATAAACAGTGTTAATTTATCCTTGTAGTAATACAAACATGCATTGTCTCTTGTCCTTTGGCTACCACCTCTCTTTGCATCCTGGGTCATAATCTACTTGTTTTCATCTGTCTGTTGCATAACTGTCCCATTGGTTTAGTGTTCAATAAAAGTAATGCTCACTTGGACACAGTGTCCCATCCCAGAGTGTTTCTGCTGTGATCAGTTTCTTTATCTGTTCTTACAACAACCCATTGCTCTGCCCCTTCATGTCAGCTACTTACAGATGATACAGAATATGCAAGGATCATGTTATTGCTGCATCTTTACTCCAATCTTGGACCAGGTTACCTGTTAATTGCGTTCCTTGTTCAGTCTGGATTCCTTATGGAAGTCTATATGCTGGCTCCCAGACAAATCCTTGTGCAATACCTTTTTGAAGGGTCCTTTGGACTTTATTGCCAATATACCTCAGCTTTCAGCTCCTCACAAACTGCATATCCGTGTCTAGCTGTTTTAATCCTGTTCAAGCGTACTGGCAGACCCCTTTGGAATGCCCATTGCTTCAGCGATGTTGGCATTGGAATTGCTTTTATAGTTTTCAATTGTATCAGGAATTTGTCTCTTGGGTTCAAACCATGCCGTACCCAGAAACTGTACCTCTGGCCCAAGACCCTGTACTTGGTTTCTGTTGATAGTCCAAGCCCAGCTCTCTATGTGATATATGAGTTTTGGTAAGATGTCCTTGACTTCCTCTTTAGTTCTTGAAATTAGAACTCATTAGTATGGTGCAATATAGGAATTTTGCTTGAGATCTGTGATCAGCAGTCCATAACAAATTGTTGATGAGTATCTTGGTGGCATGTATGGTGGAATGCATACTGTCCCTTCCAAATGAATGCAAACTGGTCTGGCGGGGTCATTAGGTATTGAAATGTTTGCATTTCACAAAAGTCCACACTCTGTCTTAATACCCAGCACCTATGCAGTTAAATATATATGTGTTTATATTATAATTATGGTTGATCCTGGGTTAAAGTGTATATGATTTTAGGGAGTCCTGGCTGAATATATATTTAAAAAATGAACATAGGGGACCCTGGAGGAATTATGATTATCGATGATCCTGATTAAATACGTATATGTTTATAATTAAAGGTGAACATGGCAGAATATGTATACATTCATATGACTATAGGTGAACCTACATGAATATGTATACATTAACTATTTATATACTGTATTATTATGATGATTCCAGGTGACCCTCTCTGAATATTTATACATTAATATGATTACAGGAGACCCTGGCTGAATATGTGTACATATATAGTATTAGAGGGGACCTAAATATGTAAATATGTATTGCACAGGATCCATGGCTGAATATGTGTATACTTATTTCAATGTAGGGGGCCCTAGCTGATTATGTATATATTTGTATTATAATGGTCCCTTAGTGGATGGTGATATAATATTAAGAAGCCCTGGTCTAACATGGTTAAATTGTATGAGTAAAAGTGATCCTGACTGAATATGATTACATTTATATGTAGGGAAAGTGGAGGCTGTTGAAATGTTAATCTGGGAGGGCGGTAGACTTTAGAATTTTATATTTGATAAAGGTGTCCCCATAACTCTCATAATTACTCAGTTTTTATGTCTGATACAAGTGATCATAATATGTGTTTGTGTAACATGCGCTCGCTGCCATCCCATAGAAAAGTATAAATAATACGGCCTACCATCAAATGCATTTAATAAACAAGTAATAGCTTGGCTTGTGTATGAGTAGCTATGTTGTAAAAAATGGCAGAAATGTCTGTGATTTGCTCACACAGCAAGAGAGCGATATACACGCACAGAAAAGGGAATGATGGATGTGTGCACTGGCTCTAGGGCCAAAGGCAGTCAGGGTCAAGAGCCATTTATCCCACTCTTTCTCTATGCTTTTATCCCCTAAGGAAGCTTGGAACAGTAAACCTTTAATAATCTATTGTAAAGTAATTTGTGCTTATTTTGGCATGTTTTGGCAGGCAGTAGGTGGCTTTAGATCACCAAATTTACTAAAGTAAAACCAGGATCTAAAGTGGCTGAGATGCCATTCAACACTGCGTCCTTCACATAGGTAGTGTGGTAAAACTGCAAGCATCAATAAAATTAAAATAAGCCCCTCAGGGCTTCAAAATGTTAGAAATCAGAAGTTTTCATATTAATGAGTATACTGCAATCAGAGTAGGGGGAGTAGCCTTCTCTTATTGGTTAATGCTATATCAGCCATTTGGAAACCTCAAATATTAAGCCACACACACACAAACAGTAATTTATAGCAAGCAACTTCTTCGTTTGATAAGCTCTTTTAGTGTTTTTATTTTTTTATAGAGTGTTTCACCATTTGTTTTTGGATTGGTTCTATTTTCAGGGGCCCAAAGTGAGTTTTTGACAAAACTGTAACATGTAAATATTGAACCAGTTAATACAGCAGTTGGGGATTCCCATATTTATTTAGTTTATTTATTTTAACTCCTTCATAAGATATAAGGCATTTATTTTGAATATTTTATTATTTTTCCTGCTGAGATACTAAGAATTTCCATTTATGTTAGACAGAGCTACTATCCTGATGGCAATCAGCATCAGAGTGCATGCTTTGTAAGGCCAGCATAGGGGAATATAGGCGACCGTACACAATCTCTCATCTCAGTCCACATTTGAATAAAACAATTATTTAAATCATGTGCAGCAATGCAATGCACTGAGCTACAATGTGCCACAAATAATTTCCCCAAATTGTTGTTAAACTCCTTTAGACCTATCCCTCAGCCAACTGAAGGGCCCCATAGACCACCCAGGCCTCCTGGGGTTGGTGGGAGGGGCCACTTGACCTGGCAGGGCCAGGGTATGTTATATGAGGTGGCTACCTAGGGGTGGAAGTATTTATAGACTCTTAGGCACCATCTGCGCCATTATTTCCACAGCTAGCCATGTGTGAGGATACCCATCCTTAAATAAAAAAAATAAAGTATATGATTTAAGTCTGTAATATATGTTAACTCAAAATGTATTATGTTATTGTCACAGGGGCGGATGGTGAGAGGAGTCGCCCGGACTCCATTCACGGTAGGCCCTGGACGAGGGTTCAGGGTGTAGGGTGTACTCTCACTGGCCTGGCTCCTCCCCTCACTTGGTGATTGTTAATTTATTGATTTTTATTCTTATGTTTTTTACGCCATTTGTGTAAACGCTGTAGCCGGTTTCCCTACAATAAGTGGTCTGTGTCTCATCATTATATCCAATTTATTTGTTTCTAATCTTTATGTGTACATACCAACTGGTCCTTGCTCAACTGGTTGCTGTTACTCTAATATTTGAAAAATTAATTTTTTAATAAATATTGCTATTATAAAATCGAAATAAAATAGGCTTTTCATTTAATAATTAGATAACTTGCTGGCCCTAACTGTTTTTTGTATACAATTAGATTTCTTCTTTGGAATCCTTATTCATTTGTTATTGTTCATACAAGTACACATTGGTTGCTGAAATGCTTTAACCCAGTGTTCCTTGAAAAGAACATTGTGTTTATTTTTCACATGATAAAATAAAATGAACAATTGTATAAAAAATACAATTTAATGGCATTGATAAGTTGCTGAATCTGTTTTTGCCTCCTTCACTATAGTGTTATAAGCCCAATTCTGGTTATCATTAATATGACTACTTTATTTTTTAGAAGAAACCAATTTGATTAGGTCCATGAATTCGGCACTATTCATTTACCTTAATATTGGTTTCATTGAAATATGCCTATTTATAACAATTTTAAAACAAGCTATTGAATATGTGTACAAAATATCAATACTTTTCAATAAAACAACCATAATAAATGTTCAGCAAATCACTGTGCATATATATTGGGGAATGTAAACGTGCATAATATTTACAGGGATAATGGTGCCTGCCAGTCAAAGCAAAATGAAATTGTAAATTATTGTATTGCTTTATATCACCGAAACAAAATATGAAATACAATCATTTTGCATAGGTGATGTGTTTTTCCCTTTCTGTGGATATTTCAGCCATACTAGATGGCGTTTAAAAGTAAGAAAAGAAACTTTAGATTTCTTTTATAATCAAATGAACGGCATAGACTGGAGAGAATTTGAAGCGAGGCAGGTAAAAAAAGTACATTGCAAAGCAGTCATTTCTTGTAATGCATTTGTATGAATGCCAGAACATGTAGATTTGTGTTCTTTTGTCCTTTTTCAATTCAATTACATAAATAACTTCTGAATGCATACTGTACTCTCAGGAGTTAGTCCCCAATGCCAGTATTTTCTTCTATGTATTGTTCGCCTAATTGTTAATTTTTAACAATTAGTTGGGTATTCAAATGCAAATCAACATGAATAAAAGTTGGGATGGATACTAGTATTTTCTTAAATAATAATAAATCATTACAAACTGAACACAAAAAGTCTGAATACCCAGAAATTAGATTTTATTGTGTTTTTTTTCCCTCTGATTAGGAGTGTAAGTTGTTAAAGTATTTTCTATATTCATGGTTGTTGTAATTTATGATATTTGTAAGTGTTTATTATAATGACGGATTGATATGGTAGTGGTCCCCAAATCGGTCTTTTGGATCTCTAGGCAGGTCATGATTTTTGTATAGATGGATTAAGATAGACTCTCCAGGTCTTTTACTTTTATTGTATTTTTCTTACTAGTAGTCAGTAAATAATGTAACACATTTTAAACAACTTATCTATTTTTATTTCAAGTTAATAGTATTCTCTGTCATATGGAGATGTCATAATGTAGCTAATATACAGCCTCATTAAATTGGGGCTATGTTTAAAAAAATTAGCCCGTAACTCCAAATTTACGGGTTGCGGTTATTAAATTTGCCCTTTAACGTTGCTCGCAAAGTACTTGCGTATTAAGAAGTTTTTTCTTTTTTTTGGCGGTCTTTCGAGTTATGTGCTTGAGAAAATATCTGCCGTTAAAATTGTAATTTTTTCAAATTGTTGCGTGCCTTGTGATCAGCGCTCAGTCTGACAGCCTTCGACGCTGATCGCAGGCATCGGCATGTGCGGTTACAATCTGTTTCCATCCTCCATTGGTGGAGCGTCCTTGGGCAAATTAGAGCTATGATGGAACAGAGGACCCTTAGAGGGACCCTAAAAGGCCACAATTGTGAGTCCAGCAATGAGCGCCTTTGTCGCTCATTGCAGCAAAGTGGTCCGAGCCTCGCAATGAGTGCCTGTGGCAGGGTTTGCAAGACTATTTGCAAATTGCGGTTTACTGCATTTGCAGAGGTGAAGATATTAAATGGTAAAAGCTTATCTGCATTAATCAACTAGTCAGCAAACCCCATCCCACCTTCCTGCTCTCCCTTCCATTCCAAAATAGAGAATACAAGATAGCAGAACATTAAACACTCACAGCCTTATTAAATTGCGATTTGGCCAATTGAATAGGGCTCTATATAAGCACATAGCATATTTTTTTAAAGAAGTTTTTAGTTAGTGAACTTCTATGCCAAAGCAAGGTCTTAACTAACAAAAAATTCTGTAAAAAAAATATGCTCTTATATAGAGCCCTATTCAATTGGGCAAATCACAATTTAATAAGGCTGTCAGTCTACAAGAAATGAGTTTAGAAAATATAAATTACTGTATTTTTCGCCGTATAAGACGCACTTTTTCTTCCCCAAAACTGGGGGGCGGGGGGGGGGGGGTTGGTGCGTCTTATATGATGAATAAATGCATGCAAAATGTGTAAACTGCCTCTTTCAGCCCCTCTTGATCCTCTCCCCCTCCTAATTCTCCCCTTCGACCCCTCTGATCCTTCCCTTGGCCCCCTTTAGATCCCCACTGGCGCTTCCTACGGCACGCATGCTTCTAAACTGCATCGTGTCGGCCAATGCATTTTAGTGACGTCACACACGCGACGCAAGGGAAGGCTGCAGTAAAGGAGGAAGCGCTGCGCGATGGGGTGAGATCAAGATGGGCCAAGGGATGATCATGGATGGGCAGAGGGGAGAAGAAAGGGGAGGATCAGGAGGGTCAGGGAGGGTCAAGAGCTCCTGGTGGCTCCCAAATGCTCCAAAATGTGTATGTGTGTGTACAGTGGATAAAAAAAGTCTACACACCCCTGGTAAAATGTCAGGTTTCTGTGCTGTAAAAAAATGAGACAAAGATAAATCATTTCAGAACTTTGTCCACCTTTAATGTGACCTATAAACTGTACAACTCAATTGAAAAACAAACTGAAATCTTTTAGGTGGAGGGAAGAAAAATTAAAAAGAAAAATAATGTGGTTGCATTAGTCTGCACACCCTCTTATAACTGGGGATGTAGCTGTGTTCAGAATTAAGCAATCGCATTCCAAATCGTGTTAAATAGGAGTCAGCATACACCTGCCATCATTTAAAGTGCCTCTGATTAACCCCAAATAAAGTTAAGCTGCTCTAGTTGGTATTTCCTGAAATGTTCTTAGTCGCATCCCACAGCAAAAGCCATGGTCCACAGAGAGCTTCCAAAGCATCAGAGGGATCTCATTGTTAAAAGGTATCAGTCAGGAGAAGGGTACAAAAGAATTTCCAAGGCACTAGATATACCATTGAACACAGTGAAGACAGTCATCATCAAGTGGAGAAAATATGGCACAACAGTGACATTACCAAGAACTGAAGCTCCCCCCAAAATTGATGAAAAGACGAGAAGAAAACTGGTCTGGGAGGCTACCAAGAGGCCTACAGCAACATTAAAGGAGCTGCAGGAATATCCGGCAAGTAGTGGCTGTGTGGTACATGTGACAACAATCTCCCGTATACTTCATATGTCTGGGCTATGGGGTATAGTGGCAAGACGAAAGCCTTTTCTTACAAAGAAAAACATCCAAGCCAGGCTACATTTTGCAAAAACACATCTGAAGTCTCCCAAAAGCATGTGGGAAAAGGTGTTATGGTCTGATGAAACCAAGGTTGAACTTTTTGGCCATAATTCCAAAAGATATGTTTAGCGCAAAAACAACACTGCACATCACCAAAAGAACACCATACCCACAGTGAAGCATGGTGGTGTCAGCATCATGCTTTGGGGCTGTTTTTCTTCAGCTGGAACTGGGGCCTTAGTTAAGATAGAGGGAATTATGAACAGTTCCAAATACCAGTCAATATTGGCACAAAACCTTCCGGCTTCTGCTAGAAAGCTGAACATGAAGAGGAACTTCATCTTTCAGCATGACAACGACCCAAAGCATACATCCAAATCAACAAAGGAATGACTTCACCAGAAGAAGATTAACGTTTTGGAATGGCCCAGCCAGAGCCCAGACCTGAAACCGATTGAAAATCTGTGGGGTGATCTGAAGAGGGCTGTGCACAGGAGATGCCCTCACAATCTGACAGATTTGGAGTGTTTTTGCAAAGAAGAGTGGGCAAATCTTGCCAAGTCAAAATGTGCCATGCTGATAGACTCATACCCAAAAAGACTGAGTGCTGTAATAAAATCAAAAGGTGCTTCAACAAAATATTAGTTTAAGGGTGTGCATACTTATGCAACCATATTATTTTATTTTTATATTTTTTCTTCCCTCTACCTAAAAGATTTCAGTTTGTTTTTCAATTGAGTTGTACAGTTTATAGGTCACATTAAAGGTGGAAAAAGTTCTGAAATGATTTATCTGTGTCTCATTTGTTTACAGCACAGAAACCTGACATTTTAACAGGGGTGTGTAGACTTTTTATATCCACTGTATGTATGTGTATGTATGTGTGTGTATGTGTATGTATGTATATGTGTATGTATGTATGTGTGTGTATATATATATATATTTGTGTGTGATGTAGGTGTGTATATGTGTGTGAAGTGTATTTGGGTTTGATTCAAAATATTTTTTTCTTGTTTTCCTCCTCTAAAAACTAGGTGCGTCTTATGTGCAGGTGCGTCTTAAATTGCGAAAAATACGGTATTTATTTAAAAAAAAAAATAGGCATTGTTGTATATTTGTTTGGCTCTATTTTTTAGACAGTTATTCTGCTATTAGAATGTAGCTTTACGATAAGTATGGCTGAACTACTGATATCACAGCTTGTAACATCAGCACTCACGGGGCTATAAACAGTACAGCCTGTTAGATTTAAACCCAAACACCAGAAAATAAAAGCCTTACTCATAAAATTGGAGCATATCTTCCTTCTTAAAAAGCATGTTTAACAAATTCTGATTTATTTTTTATTTTTATTAAAGCTTTTGTATAATCATCTGTTAAGAAAACACAAAGTTAAATAACAATTAATATTTTTCTTCATTGGGCAGTTACCGTACTTTTAATATTGATAATACCATGTATACTATCACAATTATTGTTCCTTTAAAAAAGAAATGATGAATTTAAAAAAATATATAATAAACTATTATTTAATTCCCTTCTAGGTCACTAGATTGCCCATGGTGAAGGGTTTTGTACTTAAATGAAGCTGTGAGCTAAATCATGTAGGGTCAACCAAGATAGGCAGGCCATATCAGAGAGGTCAGACAAATTGCGATCCCCTGGAGAAGGAACTGGTAACTCACTCCAGTATCTTTGCTAAGAAAACTGTATGGATAAGCACAAACAGAGACATACTGATATGCCACTGCAAGATGAGTACTCAGATTAGAAGTGCCTACCACATTACTGAGGAAGAGCAGAGGGTGAGTACGAGTAACACCAGATCTAGTTGTTGGGCCAAAGTAGAAATGACACCCAGCTGCCGATGCGTCTGAAGGAGAATGGAAAGTCCACTGCATCAGGCTCTATATAGTCAGCAAAATAAGCCATAGAGTTGGCTGTGGCTCAGATCATGAGCTTCTTATTGCAAACTATAGAATTAAACTGAAGAAAAGATGGAAAATCATCAGAGCATGTAGCTACAAAATATATAATCTTCGAAATGAATAATGTCATGACCCAGGGGTGAGAGGACCATGCAACCTACAGAATCTACTGCTTTCAGCTTACAGAAAAAACTCCTGGATGGTGATGTTTTGGATATCTCAGTACCCAGCCTGATTCTTCAGTTAGAACTGAACATAAAACAACTGAATGATTTAAGATGGGGAAAGGATTGTGACAAGGCTATTTATTGTCACCTTATTTATTCCACATATTTGTGGAATACATAATGCGTATGGCCGGTCTGGAGGAATCCAAAGCTGGAATTAATATTACTGGGAGAACTGTCAACAGCCTCAGATAATAATACTCTGATGGCTGAAAACAATGAAGAACTAAAGGGCCTATTGATGATGGTGAAAGAAGAGAGAGCAAAAGCTGACCTGCTTCTCAATGTTAAAAAGATGAAGATCAACAGCAATCTCAGTTCCTGTCAAATAGATGGGGAAGAAGTGGAGGCAGTGACAGATTTTAATTTCCTGGGCTCCATGATCTCTTCAGATCGTGACTGCAGCTATGAAATTAAAAGATGCTTGCGACTGGGGATTAAAGCTTTGTAAAGTCTGCTTAACCTATTAAAAAGTAAAGATATGTCACTATCAACAAAGCTCTGTTAAAATTATGACATTGCCAGCAGTAACATACAGTGTGAGGCCTGGACCCAAAAGAAGAAGGCTGAGCTCTGTATAATTGACCCCTTTGAATTGTTGTGTTAGAGAAAACTGTTAGAGTTCCTTGCACTGCAAGAAGATCCAATCAATCAGTACTATGGGAAATTAAGGCACACTCTTCACTGGAAGGTATAATCAAGAGGCTAAAGCTGAAATATTTTGTCCATATCATGAGAAGAAAGAATTCACAAGAGACGACTCGGATGCTGGGAAAAATTTAAAGTACATGAAGAAGGGGAAGGCAGAAGTGAAAATGGATAGGGTGATGAGGTAATTGAGGTAATAAGCTTGAAGGAGCTCAGAGGGCAGTGGCTGACAGATATAAACTTAATTTAATTTAATGTGTTTTTTCTTTTTTCTCATAGAATTTCTACACTCACTTTTCCCACAGACATCTGTTACTTTATCCAGTACATCCATACACTATAATATCTGTGATTGCAAAACAGTAGACTAAAAATGAACATACATTGAATTTGGATACAGTTCAGTCAAACAGTCAAAACAGAACATCACTTAATATTAGGTTGATAACAAGTAATGCCATTAAAAAATGAAAACTAAGCCATATCAACATACCTTTACCCCTGTCTTGACTGATTTTGGGACCCCCCTGAAACCCACAAACAACCCTGTTATTTTGGACTATTAAAATGGACATGATACTTGTTGTAAGGACTGTGACAAGTCATTTTTGTGTGTAGCGTATTGTGGTCCACAATAGTGAATGTTGGGGTTACTATATAATGTTATATGCACTGTAATTATGTTATTTTCCTGGTATCCAACAGAGATACACTTTCTGCCATATTGTGTTAGTGGGACAGCAAAGGGTTAAAGCCCAGGTTTATGCAATAATTTCTATGGCCTCCTAGAGCTGCCAGGCATCCACTCTTGTGCTACAGAAAGTCATAAAGTGGTACACTTCAACTAACAGAAAAACACAGGTTTGGGATATGAAATGACCTGGCCAGATAACCCTTAGGCTCTGGTGTATCAGGCAATGGGAGGGAGTTTATGGCCTAGTGACAGGGTGAGGAGGTCACACTAAGGATTCATACTCCTCTTAGAAGGAGGGGACTGATAAGGTGGGCATGTGGGGGAAGACTTTTTGTGTTTGTGATATATCTATGCAAAAAAATAATTAAAGTTGGCAATCAGTCTGACTCTAGCATTCTAAACAACTGAGTGTCTGAGTCTATTTTGTGTATATTCATTCCTAAGCAAAGAGATGTAACAGCATTTATTATGTTTTAATAAGTCAGTAACCTTAGGGCTGAGCTTGCAACCTGTGATTTCCAGAGTCTCCCTAAGAGGTGTTTGCTGGGGGCTGTGAGATTGAACGCAAAAGGCACAACCTAGTGGGAGAAGATTGAGCTGCACTCTGGGTCGTCACAACCATTATAACTTATCATTATAAACATTATAACTTGTCACACATTTTCTACATAAATATAGACATCATCTGATCCACCAGGGCTTTTTTTTTTATCTCAGGGATGAAGGAGCCAGTATCTTTCCTAACCCATCAAATTGGACAATAAACATTTTTTTTCAGACAGGGCAACCCCCTCTATCAAGAAAATTATTCCATGTCCCTCTATAGGTCAGGTGTTCACTGTGTCAATGTAAATTATCTAAACAACCTAAGACCAGGAGAAAGTTTTAGATAGTGAAGATGTACTGGTTGTCTCTATCTGTAAAATAGACCCATGAGTCATCTCTTGTAAGAGCTAATACCTATTTTCAAATAGAAGGTGTCATCATCTGCTGTCATATTATACAATATATTATAGGTTGACATACTAGTGTAGGCATAGGCGGCAGCATGGTTCCCACATCTAGTTTAATAATTGATGTCACAGTTAAGAGTTAATATATAGTGAGTGCTTACTTTGCCTTAGTGGGAGGAGAATGTAGTTTTTACTTTCACGAGATTCTTTAAAAGGATATTGGGTATTTCTATACACTGAGCAATATACAGTCTCAATAGAATAGTTTAGTCAACCTTACTAAATCTGCCAAGTTGGTCCACACGTCCATTTAAATGACTTAAAAAAAATAATGCACTGGACAGAGTACAGACAAAAGAGTGGATTCAATCAAGTACAGAATGTACTGGACACATACAAAGGATGGAGCAAACACACATTCTCATATTCCTATATGCGTATGTGCTGTGAAGGAGTTAAGACGAAGAAGAACAAACCCAGAAAGTCTCTGCTTGTAGTTAAACCTTACAGATCACATAAGGCTAATGTCAAATCAGCCGCCTACCACAATCATATACTGAAAACAGGATCTCACATTACCCAGGGCAGAGGTCTACATAAGGTCTACAGTAACTTTTTGTTTGTTGCAGCATATTATGGAATAGTTACATTTTTAATATATAATATATAGATTTTTTCCAGCATAATTTTACAGAAACAAGTTAATTGTTGGATATTGATAATCACATAAACAAACAAAAAATATTAACAAATGATTTGCAAAAAATTTATTTATGAAATAAAATATAATAATTTTTCACAAATCATTTCAATTGTCAATAGATCTAGTGAAAGACCATTTCACATTCCCAGGCTGATATTGATTATATATTGAGACAACAACCATAAAAAGTTCATAATTAATGATCCAATACAAATATATGAACCCAGCAGATTGCAGCAATAAATCATTCTATAAAAAGAAAATGTGAAAATGCAAAGTGTCTACCCTCATAATGGAGTAAACATTCATTGCATGAACACATTAAATTCATGTGTCATTACATCAATTGACACTATGTTTTACATGCTAAAATATAATCATTATTTTCCACACACCGAGACGATCATTATTTTGCACTAAATAATTCTATTAATTCATTAACATTATTTATATAGATGATTTCTGTTGTTTGTCTATTCTCAGTCAATAGTTTGAATATTAACAGATGACGTTGAATTAGTTTGTACTGCGGTATTTGATATGGACAATTGTTTTTTATGTGTTTATTTTCAAATTTCTAGAAAGATGAGTAATTACTGTGATGTTAAAAAACGCTGAAATTATTTTATATTTTTTCACATGAAGTCAACAAATTTAAACTTACAAAAAATAGCCTGCAGAATTTATTTCCGTTACGCATCTTGTAGACATGAAGCCTTATTAAGTTGTGATTTGGCCAATTGAATGGGGCTCTATATAAGCACAGAGCATATTTTTTTACAGAAGTTTTTAGTTAGAGAACGTCTATCCAAAAGCAAGGTCTTCACTAACTAAAAACTTCTGTAAAAAGAATATTCTCTGTGCTTATATAGAGCCCTATTCAATTGGTCCAATCTCAATTTAATAAGGCTGATGATTCCCAACCTTTTGACTAACACTGCAACTTCACTGTAAACAAATAAAAGACCCAGCCAATTGATTCATTATAAAATTATGTTTTTATTCTTTTTGTCCTAATAGAGAAGTTCAGTTTCGTCTACTCTTGTTCCTTTTATATCATTCCCAGCTTCAGTTCAACCGTCCTCCATTGAACACCTTGTTTAATTTCCCATCTCATTCCACCTCCACATCTATTCTCCCTGGTTTATGCCTATCAGTTTGACTTATGGTGACATCATCTCCACCCTCCAATCTTCCATTATCATCTTCCTTCCTCTATTAGTTGACTTAAAAAAAAAACTAAACAAAAACAAAATAGTATTTAAGGTCAAAGCAAGTATTTAAAGGTAATAGTTTCAAATGATAGCTCTATTACAAGTAGCTGATAATATTCCTAATTTAGATATTGTTCTAGATGGCAGCTCTTTTAGTGGGTGTTCAGCTCATTAGGATATCATTTTAACAGGGCCATGGTAAAATTGGTATTTGAAGCTATGATTATTGTAGTAAATTTTCCCAGAATCAATAAGCCGATTTCTCCTGCTTTCACCTCCCCACCTATCAATGTCCTGAACACTACTGAAAGAAAGTGAAATGTTTCAACTGAGATAACATTATTCAAGCCATACAAAGACAGCCTAATCAATATTATTTGAGTTTAAATATTTCACTTCTTTCAGTGGTGCTCATGACAATGAGAGAGAAGGGGAGGGGTACAGCAACTGTCATGAATAAGGTAAACTTTGACTTTAAACTATATTTACTGGCTTAAGCTTTGCTTTGTTACTATTTGCACATGTGTTAGGGTTCCTTGCAGAGATCATGACTATACTTGCAACTATTACACACTCCAAAGTTCATTACTTTACTATACTCTGCTTTTTCAACACCATCACCATAGAAACACAAAGAGGAAGAGAACTGAATAAAGCAATGTAGAAAGACACAGCATGACAAGAGGCATCTAAATATAAAGTCATTGATACATAATAGAATCGCATTATAATGTGCTTGTATGCACAGGATATATTTCTCAAGATGGATAATACAAATACAGTGTGAAAATCATCACAAAACTCAGTGTTATATCTATCAAGAGCCTGAGGAGGAAAAGGAAAATATTGTCAGAAATGGTTGTTACTTCATAAAATAAACTTTAAATACTCACATGTGCACTCTCTGCCTCTCAGAAGCTTACCCATTCACCCTTTGTCTTTCAGGAACTCACCCATGCACTCTCTGTCCTCAGGTGCTCACCCATGCACTCTCTGTCTTCAGGAACTCACCCATGCACTCTCTGTCTTCAGGAACTCACCCATGCACTTTCTGTCCTCAGGTGCTCACCCATGCACTCTCTGTCTTCAGGAACTCACCCATGCACTCTCTGTCTTCAGGAACTCACCCATGCACTCTCTGCCTCTCAGGAGCTCACCCATGCACTATCTGTCTTCAGGAACTCATCCATCAAGAGCCTGAGGAGGAAAGGGAAAATATTGTCAGAAATGGTTGTTATTTCATAAAATAAACTTTAAATACTCACATGTGCACTCTCTGCCTCTCAGAAGCTCACCCATTCACCCTTTGTCTTTCAGGAACTCACCCATGCACTCTCTGTCCTCAGGAGCTCACCCATGCACTCTCTGTCTTCAGGAACTCACCCATGCACTCTCTGCCTCTCAGGAGCTCACCCATGCACTCTCTGTCTTCAGGAACTCACCCATGCACTCTCTGCCTCTCAGGAGCTCATCCATGTACTCTCTGTCTTCAGGATCTCACCCATGCACTTTCTGTCCTCAGGTGCTCACCCATGCACTCTCTGTCTTCAGGAACTCACCCATGCACTCTCTGTCTTCAGGAACTCACCCATGCACTCTCTGTCTTCAGGATCTCACCCATGCACTCTCTGTCTTCAGGAACTCACCCATGCACTCTCTGTCTTCAGGATCTCACCCATGCACTCTCTGCCTCTCAGGAGCTCACCCATGCACTCTCTGTCTTCAGGATCTAAACCCATGCACTCTCTGCCTCTCAGGAGCTCACCCATGCACTCTCTGTCTTCAGGATCTCACCCATGCACTCTCTGCCTCTCAGGAGCTCACCCATTCACACTTTGTCTTTCAGGATCTCACCCATGCACTCTCTGTCTTCAGGATCTCACCCATGCACTCTCTGCCTCTCAGGAGCTCACCCATTCACACTTTGTCTTTCAGGATCTCACCCATGCACTCTCTGCCTTCAGGATCTCACCCATGCACTCTCTGCCTTCAGGATCTCACCCATGCACTCTCTGCCTTCAGGATCTCACCCATGCACTCTCTGCCTTCAGGATCTCACCCATGCACTCTCTGCCTTCAGGATCTCACCCATGCACTCTCTGCCTTCAGGATCTCACCCATGCACTCTCTGCCTTCAGGATCTCACCCATGCCACTCTATTCTCAGGATCTCACCTATGCACTCTCTGCCTCTCAGAAGCTCACCCATGCACTCTCTGCCTCTCAGGAACTAAACCATGCACTCTCTGTCTTCAGGAACTCACCCATGCACTTTCTGTCTTCAGGATCTCACCCATGCACTCTCTGTCTTCAGGATCTCACCCATGCACTCTCTGCCTCTCAGGAACTCACCCATGCACTCTCTGTCCTCAGGTGCTCACCCATGCACTCTCTGTCTTTCAGGAACTCACCCATGTACGCTCTGTCTTCAGGAACTCACCCATGTACGCTCTGTCTTCAGGAACTCACCCATGCACTCTCTGCCTCTCAGGAACTCACCCATGCACTCTCTGTCCTCAGGTGCTCACCCATGCACTCTCTGTCTTTCAGGAACTCACCCATGTACGCTCTGTCTTCAGGAACTCACCCATGCACTCTCTGTCCTCAGGAGCTCACCCATGCACTCTCTGTCTTCAGGAACTCACCCATGCACTCTCTGCCTCTCAGGAGCTCACCCATGCACTCTCTGTCTTCAGGAACTCATCCATGTACTCTCTGTCTTCAGGATCTCACCCATGCACTTTCTGTCCTCAGGTGCTCACCCATGCACTCTCTGTCTTCAGGAACTCACCCATGCACTCTCTGTCTTCAGGAACTCACCCATGCACTCTCTGTCTTCAGGATCTCACCCATGCACTCTCTGCCTCTCAGGAGCTCACCCATGCACTCTCTGTCTTCAGGATCTAAACCCATGCACTCTCTGCCTCTCAGGAGCTCACCCATGCACTCTCTGTCTTCAGGATCTCACCCATGCACTCTCTGCCTCTCAGGAGCTCACCCATTCACACTTTGTCTTTCAGGATCTCACCCATGCACTCTCTGCCTTCAGGATCTCACCCATGCACTCTCTGCCTTCAGGATCTCACCCATGCACTCTCTGCCTTCAGGATCTCACCCATGCCACTCTATTCTCAGGATCTCACCTATGCACTCTCTGCCTCTCAGAAGCTCACCCATGCACTCTCTGCCTCTCAGGAACTAAACCATGCACTCTCTGTCTTCAGGAACTCACCCATGCACTTTCTGTCTTCAGGATCTCACCCATGCACTCTCTGTCTTCAGGATCTCACCCATGCACTCTCTGCCTCTCAGGAACTCACCCATGCACTCTCTGTCCTCAGGTGCTCACCCATGCACTCTCTGTCTTTCAGGAACTCACCCATGTACGCTCTGTCTTCAGGAACTCACCCATGTACGCTCTGTCTTCAGGTGCTCACCCATGCACTCTCTGTCTTCAGGATCTCACCCATGCACTCTCTGTCTTCAGGATCTCACCCCTGTCACTCTATCCTCAGGTGCTCACCCATGCACTCTCAGTCTTTCAGGAACTCACCCCTGCACTCTCTGTCTTCAGGATCTCACCCATGCCACTCTATCCTCAGGTGCTCACCCATGCACTCTCTGTCTTCAGGATCTCACCCACGCCACTCTATCCTCAGGTGCTCACCCATGCACTCTCTGTCTTCAGGATCTCACCCATGCACTCTCTGTCCTCAGGAACTCACCCATGTCACTCTATCCTCAGGTGCTCACCCATGCACTCTCTGTCTTCAGGATCTCACCCATGCCACTCTATCCTCAGGTGCTCACCCATGCACTCTCTGTTCTCAGGAACTCACCCATGCCACTCCATCCTCAGGTGCTCACCCATGAACTTTTTTTTTTAACCCATTTCAACACCATCACCATAGATACACAAAGAGGAAGAGAACTGAATAAAGCAATGTAGAAAGACACAGCATGTCAACGAGGCATCTAAGTATAAAGTCATTGATACATAATACAATCACATTATAATGTGCTTGTATGCACAGGATATATTTCTCAAGATGGATAATACAAATACAGTGTGAAAATCATCACAAAACTCAGTGTTATATCTATCAAGAGCCTGAGGAGGAAAGGGAAAATATTGTCAGAAATGGTTGTTATTTCATAAAATAAACTTTAAATACTCACATGTGCACTCTCTGCCTCTCAGAAGCTCATCCATTCACCCTTTGTCTTTCAGGAACTAACCCATGCACTCTCTGCCTTCAGGAACTAACCCATGCACTCTCTGCCTTCAGGAACTCACCCATGCACTCTCTGCCTTCAGGAACTAACCCATGCACTCTCTGTCTTCAGGAACTCACCCATGCACTCTCTGTCTTCAGGATCTCACCCATGCACTTTCTGTCCGCAGGTGCTCACCCATGCACTCTCTGTCTTCAGGATCTAAACCCATGCACTCTCTGCCTCTCAGGAGCTCACCCATGCACTCTCTGTCTTCAGGAACTCATCCATGTACTCTCTGTCTTCAGGATCTCACCCATGCACTTTCTGTCCTCAGGTGCTCACCCATGCACTCTCTGTCTTCAGGAACTCACCCATGCACTCTCTGTCTTCAGGAACTCACCCATGCACTCTCTGTCTTCAGGATCTCACCCATGCACTCTCTGCCTCTCATGAGCTCACCCATGCACTCTCTGTCTTCAGGATCTAAACCCATGCACTCTCTGCCTCTCAGGAGCTCACCCATGCACTCTCTGTCTTCAGGATCTAAACCCATGCACTCTCTGCCTCTCAGGAGCTCACCCATGCACTCTCTGTCTTCAGGATCTCACCCATGCACTCTCTGCCTTCAGGATCTCACCCATGCACTCTCTGCCTTCAGGATCTCACCCATGCACTCTCTGCCTTCAGGATCTCACCCATTCACACTTTGTCTTTCAGGATCTCACCCATGCACTCTCTGCCTTCAGGATCTCACCCATGCCACTCTATTCTCAGGATCTCACCCATGCACTCTCTGCCTCTCAGAAGCTCACCCATGCACTCTCTGCCTCTCAGGAACTAAACCATGCACTCTCTGTCTTCAGGAACTCACCCATGCACTTTCTGTCCTCAGGAGCTCACCCATGCACTTTCTGTCCTCAGGTGCTCACCCATATACTCTCTGTCATAGAGGAACTCACCCATGCACTCTCTGCCTTCAGGATCTCACCCATTCACTCTCTGTCTTCAGGATCTCACCCATGCACTCTCTGCCTCTCAGGAACTCACCCATGCACTCTCTGTCCTCAGGTGCTCACCCATGCACTCTCTGTCTTCAGGAACTCACCCATGTACGCTCTGTCTTCAGGAACTCACCCATGCACTCTCTGTCCTCAGGAACTCACCCATGCACTATCTGTCTTGAGTATCTCACCCATGCACTCTCTGTCTTCAGGATCTCACCCATGCACTCTCTGTCTTCAGGATCTCACCCATGCACTCTCTGCCTCTCAGGAACTCACCCATGCACTCTCTGTCCTCAGGTGCTCACCCATGCACTCTCTGTCTTTCAGGAACTCACCCATGTACGCTCTGTCTTCAGGAACTCACCCATGCACTCTCTGTCCTCAGGAACTCACCCATGCACTATCTGTCTTGAGTATCTCACCCATGCACTCTCTGTCTTCAGGATCTCACCCCTGCCACTCTATCCTCAGGTGCTCACCCATGCACTCTCTGTCTTTTTAAGGAACTCACCCATGCACTCTCTGTCTTCAGGATCTCACCCATGCCACTCTATCCTCAGGTGCTCACCCATGCACTCTCTGTCTTCAGGATCTCACCCATGCACTCTCTGTCTTCAGGATCTCACCCCTGCCACTCTATCCTCAGGTGCTCACCCATGCACTCTCAGTCTTTCAGGAACTCACCCCTGCACTCTCTGTCTTCAGGATCTCACCCATGCCACTCTATCCTCAGGTGCTCACCCATGCACTCTCTGTCTTCAGGATCTCACCCATGCACTCTCTGTCCTCAGGAACTCACCCATGTCACTCTATCCTCAGGTGCTCACCCACGCACTCTCTGTTCTCAGGAACTCACCCATGCCACTCTATCCTTAGGTGCTCACTCAGGCACTCCCTGTCTTCTGGAGCATAGCCATACCACTCCATCCTCAGGTGCTCACCCATGAACTCTCTGTCTTCTGGAGTACACCCATGCCACTCTATCCTCAGATGCTCACCCATGCCCTCTCTGTCTTCAGGAACTCATCCATGCACTCTATTTCTTTCAGGAACTCACCCATGTCACTCTATCCTCAGGTGCTCACCCATGCACTCTCTGTCTTCGGGATCTCACCCATGCACTCTCTGTTCTTAGGAACTCACCCATGCCACTTTATCCTTAGGTGCTTACTCATGCACTCCCTGTCTTCTGGAACATACCCACGCCACTCCATCCTCAGTTGCTCACCCATGTCCTCTGTGTCTTCTGGAGCAAACCCATGCCACTCTATCCTCAGGTGCTCACCCATATCCCCTCTGTCTTCTGGAGCAGAACCATGCCACTCTATCCTCAGGTGCTCACCCATGTCCCCTCTACTTTCTGGGGTACACCCATGCCACTCTATCCTCAGATGCTCAACCATGCCCTCTCTGTCTTCAGGAACTCATCTATGCACTCTCTTTCTTTCAGGAACTCACCCATGTACTGTCTATCCTCAGGTACTCAACCATGCCCTCTCTGTCTTCAGGAACACACACATGCTCTCTCTCTCTCTGGCAACTTTTGACTACAAACTGTATCTAATAAACCCATTCAATATACTTATATACCGTATTGGTCCGAATATAAGCCGCACCCGCATATAAGCCGCACCCGTAAAGTTCAAGGGGAAAAAATAGAAAAACGATAGTACTCAAATATAAGCCGCACCTGTAAAATTGGAGAGAAAAAGACTCTCAAAGAGATCAGCCATTGCAAGAAACAGGCTTTCTAATTAGCACTGTAGCTTTTTTTGCAGGTTACAGGCTTTATGGGATGTAAGAATCACTAAAACCGGAAATCGATATTCAATACCGCAGTCTAAAGCACAGAAATCGGCACCCTTAACTCGCAATCGCGCAAATCGGCAGTAATTTTGCATTCGCGAATAGAAGTCGCACGCGTTACAAGCAAAGTTTGCAATTCGGCAATGATTTTTTGAAGGTCGCGAATATAAGCCGCACCCGTAACTAGCAAGCTCAAAAATAGGAAAAAAGGTGCGGCTTATATTCGGACCAATACGGTACATATTTTATTTTTCAAAAATATTTTTTTGTGTTGTGTCCATGAGTGCAAAATAAATGAAACAATCATGGCATTTTATTTACAAATTCAAGCTTCCCATCAGTATATATGGCAGGAAACACAATTGTCCAACTCCCCCGCGTTTTACGACACATACTCACACACGTTCAGCCAATTTCACACACAAAAATCCTCATTGATGTACACACTCCCTTGCACACCATATGCTGGGCATGCACTTACCCATACATTTGCATTCATATGCACAGTCATTCACAGCGTGGACCTGGTCCGTAGTGAACACTCTACCACTCTTCCAGTCACCTTTTGCCAATCAGGAACTCACCAACATACACTTTGGGACTCAGAAGATCTGGTGGTTTTCTGATGTGAAATATCCCATTCCAGTCCATTTGCGTCCACGAATCCCCAGGATATCTATGTTAAACCTTGTTAACATGTTTGACCATGTCCAGTTTGCCTTGGTTCACAGTTCTAACATTTCAGGTTCCTATACTGAATTGTTCTTTGCAGCAGCAGCAGACTTTCCTTTCCCCTCCAGACACATCCGCAGCTGTTGGTCCACCCACATGAACTAGAACATTTTCTTCATTCATGTTTATTGTTTTCTGCATTGCCGGATTGTGAGTCTGATTGCATATTGGACTTCTAAATGCTAACTGATTGAGGTTTAAACTCATTTACTATTGGCTGTTTATAAATCGGTAGTTACGGGCTTGCTTAATTGATCATGATCACGCTCTGAAATGCTACTTTCAATTGCATGGTTTAGGGTTTAGGCTTTCGGCCAGGTAGTTACGGGATATTTCAATTGCATCGCTCTGTAACTGTTGAAATTTGCAACAGTTACAGAGAGATTCAATCACTATAACATTTTCTTATTTATAGGTAAATTTATAATTTCTATAAATATACATTGGACATTCGACTAAACTAACAGCCTTATTAAATTGTGATTCGGACAATTGAAAAGGGCTCTATATAAGCACAGAGCATATTTTTTTACAAAAGTTTTTAGTTGGGGAATTTCTATTGAAATCAAGGTCTTCACTAACTAAAAACTTCTGTTAAAAATATGCTCTGTGCTTATATAGAGCCCTTTTCAGTTGGCCAAATCGCAATTTAATGAGGCTGTTTATATGGTTGTAGTATTTGTGATAGACAAACTTTTTAAGATATTATATTTTTTGTCTTTCAATGTTTTTAGATATAAGAGGAAAAAAGATACAAATAGATACCTTGAGGCTGCCCATCCTATGTACCTAGGAAACTTGGCTTAATTCATCTTCAAGAAAGATATATACATATTGTTGTCATGATTGAATTCCCCAATGTATAAGCCACTACCACTAAGTTAATGGCTTTGCTCTTGCTTTAAGCAGTTATTAAAGCCAACATTAAAAAAAAGGTGAAAACTAAATTTAAAGGATAACACAAACAATTAATGGGAAAATATAGGCAAGATAAAACATATATATTTTGCCATGAAATAAACATTAAACTTAACTGAAAATATGAAATATTCAAAAACTTCATTCAATAACCTCTTTGTGCTTCTAGAGTATAAATTGCTGAAGTAAAGTAATTATAAAAAACATTGAACTGAAAGTCAACAAATTCTATAAATGTGCTAGTATCCTATTAGGTCGTCTTTCAATTAACTTTTATGAACTGAACTTCAAGTCACATCTGGGGCACTTATCTTAAATAACCTTAATTTAAAGCAATGTCACTATATTATTTAAATATTTTAACAGCTGGATTGCTATATTTTAATGGAATCTAGATGACCTTCAAGAGTAAAAGTCTGTTGGGATATCTGACTTAAAAAAAATAAGAAATACTTTGCCTCTGGAAAGAATCGCACCCACTGATGTTACAAAAACGCTAGATATTAGGAAAAAGACTTCTATGCCATAAAATTATGAAAATGGAGAAAATGACCATTGGACTCTCTGTTTCACAATTTTAAGTTACAATGTTCAATTAGATAGGCGCATTGCAAGATATCGCTAAAACTGGTGAAAGGCCACTGAGATTTTGGAAGTATGTAACAACCAACCAATAATAGCAGCTGTGTAAACCATGACCATAAACATATTTTTAGAGGAAAATTTTAATCTTAGCAAATTCCTCTTGTGTCTGGAAGCTTACTCAATGTATCTTTGGAACTCTCATTGCTGGCTGGAGCCTGAGGGGGAGGATACTTCTACTATCAAGTATAGGCTGTATGACCACTTAATTATTTTGTCTTATGCCACTTTAGTCAGTTTTTCAGCAGAACTGAAACAAGGTCTACTCTACATACAAGAAGGTCCTGTTAGGAACAAATACAAATGTTTGCTCAATTAAAGCAAAATTTAATAAGACAGTTAAAAGTGAAATCATGTATTATTTATTATTAAACTTTCTAAAAACAGGTTGACTAATATCTATTGAGGTTATTTAAAAAAAGCATATTATAAATATGACACTTCAGCAAATCTTTAATGAATGAGCTTTCTAACATCATCATTGGCTTAACTTAACAAACAAAGATTTAAGAGGGATGTTGTCCACATCTGCAGGCTCTCTGATGGCTGAGGAGGCCAATGTGGGACAGGCAGATCCTACCGCAGTAGTTGCATGGGAAGTCTTGCTCTGGTTTGGGTGCTGCAGTGACACAATGTTACATCTGCCTCCTTTTGTTCTCAAGACCAGCCTTGAAAGAGGAACCAGACTGGTGAATGGTACTTCTACAGACCTTGCAGCCGAATCTAAAGCTGACTATTAACGATGGTTAATGTGACCTCCTTGTACCTCTTCTTTGGTTCCCCTCTGTCATGATTACCATATAGCACAATCATTTGCAGCTGATCATCCAACTCCTAGAGATATGTCCTGTGCGTCCTGCCCAGCGCAACTGCGTCTTCAATGGCCTGGCCTCAATGCCTGTGACTCCTGTCTGTTCGAGGACTTCAGTGTTGGTGACGTTGTCATTCCAGTGCATGTTGAGCATGGTGCGGATGCAGCATTAATGAAATATCTCAAGAAGTCATAGGCAACCCACAACTCAAAGCTGTACAGTAGGATGGTCAACACAACAGCTCTGTACACACTGACCTTGCTGCGTTTACTCAGCTGCTTGTTGTTCCAAACCCTTTTATATAACCTGCTGAATGAACCATTTGCCTTTTCCAGTCTGGTGTCAATTTCCTTGTCAACCTTGGCATCTGAGGAGATGATGGACCCCAGGTAGCTGAACTGGTGGACTGTCTTCAGCTCCGACTTGTTAATGATGATGCGAGGAGGACAGTAATCTTCCTGAGGAGCGGGCTGGTGGAGAACTTCCATCTTCTTCAAACTGACTTCTAGACTGAAGAGCTTTGATGCAGCGGCGAATAAAGATGTAAATCGCTGCTGAGCTGTCGCCTTATGGGAAATAAGGGCAGAATCGTTGGCGAAAAGTAGCTTTCAAACTAGTCATTCCAATGTCTTGGTTTGTGCCTTTAGTCGCCTCAGGGTGAACAGACTGCAATGTCAGTTATAGAGACCATCCTCCTCATCAAGGTCTAACGTGGCCCTTTGAAGCATCAAACTGAAGAATAGCGTGAATAGGGTCCGTGCAAGGACACAGCCCTCATCCTTTTTTGCTGAGTCACTCTTCTAGGCATCTATGTAAATTATGGGGCATGTGTAAGTGCACACACTATTCTTCCAAGATCTGTGTGTGAACCCTTTAGTAGCTCCGTGCACAGCTATGTATATGTCCCCATAATTTATATAAAGGCCTCCTAAAATGACTAAGAAGCAACAGAAGACATGTATTGCTTGATCAGAGCTGCAAATGGAGTCACTTGGAAAAAAAATAAACCATTTTAAAAATAAATATGTTTAAGTTGTTTTTCTAATACTGTAATATGCTCAATTCTCATTCTTTGGCATACTGTCTGCACAGTTCATACAGTGCTCCTTTAAGGTTACCATTTGTCTTGCCATTCACATCTTTCTCTCTCCATTTTTCAATTGTCTGGTTGGACAAATACGACAGGTCTTTATAAAGTGTGCCAACAAGTAAAGAATGATTGGTTTAAATATGATCTATTTCAATAGTTGGGAGTTAGAAGCCTGTGCAGTTAATCTGATAAACATATCTACCCTGCATTGTTTTCGAACGTCTGAACTACAGAAATGTAGGTTTCTAACAATGATGGAATAGTTATGAACTTTACTTTCTCAGAATATTGAAACAGACATTATAGGGCTGCCAACATTTCTTTTCCAATTTAAATAATCATAATTCATTTATATAGCACTTTTCTGCCAACTCGACTCAAAGTGCTATACAATTACAAGATAGCAAGTTACAACAAAACAGAGAAAAGTAGAGAGTAAATCATATGGAGAAAATGAAAATTATAGTCATAATTGCCAGAAGGACTCTAGAAGCTCTTAATCAAACACCTGGGTAAACAGACATGTATTTGGACGTTTTTCTTTTTTTTAAATGTCAAAGGCGGTGGTGCCTCAGCATGACGGAGAGTTCCAGGATGTCGGTGCTTAATACAACAAAACCAACTGAAGTGGTGCTCCCTAATTAGTAAGTGATTAAATAATTAAACTAAATTCAACCTAAATAAGCCAACTGTGCTAAAACTGTGAAAAATATAGTGAAATATAATATGGACCAATTAGACCAATTTGTAAGAATAAATTGTACTTTAATAGTGCTTATCAATATACAGCACACACTGATAACATCTACAGCCTTATTAAATTGCGATTCGGCCAATTGAATAGGGCTCTATATAAGCAAAGAGCATATTTTTTTAAAGAAGTTTTTAGTTCGTGAAGACCTTGCTTTTGGATAGAAGTTCACAAACTAAAAACTTCTGTAAAAAAAAATTGCACTGTGCTTATATAGAGACCTATTCAATTGGCCGAATCGTAATTTAATAAGGCTGATAATATTTAACTAGGTCTAAATTCATGATACTAAATTGGGGAACTATAAAACTATTTTGTGTAACATGTGAATATAAAAAATAAAAAAAACACCAAACTAATCATAGTGAATATGTGTAAAAATATTGATTTACTATTGTTAACCTTATTGTTAATATTATAAATAGGGTTAATTATTTAATTTTACCTTAATTTGCTTCTATGGATTGAAGAATGTATATTAATCTTAGCCTGCAAAAATACAACAGGTTTGGGGATTCTCATGAAGTATGAGTAATGGAGTAATATTCCACCTGAAGGCTGAATACTTTAGATATATCAACTCTAGCAACTATCCTTCCCAATTTGTTTGTTACATTCTGTTGCTCATGCTTGAAAGATAAATAAGGTTTGTCTGGGCCATGTTAGAATTAGAGTGGTCCGCAGAATCAGTATCGACTCATGGCAGGCACAGTATTATAAAAACAAAAAGAGTAGAGGTGCTCATCTGAAAAGGAACAATACCTTACTAGGTTTGCTATATAGGTCTGGTCATTTACCGCGAGAGCAACCTCTTTTAGCCACTTGTGCCCTTCACAGGGAGAAATATCCTGTAGTATATCAGTCTGGTCCCACTCAAAAGAGTGACCCACCCCCGAAATACCAGGCAATTCTACCCTAAACTGGAGAAAGAGCAAACCAAGACGCGTTTCGGCCTCTGTGGGCCTCGTCAGTGAGGTGCAGCTGTACTCCATAAGGCACAGTGAGCAAGAAGTCCACATCTGGTTCCCCTTATCCAAATTATTGAGGTAAGTAAAAGCTGTGCAATGGTTGTAGATTGTGGGACACAAGACGTGGATCTGCTGGAGATAGGTTGATCAGTAGGTTGGCCCCAAATGGGTAAAGTCATGTAACACCATTTCCAAGGAGGCAAGAGACAAGGTAGGATTTCACTGTTTAATTTTACATGGACAACATTGTATATAATATTTTCTCAGATTCCTATTTCCTACTACTCTGGCTACTTTTATAATGTACTGCTTTTGATTTAGTTCATATTTGTGATTTATTTTTATCCCTAACCATTGGTTATAATAAAACATTAGTGTAGAAGTCGAGGTTAAAGGCTTAAGACTGTCACGTCCAGCTCTTTCCTCTTTTGTAAACTGATAAAGAGGAAGATGAAAACTCACAGAAACATTAACAATGATCTAATTTGGAGAAATATAAATGTTTTCATAATCATAGAAAATGGCAATCATATTATTCCCTGGATCATTAACCTGACTATTCTACTAGTTGTCATAAATATGTATGCATTTTTAACAAAACATCTACCTAACCCTGTCTTAAAAATTATTAATTGAATTTGCTACAAGAATCTGCTACCAGTTCCATAATCTAAGTGCCCTCATTGTAAAGAACTCCTTTTTTGTTTAAGGTGAACCCCCATTTCTTCTAACATGGTGGACTGCCTTCTTGGCATAGTCATTTTTCATGACAAATCATATATCTTTACTAGTCCACAAAACTGCTGTCTGGCCTTGAGCAGGTTATGTAGCTGCTTATCTAACACTTCTCTGTGTTCGATCTCATATGCTCATTCTTCAAGTTTAAAATGTGACCTTTTGCAGAGAAATCACATCCTAATCTGAGTTAATAACCTTTTCTTATCTTTCATTAAAAAATCTATTTTATGCATCAGCAGTGTCATCTTTCAACAAAATGATCTACTTAAAACTTGATTCCATGTTTCCTAAACTGCCAAATGATAAATAGGGCACTGGCATATTCCAAGGGAGAGCAGAACAGTACATATCCACAAGAGCAAAATATTGCAATAATCAATGTTAAACAAAAAAATTAGATGACAAACTAAAAATTGTATGGAAGTTGGCAATGTTTATTTTTGCTGTATTATAAAACACATTTATTCTTCTTCCCTATAAATTATGGATTGCTGTGCTTTTTATAATTATCCTCCTGCTCCTAGTCTCACTGTACTTGAAACTCCTTCACAATTGCACTGCCAACATTTGTTTGATTTGTACAATGTTTTATCTTATATGTTTAATGATCAAACAACTCCTACCAATACTCTACTCCTGTCACTATAAATAATTGAACTATGCTAAGCTACACCTTCAACCTTTCTCTTACCGATATGCCTATTATACCTTCCCAGTACTAGAACTAAGCATACGCCTAAGCATTAGATCTAATGTTATATGCTTCAAACGTGCATTAGAGATACTGAACTGAGAATGAACACTTTAAAATAGAAACATAGATTTCGTAGCAGATAAGAACCCAACGGGCCATTCTGGTTTGCCCATTTTATCTACCTAAATATAATAGTTTGCTCTATTGGACATATACAAAACATAAAGATGGCACACATCAGTCCAGCATTACCAGCTCTTATATTGATTATTAACCAGTATAGTCTGGATACTAGAATTTCTAGTGCTCTTATTCTTTTGCCTATGAATTGTAAGTAAGTAGCCCATGAAACAAATTACATGTTACAACCCATACAACATAAATACTGTGACAGCTATGGACTTGTCACCTGGTTCCAAGCCAATAGGCATGGCTGTTGCACACTGGAGCATATGTCCACCTACTGGAACGCCTGTCTTCCCATTATTTACCACTCATCAAACCAAAGTCAGAAATAGCATATTTTAATTAATTCTTTTTAGAATGTACAAATAAACAAATCATATGATTATCACTACCCTATCTAAACATATTTCATCATATGTCAAGGGTAAACTATTGAGGAAATATGGGATCTGTCAAAGCTTGGCATGTGTATCCCCTAGTAATACACATGTATCCCTTTGTAATACATGTGTATGCGATAGTAACTGATGAGTTCTCCACCAGACACCTTTTAGCACACATAACACATTATGTATTACTAGCGAATTGCCCGTCAAAAAATTATGGGTATAAAATTGTAAGCTAGACAATGCTGTTTGCCACACAATGTGAGGCTTTTGCTTCTCTGAGCACCTTTGGCGATCATTGCGAGCCTTTCCTCCCGCCTACTGTAGGGGCCCCTCATTGCAGGGTTCATTAACCTGCAAGTTTAGTGCTTGGGAATGCCATGTGTCTCTTTCCACCATCTCTCCCCTGTCCCTTCCCCTTGTGTTTCTCTTCTGTGTGTCTGCTGACTGTTTGTGTTGGGGGTGCTGACTGCCGTTTGTTTTATTTTCAAAGTCCCGCGTGCCTGCCGTTGTTCATGTAAGTGTTACTGTATTTTCTAAGTCCTGCGTGCCTGGCTTTGCTCAGCTTCTTTTTCATCCAGTTTCAGATTTTTTTCTGGCCGCCATTTTCTTTCTCGCTTAGCCGACTTTTGAGTGACGAAACACGGCAAATAAGGCTCCAATTTGCTTGCAACCTCACTTCCAGGCTTCCTGGCTCTCGCACTGTGCTGTGTGTTTTCATTTATTTTTTATTATATTTTGTGTTTTCCGTTTTTTGGGATTTCGGCGGTTCGGCCGTTAAATTCAAATTTTTGCAAGGCCGTTTTTTTGTGCCCCCGAGATTCCAAGGTTGGAATTTTCTTTCTAAGTCCAGTGTTCCTCAACTGCTTGCAGCCTAAGTCCTGCGTGCCTCAACTGTTCGCCTTGCTTCGCTCATTTCAGCATAAGTCCTGCATGCTTCAATCGCCTTTGGCGCTCTTTGCCTAGGTCCTGTGAGCACGGAAGGCTTCAATGCCTCAACGGCTCGCTTCGCGAAACTCGCAAGCGTGACAACGAATCGCAGTTTAGCAACTATTATATGTGATAAGAAATAACACCTTCCCAAATGTGCATCATTAAGGATATTACAAGAACATATGTGATATATGTCAAAATACAGGTATACTGTAATCAATGGAAAATTCTGTTCATTAAATATTTGTAATTATTCTTCAATGCTGTTCGTCACACATGGTCATTTACAAACAATACCGCAATAAATCAGCTGGGAAAGATTACTTTGCTTTACCAAGAGTTTTATTACATTTAACGAGTAGAAGATGTACTGTATTGTTCCAGAGAAGATCTAGAAGACCTTAGTGGGATAATCTACAAAATAGAATAAATGTAAATACATCATTCTTTTTCAAACATTTTAAACGTATTTTTGATACAAAACACTGCAGGTATTCATGGAAATATATGATGGTTTCAATACCATATTTCATCCAATTTTAGATATGTTCCAGTTTTAATTCCATTATAACAAGAATTACATATCCAAATAAGCTCTTCTATGAGTACCAAGGTTCTGGGATGGTTTAAACTGAAACTAGGATATATTTCAATAATGTGTATTATTATCATTTTCATTATTACTATTATTCTATATATTTAAAAAAATATTTTCATCTTCTAGCAAACTAAAAAAGTGAAATATACATTGTTACATTACATATATATTACATATATATATATTTGTATATTAGTATAAGTATACATTAAACATACAATACAGATGCATTACATTACATTACATGCAAAGAATAAGATGTACATTTAGTAAATGTTATTTATTCTGTAGGATAAACAAAAAAAATATTTTTTCTATGGAAATCTGATTATTATCAGAGTTAAAAGTCATTGGCAGTCATGAGCATTTTCTGTGTATTTTATGCACTAACTGAACACTCCTTAAAAAATTGCTCCACCAGTCATCATGTTATATATGATCCACGGTAGCTCCCTGCAATTTTCCCACTGCCAAGACATTCAAAATCTCTCTCATCTCTCTTCCAGAATCAAAACATCTATGCTGCCAAAACAGAAAGAGCTCCAGGCTTAATTAAGCAAGATAATCCACAATTACATCAGCTCTGGTACATTTGTGGCCTCTGCTCGGCTGCCAGAATCGCTACGAGAATACCCACGTGAACCTGAAATGTTACTCTCTTAAATGCTTAATCAAAGGATCATGTAAGAATCCTAGAAGCTTACTTATTTATCCCTTTGTTATCATGCTCAATATCATGTTAACCAGTTGGTACTTCAAAAATGTAAACAAGCGTTCTGTATGTATCACTTCCCAACAGCCTGCAAGCAATGACAATGAGATTGTTTTTAGTTAAACATATTCTAAAATAGGAATGTAGTTTAGACATGAAGGATAAAGATAGCAAGATTAAATCAGCATGTTTGAAAATGATAGAGAACAAAACCAATCAAAGAAAATTACAATTACAACAATTTTAATATAAGAAATAATTTCCCCAAATAATTTTAGAAATCAAAAACAAAGAATTTAATTTTTTTATGTTTTTTTAAATATATCTAAATAAACATATTTGTTCTGGGGAAAAAAAGGAAGACAATTAGCAGGAACCATGAGGTAGGGTATCAAGTATTTCTTGGATGTCTTCACAAATACATATACATTTAATACATATTTTTATATTGATTTATTTTTCCTTTTGCGATCATATGCACATTTTTTTTATTTTATTTTAAATAAAATTCCTTCACAGTGCAGAATAATTCCAACCATGGCTATTGGAGCAGGACAGAAGTACTTTGGTGGAACATATGTTTTATTACACCACGTATTACTTACTAGACATAGGCTCATTCAATTGCGGGCCCGTAACTCGCTTGCAGACGGCTGCATGTCTGCGATCGAGTTGCGGGCTACCGTTGGACTCCATTTGCGCGGCTATTCAATTGCTCCAGGTCGCGAGTTGCGATCCTAAAGCCAGCTCTGTAAACCATGCACTGGTTCAGAGCAGTTGTGGGCGGGATCCGTATCAATTCAACAAGCCTGTAACCGCCCATTACGTTAAATACGGTAAATAAGGCAGTAAAACACGGAGGTTACGTGTCAATCAATCAGGTTCAGGGTTCCAATATGCATTTGGTCTCGCACAACCTTAAGAATGAATAATTATTCAAATTAATGCCAATGCTGTTCCAGTCCATATGGGTGGCCTGATATGTTTTAACTCATTGATGCCCAAGAACATTTAATCCCAAAATCACACATAAAAATAAAACTTATTTTCTGCAGTTTTGTGAGCTTGAGACTGATGTGCAATTAATTCTAATGTCTTTCATCGCTCTAATTTACAGAGCAGGATTACTGTTTTATTTGTATTTACAGTGCTATGAATTGGTGTTTAACCCCTTTGCGAGTCCTCTCGAGTACACGTAGGATTTTCTCCTCCATTTACGAGTGTGGATACGTTTGCGAAAATAGGGATTTGAAGCAATTGAATAGTAATTTGCGATTTTAACCCTGCGAAAGGGACACAATAAAGGCTTCGGGATAGTGTAAGTTACGAGTTGGACGGCTGCCATTTTTTCAAGCTCGTAAATCGTAACCCGATCCGAGCCTGCAAAAAGACGCCAATTGAATTGCAAATTTGACTGCGACCTCCACTTGCAAGCAAGCATCTGAAAATCGCTGGATTGAGTGAGGCTCTAAATGTGCTTGGAAGAAGTCACTAGTCTTGTATTACCCAAATAGGGGAATGATCTAAGACATAACATCTTGAAAAGTTCCCCCAACACTTGAATATTTAAGACCTATTGCCCAACATAGTTAAGGTTAATTTTTAAAATGTATTTAAAACGTAATGTATTTAAAACTTTCTCTTTCAAGTCCATGCTAAATGGTGTCCTATATTTTGGAACAGAATGGCCCTTGTTAAATTGTCAAAATCGCTATTACTGTAGCCCGTAATGTAGCCCGCAAAAGTTTCTGCTATTAAATTGGTCTCTTTTAGCTACCTGCAATCAATCTGCGGGTTACAGGCTGAAAATCCCTACGGTTGTCAAAATCATAACTCCGACCCAGCTAAGCCTTTGATCTGTCAAGCCCTCAATCGTTAAAATCGCAAATCGCTATTAAATTGCTGCAATTCCAAGCCCGCAATTGCTTTCACAAATTATTCAAAAACATTTAACCTACTGATGCCTCAATTAATGTAATTTTATTGGTGTCTATTTTTATTTTTTTAAATTTATTAGTAGCTGCTGCATTTCCCACCCTAGGCTTATACTCCAGTCAATACATTTTCAGAGTTTTTTTGTTGTAAAATTAGGTGCCTCGGCTTATTTTTGGGTCGGCTTATACTCGAGTATATACGATAATTGCACAATGTGTCCTTTTCGTGTTATATTGATCCCGGCAATCAATGGGTTAATACATATCACTGAACTTGCATGGACCAGAATAGAAAATGTATTGATTTTTTTAGATTGCAACATTTCTGGATTGCGGGTCCGATCGCAAATCGGACGTCTAAGCACTAATTGATTGTTTTTTAACCTCCAGGTTTTCCTGACATCAAGATGACTATTTATGTACTATTGGCTTTTTCTAAATCAGTAATTACGGGCTTGCTTAGTTGTCATGATCATGCCCCGAAATGTTACTTACATTTTTTAGGGTTTAAGCTTTCGGCCATGTGGTTGCGGGCTTGTTCAATTGAATCGCTCTGTTACTGTTGCAAATTGGAATTTAATATGGGCCCAAGTTTGCAAGAGAAAGATTAAAAAAGTGATGGCATTCAACTCCAAAGGAGTTATTATACACAAGCCACATTGGGTCTACTTATATTGAAGGGCATATAAAACATGCTATTGCCAGTTCCTTCTCCAGTGTCTGACCTCTCTTCTATGACCTGCCCATCTTGAGTGACCCTACATGGTATAGCCCACACCTTCACAACAAGAAGGTAAAGATCCAGAAGGAGAAGCATACCAATATTTTTAGGTAAAATCTATATTTTAGTAATCACTGCTTGAGACTGAAGGATGCTATGTTTGTGTATTTCATACATTTGTATTATGAATTCAACATTGGAATTAGGGGCGAGGAAGGTGGAAGGAGAATTTGTCCATTAATTTACAGATACAGATAAGAGTTCATCACAGTACACTTCCTCCCTTCTGTAGGCTCAGAATGGGCAGCTTGCAAGCATGTTTGCAAGTTTACCTTGCTCTCCTCTGTAACCACATCTTGAAAACACAACATAACAGCTTGATTTAGAATGGCCTGGGATTAACGATAATGTCCTTGCAAAAACATTAGTTTGCAAGGAGTTATATCAGCCTGAGACATATCTCATTTTTTCACATATTTGGTTTGAGTGATATCATTGGTTCCAGTGTTCTTTTCTCTTCCTAAGCATGACCCAAGCATGATCCATTCAGGCTTAGATAATAAATAATGGACACAACCACTGAGTGGGAGAAACATGGGCCACAGCTTTATTAACCTAACCAAGGACAACATAAATACTGTATATATATTTACATAATTGCAAGGGGGAGGAGTCCGGCCACGAACAGTGACCTCACGCCTTGGGCCCGGTCCAAGGCCCCAATGCTTATTCCAAGCACGCCCCGTGAGGTAGGGCCACACCCACTTAGGCACATCCCACCACAGAGCAAGCGAGGGACCCCTCCTGAGACTGCGATCCCCCTTAATGCCTTAAAGCTAAGACCCGTACAACGCTCTCCCTGAATCTTGTTCGCACTAACCGATGCTTAATTTTCTGACGCAATCTGTCTAAACCAACGGGATCCTGGGAATTTCTCCAAGACCGCCTCTTAATCATCTCAGACCAAATTATGAACACCCCCCGGAAACTTCTTCACCCAACCTTCAATATACCGTTTCATGTCCCTGAGCATCCTACGCATGGAGACCACCCCCAGGTCGTTTCCCCCAGCATGTATAAGTAACCGGGTGGGTTGTCCGTAACGCTGAGCGTATGTGTCCACTAGTCCGTTAACTTGAGTCCACCGCAGGCCTCGAATCCCAAACCACCGCACATGCAGGTCTGTGACAGTAAAACCTAGTTTTTTAGTATATAATTGTAGTATAAACTCCATGTTTTACTGATGTCTTGATGATGGTCTCATTTACTATTGGCTGTGTCTAAGAAGTATTGCGAGTGTTTAAGAAGTAAATTACGGGCTTGCTTAAATATTGTCAGATCATATGATCATTCTTCCTGAAACCCTACTTATGAGTTTGGAGGCTGTGAGACTGTAGTTGCGAGTTAGAGGCAATTGAATACATCTAAATGTTTAGAAAAAAATGTAACCTGCAGTCAAAATGTCGGGTTACAGGTAATTACAAGCTTGCAATTGAATGAGGCTTTAGGTGATATAACATTACGATTTACATCTAACAACAACTAGTAAGGGTTAAGTTGCTTCATCTCCATAGTAACAGCCAGCAGTTCAGTGAAGTTCACTATAGTTCAATGAATGACAGTATGGAATGTTAATGCATAATGATATCTAACAAGTGTTTTTGAGTTTGGATAAATAATAATGATTTCAATAGTTGATTAACTTTCAGGAGTGATGCCATGCCAGTAGGTCAGTTCATTTACTAAGTGCAAACCTATTAAGAGTTTTGGGTTGAACAACAAACTACACCTGATGGTTATTTGTGTGCTGGATTTACTGGAGCTAATATAATGTAGCTTTTAATTACCCCCCTAATATCAATCTAAAGAAAGCATCATATTAATATTTAAAATGCTCCCTATTATACGGTGACAATAAATCTTTCAGAAATATCAACTGCCAGCATTCAATTTCAAAGTTATGATTGTGCAGAAGATCCCAGTCATTGAGCAGATATAAAATTTCCACTAGAATTATTAAAATTTCTAATGTTGCATGAACTTTTCAAGTTGATTGCATGGCCACACTTCAACAACTTTCTCCACACTTGTGATTTCTAGTAAATGTTAAAATCCACAGAAGATATCTATACTTGGCGAGTGGATTCTGTGATCCTTGTTATTGCAAACTAAGGATTAATAGGGCTCAAACAACATTTACAGTGTCTCCTCAAGTTAAAGCTAGAGTATAACTTACTGTCTTAGATTTTAAAATGTGTTTTACTACAACTATAAATGTAATTTAACTCCACCAGATTAAATTCCATTTAAAAAGTGAGAATAAAATAGAATTAAAAGATTATTCAATTAAAGAATAGTATTTTAAAGAACTAAGCTTTAAAATATGTTAAGTGTTATTATAATGCAAATTAATAATATAGCCTGTAGTATATAATCTTGTATATGTAGTTATTCTGTTGTGGAAACTGCCTGAAGTAGGAGGAGAATTTGATTGGACAGGAGGTTTCTACACAATAGGAATGTGGCATCTAGAAATACCAGAACTTTCAGAAACAGTAATGGAAAGGTCCATATTTTATACAGACACACCCTCCTTAGAAATTAGAACCAGATGACAAAAGAAAGTAGCAAGAATAACTTGATATGAAATATTAAATAGTTGATTATTTTTTTTACATTCTAAAATCATTTGTGCATTATTTTAGCTGCCCTTCAAGCTCTATTTTGATTCTTTATTTGTTTTGCCATCATAGCACAACACACTGTCCAAATTTTCATTTTCAAAATAAGGACTCAATTAAAGGACAAGTACATGTATAAAAAAAAAAAAAATGAGAGAGGGAAAAAATAAGATACCAGTTAAATATAAGAAATAATATTTTACTTAAATTAATATATTTTGTAGATGTTATCAATTTAGCAATAAAAGCTACATACAGAACATGAGGAACAATTTACTAATGGATCACGAGTGCTAATACTTCCACTATAACCTGCATTAACCTGTGATCCAGATTCTAAACTCATTGGGCAGTTTATTGAAGCCATTTCTCCCGTTATAGCTTGCTCATCGCAGCTCATTGTGAGTTATAGTGAACGAGGTGTATAAGTCATGTTATGGACATTTAACCTGCAACTACCATGAACATCTAACTACTAAACCCTCATCCTGCAATGCTGATATTCATCAATGTGTGTTCTGAGGTTTACAATATTACAATCTCTTTTATGATTGGTTTTCAACAGCCAATCACAAAACGTTCACACTACCAAGAAGTCCTATTCTGATGGTCTGTAATTTCGACCAAATAGAGTGGGGAAAATTGCCCTCTGATTAGTTATCAACTAACCAATTGGATTGCACATTTTTCAATCCATGCATTCTGATTGGTTAGACTTTTAATTAATCAGAGATTTGGCAGGAGCAATTCAAACAGTGGATTCTGATAGGCTGAAATATGATGGATAAATATTTAAGCCAATCAGAAGCAGTAAAAATAATAAATATAGCGAGGATGAGATGAGGACAAGGGCGTCGCTGATCATTGCTGAAGGGTTGTCAAATGGTGGGGAAATATGATTTTCCACAGGCTTAGCTTTTTTATTTTCTATAATCTTTGTTTTTTATCTTAATATTATTATTTTATATGTAATTTTAGTCTTTATTTTCACATGTCTTTGTTTTTTTCTGTAATTATTTTTCCTTTTTATGTAGGTTTTCCTCTAATACTTTTTTATTATATTATTTAATTTATTTTATGGGGCTTTTTTTTTTTTTTTTAAATTTTTTGAGTTTTCTTGTGGACCCCATTGGGTGATAAGGTCCATGGGGGTCAAATATTAGGACCCCTATGGTAGTAGTTATGGCACAATGGAGGTCCGTAAAGATCCCCATGGTAGGGGGTAGAGTTTAGGTACCATGATGGTTCCCCATTGTAATAGTATAGTATACCATAGGGTCCATAGGGACCTCCTGGTATAGGGGTTAATGTTAGATGCCAGGGAGTGCATAAGGACTTCCATGGGGGTGTTGCTGGGGATCATAGGGAGCAATGGGATAGAGTACCTAATTATAATACCAGTGATTTAGTAACTCTCATGGAGACCTGAGTAGACCTGAGTAGCGCTGTTGTTCAATGATCTACTGTAGATGGCGGCCCATTGTGCGTCCTGTTAGTAAATTCCCCCAATGATAGAAGTGCCAATGAACAAGTTATACTCAATAAAACTACAGACTATCTAGGACCTTCCTAAAAGCAACATATGTTTTAGGCAATGTAGTGATTGAAGTAACTATTTTTAGACATGAGCACCGAAGGAATTATAAATTGATATATTCATATGAATGCAAGATTGTAGCTTGACACAGTCATGCGCAGGGAGCATATACAAATACGTATTGAGCGCTACAGATCACTACCATTTGACATTGCTTTATTATAACTTCTGTCACTTATTTTTGTGTCAAATAAACATTTTCTTCAGCATCTAGTGCTACAACAGTAATATACCTGCTTAACATTTGGTGATCAAAAGTAGCAAAATAATCTATAATGTGATATATACAAAATAATGATTATTATAGATATGAAGTAGCAAACATGGACATTTCTTTTATCTGGAGTTGCTTATCCCAATACTTATTGTACTGTACATTTGTGTTCTGTCCAATGTAATTTTCTGGTAATATATTTATTTAATTGCTTTGGCAGTACGAATCACAAAAAAAGTCATCCAGTAACATGTATTCTATTTGATTACAAAATACTAATATACTCCACAGCTGAGCTGTTTACCTGTGTTCTTCAAGACAAAAAGCCAGAAACAAAGCAACATGAAACAAAATAGAAATGTAACAAATATTATGTTATGTCCTTGTTATGAGTTATAAGTAGTAAATGCATTTTAATGTCATTTTTCTTAGAGGGACGCAGTTAAGCAATTGTTTTATTGATCTACCTTGGTGCATCATGATGAATGAAGATCATGAGATACAATGATCAACATGATGATGACTGAAGATCATGGGATACCATGTACCACACCTGACCAACATAACCATATAGCAATATAAAAACAAATGAAAATGTTTTAAACTTAAAGTGAGGTTATAAGACAGTGAAGGAATGCATGCATGATGTCTCCTCTCATTGCCAATTTTCATTTTCAGGTACCATAATTTTGGGAGAAGATCTGTGATTGACTTCATGGAAGGCAGATTGTATTCACTATTTCCTTATGAGACAACTTAACATTCAGTTAGAAAATACTAAATTTATTGTTATATTTATAAAAGGATTACTCTACTAATTTACTAATTTACATATGAAGGATTAATGAATAATTAAAATGTATTTTATCATTTACCTTTAATGCTTTATTTTTTTCCTACATAATAAGTAATATTTTGGTGCGTATTATATACCATATATACTCGAGTATAAGCCGACTTTTTCAGCACATTTATTTATGACGTCACATGCGCGTCACGTCATTAGCATATCCAAGTACGGAAGACGTGCTGCGTCGTCAGGATCAGCATCAGCTCATCGGAGCATAGTAGCAAGTAAGGAGAGAGAGGGATAGGGATTGGAGAGGGTGTAGTAAGGAGGAGGTTATGGGAGAAACAAGATGATACTAAGGGGCGAAGGAGGAGAAGGAGGAGGATGATGATAAGGGGGGGAAAGAGGAGAAGGAGGAGGATGATGGTAAGGGGGTGAGGAGGATAACGGGAGGAAGGAGGAGGATGATGATAAGTGGGAGGTGAAGAAGGAGGAGGATGATGATAAGAGGGGGAGGAGGAGGATGATAAGGGGGGGAAGGAGGAGGATGATAAGGAGGGGAGGAGGAGGATGATCCGGGGGAAGGACCCTCTTTTCTACCCTCGGCTTATACTCGAGTCCATACCTTTTTATTGTTTTTTGTGGTAAAATTAGGTGCCTCGGCTTATACTCGGGTCAGCTTATACTCGAGTATATACAGTATTTAAGAAAATATACTTAACTCATTATTGCCAAGTAATTCCCACAAATGACAAATAAAACCGTACCAATATCATTTGCCTTTCAAACAGGGGCGGCCCGTCCATTGGGGCGTCAGGGCAAACGCCCCCCCAAATATTTTCTTCACCCTGCAATAAAAAAAACACAACAATGTATTAGTATAACCCAAAAACAAATAAATATAAGGTGTACATCATCATTTCAAGTCTAAATAGTATTAAAAATGAAGTAAAGTTAGTAAAGGGACACTGTCACTTTAAAATAACCCTTGCGCTACATTAACTAATGCTATGTATCTATATAGCCCCCTGCCTGCACCCTGTGTGATCAAATTACAATAATTATACACTGTGTACACTAACCTTTAGACTCTTCTCTCTCTTCAATGAGTCCTGGCCTGGCCCCCTGACCGTTAATGCATGCCGCCCACCATCACAGTGACGATATGCATGGGCGGTCATAACTGTATCAATTAATAACTGACAGTCTTCCATCATTGACCAATCAATGATGGAAGGCTGTCCAGTTACTAAGTGATCAATCTAAACCCACCCAGACCGTTAGCCCTGAGCTCCTGCCAGCAAATAGGGCCTCGAGTTATCATTTTGATTGACTGATACAGTCAATAAAACCACCAGTTCCCTGACCCTTCCCCCTTTCTGTTTCCTGACCCTGGTCACGCTGAGACTGAGAGACCTCCCTGGCTGAATCTACTCATCTGCTCTGCCTGCCTAACACAGTAAGTCTACCTGCCTCTGCCTGGCACCTGCCCTGCCCCTGCCCCTGGCCAAACCAAAACCCCTAGTAGCCCCTAATAAAAGTTAGGGGTGACCAGTTACCCCCAGTCCCCCACTATGCCTGCCTGGCCTGCCAGTGCCACCTACCCAGCCACCTACCAACTACCACCGACGACCCCAGCCATCACCCGCATGTGGCCTGTGCCACCCCCGATCAGGCCTGCCCTATGCTAGCCAAGCTATGCCATCATGCCACCGCCGGATTACCCCGATCACGGGATCGGGGTAGTCGGGTGGTGAGCGGGGTGGCACAGGCCCACATGGGGGTGATCGGATCACCCCCTTGATGAGGCCTGTGCCACCCCTGATGACCTCCATGTTGCCGCCCCATGCCACCTCCGAGGCCCGATCACCGCCGGCACCACCCCGATGCGGCCTATGCTACCCCGGGTATTCGGGCAGTGAGCGGGGTTGACCAGGCCACATGGGGGTGGATGTTCACCCCCATGAGGCCTGTGCCACCCCTGATCGTGGCCTATGGGCGACCGATGGGCGCCTGACCGTGACCGACCCCACCCTGGATGAACCAACTACCTACCCCCCCCCCCCTATTTTTATTCCATTTTTAGAAGTAACAGGCATGTATATGTGCCTGTCACTTCTAAAGATAAAATAAAAATAAGGGAAGGGAAAAAAAAATACAGTAAAAACATTATTATTACAATTAAACAGTAAGCTAAGCAAACACATTGTTAGTACAGTTAGTAACACAACACATTTTATACAAAAATAAACAGCTTTAAACAAACATTAATAAAAAATAAAATAAACAACAGCACATACTTACCTGTAAAATTGACCCCTCCAGCGTTGGCCTTCTGTCCTCTGGATATAGTCATGAAAAATAAATAATCCAATGTTGATTGAAGCCAATGGTCAAATAAAATAATCCATGTTGATTGAAGCCAATGGTCAAATAACATAATCCATGTTGATTGAAGCCAATGGTCAAATAAAATAATCCATGTTGATTGAAGCCAATGGTCAAAATAAAATAATCCATGTTGATTGAAGCCAATGGTCAAAATAATCCAATCTTGATTGAAGCCATTGTCCATCCATCCATTCTGGCCCATTGAAAGAGGCCTCCACAAAAAAAAAACGACGCTCTAAAAAAAAAAAACAACACACTAAAAGAGCTCCTCCTACAAGGAGCCCCTCCCGCGATTAATTGTTTTTTTCCCACGGTCTGCTATATATACTAATTTTTGAAGGACTCTGATTGGCTGAAATTTTTGATTGACATCGATTTCAACCAATGAGAGTCCTTAAAAAATTAGCAAATCAGCAAGCAGGTATGGAAGCCTGTAAGGGTAAAAAAGGTTAGTGTGAACTTGTTTGACCCTGTATGTATTATACATATTACAGGGCTATTTTATGTGATATACATGTTACAGGATAATGTCCTGTAACATGTATAGCCCAAAAATAGCACTGTAATATGTATAACAAATAAAGTGTAATAGAAATGCATGAACAATATAATATAACAAGTAATAAAGAACATCAATTAATCAAATAATAAATATCAATTAATATATATTGTTGTATGTATATGTTTATATATCACAATAAATATATATATATATATATATCAATTTGATATATATATATATATATATATATAAAAATTGATATCAATATATCACAATAAATATATATATATATATATATATATATATATATATATATATATATATACATATATATATATATCAATTTGATATATATATATATATATATATTTATTTATTTATTGTGATATATTGATATCAATTTTTATATATATATATATATATATATATATATATATATATATTTATATATTATTTTTTTTTATTTTTTTTTGGGCCTATATGTTATTTAAGGTTTTTAAGGTGCGGTTGGGGCCTATATGGTCCCAATTTGTTATTTAAAGTTTTTAAGGTGCGGTTGGGGCCTATATGGTCAAAATTGGTTATTTAAGGTTTTTAAGGTGCGGTTGGGGCCTATATGGTCAAAATTGGTTATTTAAGGTTTTTAAGGTGCGGTTGGGGCCTATATGGTCAAAATTGGTTATTTAAGGTTTTTAAGGTGCGGTTGGGGCCTATATGGTCAAAATTGGTTATTTAAGGTTTTTAAGGTGCGGTTGGGGCCTATATGGTCAAAATTGGTTATTTAAGGTTTTTAAGGTGCGGTTGGGGCCTATATGGTTCCACTTGGTCGTTTAATGTTTTTTAAGTATGGTTTTGTTCTTGAATGGTATGATTGATTTGCTTGTTTTCTTTCAACCCCAGGTGCAAACCCTATGTGGCTGCAGATTTGTTTCTACTCGTTGGTCAACTTACTGAACGTGAATACCCTGAGAAGAAGAGCCGACTAATGGTAGGTGTCACTGCTTTAATTTTTCTGTTAATGTGTATAAGTGCAATTATGATATTGCTGTAGTCTTGTCACATGAGTTTTTTCAATCTATATTGTATACCAATGAATTTAACACATTGTTACTTTACTTCTTGACATTTCTGCATTGCAGATCATGTATTTCAATGGGCTTTACAAGCATAAGGTCATTGGGCGGGGCTTATAAAGGTCACTATGACGTCAGGGGGAGGAGTTATGCTACCCCGGGTATTCGGGCAGTGAGCGGGGTTGACCAGGCCACATGGGGGTGGATGTTCACCCCCATGAGGCCTGTGCCACCCCTGATCGTGGCCTATGGGCGACCGATGGGCGCCTGACCGTGACCGACCCCACCCTGGATGAACCAACTACCTACCCCCCCCCCCTATTTTTATTCCATTTTTAGAAGTAACAGGCATGTATATGTGCCTGTCACTTCTAAAGATAAAATAAAAATAAGGGAAGGGAAAAAAAAATACAGTAAAAACATTATTATTACAATTAAACAGTAAGCTAAGCAAACACATTGTTAGTACAGTTAGTAACACAACACATTTTATACAAAAATAAACAGCTTTAAACAAACATTAATAAAAAATAAAATAAACAACAGCACATACTTACCTGTAAAATTGACCCCTCCAGCGTTGGCCTTCTGTCCTCTGGATATAGTCATGAAAAATAAATAATCCAATGTTGATTGAAGCCAATGGTCAAATAAAATAATCCATGTTGATTGAAGCCAATGGTCAAATAACATAATCCATGTTGATTGAAGCCAATGGTCAAATAAAATAATCCATGTTGATTGAAGCCAATGGTCAAAATAAAATAATCCATGTTGATTGAAGCCAATGGTCAAAATAATCCAATCTTGATTGAAGCCATTGTCCATCCATCCATTCTGGCCCATTGAAAGAGGCCTCCACAAAAAAAAAACGACGCTCTAAAAAAAAAAAACAACACACTAAAAGAGCTCCTCCTACAAGGAGCCCCTCCCGCGATTAATTGTTTTTTTCCCACGGTCTGCTATATATACTAATTTTTGAAGGACTCTGATTGGCTGAAATTTTTGATTGACATCGATTTCAACCAATGAGAGTCCTTAAAAAATTAGCAAATCAGCAAGCAGGTATGGAAGCCTGTAAGGGTAAAAAAGGTTAGTGTGAACTTGTTTGACCCTGTATGTATTATACATATTACAGGGCTATTTTATGTGATATACATGTTACAGGATAATGTCCTGTAACATGTATAGCCCAAAAATAGCACTGTAATATGTATAACAAATAATGTGTAATAGAAATGCATGAACAATATAATATAACAAGTAATAAAGAACATCAATTAATCAAATAATAAATATCAATTAATATATATTGTTGTATGTATATGTTTATATATCACAATAAATATATATATATATATATATCAATTTGATATATATATATATATATATATATATATAAAAATTGATATCAATATATCACAATAAATATATATATATATATATATATATATATATATATACATATATATATATATCAATTTGATATATATATATATATATATATTTATTTATTTATTGTGATATATTGATATCAATTTTTATATATATATATATATATATATATATATATATATTTATATATTATTATTTTTTTTTTTTTTTTTGGGCCTATATGTTATTTAAGGTTTTTAAGGTGCGGTTGGGGCCTATATGGTCCCAATTTGTTATTTAAAGTTTTTAAGGTGCGGTTGGGGCCTATATGGTCAAAATTGGTTATTTAAGGTTTTTAAGGTGCGGTTGGGGCCTATATGGTCAAAATTGGTTATTTAAGGTTTTTAAGGTGCGGTTGGGGCCTATATGGTCAAAATTGGTTATTTAAGGTTTTTAAGGTGCGGTTGGGGCCTATATGGTCCCAATTTGTTATTTAAGGTTTTTAAGGTGCGGTTGTGGCCTATATGGTCAAAATTGGTTATTTAAGGTTTTTAAGGTGCGGTTGGGGCCTATATGGTCAAAATTGGTTATTTAAGGTTTTTAAGGTGCGGTTGGGGCCTATATGGTTCCACTTGGTCGTTTAATGTTTTTTAAGTATGGTTTTGTTCTTGAATGGTATGATTGATTTGCTTGTTTTCTTTCAACCCCAGGTGCAAACCCTATGTGGCTGCAGATTTGTTTCTACTCGTTGGTCAACTTACTGAACGTGAATACCCTGAGAAGAAGAGCCGACTAATGGTAGGTGTCACTGCTTTAATTTTTCTGTTAATGTGTATAAGTGCAATTATGATATTGCTGTAGTCTTGTCACATGAGTTTTTTCAATCTATATTGTATACCAATGAATTTAACACATTGTTACTTTACTTCTTGACATTTCTGCATTGCAGATCATGTATTTCAATGGGCTTTACAAGCATAAGGTCATTGGGCGGGGCTTATAAAGGTCACTATGACGTCAGGGGGAGGAGTTATAAAAAATGGGTGTGGTTTGAAAAAGGGGGAGTGGCTATGTTTCGCCCTGTCGCCCCTCCAACTTGAAAAGTCACCAGCCGCCACTGCTTTCAAATGTCTAATAATGTGTACAATATTACAGCCTTTCAAAAGCCTCAAATACTCCATATAAGATACTTTTCAGGTTTCACATGTCTGTGCGCTGTTTATAACTATGACATTTTTGTCGCTGCTGACACATTCAAAATATAATAGCTTGTGACAAATGTACATCTCTTCAGGAACAATGCTGCAACTAGAATTTTGCATAACATCATAAATTGGCAGCAAGGTTAATGTAAATATATTCATGTCCCTGAAATTGGCAGATGGGATAATATAGATTTAATTTGTTTCAAGTAGACATCTTTTGGATGGAGTTCTCTCAGATTGTATGTGTCAAGTTTTATAATGTACTTCACTTTCTAGTGATATCATTTATTGTCTCACTCTCCCCTCATAGGGGGTTTGGCAATTGTGGTATAATCATTTCAATGATGAAGATAGTACTACAATAAGAAATATCTAGAATTTGATTCGGACTGATCTCTTAGTAATGATTTTGATGGTTCATGCTTAAATTCAAAGGCACAGGGGTCAATAATTACTAAAGGAACACATGTTGGAAAATTCTTAAATTTCCACAGAATAAAGTAAAAAAAACAAACAAATAAAATCTTGTATCATAGGATTAAAAACACCCAGCAGTTCAACAAAGCTCAATGCAGTTTAATAATTTATTTAGAAAGGAATATCCATAGTCTACAATGACTCACAAGTGTTTTGAAGTCTGGATATATAATAAGAAGCTCTCCAATGGTAGTCCAGGTATTTCTTCCTTAACTTTCACTTAATTTATGTTGTATGTTAACTATATAATGTATATAAAGAATAAGACAGACAAAACACTACATACTATAAAATTACATATATAAAATCTATTTTAAACATACTTTTGGGAACAAGATTTTTAAGATCAATTCTTTAAAATGGTAAATCTAAAAAGGGGATGTTTCAATGTTTCACAATGTATCACAAAGTTTATTAACTGTCAGATTATATTGTTTCTGCTATGATGAAAAGAGAGGGACATTAACAATAATCAACATACAGGCACGTTATAAATCAACTTCTTTATATATAGGCTTTTATGCACAGGAGGTTGGAGAATGGGGTTTATTTTGGCTCCCTTCCACTCCATGATTTCTGAACTTCTTTAGTTTTTTAAAATAAGAAATGAACAGATCTCTGGCTTTTTCATTAAGCAGTTTCTTACAACTAAGGGCGCTGCATTTCTTCTCCAAATCTAATCTTGATTATTAAAGAGCCAACATTTTGCCTCGTAACTTTGTGATAATAGAGTCTGTCTATTAAATACTGATTTTCACTGCAAGCGTATCAGAAAGTTGCTTTATCAATTCCTTCTTAGGTGGACAAACACGTTTCATGAAGCCACATATCCCTTTTTAAAACCAGTCATAAGACACAGCCACTTTAGCAGATGATAATGATACCCATTTCATGTAATAAACGTTTTTATTATTACTATTATTATCACTAGCAACTTGCCCGTCAAAAATTACGGCAATAAAATGGGAATCCTGGCAATGCTGTTTGCCACACAATGGTAGCCTCTTCCCCTCTACTTTACTGGTGCTCATCACAGGCCTTGCAATGAGCGCCGAAGGCGCTCATTGCGAGTCTCTCCCTCTGTCTACTTCCTCCCTTGTGTCTCATTTTCCTCCTAATCTCCCTTGTGTCTCCCCCCCTGTGTTTTTACCCCTTCTCCCCCGTGTCTTTCCCCTCTGTCCCCTCGTGTTTCTTTCCCACCTCTCCTTCCCCTGTGTATCTTGCCCCCCTCTCCCTACCCTGTGTCTCTTCCCCCTGTGTCACTTTCCCCATGTCTCTTCCCCCCTCCCTCATGTCTGTTCCCCCTATTTCCCTCCCCTGTGTATTTCCCCCCTCCTCTCCCTCCCTTGTGTGTCTCCCCCCTCCTCTCCCACCCCTATGTGTCTCCCCCTCCCCTTTGTCTCTTCCCCCTCCTCTCCTTCCCCTGTGTGTCTACCCCCTCCTCTCTCACCCCTATGTGTCTCCCCCCTCCCCTTTGTCTCTCCTCCCTCCTCTCCCTCCCCCTGCATGTCTCCTCCTCCTCCTCTGTGTCTCTTCCCCCTCCTCTTACTCCTTTTAGTCTCTCCCCCTCTCACTCCCCTGTGTCTCTCCCCCTTCCTCTCACTCGCTTGTGTCTCCCCCCTCCTCTCACTCCCCTGTGTCTCCCCCTCCTCTGTGTCTCTCCCCCTCTCACTCCCCTGTGTCTCTCCCCCTCCTCTTCCCCCTCTGTGTTTCCCCCCTCTGTGTCTCTCCCCCTCTCATTCCCCTGCATGTCTCCCCCTCCTCCTCTGTGTCTCTTCCCCCTCCTCTTACTCCTTTTTGTCTCTCCCCCCTCTCACTCCCCTGTGTCTCTCCTCTCACTCCCTTGTGTCTCCCCCCTCCTCTCACTCCCCTGTGTCTCACCCTTCTCTGTGTCTCTCCCCCTCTCATTCCCCTGTGTCTCTCCCCCTCCTATCCCTCCCCTATGTGTCTACCCCCCTCCTCTCCTACCCCTATGTCTCCCCCTCCCCTGTGTCTCCTCCCTACTCCACTCCCTCCCATGTGTGTCTCCCCCCTCCTATCACTCCCCTGTGTCTCTTCCCCCCTCTGTGTTTCTTCCCCCTCTGTGTCTCTCCCCCCTCTCATTCCCCTGTGTCTCCCCCCCCTCCGCTCAGTCCCCTGTGTCTCTTCCCCCCTCCTCTCGCTCCCCTGTCTTCCCCCTCCTCTGTTTCTCTCCCCTCCTCATTCCCCTGTGTCTCTCCTCCCTCTGTGTCTCTCCCCCTCTCATTCCCCTTTATCTCCCCCTCCTCTCACTCCCTTGTGTCTCTCCCCCTCCTCTCTGTGTCTACCACATCCTCTCCCACCCCTGTGTGTCTCCCCCCCTCCCCTGTGTCTCTTCCCCCCTCATCTCCCTTCCTTGTGTCTCTCCCCCCTCCTCTCACTCCTTTGTGTCTCTCCCCCCCTCCTCTCACTCCACTGTGTCTCTCTCCCTCCTCTCACTCCCCTGTGTCTCTCCTCCCCTCCTCCTCTCATTCCCCTGTGTCTCCCCCCCATCTGTTTCTCTTCCCCCCTCCTCTCCCTGCCCTGTGTTTGTCCCCACTCCTCTCCATGCGCAGTTATCAAACTGCGATTTGTCACAAACGTGATGACAAATCGCAGTTTGACAAATATTATATGTGATTAATATTATTGTTTATTTGGAACGTGCCAACATATTCTGTAGCGATATATATAAGTTAATTTCCAGGCAAAGACATATTCAATATTAGCACATTGCAAAGAATGAAGGGCTTTGTCTTTGAGCTTAGAATCCGGTGCCCATGGTGTTTTCCCCAAAGCGCCTTGCAAGATTGAAAACTCGCAGACTTACAATGTAACACTTGTGTTCCCATTAGATACATTCTTCATATATTCATTGACTTGGTGTGCAGCTCCCGTTTACTTGTCTTAAAACAAGAACTTCTGAAATTTTATTTCAACGATTAGAGACCTCTGGTCAAAATGACCCTCCACTTTTTGCAAGTCAGTATGCATTTCTCTGAGTTATGGACATAGGGCCCCACGTTTACGTTCTGGGAAGGTTAGCATCTGCCATTCCTTACTGAGAAATTCTTTGTCACCAAAGCATCCAACACCAAAACACTGTACTATTGCTTGTGCTGAAAGTGGGTTGGAATAGGTATACTGAAAGTATGTATGTGATTCATTTATAACTGTTCTCTCCCCACAAAATGTTGGAGAATTTTCTGTGGGGCCTAACAAAGTTGCTAGTGTTGTGATAGACTAGCACAAACATCCTGGACTACCGGAGGTTCAAAAACAAGTGCTGAATGTAAAATTTGTTCTTAGTTTCTTTTATTACAGTATCCCTCATAGGCAACAGTTTCCAGACATCTTGCCATCAGTTGCACCTAGGTGAAGGTAGCCAGCTCTTGCTTGTTTAATTATTACAACTTTTGAAATTCTATAGTTATACCTGAAGTAATCCCCTTACATTAAGAACATGTATCACCTAATCTTCACATGTATGCATGCATGTATGTGTGTATGTATTTATGTAGGGACGGAGCAACCACCAATACAGCCTGTGCAGTTGCAAGAGGGCCCTCACTTCCACAGTGCCCTCATGGCCCCTGCCTGTCTTCATACTCCCCTCCCGCAACCCACCATGTCATCTTTGCTACCCTCACTGGCCCCTGGTGGCCCAATAGGCCCTCCCGCAGCCTTCTATGTCTCCTGGTGGCCCTCTTTGGCCCTTGCAGCACCTCCTGGTCCTGCCCCTGCCACAACTTCCCTCTAGTCAACTTCTTTGTCTTTTTTATCTCTGTCACTCACCCCATCATTCCCCTCTGCTCCCACATTCTCTTGCCCCCTTTTCCTTTCCCCATATCCTATCTTCCCACCTCTCTGTTCTCTTACCTCTTCGCCTCTCTCTCTTCTCCCCTTTTCCACCACACATCTCTCCCCTACTCTTTCTCCCTTTTTATCTTTTTCTTATCTTACCCTCTCTTTACTCTTAAGTGTCCCTAGTCTCCTCCTCCTTTCCCTCTTTTATCATCCCCCCTTTTCTCTCTACCTTCATCTCTATCATATATCTCCCCCCTTTTTTCTCCCCCTCTTATGTCTGGTTCTTTTGTCTCTATTTCTCTCTAACGTCCTCCTCTCCCTCTATTCTCTTCATCCACCTCTCTCTTTTCTCCCTCCCCTTCTTTCTATTTTTTCCCCCCCATTTTGTCATATTTTCCTCTCCCCCGGCTCTCTTCATCCTCTTACACGTTTTCCTCTCTCTCTTTTTTCTTCCCCTTTTGTCTTGTTTATTCCTTCTTACCCTCCTTCTCCTCCCGTCTCCCTTTTGTCACCTTTACTCTCTCTTAATCATGTCTCAACTCTAATTTCTTCATTTTTTCTCACCCTCTCCCCATTCCTTCTCCCATTCCCCTTTTCTTCCCTCTCTACCTACCCCTTCTCTCACCCCTTTTTCCCTCTCACCCCTGTATTTCCCATCTCATCGCTCTCTCCACCTTTTACCTCCTCTCCATTATTGTTCCTGTCTCTACCTCTCTATTTTCTCTTCTTTCTCCCTTCCACTTTCTCCCTTCTACTTCTTTTATTTCTTTCCTCCCCTCTTTCTCTCCATTCTCTCCCTCCTCCTTTGATCCTCCTCTCTTATTTCCCCTCTTGTCTTCCCCTCCTCTCTATATTCATCTCTCTTCCCCTTCCTCTCACTCTACTCTCTCCCCATCTCCATCCCCTTTCTCACTCTATCTCTCTTCTCAACCTCTATCTTTCTGTCTCCACTCCAAGGGGCCCTCCATTCACTAGCTTTGCCTCTATATATATGTATGATGATATATTTGTAAAGCACCATCTGTGTGCACAGTGCTTTACAGAGACAAGGCACAAAAAAATTACATGAAAAGGTAAGTGCAAAGGTGCAGAGTTACTGCCGGTGCAGCAGGGGCAAAGCAATTGGGGCCCACAACAGGATTGTGCCCCCTGTTAAGTAAAGGAGAACTCTTAATTTATTAGGGGAGAGGAGCAGATAATTATTTTTATAAAAAGGTAGTCTCATCACCCCAAGGGTGATCCCACCTCCGACATATATTTTTGACTTTTTTATTGACCACTACAAGCACACACTTTACATAGAGAAGATGTAAAGGGAGTCCCTACATTATTTTGCATTGGGACCCTCAATTTACTAGCTCTACTACTGTAAGTGCATTTTACATAAATAACAAAATGGGTTTCAAATTGCTTCCCACTAGAGCTAACAATGGATAAGCTTGAAGTAAAACCCTAGGGCCATATTCAGTTGAGGTTTTGGGAGAACTGGGAGCCCGTAAGTGAGGTTGCAAGCTAATTTGCTATTCAATTGGTGTCTTTTTGCAGGCTCCGATCGGCATCCAAATTACGGGCTTGAAAATATTGGGATGGTTAAACTTGTAACTTACAGCCTCCAGAAGCCTTTGATCTCACTTTTGCAAGGCTAAAATCGCAAATCGCTAATCAATTGCTCAATTTCCCCAAGCCCGCAAATGTTTTCACACCCGTAAATAGCAAATGAAGGAGAAAATCCTATGAGTACTAGAGAGGACCCCCAAGGGGGTTAAACACCTACTTGTAGCACTGTAAATGCAAATAAAAAATTAATACTCCACTGTAAATAACGGGGAAAGTGATGATAGACATTGGAATTAATTGCACAACAGTCTCATGCTGGAAATTACAATTATATTTATGTCATTTCAGGGTTAAATCGATCTCGGGTATCAAAGAGTTAATACATATCAGGCCAACCATATGGACTAGAACAGTATTGGCATTCATTTCATTATTCTTTATTTTGTTGCTTTGCGAGTCTGATCGCATAACGAACCCCCTGAAGCTAACTGATTGACATGTAACCTCCATGTTTGACTGCCGTAATAATGACAGTCTCATTTTATATTGGCTGATTCGAAATGGGAGGTTACGGGCTTGCTGAATTGATCATGTCCCCTCCCTGAACTGATCCGAACCAGTGCATGGTTTACGGTTTTGGCTTCAGGCCCATAACTTGAGGGCTTGAGCAATTGAATAGAATCGCAATCTGAGACCAACGGAGCCTGCCACACACTCGTAGACATTCGGCGATCGAGTTGCAAGCTTCGAATTGAATATGGACCCTATACAGGAATACCTTGTTTAAAGCAGAAGATAGGTTCCAGGCAATAGGAGTGTTAAGCGAAACAGCTCCAAACGGGGCAGTTTAAAATGGGGGAGTTAGGAATAGGGGAAAAAACAGACAATTTCAATTGAAATTTAAACTTTATATGAACAGCAAACATAACACTAACACAAACTGAACATTAGCTTCCGGCTCATAGTGGATTCTGTTTTCTTTGGCAAAAAAAACTGTTATAGTTAATCAGAGAGTTAAAAGGGGTCCGGGAGGCAAAATCAGCGTTATAGCGGGGTTTAGCGTTAAAAGGGGTCTGGCAGGAAAAAAACAGCCCTATAGCGAATCAGCGCTAAAAGAGGTAGCGCTAAGCGGGGTATATTGAATTATTTATCTTATTTCCCTTCTATTATTCCACTTTCAAAATGGTATAAAATCTACATTAATCACACTTGTGTGGTTTTTTTGACTAGTAAACAATGTATGTTTGTAAAGTGAGTAAACAATGATTCCAGTATTAAAAGAAAGCATTGAGAACAGAACACTGGAAATCTTTTATAAAGTTTGTTTTTTATGTCTCCTTCCATATATTCAAATTCCTCACTAAATACTTGTAACAAATTTAGTTTTATAAGTATGCTATTATCATAACTATGCATGTGACTGACTATTTTGGGTGGTTACTTTAAGTGTAGCTATGCAATTGAGAATAATTGGACCCATTAAACAGTGTGGCCTAAGGAACGCCTGAGGTTATAGCACTCTAGAGACCTGACAGGATTGGGCTAACAGGCTGGATTCCCATGCTAAATCTAATCTCAAAACTCAAATCTCTAATGGCAGATGGTGCTTGAGAACTTTTTCATACCGTAGTTTCAATCTTACTGATGATTGTAAGATGCTTCTGCTACAAAGAACCAATTCTTTATCTAATAATGGAAAACATGAAATAAATAAAGATAAAAGAACATGAGAGATTTAATTTTTTATTCATCAAAAGAAAATGAGAAAATAAATAAGAAATCAAAGATGACAATCATGTCTTGCTGACAAAAACGTTATCCGGTAACAAGCAAAGGAAATTGTTGCAAAAAGGGATGTATTATTTTGTGCTAAATACTTCTGGTTTGTGTTTGAAATCAACAATGTGTTGTATGTAGCACTCAGTAATTACAATAAAAAGGAGCGGCGCAGTAAGTAAACATAGACATCATAAAATGACTTACCTGCTTGGACAAAATTATAATGTCATTGTCATGACATTACTTCTTCTTCCTTAGCGCAGAGTCTTTGGGTGCACCCGTGCTGTGTGTGTCGCTTGCATCAGCATAAAGGCTTGCAGCAGGTGCACAGTGTCTTCCAGGGACTGGAGATACAGATTGATTAAAGTGAAATCCACAGTACTTTGATCCTGACCTAAATTTAAATTCACCGACTCCATTGTTTTACCCTGATCCATTCTGTTAATTGATTCTTGCTGGAACCAGAAAGTGCAGCAGAGGCTATATAAGGCTGCATTGCTCTGCTGTTTGATCTTGTGCTAGCCATTTGGCGTACCTTTCTGGTTCTGACCCTTTAGCTGTTTTCTTTGGTTTCTGAATCTGTGCTTATTCCTTTGACCTTGTCTTCCCTCCGACATATGAACCTGATCCACCTGCCCTGATTCTGCTTTCTCTTACTACGATTTTGCCTCTGGCCCTTTTTGTATTGACGTCTTCATACCCCATTGCTATTGGGTTTCTAGTTGTGGTTTTATCACTAATCCCGACATAACAACTGACTCTTATTGTGGAACCTGCAGTAGGTTTATCTCAGGAGCTTACAATGACCCATAAAATTGAGAAGCTATCCCAGAACATCAACCCGCCACAGTCTCTCTTATCCAAGCTTCAAGCCCCCTCTTCTACTCCTCATGTTTTAAATACAGCTATTTACACATGGGGCTAAACCCAGTTTGCTTTTTCTCTATGAAATTGTCCCCAGCTGATAGGAACTATGAAAAACTGAGAGCTTGTAGCCATAAACCTGGCCCTTGAAGAGTGGTGACACCTGTTAGAATGAGCTACATATCTTGTGGTGTTGTACACTTGCAAACAGCCAAACATCTTAATCCCAGGCAAGCATTATGGGCTCTATTAAAACTACATATCACTTATTTCCCTGGTTCCAAGAACCAAAAATCAGATGCCCTGTCTTGCATGTATGATAGCCTTGCTCAAAGAAATAATACTTCAGATTCAATCCTGCCTTCTTTTTTAGCTCATCTGTTCTTGAAAATTCATTTTACCTAATTATCTTTACCTAAGGGATATACGGTTCTTTCTAAGAATTAACTATACTATTTTTGTTAAAAAATGTATTTACTTCCATCTGTTTGTATTGCTGCACTTTGTATTGCTGCTTAGTTGGTCATTCTGGAATCCACAAAATATATTCTCTCTTCTGAAGGCAATTTCGGTAGTCCATCATGAAATGACCCATCACTGCAAAATATCAAATAATAGATCATCAGACCTCCTCCAAGCTGTGGACTTCTATTGCTCTGGATTTTATAGTGGACCTCCCACCATCTCACCAGCATACAACTATTATGGTGGTACAGAATGCCCTCACCAAGATGCTTAATACCACTGAAAAAACTGCAACTTTCCAGAGTACATGGTATTCTGGATCGTATTCTGTCAAATCCATCTTCACAATTCACTTCACTCTTCTGGAGAGCATTTTATAAAGGACTAGGGATACAGCAATCTTTATCCTCTGCTTTCACGCATAGACTAATGGGCGGATGGAGCGCACTAATTAGATGCTGAAACAGTTTATTCAAGCACTTGCAGAATCATTTTTCTGCTAACCTTGCTTATCACCCCAAGTGATATCCTGACATTCTGGCCTACTGAAATCACCAGTGCTTGGAGCATCTTTAGGCTACTGTACCGCACTGTTCGAACCTCTCAACAGTTCAAAAGCATAGACACTAAAAGGAAAGTGACCCCTTCTGTCTGGTTGTCCACAATATGCTTCAAGGACATTCATAGCTAAATATGTGGGACCCATCGCTATTACTCCCAAGTTAAATAATGTCACCTGGAGGCTCTTCCTTTGTCAGTCTTGAAAAGCTCCATCCGGTTTTTTTAACGTCTCCCCCTTAAACATTGCTGTACCTGATCCATTTCCCGCTCAATGCAAATGTGTTTACATTTTTAAAATTGTCTTCAATGTTGTAATTTTAGTTAGCCCTTGAAGCCCTCCCAGAAGAATTTTAATGATTAATAAGCCTGGAGTCTGTAACTGTGATACATTGTTTTATAGATTTACAGTATGCTTGAGAGTGGTGTGTGGTGGTGTAGTGGTAATTGTTTTGTTTTAAAGATTCTCTTTCATTGGTAAGTCATAGATTTGATTCCCCGAAAAATTAAGTATGTATAAAAGTTAAACTACTTTCATTATTTGACATATATATATATATATATATATATATATATATATATATTTATACATATAAATAGTACATTTGTGTTCACATTTAAATGTCTAAAACAAGTTAAAAAACTTGCTTCCTGCTCAGAATTGGGAGAAATACAGTTATTACACTGCACTCTGGGAAGCTGAGCAGGAACATGCAAATGTGGTATCTTGATTCAGGAAGAATTTATTATGGCAAAATTTAAGGCGGGGATTATACGTCAGAGGCAGTGTTTGTAAGGTAAGAGGTGGGGAGATGTGTCCAGGTCCTTAGCAGAGGGGTATAGTTCCAGGGCAGAGGCAGTGTTTGTAAGGTAAGAGGTGGGGAGATGTGTCCAGGTCCTTAGCAGAGGGGTATAGTTCCAGGGCAGAGGCAGTGTTTGTAAGGTAAGAGGTGGGGAGATGTGTCCAGGTCCTTAGCAGAGGGGTATATTTCCAGGTCAGAAGCAGTGTTTGTAAGGTCAAATCAAAATTATGCAAAAGTAATGTAACAGTCTAGGTGTAGAATTGAAGCCATTGTAGCAGGAGAAGAGATGATCCACTTAGCAGAGGGGTAAAGTTTCAGGTCAGAAACAGTGTTTGTAAGGTCAGTTGGAGAAAAGGTCCTTAGCAGAGGGGTATATATATATATATATATATATATATATATATATATATATATATATATATATATAGGATATAAAAAGTCTACACACCCCTGTTAAAATGTCAGGTTTCTGTGCTGTAAAAAAATGAGACAAAGATAAATAATTTCTGAACTTTTTCCACCTTTAATGTGACCTATAAACTGTACAACTCAATTGAAAAACAAACTGAAATCTTTTAGGTGGAAGGAAGAAAAAAAAAAGAAAAATAATGTGGTTGCATAAGTCTGCACACCCTCTTATAACTGGGGATGTAGCTGTGTTCAGAATTAAGCAATCACATTCCAAATCGTGTTAAATAGGAGTCAGCATACACCTGTCTCATTTTTTTACAGCACAGAAACCTGACATTTTAACATGGGTGTGTAGACTTTTTATATCCACTGTATATATATATATATATATATATATATATGTATTGATTTATTTATATTTATCAATACCTTGTTGTGGTGAAGGAGCTTTGCCAAGAAAATTGTATGGATACGCATAACCAGAAACATAATGAAATGGCATTGGAAAATGAGCCCCTCATGACAGACGGTACCTACCCCATTACTGGGGAAGAAGCACCAGGTTGGGCCAAAGATGAGAGGACGCCATGCTGTAGATGTGTCTGGCGGGGAAAGGAAAGATTGCATCTACATAGGAACCTGGAGTGTTAGAACTATGAACCACGGCAAGCTGGGTGTGGACAAACATGAGATGATTAAACATTGATATCCTGCGAATTAGTGAACTCAAAAGGACTGGAATGGGACATTTCATATCAGACAACCACCAAATCTTCTACTGGGGTCAAGAATTTTGCAGAAGAAATGGAGTAGCAAAAGGGTGGCTAAAACAGTGCTTGGCTCAAACCCAATAAATGAGTGATGGATGCTGAAGAGGCTGAAGTTACCAAATTCTATGGGGATATTCAACACCTCATAGATATAACACCAAGAAAAGATGTTACTCTCATCATAGGAGATTGGAATGCTAAAGTAGGAAACCAAAATATACATGTCAGGTCTAACCTGAAAGGAGGGTCCCTCTCTTCCTTCATAAGCTTCCGTTCCACCCTTTACACGCTCACATCAATTCATTTTTGGGCCTGAGTTTAGAGGGAGCTCATTGGCATATTTTGGCTTTCACCAAGCTCCATTTACAGATTTGGCCATATATATTAGGCACTGATCTCGTCCCTGCCCAAGGTAACCTCTTTTGTCGGCTTTCATTTTGCTTTTTATAGAATGTTTGGCCCATATCTACTAAGCATGACCTTGTTCATGCCCAATGTTTTTGCTGTCTTTCACTAAGCATTTTAGTGGGCCCTTTTCTACTAAATCTGTTTGCCGCATCTGATTTGGTTTTTACGGACTGCCAAGATAAACGATTATAGCTCATATCTATTAAGTACCACCCTGGGCCATGTCCCAGCTATAATTTTTTCATATCTCAACAATCTGTTTCTCAGTCCAGGCTAGATTTATGTAGCATAGGGTAACAGAGTCATTTCTGGAGGGGGGGGGGGGGCAGACTGAGCAGAGCCCTGTGTCCACTAGGGGATAACAGGGTTAACACAACAGGCTAATTAATCCCAGCTCGGTTCAGCTGGTGAGCACCCAGCAGAGGAAGCTCAGTCTGAGCGGGACAGAGGGCTCCAGAGTCAGCTCTGGAAATTCACTGAAACAAGGGAGATTTCAAATCAAGAAAGTTTCAAGGCCTATATTTAGTTTGGACGTTATTTTGGGCAGTGAAAGAACTGCAGCAAAGAGTTAGACAGCGCTTCAATTGAAGCTAGGCTTTTGTTTTGCACTGTTTATGTTATTTTGTTGTAAGACAATAAATACAAATTCTGATATTTTAAAAAGGGCTCCTGAGTACTCCATTGTGGTGCCGGATACAAGGACACGAACCCTGAGTGTGACAGCAGAGATATCACAATAGCCACACATCATTTGGAATTGTTTTTTCAAAATGAAGCAGGTCAGAGATTAGCAGAATTCTTTCAAGATAATTGTCTAGTCATAGTAAACAGCCTCGTCTAACATCATCAGACACCTCTATACATGGACATCACCAGATACATAATATAGAATTCAGTTTGGCTTTATACGTTGCAAGCAAAGGTAGAGGAGCTCTATACTTTCAGCAAAAACATCACTTGGAGCTGACTGAGGCTCAGGTCACGAGCTTCTTATTGCAAAATTTTGAATTAAACTGAAGAAAATAGGGAAATCATCAGACCAAGCAGATACAAAGTAAATAATATCCCCTGTGAATAATAAGAAAATTGGACAGAATGGAGTGACATTATCCAGAAAACAGCCACAAAGAATATCCCCAAAAGAAGGAAAACTAAGAAGACAAACTGCCTATTTGATGAGGCTTTGGAAGTAACCCATGAAAGAAGGAAAGTGAAAGGTAGTGAAGATAGGAAAAATATTTGTCCAACTGAATGCAGAATTCCAGAGGATAGCAAGAAGAGGCAGGAGACATATAATGGGCAATGTATAATGAGCAATGTAAAGAGATCGAAGAAGATGACCAAATGGGAAAGTCAAGAAATCTCCTAAAAAAATTGGAATTTCTAAGGAACCTTTCATGCAAAAGAGTGCTCTAATTATCAAACACATACCAGCAAGGTAATCCTACAAGCTTGGCTTTGACAATATATGGACCAAGAACTACCAGATGTGCAAGCTGGATTTTGCAGAAGCAGAGGTACAAGAGATCAAATTGCCAATGTCCGATGGATAATAGAGAAACCAAGAGAGTTCTAGAAAAACATTTATTTCTACTTCATAGACTATTTTACAGCCTTTGACTGTGTAGATCAAACAAAATATGGCAAGTTCTTAAAGATATGGGACTACCAGACCAAAACATTTGCCTCCTGAGGAGTCTGTATGTGGACCAAAAAGCCACCAAACATGGAACAACCAAATGTTGGGCTCTGATGCTGGGAAAGATTGAAGGCACACAAAGAAGGGGACGGCAGAGGCGGAAAGGGATAGATGAGGTCATTGAAACAATGAACACAAGCTTGTTGAGTCTCAGATGGGCAGTTACTGACATAATTCAAACATTTTTGTAAATAAACAAAAACTCAACTTAGTTACCTCATATTTACATATGCTTTATTATATAACCTAAATTACATATTTCTGATTTATTTCTGTGGTCATTTGAATCCAGGACTGCTTTCCCCTGTATTTACTTTTTCCTATGTGAAGGTGTGCATCACATGGTGTTAGTGCACATGTATGTCTGTGCTATAATATCACAATATCAAGGCAGTGTGGGATAAGCTACAGTGCTTGGAATGAGAGCGATATGTGTGAGTTGTATGTGTGTGAAGGGAGGGCAGAAATAAGGGGGGAATAGCTAATATGTACAGTGGATATAAAAAAGTCTACACATCCCTGTTAAAATGTCAGGTTTCTGTGCTGTAAAAAAATGAGACAAAGATAAATCATTTCAGAACTTTTTCCACCTTTAATGTGACATATAAACTGTACAACTCAATTGAAAAACAAACTGAAATCTTTTAGGTGGAGGGAAGAAAAAGAAAAAAGAAAAATAATGTGGTTGCATAAGTCTGCACACCCTCTTATAACTGAGGATGTAGCTGTGTTCAGAATTAAGCAATCACATTCCAAATCGTGTTAAATAGTAGTCAGCATTTACCTGCCATCATTTAAAGTGCCCCTGATGAACCCCAAATAAAGTTCAGCTGCTCTAGTTGGTCTTTCCTGAAATTTTCTTAGTTGAATCCCACAACAAAAGCCATGGTCCACAGAGAGCTCCCAAAGCATCAGAGGGATCTCATTGTTAAAAGGTATCAGTCAGGAGAAGGGTACAAAAGAATTTCCAAGGCATTATACTGTATATACCATGGAACACAGTGAAGACAGTCATCATCATGTGGAGAAAATATGGCACAACAGTGACATTACCAAGAACTGGAGCTCCCTCCAAAATTGATGAAAAGACGAGAAGAAAAATGGTCTGGGAGGCTACCAATAGGCATACAGCAAACATTAAAGGAGCTGCAGGAATATCTGGCAAGTACTGGCTGTGTGGTACATGTGACAACAATCTCCCGTATTCTTCATATGTCTGGGCTATGAGGTAGAGTTGCAAGATGAAAGCCTTTTCTTACGAAGAAAAACATCCAAGCCAGGCTACATTTTGCAAAAACACATCTGAAGTCTCTTAAAGGTAGTTGGGAAAAGGTGTTATGGTCTGATGAAACCAAGGTTGAACTTTTTGGCCATAATTCCAAAAGATATGTTTAGAGCAAAAACAACACTGCACATCACCAAAAGAACACCATACCCCACAGTGAAGCATGGTGGTGGCCTTAGTTAAGATAGAGGGAATTATGAACAGTTCCAAATACCAGTCAATATTGGCACAAAACCTTCAGGCTTCTGCTAGAAAGCTGAACATGAAGAGGAACTTCATCTTTCAGCATGACAACGACCCAAAGCATACATCCAAATCAACAAAGGAATGGCTTCACCAGAAGAAGATTAAAGTTTTGGAATGGCCCAGCCAGAGCCCAGACCTGAATCCAATTGAAAATCTGTGGGGTGATCTGAAGAGGGCTGTGCACAGGAGATGCCCTCGCAATCTGACAGATTTGGAGTGTTTTTGCAAAGAAGAGTGGGCAAATCTTGCCAAGTCAAAATGTGCCATGCTGATAGACTCATACCCAAAAAGACTGAGTGCTGTAATAAAATCAAAGGGTGCTTCAACAAAGTATTAGTTTAAGGGTGTGCATACTTATGCAACCATATTATTTTATTTTTATATTTTTTTCTTCCCTCTACCTAAAAGAATTCAGTTTATTTTTCAATTGAGTTGTACAGTTTATAGGTCACATTAAAGGTGGAAAAAGTTCTGAAATGATTTATCTTTGCCTCATTTCTTTATAGCACAGAAACCTGACATTTCAACAGGGGTGTGTAGACTTTTTATATCCACTGTAGGTGTGCTTGAGTATGTAAAGGGAGGGCAAAACTCAAATTATAAGCGGATTGAAGGGGGGCAACTGAAAAAGAGACTAAATAAAAAAAAACAATAATAAAATGTCCATAAATAGAAAAGGGCAAATTAAAATTAAAATGAGACACTATTGTTTGTATAAATAAAGGATAGGTAGATACATTGATAGATAGATTGATAGATAGATATACTATAGTTTATACATTTTATTGCTAACAGATGTCTAATCAGGAGAATTAAAGCATTCTTAAATTATAAAATGTTAAATGTTGCATATTCTCCTTTTGTTGTGGGGGATTCTATCTTTGTTGTGGGGAGATTATATTACTGGGACCTATTTTGTCCTATTATCAGGTGGCTATTACCAATAACAACATAGAACATAGAGATGTTATCTGCATCCACAATTTCTCCCATTCCTTTCATGTGTTTAATCCAGTGAGGAATACAGGAAGATTTAATACAATAGATAAAAAAATAATGACTGTTTTTATTTATACAGCTACTCAAAAATTGTTTTAGCAGGTGTAGAATAATACACTTTCCCCTTTCATCATATTTTGGCTTCTAAGGACGTAGGCAATAGAGGTACTAATCCTACAGTATGAATAGAATTATAGCTTGACGTTTGTGTCAGTAAACCAAAAAAAAGAGAAATGGAAGGGCAGAAAGGAAACTATAATATAGAAATAGGTGTCAGATTTGGAGGAAAAAACATCAATCATCTAGTGGAGACTTTTTATACATCATTGGAATTAGTTCATGTTTCTCCCAGGAATGATTGGGACTTTAAACCAATCTCCAAGTACTCCAATCCTAGTTCACAAGATGGATTCTCATGTTGAAACAAGGCTAGACTGCTGATTTCCAACAGATGTGGATGAAGAAGAAACAAGGGGGAATTGGTATTGAATAATTATACAGTTTCTGCACTGAAATCCATGTTTCATACATGCTCCTTTCTGATTAAACAACATTTCCTCCAACATATTATACTCATCTGGTCTCTCTATGTATAAGTATTGACAAATGTTACATTTTTATATTAATTAAATGTTAAAGTACGCTAAAAATAGCTAGTTTATTTTAATTTTAATAGCAGGAAACTCTCAAAGTCCGTTTAAAAAGACCACTGTGATCTGTCCTTTCTATGTGGTCTTGAATAACAAAACTTTATAATGTGCAGAATGATAGAAAGTAAAGCATAAAAAACAACTTTTACATATGGAGTTATTCTTTACTACAGAGTTCCATTTTCTTTACTAAGTCTGCTTACGGCTTCTGTCTCAGTAGGGTGTATCTTTTTAAACTAATGAGATTTCCATTAGACATAATAAAAGCACTGACAATTGTATTTGCCACCTTCCTATTATACAGCTAAAATTATGGTATAATTTAAGTCCATAGATAACAACAAGTATTTCATGAAATATAAGTATTTAATAAAATAGCATTTTCCTGCAGGAAACTACATTGGCATTTGCCATTTTGTACTGTCAGTCTTTCTGATCCATCTACATACCAAGATCCATATTTTGCTAATGAGAGATAAAGGCCCTCAAGGAATTGGGTCCATTGTCTTCGGTTCAACTGGGCTTATTGCTGGCTTATTAAGAATCAATATAATTGATCTCTAAGTAACAAAATACTTAAATCTTGGTTTGGGTCAATAAGATTGACTGACATCTCGAAATAGCAAACTTCAGTGTCAGTTGACTGTACTTGTTATTGCCCATAGTTTAAAGTTATACCATATTTGGAAATCCCAATATGTTATAATGATATAGCTATCATCTGGCTCCATTCTTTACTGCTATACATATTAAGGTAATTAATGTGTTATGTCTTTTAGACCATACATCATTTTACTCTAATTATGTGCATTAAATTCTATTTTTGTAAAAGATAAATACATATATTATGTATTATTAAACTAACATTTTAACTTAAAGTCTCAAAATAATTCTATATTTATCTATATACTTTTGTAAACATCAACAATTAAACAAATTATTGTTATTTTACAAAAGTATATAGATCTTGAGATGATATCTTGAAAGTAGAGTAAGATTTGACTGCTATAGGTCAATGTGCCATGGCTTTCAAATAAGACTAATTAAAATCTCACTAGTTTAGAAGGCACACAAGCATGCTTAGAAACCAGCTCAAATAAACAACTCAAAGTGAGATACAGAGGAAGGAAAGAGAGTCTGGAAATGGGGATAATGTTTGAATAATAATAACCCTGTAACCTTACTTACTGTCCTTTTTTATTCTGCAACAGTAGGGCACTTCTCTGTTAACTTAATGGGAAATGCAGCCTTGATTACAGTGTGTATATTTTTTTTTGTTCCCAGTACTGAATAAACTGGTTTGCATGTATGCTTGCCCATGGGTCATTGTTATAGAACTCTATGGGTTATTAGCTCAGCCAATGTTATGAGATACAACAGGTTTGAGGGAAGCATATTTTGAAATAATTTTATGCAGGAAAAACTATTTGTAACATTTAAATTATGCTATTTTATATAAAAAAAATGTTTAGTTCTACACTCCATTACTAAAGTTACTTTTGGTTGTTATTGAATCTCTTATTGACTTTGGAGTCTCTGTTGTTATGCATAATTTAGTGATAATGCACTTAAATGAACATCTTTGTTTTGATTCACATAAATTTGAATAATCATTTTTAACCACACTTTCAAATTGTCTATCAAGACAAATGCTACTGAACAATGGTCCTTTTTTGGTGGGAATTGGCTAATTAATCTAATACTATAGAAACATTGGCCCCCATGTAATTGTCTGAATCGTGATTACATGAGCCCGTAAATGTTACTGATATTTAATTAGATAAATTTTGCCACTCGCAATCCATTTGCAAGTTACAGGCTCAAAATCCCTGCGCTAGGCAAAAATATAAATCCGCCCTATCTCTTCCTTTGATGTTTCAAGCCTGAAAATATTACTAGTGCTAAAGAGGCAAAATCCATATTTAATTACCACAATTCAACAAGCCTGCAGTTGCCTTCAAACCCGTAAATGGCAAATGTATAAACAATTCTACAAATACTAGATAGGATTCACAAGTGAGTTTAACATCTGATCGTAACACTGCAAAAGCAAATAAAGACACACTACTGTACTTACAAATACTGGGAAAGTAATGAAAGACATTATAATTAATTGTACAACAGTCTCAAGCTCGCAAATCTGCAATAAAAAATATATTTTTTAATGTTTTACTTCTGTATTATATAGATCCCGGGAATCAAGGAGTTAATACATATCATGGAACATGCATGGCCTAGAACAGTTGATTTATTGATTTTTATTGATTTCTACATTGCTGTATTGCGAGTCTGATCGTGTAATGAACTTCTAAACACTAATTGATTGTAGTTTAAAATCCATGTTTTACAGACGTCATGATGACGTCTCATTTACTATTGGCTCTTTCTAAATTGTAACTTATGGGCTTGCTTAATTGATCATGAGCATGCTGTGAAATGCTACTTACGAGTTCATGGTTTGCGTGTGGTGCCTGTGAGCCTGTAATTGCGGGCTTGAGTCAATTAAGTACATCTAGATATGTAACAAATTTTTAACCCGCAGACAAATGGTCAGTATGAAGGTAATTACAGGCTTGCAATTAAATGGGGGCCATTGCATGCAGGAGCTACAGAGGGCAGACCTTTGCAGGGACTATTTCAAAGGTTTCAGTGAGTAAAGACAGAACTTTTAGGCACTTCATAAAAAATTGCTTCAAATATGTAGTTTTCTGTAATTATTCTTTACTGCAGAATTCCATTTTCTTTACTAAACCTTGTTCTTGCACAAGCTGACCTGGCCTCCGATATTGTTGTCTTATTAGGACTTCCCTATCTGTGGCTATATGCTTCTTGTCAAGTAGGTGGGAACGTTAGAGGTTTGTATTGGCTCACTGACACTCTGTGAAATGCTTTTCTCATCTTTATGCTATAAACATTTTTCTTTCTTTATCTTCCCTTCAAGCTAGGAGGTGCTTTAGGATTTGCAATGCGACAGATAGAGAGTTCTTGACAACAGCAATGGAGACAGCCAATACTATATGAAATTGCTGAGAATTATTAGTAAATGAAAGGATGTTTTATTTGTTAGCATTCTAAAAACAATTGCCCATTATTAATTGTGATTGTTTAAAACAGAACGCTGTAAATTTAAAATTACAGTATCTCTTTAAAGCCAATCTGGTTCTTGTATTTTTTTTACAAGCAATTATATAAGGGACAAGATGTTAAACTGTATTCAACTTCATCACCATTACCACTCTCTATAGGGGTACCTCAAGGATCTGGTTTTGGTCGCTTGCTTTTCTAAAACTACGCTGCGGCCCTTTGAAAACGAATAAGATATCTTGGGTTCCAGTATCATCTCTATGTTGATGATATCCAAATCTACATATCCTTTCCCAGACATCACCCTACAGTCATCAATTGTCCCATCACACCTAGACCCACATTCTGATGCCTTGGGATTTCTCTGCACTCTCTTTCACTCCCCAAATCTAGTAATTTACCAAAATCTGCAAAACAAAAGATGTCCTTTTTACACACGAAACAACCAAAATCCTAATTTGTTAATTGACTACTAGAACTCACTTCTAACCGTCCCTCCCCTTACTGGACTCCTTTCTCCATTCAATTATATCTTAAATACTGTACATTTACTAGGCTCATATCTAACCAACTGTTTCTGATCTGTTGTCCCACTCTGCCAATCCCTTCACTGGATCCCACACCGACTAGAATTAATTTCAAAGTCCTGGACAGCAGACATGCAGCCCTCCCTTTTCCTCGCCTTAATCCGCTTAGATTGTAAACTCTTAAACCTTCTGTATGTAACATTGACTGTGTATGTTGTATGCTACCAATGTATCCCGTATCTACATAATTATTGCTACAGAATATGTCAGCCCTGTATAAATAACGCATAATAATAATAAATAATTATATGGGAACATCAAGTTCTTTTTTCTTCCTCTATTCTTGAGGCAGAAGATATAGGAGAATAATATATCACATAATATTTAATATATCTCTATAATGTAGAGATCAAGAAAATATAGCATATGTCAGATACAGGTAAAACAAAGACATTATAAGATGTATATAATTATACTGAATTATATTTCACAATCTGTGGATCTAAATGTGAGCATTTATTAAATGATACAGTTATATGAGTCTAATATATTTCAATTGCATCTCCATCTTATCTTTTGTGAAGTAAAGTCTTAGTGACAGCTTGGTTTTCCACAATGTAAAATCATAAAGCAATGTTAACTTAATACAAAGCTTCCCGTTGATACTTGACATATCTACCTACACCTCCTGTGGTTTCAGTTGTTTTGATCTTGACTTTCCTGATTTCAACTTTTTCTTCTGCTGTAATTACTTATTCACCTTACTCTTGCTTGATCCTTGTCTAACCTTTTTTGTTGTTGGAAAGTATGCATTTTCCAACTTAATAGAAAGTTTCTTTAGGCAGCAGTATTACAATCTGTATAACCATGACACCTGTCCTATGGCCTGGTAACCTAATCTGCTGAGTACCTGGTTGCCTGGCCACCGGTGGCATCTGTCCTGCTTCTTGGCTGCCTCCATTACACTAACACCTGTCCTGGGCTTGGCTATCTGCACGGTTGGGTACTTGTGACACTTATCCTGCTGCGTTTTTACTGTGCCCTACATACCATATGTCCAACAGTACCTGTATTCTCCCGTATCCCTTGTGCTGTTTGAGCTGGCAGGAGCACTTGTTCTACTTCTACTACTGACTATTGAAAACTCTGTTGTAGTACTTACTCCAGTCATAGAGTGGCGACTTTTTCTAATTAGCAGTAAGACTTTCTCCCTGAATATATATTTTCAGTCATTATACAAAAGTGTATGCATGTATATATATATATATATATATATATATATATACTGTATATTTATATACTGTACGGTGGAGGGCTTCTATCGCTCATTTGCCCACCATATTATAAATTATTGTTGTGGTGAACTACCTACTCATAAGGTCCAGAACACGAGCTGCGATCCCGCTCCATGCTGATGATAGCCAGTAAGCTTGAAACAGCTGTGCATGGATTGGATACTCGGCCTGTGTTTAATCCAACCCTGGCTTTGCATTAAAACTATGTAATACAGCATGCATAAGCTTAAAGGAAGTCATGTTTTATAATGGCTACGGATTGAAGAGCGAAGGCATTGGTGGGCACATTTGCATGTCCCAGCTCAGCTTCCCAGAATGCAGTGTAATAACTGTTTTTCTCGGAACTCTGAACTGGAAACAAGTTTTTTAACTTGTTTTAGATGTTCAAATGTGAACACAGATGTACTATTTATTTACTATATATATATATATATATATATATATATATATATATATATATATATTTATACTAGCGACTTGCCCGTCAAAAATGACGGCAATAAAATGTGAAGCCTGGCAATGCTGTTTGTCACACAATGCAAGGCTCTCCCCCCTCTAACTTGTGGGCCTCGTCAACCCACAACTTTCGTGCCCCGCGATGAGTGCTGAAGGTGCTCATTGCAAGCCTCTCACCCTCTATTTTCCGGGCCACGTGATGAGCGCCTTTGGTGCTCATTGCAAGCCTCTCCCCACTCTCTCCCTCCCTTGTCTCTTTGCCCTCTCTCCCTCCCCTGATTCCCCCCCCCCCCCTTATCTCGCTTCCTGTGTCTGTCCCCCCTCTCTCACCCCTGTGTCTCTTTCTCTCCCCTGTGTCCCTTTCCACCCTCTCCCCCCTCTCTCTCCTCTGTGCTCCTGTTTGCATTTACGGGTTTGAAACCATTTGTGGGCTTCGGAAATTAAACCAGTTAAATATCAAATTAGCTTGCAACCTGACTTACAGGCTCCCAGCCTCTCCCCCTGTGCTGTGTGTGAGGTTGTAAGTATTTTTTTTTATTAATTGGCGTCTTTTAGCGGTCTCCCAATGGATTCCAAATTACGGGCTTGAAAAAAAATGTCGGCTGTTAAATTCATAATTTTTTTGAAGACTGTAACTTGTAAGCGATTTTGAGACTACCCCCCCCCCCCCTCAAGCCAGTCACGTACTGCCCTCACGTATGGGCCTTGCCTCTCTCTCTGTCTTGTGTGTCTCGCTCTAATTTATTTCTATCTGACCTGTCCCTCTCGCTCCTGGTGCGCTCTCTCTCTCTGTGTGCTCTCTTTCTCAGTGAGCTCTCTGTGCACTCTCTCTCTCTCTGTGCTCACTGCATTCTCTCTGTGCACTTTCTGTCTGTGCACTCTCTATCTCTGTGCACTTTCTGTCTGTGCACTCTCTCTGTGCTTTCGGTCTGTGCACTCTTTCTCTTTGTGTGTGCACTCTCTCTCTGTGCACTGTCTGAGTGCACTCTCTCACTCTGTACCGCTTTCTCTCTCTTTCAATCTCTGTGTGTTCTCTTTCTGTGCGCTCTCTCTCTCTGTGCTCTCTCTCTCTTGCTGTCTGTGTGCATTCTCTCTCTTTGTACTCCTCCCTCTCTGTGTTGATCTCTGTATGCTGTCTGTGTGTGCACTCTCTCTCTCTCTGTGCACTGTCTTTGTGGCTCCCTCTTTCTGTGCACTCTCTGCCCTCTGTCTGTGCACTCTCTCTCTGTGCTTGCTCTGTCTGTGCACTCTATCTTGCTCTCTGTGTGTGCTGTCTGTGCCCTCTATCTCTTTGCGCTCTTTATTTGCACTCTGTTTGTGGGCTCTCTCTCACTCTCTGTGTGTGCTCTCTCGCTGTACCCCTCCCTCTCTGTGTTGATTTCTGTGCTCTCTGTGTCACTCTTTCTCTGTTTTAGCACTCTCTCTCTCTGTGCGATCTCTCTCTCTCGCTCTTTGTATGTGCTGTATGTGTGTACTCTCTCTCTGTTTCAATTTCTGTGCGCTCTCTTTGTGTACACTCTCTCTGTGGCTCTCTCTCTGTCTCTGTGCGCTTTCTTTCTCTGCTCTCTCTCTCTCTGTGCACTCTCTCTGTCTGTGCGCTCCCTCTCGCTCGCCATGTGCACTGTCTGTGTGTGATCTCTCTGTGTGCACTCTCTCTCTCTGTACCCCTCCCTGTCTGTGTTCTCTCTCGGTGTCTCTCTCTCTTTGCATGCTCTGTCTCTCTGTCTGTGCACTCTCTCTCTCTGTGCACTCTCTGTCTGCGCTCCCTCTCTCGCTCTTTGTGTGCTCTCTCTCTGTACCCCTCCCTCTCTGTGTCGATCTCTGTGTGCTCTCTGCGTGTGCGCTTTCTCTGTCTGCACTCTGTGTGCTCTCTGTCTGTGTGCAATCTCTGTCTCTGTACCCCTCACTTTCTTTGCTCTCTGTCTGTGCACTCTCTCTGCTTTCTATCTCTGCACTCTCTCTCTATGCACTATGTAAACTCTCTCTGAGCTGTTTTTCTGCTCCCTCACTGTCTGTGTGTGCTCTTGCTCTGTAATTCTCTCTCTGTACCCCTCCCTCTCTGTACCTGTCTCTCTCTCTCTCTGTAACTCTCTCTCTCTGTAACTCTCTCTCTCTCTCTCTGTACCTGTCTGTCTCAATCTGGACCTCTCTTCCTCCCTCTCTCTCTCACTTTGCTGTTTTTCTCTGAAATGCAAATGGCCGCCATGCTTCTGTTAAGATCAGGTGTTAGGCCCCACCCCCCCCCCCACTTACGTCATAACCACGCCCCCTTGATGATGTCAGCGTTAGAAACAATTTTTGCTGCTCACAAATATATATGTGATGATATATATATATATATATATATATATATATATATATATATATATATATATATATATAAAATAAGTTTATTTTATTTGTGATGGAGGCAAATGTATGACTGTTTACAAAAGTATATGTGCAGTACCACTTTCCACTCAAAGATTTATTACAAATATGATCATATAGTGCATTCTGTGAGGTGTAGCTGCAAGAGATAGTAAATTATTTTGACTATACTTCTTACAGATAAGGAAGAGACCACTCGGTATACCAAATGTGTGGAACCCATTTTCCTCAGAAGGCCATTAAGACTCAATAAAAAATCATCAGAGCTGCACATTACATTTTAATTTTCTTATACAGGCCCTCTTACAGTGCTGTTTAGCCATTAGATTGATGCTGTTCCTTACTGTTTTGTCTCTGACTGTGCAATGAAAAAGTACATGACCAAAGGAATAAACAGGCAGAGAAAAGTCATAAAACTAGTTTTTAAATAAAAATAAATAAATAAATAATTGTGATGCCTCTGCTCGTCCATGGAGGCAGCCATAGTACTTTGATGAAGCCTGTTTATGTCAGAGGGATATTTACATTTCTGGTGAAGTAGGGCTTCTATCTATTTTTGTAAGATGCCTGCTTCTGAGAAGGCACGAAGGAAGGGGCAGGTGTAGAATTCAGTAAGATCTTATCATAAAACAAATCTTCTTCAGGTCTACCTCTTCCCACCATTCCCTTCAGTGAGATATGAAACAAGATAAGTTGAAATTGTCGCTATATAAGTCTTCTAAAATCTAATCTTCTCAAAAAAGTTTTTAAGTTCATAGTTAACGCCACCGCTATGTTCTTACATACTTCAAAAACATTTAAAAAAAATATTGGATTACATTTGTCCTTTAACTTTACATGTGCTGGGCCACAACGTGTAGAGGGGCACATGAAATCAGTTAAAGAGCCACATTTGGTCCCCTTGCCAGAAGTGGCTGCCATATGCTGTATACCATCAATTCTGTACATTAAGAGTGTAAAAAAAAGCTAATGTCTAATATTTACACAACAAGTTATAATTTGAAAATTATATGTGAACAGGAAACAGTTAAAAGTACTATTCGGTCCATGAAAAAAAAAACTTTACCATTTTAAGTTTTGTGAAATAAATGAAATTATAAACAATTATATACAGTAATAAGATTCTTGTTTATAGATAGTTATAACTGTTACATATAGGTACGGCTGAATTTGCCCAAGGCAAAATGTCTCCTGGTAGATTTCCATCCACTATCTCTCTAGCTATGTAAATTAGGCTACATCTTGTTGGAATGGGGTTTTCAGACCAGCACAAGATGCATCAAAGATTGTTAGCTTAGGCAGATGTTTGTACAGGAAAACAGGTATTAAATACATTGACAGTCACTGATCCCAAATAGCAGATACTCAGCAATGTTCCCTTCTATGCATCTGTTGAGAGATGAGTTTTGAGAAAGAATATAAAGCAAACTGCATTAGAAATGCTAATGTGGAACTTAGTTCTTTAATCCAGATGTTTTAAACACATTTATTGGATATTTCAGAATTTGAAATGTGCAGAGCTGTGCCAGTTCGACTTGCTGTACAGAAACATTGCCTAATTCACAGTTAGACTGTACTTTATATAGCAAACATCAGATGTTCTGAGTAATATTAATAGACCATTCACCAATTTGAGGTTTATAGTTTTAGTTCATATAGTAGTATCAAAATATGTATTTTCCTTATGAATTCATTATCTCATAAATGGTAGAGCTAAACCCATTTCTAATTCTCTAGGGAAGGATTCACACGCATTTGCTGTAGCAGCTTGCTTGCTTGGAAATAGCCTGGAATTTGATGTTGGTTTTCATCTCAGAAGGTTGAAGTATCTGCAGCAATCTTTTAATTGTGATGTGCTAATCTACACAGTGATGGGTTAATCTACTAGAATCTCGTATATCAACAACACAGAGATAATATATGTTATAACCTGAAAAAGTAGACTGAACAGGGAGAAGATTTTAATATAAATATCTGTTTAAGATTGTGTTTTCATTGGAAAAATTGATTCTTAATGGACTGAAATCACTTAATCTATAGTAAACATTGAAATATATTTCCCAGTATTAATATTATTTAAAAAAAAGGATAATACTACTTGCTCATGAATTAGGCTTTCTAATTTCCACTAAGGGTGCAGGCATTTTGTTATTATCAATATTACTTTCATAGCAAAATCATGATAAGGTTGCAGTTGTAGCTTTATCGGTAAGATGGGTGCACATCTGCATTATGCCTTGAATGTTATGTATCTGTTTGATGTCACTGTGTTTTTTCATAAGCAAGTGAAATACATATGTTAAAGAGTATGTTGGACTAGAGGTACTAAATGGTAATAAGTTAAAGAATCCTCATTCCTATTTTACCCCATGTAATTAGACTTCTTCAAGTGTTTGCAAAAGTTTTATACTAATCCCACCTGATATACCTCTCACTTTGATTATTGCAATCTGTTATTTTTCCATGAACTCTTTAAACTCCATAAATTGAGGTGACCAATGATACATATAACATACATGGGCCTCGATTCAATTGAGCTATTGTTGTTTACGGGAGCCTGTAATGTAGCCTGTAAACTAATTTGATATTCAATTGGCCTCTTTTTGCGAGACGCAAATGATCTACAGGTTTACGGGCTGAAAATCCCTGTGGTTGTTGCAACCATAACTTACACCCCATCTAAGCCTTTGATCTTTCAAGCCCGCAAGAGTTTCAATTGCAAATCTCTATTCAATTGCTACAATTCCTCAAGCCGCAAATATTTTCATACACATAAATGTCAAATGTAGAAGAAAATCCTATGGGTACCAGATAGGATTTGCGAGGGGATTTAACAACTGTTTGTAGCACTGTAAATGCAAATAAATAATGAATACTGCACTGTAAATGACGAGGATGACAGACATTGGAATTAATTGCGCAACAGTCTCAATCTTGCAAATTTGCAGTAAAAAATATTTTTTTTTATCTGTCATTTCGGTGTTATATCAATCACCGGAATCGATGAGTTAATACATATCAGGCCACCCACATGGACTAGAACATTTCCCTCATTAATTTTCATTATTTTCTACATTGCAGGAGTGTGAGCCTAATCGCATTTTGAACCCCTAAACGCTTATTGATTCCCATGTAACTTTCATGTTTTACTGACATCATGATGACGTTCTCATTTTCTAATGGCTGTTTTCAAATCTTTAGTTACAGTCTTGCTTAATTGATCTGGCTCACGCTCTGAAATGCTACATGCATGGTTTACGGTTTCGGCTTTCAGCCCATAAGTTGCAGTCTTGTTGAATTGAATCACTCTGTAATTGTAGAAAATCTCAATCCCACAGACATACGGCCTATAGCTTTCAAGCTGCAACCCTCCAATTGAATGAGGCCCATGGTGTTTGATATTATTTCCAAACGTGGGAGAAAGCCTTGCAAAGTGATTAAAGATTGCTGGTTTTTATCATTCATTTTACATACAAGAGCACCTAAAATATTCATCCTTTTCAGTGTGTTTCATTTCACAGGTCAGCTTTGTAAGAATTTTCTCTTCAGTTTATTTCTTTACATTTTGCCCATTTTTTTTTTAAATTCACTTGACTAATTTTTAGGTACAAAATCAACAACATACCGTAAATAAACTTTTTAAAAATACCACCTTTGAATGCATGATGCGAAATGTGTAGTTCTGTATTCCTTTAAAATTCAATATATCTTGATTTCATTTTCTTATTCCAAGAATCATTTGGCTTAGAAATACTTTTTCAGTTTACAGACAATATTTAATATTCTTTAATAGCAGGTTTCAACTAAACTTAAGTTTTTTTTTATATCAAAGAGCACTCTTAGAGAAAATTCAATATTTATGTAAAATTTCTGAAACTTGCCTAATTTTCTAGTTACTCCTTCATGTTTGTGGAGAGCAAAAGCTGCCAGCTTAAGTTCCATTATATTGACAGAAACAGTTGCTCATTCCCTTTCTACACACATTCAGATGATCAACCTTTCCAACACTTCACTTTGGAAGCATTGCAGAACATTTTATGCAGATCTGGAACAAATAAATCCATGCCAAAATGTCTATACTGCAACCTACTGTATCTGCTGAGAGATATGGAAGCATAACTCATTACTTGACCCTGCAGCTGCTTGTCTCTCCTATGTCTATGTCAGCATAGCTTCACATAACTGACTGGTCATAAGAATTGATTCATTAATTATGTGGCCAGGCTTCCATCAAAATGATCAATAAAGCTGCTTCTTGAAGGGCATCAAAGTCTACAGTAGCAATAACTACAAAGTTCATAATTGAATTAATTATCAATTCAAAAAACTGTAAACAACTTTGTTTTTGATTTTGATCTAATATAGATTGTAAATGTGCTAAGGATATTATTTGTTTACAGGAAGACCAAAAAGTTAAAAACGAATAAGAACTCAATTTTATGTTTGAGTATCAGAATCAACAGAGCAACTGGATTTGGAGAAACCGATTTGCTGAAACCCGAGATTCTACCATTTCATTTTGGTCCCCAAGCAGTTTCTCCAAATCCAGTTGCTCCGTTGATTCTGAAAAACAAACGTGAAATGGAGTTCTTAAACAATGAAGGTCTTAAACAGTGTTAATAAGCCTTTTACAAAATATATATTTCTCTAATTGTTGTTTTTCATAAAAGAGAAGACATTATATACACAACTTTCACCAATTGGGAGTACATATTTTTATTTGCCAAGGTGTATATTTTGCAAAAGACATATTTCCCTACACTGCAGTAATTGCCTCTGGGTATTTCTGTACATGTTAATGTGTGTCACATTTTTAATAGCAAGTGCTCAGAACATTTCCCTTATTTGAATTAATTGGCCTAATTATCAAAAGGACTTCCTTTAAAAATATTACATTAAATAAGACATTTTCTTTAAAACATACTGTTTTTACCTTGCATGCATAAGCTAAAGAACCAATTTTGTTAATATACAAAAAGCATTTGTATGTGCATGCTGTGTTTCTTTGGAAAGACAAGTACAGTATAGCTAGTAATTACAGAGCTACAACAAAAAGATGTGCAATATATATAATTATTATATATACAATAGATAATACATACTAATATTTTAATAATTTTGATATTAATGTTTTTAGCCTAGCAGGCAAACAACTATATGCCTACACTATTCAATAGATAGTCACAACACTTGGCACATGGCCATATTTGTTCAATCATTCCATTGCAAAATGCAGGTGAAACTTCCATTTTGATTTCTGGTGAAACTCTTTCTGAGGTAGTAAAAGACATTGAACATTGAATCTATTATCCTGGACAATGGGAATGTGGCAACTAAAACTGTCAGTATTATGAATAGGACTATTGTAAGTCTCATTAATTTACAAGGAAAGACCATCCTGACAAAGCTGCAGAAAGAATCCCCTCCGAAACTGAATATGGGGCTGGTCAGGCTAATTGCTTATATGAATTTGCAGTTAACGTCTACTTAAAGTTATATTTTAATAGGGACACTGAAGTCACCATATGTGCTCTGTGCCTTCAGGTAGAGACTTTTTAAAACATGTGGGAAAGCTATTTACATTTTTAAAAGTCCTAAAAAATAAACTTAGATATCAGCATTTTAAGATATTGTTTGTATAGCCAATTACATCCTCTGATAATAATCTTCATAAGTAATAAGGTTGAGGTCTGTAACTGTGGCATATTCTGTTTTACATATATTATTTTGATTCATCTTTCATGTAGTATGATGGTTTAATGGTTACAGATGCTACTTAAGAGTTTGTTGATTTGTAAATTAAAGGTGTGAATCATATGACTTCCACTTTTCGTTTTTTAACTAAGGTTTTTATTTTCATGAGGATTAATTCTGTGAAACTCATATTTATCCATTAAACCAACATGCTACATTTTTTAAATAGTATATACATTAATATATCTGAAATAGGATGTTACAGTTATAGATTCTCTCTCTCCCTCCCTTGAATTCTATTGTTCATACCCCCATGAATTAAACATTCATTTTAATAAGGAAAACACTTTTTCCACATGGTTTTATCCTCTATCTAATAGTCCATAGCACATACGGTGACTCCAACAGCTTTCTGTATCGCTGAGCTTTTCAAAACTTCTTTGGTTGCAGATCAGGCTTCCTTTTATGGGAGCCATGGAAGGGAGGTCTCTATTCTCTTCTTATGGGAGCCATGGAAGGGAGGCCTGTGTTATCTTCTTATGGGAGCCATGGAAGGGAGGCCTCTGTTCTCTTCTTATGGGAGCCATGGAAGTGAGGCCTCTGTTCTCTTCTTATGGGAGCCATGGAAGGGAGGCCTCTGTTCTCTTCTTATGGGAGCCATGGAAGGGAGGCCTCTGGTCTCTTCTCATGGGAGCCATGGAAGGGAGACCTCTGTTCTCTTCTTATTGGAGCCATGAAAGGGAGGTCTCTGTTCTGTTCTTATGGGAGCCATGGAAGGGAGGCCTGTGTTCTCTTCTTATGGGAGCCATGGAAGGGAGGCCTCTGTTCTCTTCTTATGGGAGCCATGGAAGGGAGACCTCTGTTCTCTTCTTACTGGAGCCATGAAAGGGAGGTCCCTGTTCTGTTCTTATGGGAGCCATGAAAGGGAGGCCGCTGTTCTCTTCTTATGGGAGCCATGGAAGGGAGGTCACTGTTCTCTTCTTATCGGAGCCATGGAAGGAAGGCCTTAATCAATATAGGCAGTGTAAATGTCTATAAACAAATTAGAATAAAACCGTTAAACCAAGAGAACAACTATAAACCAAGGGGACAGGTATTTTTCATCTAACCACATAGCGCTATGGAATATGTTGGCGCGTTACAAATAAACAATAATAATAGAATGTCCTTATGATGGGAGCACATAAAATAACAAAATATCCTCAGATGGTAATGTTTTTTAAGTATGTTTTAATAGAAAAAAATAAGGTACATTTTATTAATCACTTAATTATTGTGAAAATCCATATTTATAGAATATATACTAAGCAGCAAAATGATGTTACCAGAAGCAAATATGTACACATTACCAAGTTATTAAGTTAACTGGGGTTAAGAAGATCACTGCTATCAATCACCATTGGTTACGTAGACATCAATAGTATTATTACAAATGAATATTTGCTGTCACTTTACTTCAATAGAATGAATTTTAGAACAATTACACGGCGCTGATAATAAATGATCAGTGAAAATAATAAAGTATAAGAAATACAGCACACACATCACTGCATTTATCAATAGTGTATAATAAAATGCAACACTATAATCATAGATTACAATTCAATGAATAAGCCAGCATTTAATTAATGCTAAACAGTAACTAAAAAGTGATTAAGTACAATATCCTCACTCATGTTCATCATAGTAATGTGTATTATATCAACTTCTATGCACACCAGAAAGAAATGACTATTGATAAATACAAGCAGAATAAAAACAGATTACTTTGGTAAAGAAAGGAAACTATATGCTATGCATTTATTTTTTAAGTCACATATTTAAACCTGTTGTTGCCCTTTGTTAATCCAGATGTGTGAATCATTTATGTGTCCCTTGACTGCGTCTATTCTGTAGTCCAACCACATATACTAATGGCTCAATTATATGGCTTCCGTAGAGCTTCTACAAGGCTTATACCTAGCTAAGGGAGCTCTTACAAGAGAAGTTAAATAGACATTACATGGCTCCCAAAGGGTATTTTTCATAAGAAATGAGTAAAGAAATGACTTGCGAGTGCGCTCAACCATCCTTACATATTACATAAGCAGCTTACACATTGAATCTATGAGTCAGGGCTGAGGACCCACTCCAGTAGAGTGATCGAACGTTATTACACATTGTAACATTGAGTCTATAAATCTAAGGGTTTTCCACTCAAAAGTTGACTGTGCCATGCTGAGTAAGCTAGCCCAGAGGATCCAGGAGCAGAGAGAGTTTGAATTTGGAGGTTTGTTCTTTTGGTTTGCTCATTGTATGACTCGTAAATGCACCCATAAAATATTCATTTTCCACATTTTATTGCGTTGTTCAGTGGTTTCCGACTTTCGATGACCTCATGGACTGTAAAACACCAGGCACATCTTTATGTCCATGGTCATGCTGATCCACTTGGTATTCATGGCAGAGATACTGGAATGGGTTGGTGTGACCTCTTGGTTCCCTAACTGGAATCAAATCCTGGTCAACAGCAGTGAAAGCACCAAATAATAACCACTGGACCACCAGGGAACCCATATAGTCTACATACTTTCATACTATTCAAATTAAAAACATATTTACTAGGCCTTTTCTCATTCTTATTCTATCTACACCATACCCCATACACACCCTACCCTAAAAAATATCTTATATTCACCTACCCTAAAATATACCCCTCACCTATCGCCTTGCTATATACTCCCTACTACATGCAACACACATTCCCCATATTACTTACTACATACAAACCACCCCACTGTTACCTCATACCATTTCCCCATTAACTTTGCACTATTAGAAGACACATAAAATAAAACATGTAGCACATATATATATTTTCTCAGAAACACATTCACATACTTTTCTTCATTTCGTCCTGTGAGTGCATGGTTTTGTGTGTGTGTCTGTGCATGTGTCTGTGAGTGATTGGTGTGACTGCATCATTTAGTAACATAGCAACATAATCATTGAGGTTGAAAAGGACATTTAGTGCAAAAATGCAACCTTTTTTAATCTCCTCTGATCCTTGTAATTAGTGCATTATTTATTAATCCACAGAAAGGCAAAGAAAAAAATGCATTGAAACATTGTCAATTGTCTTAAAAGGGAAAAAAAACCTTCATAACCTCAAAATTCTGGCAATTGTATTACTCCCTTGATCAATATACCTTCTTCTCTTGTTACACAAAATATCCCTGTATGCCCATTTTTCCCCCCTAAAAATAGATCCAATGCCTTTTGAAAGTTATCTATTGAATTTGCTGTCACAAGCTCCTTCAGCCCTTCTCTTTTTTCTTGAGGTGGAATCTTTTTTTCTTCTAACCTCCAGGGAAGTTCTTTTCTCAGCTGAAAAACTCTTGGGACAAAAAGTTTTCCTGTTAAAGCCTTATACTGACCATGGACATTTTTATGTAAAATAATAATTTCCCCTCTTAAGTGCCTTTTTTATAGAGAAAATTATTTTAATTTGGTTAGTCTTTCTTCATAGCTTGGTCACTCCATTCCCTTTATTAATTTTGATGCCCCACACTGTTATTTTTCCAGCTCTTTTTTATTTTATTTGTTTGTTCGTCCAAGGTAGTGGGAGGAATAAGGGGAGGTGAGAGATGAGAAGGAGGAGAGCAGGAGAGATAGGGATCAAATATATAATGAAACATAAAGCACAAAATACATATGCCCCTATTCAATTGAGCAGTTGTTGGTTACTGGAGCTTGTAATGTAGCCTGTAAACTAATTTGCTATTCAATTGGCGTCTTTTAGCTACCCGCAAACCATTTGCAGGTTACAAGCTGAAAATCCCTGCGGTTGTGATCTTTCAAGCCTGTGTTACAATCACTAAAATTGCAAATCGCTATTCAATTGCTACAATTTCTCAAGCCCGCAAATTTTTTGTTTTCACACCCATAAATGGCAAATGTAGAAGAAACTCCTACGGGTACCAGTTAGGACTCAAAAGGGGATTAAACACCTGATCGTAGCATTGTAAATGCAAATAAAAAAAATCAATACTGCACTTTAAAAGACAGGGAAAGCGATGGCAGACATTAGAATTAATTGCACAACAGTCTCAAGCTCGCAAATCTGCAATACATTATTTTTTTTTACGTTTCATTTTCGTGTTATATTGATCCCCGGAATCAAGGAGTTAATACATATCAGGCCACCCACATGGACTAGAACAGTATTGTCATTCATTTTTATTATTTTTTACATTGCTGGACTGTGAGTCCGATCACATATCAGACTTCTAAATGCTAATTGATTGATGTTTAACCTCCATGTTTTACTGATGTCGTGATGACGGTCTCATTTACTATTGGGTGTTTCTAAATCTGTAGTTACTGCCTTGCTTAATTGATCATGATCATGCCTTGAAATGCTACATACGAGTGCGTGGTCTACGGTTTGGGCTTTCAGCCCTTAAATTGACTTAGGGCCTGTATAACGTAAACTGATATTGCAATTGAATAGGGGCCATATTTTCTTATTTCCCAGATTCTTACCTCTACCAAAGGTGAAATTATTTACATGCCCTGCAGATGACTTCAACCACCTGCTAATACTGGTTTTCCTCTCTCTACTCATATACCCGCTCTAGTCCATTTTGAATGTTTCAGACTCATGCACCTCAACCAACTCTTATCATCCAATGCTCCACTCAAGGCCCTAAACTGGCAGCCCTATTTTCACAATTAGATTTAAAATAATTATCTCTGTAAAGCTGCCTATCTAGGCCTGTGCCTTTTCTGCCCAATCTCTCTGTTCATTCATCTACACACAAGGAAAAAGCATTGCAGCACCTTTATCTTTGTGAAAAACCTTTATTTTTAAAGGGACTCTATAGTAAACAAATAAATTATGGTTCTTTCATGCAGCAGAATGAAAGCCATATTAGACTCAATGTATAAGTCATAAATTGTTTCCCTCTGCTCACCTCATATAACTATGTTGGGAATCTTCACATTGCATCTTCTAGTGCGCACAGCATGGCCAGCAGCTTCCTATTGGTGCATGCGGACATGTGTTTAAGTCACAATATGGAGTTTCACAGTTTGCTACTCACCTCCTCACACTCTGATAGAGATTTTAGCTATAGGCACTGTATTCCTTATAATTGCATTGAATATGCATTGACTGATGTACAGGATTGATATATTTACAAAATATTACGTTTTTGCCTTCTTTAAATGAGAAAGAATCCTGCTACTTCATAGCGCGTTGATATGTTGTCTATCATCTGAATTCTGTTAATATATAATTAAGCCACATGAGACTTGTGTGCAAAATAGCTTAACTCATATACAAAATCTGATAAATGAGGATGTTCATTGTTTTCTGTGGATTATGATTCATTTTTCACTCAGTGGTAGCAATTTACAAATTTAGCGCAGAGAGAGACATGCATTATTACACTTGTTCTAATGTAATCATATTCACTATAAATAAAACAACATGCTTGCAGTTTACATTGATAAAAGTAGTACAACACATAAAGATTACAGCTGTGTTTTATGCTGCTGGAAGATATTGGAATAAAAATATCTTACATTTAACTTCCAGAATTCAGTTAAATGTCCTTATATTTATTCACATTTATTTATACAACTGTGATCTCAGTTCACTTTACCATTGTTTTAAATTTGTAGACAAATGCATACAATCTTTTTAAATGAATGAAGTAGATAAATGCATAACACAATTTTAAGTGAACAAAAGTAAATTCCTGCCCAGCATAGTGAAATGATTTTTTGAAATCTGAAAGTGAATGAATAACCTATACCAGGGGTGGGCAAGTTGGGCCCTGCAGAGCCCCACACAGGCCAGGATTTGAGGATATCCCTTCTGCCTACAGTTGAGTGAATTGCTTCTTCAGTCATCCTGATTGACTCACCTGTGCACAGGAAGCATATTATTATTATTGCTATTATTATTATTAACTATTCCATTTAAAAAATACTGTAGCGCTGTACAGGGGATAAGAACAAGGAAGAATACAATATAACAAACTGTAGAAGATGGAAGGCTCTGTTTTGAGCATAGAATCTTTGCAGAAAGTGCTTTTTCCCAAAGGACCCTACAAGATTGTAAACTCGCTACTTACAATCTAAAGAGAATAATGGATGAAGCAGAAACCTGGGGAAGAGCAGGTAAAGAATTGCAAGGGTCAGGAAGAAAGTGAAAGTTTGTTTAGGTAGGAAGGTGTGCAAAGTTAGAAAGTGTTTTAATTTAATGGGAGAGGGAAGAGATCTGATAGAATGTAACTTGAATTGAAAGGTTCTAGTATGCAATATTCTTAAACACAGGCATGTATGGGGCTTTCCAGGCCCACTTCTGACCTACACTATGGGAGAACTCACTAAGAATGGCTACAAAGAGCTGCAGTAGGTCTAAGTCTATCACAGCACTGGAAATAATGTATTAAAATGAGGGTACATCAAAAAAATAGACTAAGAAAAGCATTACTTAATCATTTCTGTTAGTGATAAAAAATTTCATCTACATTCATAAATTATTATACTTACGGTAATAAATAAGCTATAAAATTCCAATTAGCAACAATATAAAATGCAATAGTGCAATATTCGCACACATCAGTTCTCAGTACATATGATACAAAAAATCACATAAAAAGTACAATAAATAGAGAACACATATAATATTTGAATAATTCTGTCTGAGCCACATACATGCTGAATATATTCTTTTGTTCTTTCCTCAAACAAACTCGATCCAGTGCATGATTTTTTTTATATAATGATAACATGTATTTACACTGGGTATTGATGTGTGAGAATATTGCTCTATTCCATTTTATATTATTGGCTAACTGGGATAATATAGCTAAATTATAATCACTATTATTAATATAATATAGTAAATTATCACTGTAGATAATTTTTTGTATCACTCATAGATATTATTAAGTAGGTCTTTTTTTATTCTTGTTTTGTTTCACTATTTAGAGTCGATAGTGTTATAAGGTACACTAACAGAAAAAACAGAACTTTTTAATTAAGCACCCTATCACCTAGGGCTAAATAGATTTATAATTTGTTTTTAATAGGTACATCACAACCTTTCAGATCAGTGATGAATATCTGCTTTGCGGTGGGTTGAGAGAAGATATTTATTGGTTTGCAATGAGATTCCAAGTTACAAAGTAACAGTACATAGTGAGTATCTTAAAAGTCTGTGATGGGTTAATGAATGTTTGCCTAGTTAGTTTATATCACTCACCAGATATCATATGTCACATTCATCTGTCCTTCAAAACTTTACTATCTTTCAACACCCATTAAAAATGTGGGATTGTTAATGTGGTTAATTGGTTCCTAATGGTATTAGTGTATGATTAAAAACTGTGTGGGAGCCATGGCAGGTTGGGCTAGGGGGACAGCATTGGGCCCCTCGAAGGCAGGGCCCCAGTGCTTTGCACTGGCTGCACCGGTGGTAGATCCGCCTCTGCTTCAGATTATTTGTGCCATATTTCTAAAAGTACTTTTTATGCATTCTGGAACTGAAATTAATTAGTGAAAGTCTGAAACCAGGTCAATTGGAACTGTGTAAATAGTGGACTCAATATACAATGTAAGTGATAATCGCATACAAAATGTGGAGTGGCCATCTATATTCGGGCATAAATCAACCATTTAACATAAAACATATTTACAGTTTTAGCTCTACAATTAATCTCCAATCCTGACCTCCAAAGCTATCAGTAATATTGTTCCTCACTATATCGCCTCTCTAAATGCTTACAAAAACTCAATAACTTTTGATCTGCTAGTGACCTACACTTTGACATTTGCATCTTCTCATTATTGCTCTGTCGGATTCTCATCTAATTTCCATAATTTAAAATGCTGTCTAAAATCTTGTCACTTCAGAGAAGAGGTGGACCTAGCGCACCATTATATACCGAACTAGCGACTTGCCTGTCAAAAATGACGGCAAGAAAATTTGAAGGCTGGCAATGCGGTTTGTTTCGGAAAAATATGAATGAAAACGAGGCTAAGCAAAGCCAGGCAAGTAGGACTTAGAAAATACACAATGGCAAAGACAGTAACACTTAAACGAACAACGCCAGGCATGCGGGACTATCAAAATAAAACAAACGGCAGTCAGAGCGCGCCATGCAAAGATTCAGAAGGCACACAGAGGAGAAAGACACAGGGAAGGGACAGGGGGAGATGCTGGAAAGACACGTGGCATTCCCAAGCACAAAACTTGCAGGTTAATGAACCCTGCAATGAGCGGCCCATACAGTGGGCGGAAGGAAAGGTTCGCAATGAGCTTCGAAGGTGCTCAGAGCATTGCCTGGCTTACATTTTATTGCCGTCATTTTTTGACGGGCAATTCACTAGTATAATAATAAAAGTACTATTTGATTGTTCTGGTCCTTGCAATACAGAAAAAAATGATCAGTGAGGTAGAGGGATAGTTGCTGAAATTTGAGGAACAAAATATTTTGCAGAGAAGCAGTGCATCACAGCAATTGTTCAATATACAGAAACACACATTCTTTCATGTACATACTTATATACAGCATGTATACAAATATATATACATATAAATAGTTCCTTTTAATATATACAGTTTTTCAGCAAATAGATATCTATAGAATGTATATGCCCACATGGTTCACCTTCAATATCTACAACTGATGTAAAATCAGGAACTGAAACCATACATAGCTTTTTGACTAATAATACCATGATGGTCTACAGGGCAAAAAGGGATTCAATCAATATTATATAAGATTGGTCACGGGCAGAGGAAGGGATTCATAGTAGCCTTGAACAGAGAACTCAGAGGATTGATTATTGGTGGACTATGCAGTCAAATATATGACTCCCCGGTACTCTTTGAGGTTTTGTGTCTATTACTGTGCTCAGTGTATTTTCAGCTTCCTCATATAATATAAATAATGAGTATGTGGATTCCACCTATTCTATCAAAATAGTTCTGCAGTATAGTAGTGTACCATACATGTATTATTAGAAACAGGAAATTATATCTATATCTTTATGCAGTCTTTTCTGTTCATTATATTTACTCAAAGCTGGGTTTATTATGGTCCCCCATCTATGTAGGTCCCTGGAGGACAAGAAAATCTTATCATTCTGCTGATACTAAAGAAGAAATCACTTGCTGAATTCAACACTTTGTCTCTGAGTGGTGCTAATAATCATGCTGATATTCATGTAGATTCAGAAACTGAAGACTCTACCACAAGACCTGATGGAGACCCTGGAATAATCCCATGGAAAGAATATATGGTGTACTACTGTCTTCTATTCCTAATACTATTCATAGATAAGTAGAACTGAGGGAATGGCACAGCATATAGACATTTTGTCTTCACTACAAAAGTGTAATGCTTCCCCTCTCAGGACGATGAGGTTAAGTTGTTTGTTGCATTGGTCAGTCGTTTACGACCATAACACACCATGCAGACCCACTGGGTATTCATGGCAGAGATAATGGAGTGGGTTGCCAGTTCCTTATTCAGTGGGCCGCAGCATACAACTCCTGGTATTCCTATGTGGTCTCCTATCAAAGTACTCACCATGCCCAACCCTGTATGGCTTCAGGGTGGTGTGACCTCTTGGTTCCCTGTCTGGAATCAAACCCACCTTAGAGTGCTGAGAGCACTGAATCCTAACCACTGGACCACCAGGGAATCCTGAGGTTAAGTAGTCAAGGAATCAAGGTCAGACATGTGACATTTGCAGAACTATACTACAGATGTTGGCAAAGAGAATCAGTTCATAGATTAAAGAACATACAAATAAAATAAACATAAAAACAGATAATCAAAAAACAAACAAATAAAGCAGGTATAAATTGGGCTTGCAAGCAATTAATAAGCTATCAAAATGTATCGAAATCAACATTGTAAAGAAACATTGCTCCTACTGGAAACCAACCATATTATGATTGGAAGCCTGCTTACTCCTTAGGTATGAATGTATGTTTAGAATGTTGTGTATTAGATAAGCAACTTTCGTTATATGGAAGATACCCATTTTCCCAATACATATTCTATTTCATATAACCTTTATATATTATAATTTGTCAACCAGCACCGTGTCTCTCTTTTTCTATTAATAACTTATTTTGATTTAAATGTTTCAAGTGTGTAAGCACAAGTAAAATATAAATAGCAGCACATTATATTATACAGTATTCAGGGCTGGATCTACCTTTTTGGAGCTCCTGGGCAGTAACCCTGCGAGTGCATGCGCAAAGTGTGCACAAACCCATTTTTCCCTTTTATGTGCATGTGTATTGCTCTCTTGCTGTATGAGCAAATCACAGACATTTCCCCAAAACAGCATTTTTAACAACATAACTACCCATACATATGCCAAGTAATTCATTGTTTATTTAATTAATTTGATGGGGGGGGGGGGCATGTAATTTATAATTGTTCATGTTTGTGAACTAAAGTATTTCATTTGTAAGCCCAAGCAAGTATTTTTAAGGGGTTTTAAGCTAAAAAATGTGCACCCCTAACAGGGAAGCCCCCTAGGTGGCTGCTTAGTTTGCCTAATGAAGGTAATCATTTACTACACAGTAATCTTCCACATGTAGAATGGAAGCAAGATACTGGATATGTGATATCATTATGTGTTTTTTTCAGTGTTTCCAATTTTTTATATTGTTTGCCACAAATGAACTGTGTGCCCACAGTGTGTACACAGTGTTTTAGGTCATAACTTGAACAACACCCAAAAAATGTTTTAAGAATGTAAAAAAATGCAGTCCCTAATTTACAACCTTTTGTGTCTCAGTGGAATCTACCATTTTGGTATCTGATGATCAACTTCCTGAGGTGGAAAGAAACTTTAAATGTAGAAGCATTTTATATCCGTACAATGGGAATGGTTCAACTAAAAATACCAATGCCTTCAACAGGACTAATGGAAAGCACATACGTTTTTAAGGACACATTCTTCTGTGAAAGCAACAGAATCAGGTCAGAAAAGAAAATGAAACTCCTTAGTAGAGAATGATTGCATAGAAAAGTCATAGATGAAAAGATTGTGTTTATGTTTTTTTATCTATTACAAAATGCTGTTATTCAATAACCTTCTAGAAACAACTGACCACGTAATCCTTTAATCAGAGCACCAATAGGAAGTACATGGGTTAGCTAACAAATGAACCATATTAAAATGCTTTTTAAATGAAGAGTGAGAATGCACTGCATTGAGGGCTCATTTGCATATCCCCTCCAAATAATTAATTCCATTCCAGTGGAATCACTGAATTTATTGAGATTTAAAGATTTTAAGGTGGAATATGTCTTCTGACTTGTTTTAGGCATGAAAACATATACCCTGGTATATTAATTTCTTGCTGGAATATTGCTTTAAAAAATTAAGATTATTTACACACCGTAAATTGTATCTAATTTCCTCATGATTGCACTACCTACGTTTTTGGTTAATTTTCACAAACAAAAGCTATAATTTACTTCAAGCTCCTAGTTTTTTTTTTAATTATTAAATAGACTTTTAAATTTCAACGTTGTTGCTAAGTGGAGGGAAAAAACAGCAACAGGATGAACAGTCGTTATAAATAAATTACAATTCTGACCAAAAAGCTAATTACAAGGGTATTTATTTTGTTTGAGATAAGACACATCTATTATCATAAAGATAATTAACTCAGTCTGACAGATCCAATAAAGGGATAAGTTTATCATTGGCTTAGCCAGAAGCCCAAGGCAAGCAATTTTTATAATTACTAGTTATAGCAACTGGGCTTGGAGAAAATAGCCTGTGATATTCAAACATTAAACTTGATTTGCATTTAGATCCACGTTTTTTTCTAGAAATGATCTATTTACTTGTTCTAACAACAACTAAACCCTGTTTAAATTATATACTATGAGCAGAAAAAAATATACAGTCTACAGTGTATCTGTCAGTATTATTAATGTCTTTACCAAGCAAAATATACATATATGCATTGGTCAAACTGACTATTAGATCAGAGAAATTGCATAATAAGTTGCATGCAAGTTTCTGTTGGAGACACTTCTAAACCATATTAAATGGGCCAATTCCAAAGAAAATATGTTCTTTATTGCTTTATCCATTCCCTTTTTATATTTTTCAGTGATGAGGTTTTTTGCAATGCCCTTTCCAAAAGATATAGAACAGTTTTAACCATTAAAAAGTGTAGCATTTTGTATATTTTATTACAAAAAAATGCTTAATTCAGGAAAAAAGACCACTGTATAATGAAACACAATAAAAAATTAAGACTAAGAGCATGATTAGGCAGTGACAATTTCATAAAGCCAGGTGTAATAAAAACATTGTTGGCACCCCTACTAGAGATCCATGGTTCCATGGACACATTATGTTTTTATGCTGCCCTAGGCTTATTTAGACTTTTGCACCCCTACTACTCACTTATTACTTCTTGTTTTAAAATGTATGAGAAGGATTGTTGTATGTATATACATTATCCCTTCTTTACATTTCTGTTTTATTTATTATTAACGACTTGCCCGTCAAAAAATGACGGCAATTGAATTGTAAGCCAGGTAATGCTGTTTGGTACAGAAAGTAAGTATTTTGGTTGTGTGAGTACCTTCGGCGCTCATTGTGAGCCTCTTGATTGGTGTATGTTTTGTTATGAGTGCTCTTTTGGCGCTCATTGTAAGGTTTGCGCTGATGGACTTTTGGCTCACATTGTGAGTCTCTCCTTGTGAGGAGTGCGCTGATCACCTTTAGCGTTTATTGTGATTCTGTAATTTTTTGATTTGGTTTTCTCTGTGTATGTATTATTTAATGTAAATGTATTAATTAGTTATAAATTAATATAATACTAATAATAATAATTAATATAATAATTAATATAATTAATAATATAATAATTAATATAATAATAATAATAACAATAATATATGCAGGAAGCAATATGCTGAAGAGCTAACAATCTGTTTTGACGTTCCTGCAGCATACAATGTATATTTTCAGTGTTGTTGAGCTGATCTGTAAGTGTCAGCAATGTGTGCAGTATGTAGTGTAAATAGGCTGCGTGCGTGAGGGGAAACCGTTTGTTTAGCTGTGTATTTCCGCATTTTGTAATGTTAATGTTATTAGTTTGCAGTTAGTGTTGTAAAATGGCTGCGATTGTGTATGTGTTACGCGGGTGTGGAGCATTTAGCGTGCTTCCTAATAGTGTATTTAGTAGGTCGTACGGGCCTGTGTAGAAAGTATATGTGCATGGCGGTGTTTTGCGTGCTTAGGGGTCGTGTAGCCTCTTTTTGTATTTTCAGCGGCCATTTTTTCTCTCGCTAGGGGATTTGCAAGTGGCAAAAATCTTTAAATTCTATTTAAATTGGCATGTAACCTCATTCCCAGATGTCCTGGCGGTTTTTTGTGTTTTCCGCTTTGCGTGTTGCGGGCGTTAAGTTCGTATTTTTTGCGGATCGTATTGCTGTGGGGCATTGGTATAAAGGAAAGATTCCTCTCTCATCACCCCCAACAACTATGCTGATAAAACAACAAATACACATAATCACCTGATACTTTTCTAATTTAGAATCTTTTTCAACAATGCTAACTGGGTCTCTGTTATTTAAACCCTACCTAATTTGGTCATTCCCTTTCATCAGTCAATTGGATCAGGGGGGATGGGACTAGAATCTACAGGGCCATCAATTTGGTAAACAATGACATTTGGTACCTAATGTAAAAATATATGTAATTAGAACAATTACCATTACTACATCTAATAGTATTTGCCTTGGGTATTTAAATAATGTCCTTACAGTTTCTTCCATTTTTTGTAACCAATCAAATAATATTTGCTGAAAATGGCATTGACTGAGGTCATGCAAATAAGATTATTTGTTTTTATGATCAGTCTCAATCATCAGGCTCCATTCCAAATCAAACAAATAAGTCTATGGGCCTCGTCAGTGACGGGGCACTGTGACCTAGGGAGTGCAGCTGCACCTCACTGATGAGGCCCATAGAAGCCGAAACGCGTCTGTGGTTTGCTGTTTCTCCTGTTCTGGGTAGAATTGCCTGGTATTTTGTGGCTGGGTCACTCTAGTGAGTGGGACCAGACTGATATACTACAGGATATTTCTCCCTGTGAAGGGCACAAGTGAGCTAAAAGAAGTCGCTCTAGGAGTGGGTTATCATGTCCACAGAACTAACCTATTAAGGTTAGTTGATTCTCTGATGAGCACCCCTGACTTGTTAAGTTGTTTTGTCCATTCCAAACCAACTGCATAATAACCCTACTAAGCTACTTCATAAGTAGTTGTATTTATTGTATGTAGTTGTACTTTCCTCAACTGATGTGTCAGAACTAACAGCCCAGATGGATGTAGTATGAATGTAGCAGGTCAATTTTTGTGAGAAAATTTAGAAACCAAATCTAATTACTGTATTTATGGAAAAACAATTTATGAAAAAAAAAAAAAAAAAAAAAAGGAGACAGAAACAATAATCTGAAATTAAATGGTGGGGTTTGTTTGTTTGCAATCTGCACCCTAATCAATAATGTTAATAACCATTTTTTTCTGATCAGCCTGTACTGAGAATATTAAACAAGATTTTGAAGAATTGTAATGTTACTGAAATTATATCCTAACTCTGCTTCACAGATATAATTGTATTTTATGTACATTAATAATAATAATGTACTCAGTCATACTTTTGGAAAAATATAAGGAGTTTACATATAAACCATACTGAGCATTTAAAAGTATCTGTTTACCTCTCATTTTAACATTTTGAAAATGTGCTAGTTTCTATTTATGTTCGTACCTAAAGAGTAATACAGTAGACGCTCGGTTATTCGGCACCCACAGGGATTGGTAGATGCCGGAATAATGTAGTTTCTGGTTGCTTGAGAGTCACTATTAAAAGAGGCCTAGATTAGCTGCACATAGGATGCTCTGCTAAGTATATTTGTCAGTAAGGGGCTGTACTAGCAGCAGCAGCTTTCACTCCTCACGTACAGACCCGCTGAATGTAACCCCAACACTGCCCTGGCTCAGTCACTCATGCCTGTCTGCTTCCAGGTAAAGCTGAATTGCAGAGATATAAAGTGGATGAAATCTAGGTGCCTGTAAGCATTTTGTGGCATGACAACCTGGCTCTAGGCATTTGTTGGGCCCTGTAAAATTACATTTTTATTTAAAGTACAGTATTCAATTTTTTATCTGGTTGCTTGTGTTCTGGTTAGCTTAGAGTCTACTGTATGTAAGCAGCATGTGGACGGAGCATCTCAATCCCCCAAATCCAAAATTAACTGTAGTCAAAAATGTTTTGTGCTCCTTATTATTTTGTTCCTCTTCTATTTTAAAGGTAATCTGAACAACACGTGATGAGAATAGCTCTCATCATTCATATGCTTTTTTAAATACCTTTAAATTCATTTTTATTTGGTTCAAAAGATAATGCAGTATAAGTTATTGTCTGTAAATGTCTCAAATAATGTTGAACAAATCTCTCAGTGGGAAAACCTGTTCAATGGAATTTTTGTATGACCAGGAATTCCACAGAACATTTATTCCACAAGATTTCACTGGGAAATTTTTTTTATGGTTACATTCAATGGGTTCTGGAAAGGGGTTATGAAGTTCCTTGTAGAGATTTGGGGATCTTGTGGCCTGTCAGAAACACTGGACACAAGGCAACCAGAACTTACATTATACTTAGTCCACTAGTTATTTTGAATTAATTTGCTCTTTGCTCTGCAGAAACATTTCTGTAATAGTCACCTAGCTAAAGTAATCAGGATAGTTGGGATGTTATATAGTGAATATGCAAAAAATCAAGTAAAATCAAGTATTAAATACATTAGCCATTTTTGTCTAAAGAAAATAACGAAATATACACCATTATATGTATAGAGCATTAATGTGTGGCTCTGATATGCTAATTTAATAGCCATACCAATGGCTGGACAAACTGCCATCAAATGCATTATTATTAGGTAAACCAAATATAATAATATTTTTGACCATAAGCCAAAAGCTCAAGTTGTATGCTCCAACATTTCCATTTGTAAAGCCAAGGTATGATGGTAACCTCAGCATGAAATAAAAAAACAAACTTACAAAACAACTTAAATCTGCCTGCATCCCTGCATATATGTGACACTTCAGTAATGCTTTAAGTTTCTATAGTATAATATATATAAATACATTAGAATTCTGCCTTAATGCAGAAATATTCCAATTTAAAATAAATGATACATTAAAACAATTTTAGCCCGTAGCGCCAAAGTATAACATTATACAACTAAGAAATAGGGACGCATGGGTATAATGGTGTCATTTACATTTAATTTAATTTAATCTTTAGTGCTATTAATAGAAAATAGATGAAGCATAACATTTAAAATCATTATTTTATTTCTAAAATTAATAAAGCACGTGTATGCAATTTTATTGAAGCAACGTCAGGAGAAGAAAACAAAGAAAATAATAATCACAGATATAATGTACAGTATTTATGGTAGTATATAAACAATGTTTGTGTAAAATACTTATGTTATGTTGTTTAATTTGCAAATTGCTATTGTAATATAAATAATGTATGAGAAGTATATGTGACATTTTGATTTTTCTTCTTAATCAATCATTCTCATTCATTGTACATTAATTTGTACTCATAGATGGACCCAATTCTTATTCTATATTATTTCATTGCCACAGGCACATAATAATCTAGACCCTATTTTCATAAAGCTATGCAAATATAATGTCAACAACAATATCCCAGCTATGCAATTCTTTCTGCAGAGGTTTTTGATGTAGTACTTAAATCTAAATGTATTGGAGGAGGGTGGGTATGTTTATTACAGCTTTCCAGCTTAAAGGGCCACCTAAATGTAACTTTCTTTTATATGAAAGAGCACAATTAAATGACCAAACTGTGGTAGTTTCATTAACCTTTTAATTGGCAAATTAATTTTCAAAAAGTTGCTTTGCAGTGAAAAATTTGAATTACAACAATTTAAAATTTTCTGTAAGACATTTAAACAATGAATGATTCATAAATAAGTTAATTAATAAACATATTTTAACATTTGAATTTGAAAACATTAAATGCTAGAATGGCTTTGTCAGACCATGAGGTTCCTATCCTTAATCTTGCTCTTAATGTTGCCTTTCAAGCAGCGTCTAGGCATGCACCTGAGCTTTGCTGGTTTTAATATGCTATGTCTTGCATTGTTGGAGATGTGGTTTACATAGAACTCAATCTAGGAATGTCCGATCTGGCACAGATTTTACTTCTCACCAAATCCATTCCAATTGCTGCACTGATCCACTCTGGGAATTTGCTTTTGCTTGAACCATTAATTATAGCACTGGGCCTATTTAAGGCAATGGCTACTGAGCAGCATTGCTCAGTTATTTTAATCTAAGCTCCAACTAAGCATTCTTGTTCTTCTGGTTGAACCTTGGCTTTGTGTGACTATCCCTGATCTCTGGAACCTGACTCCGGGCCTGATTATAGATTCTGTTTTTATCTCCTGTTTTGGTTTTCTATGTATTTTTCCCTACCCGCCCTTGACTCCCAAACTGTTTGACCTCGATCTTTCTTCTGGCTCTTTCTGGTACCTTGCTAGTACTTAAATCTACTACTAAGTTCTTACCTATTTCAGGTTCAAGCTGTTCAGTAGCTCACATTACAAAACATATAAAGATTTTGAGGGAATAAATGCAAATTATTAACTGTTATACATATCTTAATACTCTGTAGTCTTATATAACAGTGACTAGTGGGTAGGTGGAACTTCCTACCCTAGGCATTTGAGCAGAAATAGGGATAGTGCATGAAGTTGAAGTCAAAATGACTTTTAAATCAGATTCTGATTCTTACTATACCTTCATGTGACACATCAGTGTCTTACCTGACAATACCTAACCATCTTGTTATGTGGGCACTCTGCTAAATTTCTTTAGTGTATTATACGACCCAATGTGCCATCTGGGTCAACCTTACTTTAGATAATAAACTATTTTTCTACTATCATATATTTCGTATAAGAAATTGTGGTATGCGGAGAAAATAAAATCATACATTTAATAATTCTATAAATAAGCCATATTTAAACAAGCATAGAGGGATTTGTTTAAAAAAAATATTCTTTACAAAAGTAAAAAATATATGAATACTTTTGTAGTGCAGCACTAATCTCTAACAAGTTGCATTACATAGTAGAGTTCAATTATTTATTCCATATTCATGAATCATTGTGAACTTGAAAAAGTCAAAGGCATTTGTTCTCTTTAAAGACTGACAAAGCCATGTAATTACAAGGGTAAATATTTAGCATGGTGTAAAATGTTGATTCATGGCAGATAGTTGGCAGCACTAACATTTTGTACCATTCTCCCAGAAAAAAATAACCTGTTGTAGAAAAAGCATTGTTAAAATTACACAAGAACGAGGCATATATTTAGAAAATGCAGGTATCACCTTTGGCAAGGACATGTTTCTAGTTGTTTAAAGGGACAGATAAAGGTTTTGTAAAGTGGTCAAGCAATATGGTTTCATGTGTTTAATAACTGATTAGTAATACAATCAATGAGGGATATTTCCTAACTGATCATACCTGCTGTGATGTAAAGAAAGAGATATTATATATGAAACATCAATGTATTTCCTTAGCTAAATGTAAAGTTGCGACATTATGGCCAAACTGCATGATAAAATAACTCTTGTAGTGGACTAAACTGATAGATTGAGATCATCACTGGCTGATTTCCCACAAGAAGGAGCGGTGATATACATCGACACTTGTAATCAAGAAATCTTGGCATTGTTATGGATACTTTTAAAAGGATGCCTCTATGCTAAATAAACTTTTTATATCTTATAACACTGGAATTGATTTTGTGATACTGTATCTTTTATTAATTGTATATGTTAGGAATAACATATATTAGCAATATTTTGTAATTTACTAGCAAATCATGATATCACAAATCAGGTGTCAACCCAGATCCATGAGTACATGTGCTAGTAACCATGCGTTCCTCCTAATATAATTAATTATTGATTATCTGATGACTATTTACTTAGAAATAGATCTTCTTTCTATACTATTTTACCTTAGGCAATCACTTCAATTACATATTTAAAAAAAATCTAGATTTTTTCTGACAATCATTCTGCACTAAGTTCAGCTATCTTGCAACTTATTTGAGTTTAGATATAATCAGTAAATTAAATTGATTTAATCTTCTATATCCATCAATTCTTTATTTTTTTTAAATGTTGCCATTAATTTGTAAACTTCCAACGTCTAACTCACTGTCCTGTAATTACTGGAGTCTTCTCTACTGCCCTTTATGTGAAGCAGCACTACATTAGCTGGTTCTCCATTCATCTGGAGATACTGTCTATGGCCTAGATTACATTGCATTCACTATTAACTACTTAATTCACTACTAAAAAAAACATTTGATCAATCACATTACATGCACTATAAAACCTAGTGAGTACATGCATAGCTAGAGCTTCCTACAAATATCCCCCATTAAACAACCATTACGACCAAGTAGTAACAGCGAGGAGAGCTATCACATTAGACCAGGGGTGGGCAAGTTTGGTACTGGAGGGCCACACACATGCCTGGATTGGATGATATCCCTGCTGTGCACAGGTGAGTTAATCACTTCTTCAGTCATCCTGATTGACTCACCTGTGCACAGAAAATATATCTTCAAATCCAGGCTTGTGTGTGGCCCTCCAGGACCGAACTTGCGCAATTCTCCATTAGACCCATAATCTAACATAAATGCAGGCAAGGAGTTGCAACCACTCCCAGATGCTATAAGCTAAGGATATTCAACGCCTTAACAAGTGATCATAAGGCCCACATCATTACCTGATTTGTTACTTTCGCTGCCGTGTGTATCAAAGATCGGCAACTCAATGAGTACACTCTGTGCTGCTTGGCTATCTTTTTACCAATCAGAATAAGCGTTGTAGTCTTCCCTGATTGTTTAGTATCAACTAATGAAATTGATCACATTTCAATTCCTTCATTTTTACTGACTGAAATGTTATCAACATTTTTTTCATGAAGTCCATATAAAAGTGGGGGTTGTGCCAAAGTGTCTCAATGGTTGTGTGGAGATCTTCATAAGAGGAGCTCCTATTTAGATATATTTACTTTATTTTTAGACCACCACGTTTCTGGGATTGGGACTGAAAAGTGGATCCAGGGCAACCATTTGCAATGCTGGGTCCATGGAAAGTAATATTTGAATTAACTAATACATTTTTGCTCAGGCTTAATTATTTTCTATTTTAATAGTCAATATTTAATTTGTATTTTTTTCTCTTGCTTTTTTAAATTTTATGATTTTTTTTATTATTTTATTGTTGTGCTTCGTTTTATGTAGGGTGTAGTGTTAGGGGCCATTGGGGACATGTTTTGTAAACCAATCTGTGTTAAATATCTTATCATTGTCTGTAGCTCCCTTCAATGGGGGTTTCACTGTTCCCAACTTCAGCCAGGTTACTATGTTATTGCCTTCCCTTACAAAGCTATTATCTTCTGGCTTAAACATAACCATGCTTCCCTTATTTTTCCTGTGTTCAATAATATACATGCAGAAGATTTTCACTAAGTTGATGCTGTCTGGTAGCTAAAGGGGTCTCACATTACTAGTAAGAAACCTTTCCCTTTAGACCAGTGGTAGTTAACCTGGTGCCTGCCGCGCACAAGTTAGCGATTAAAGCTTTCATGGCGGGCGGCATGGTAATGGCTAGGTGGCATCGCTGACAAATGACATCACACGCCGAAGACCCATAGCGCCACATTTGGCTGATTGAAGACCTGGTGAGAGAGACTATGGACAGCAGCCAGGACTGGATCACTATCTAGTAAGTACAGGGCGATACATAACTAGGGTCATATGATTTATGTAACCAGAATTTAATGTAGTTACTGCGGCACTGGTGGGTGGTAAGGAAATTTTGCCATCAAAAGTGGGTGGTAGGTATTAAAAAGTTGAAGACTCCTGCTTTAGACAATGTAGCCCCATGCTTATTGTGCCCACCTTTTTACCATTAAAAAAGACTACATATTAAAACAGTTTATTATCATTTTGTATTATTAATTAGCTCTAGTATTTTCAATATGTACCACTTTTAGAGCTGCAGATCTATTAGCTATTTCATACTACAATCAAAGTTTCCCCAAACCTATAACCTTTTCCCCAAATATGTGCATCAGTACATGTATTACATTCAGTGCTGTCAATTTACATTTTCCCAAAGGAAAAACAGAAAAATACACACATATATTATTTAGTTTTGCAGTATGTTCGCTGCTATAGCACAGTATATTGAAATAGGTTCTCACAGTCTAATTCACCATGGTAATGTACTATAAATGCAATGTTCCAGTCAAATAACTCTAGGAGAGTCCCTCTATGCACTAAAAAAGTGTACATATATTGCTTCTAGCAGAATTCAGTTTTTTGACAGACTTATGCATTATGCTAAATTATTATGTAGATGTTGAAGCTGCAGAAGACAGGAGCATAACTTGAGTCAGCTCTCAGCTACTATTTATACATACCATAAAGAACAGAACTGGTAGCATAACAAAGGTCTAACAATAAAATAAAATAGGGGTTAGTGTAAGAAAAGAGAAAATGTGTTTTTAATGGTACTTTTTCTCCATATCTAAAGCTGTAAAACTTTTGTAAATAACCCTAGCATTATACAATGAGTACAATTTGGTCTATTTTTTTGTGAAAAAGTGTGCGTCAGAGTAGATCTAGTAAAGAACATTTTATTATAATAGCCATTCTATCAAAAGGCCAAATGTATTTAGTTGAAAATAGAATGGTAAAATGTTGCATTAATATAAATGTGTCACAAAAATCTACAGACATCTGACTCATTGAACCATTCCATTCAAGTAAAAATACAGGATTTAAACGAATTTCAAGTTTTTTTTCTGTTCTTCAATAACTAAAACACATTTATTTTATCAGAATAATTTAGCTGTTAAAATAATGTTTTCTGCCATTTTAATTAGAAATGTTGATGTTTTGGATACTTTGTAGAATGAAAACACACCTGTATGTATTCAAGAACACCCAGATTTTATTCAGCTATTAAGGGCATTTGAATACATACACATTTTTTGACTAATTTTCATACTTGTAACTTTCAAGTTGTGTCCACCCTAAGAAACATAGACCAATTATTTATCTAGAAATGTATCTACATAAGGCAAACCATCCATCTTCTTATAGTTTGCAATGAAGTTAGAAGCAATTGTGCCGTAGTTCTACAGCATACACGTGCTATATCAGTTCAGCCATACCAGATTGTAGGATGAGGGATTTAGCTTAATAATTTGTGGGTGTTACTAAACACGTGACTAAAATAGACTCATTCAGTGTAAAAAAAGATTCATGTACAATATGTATCCGTGCTTTCATGCAAAACACACAATGATGAGTTAGCAAAGAGACATCTCTTGCAGTAAGTAAAACATCCCAAGCTCATGATGTGCAGATAACACCTATGTAACAGTTCCAGGTCTGTACTAATATTACACTGCTGCTGATTAACTAAGAGCTCAATTACATTGCCCCCCCCCCCAAAAAAAAAAATCTGTAAGCTTGTAGCTCTCTAGCTCTAACGTATGCTTGCAGCTTGTGTGACATATACCTGTAGGAGACTCTGAGTCTAAAACTCAGCAGTCTCCACAGCAACTCTATGGAACACCACCCAGTGAGGAACATGAGCACACAACACTAGCACTGACTGTATGCTATGCATCTATCTATATAAATCCCTTCCCATTGCAGAGAAGGAGTGATACCCCTATGAGCCCTTGTATCCTGTTCTAAAGTATATTTCAACAAATCATAATGTGAATGCCTGCATTCTGATTGGTTAAAATCTTAACCAATCAGAGACGTTGTCCCACAATCAAATACTCTATTCTGATGGACTGAAATATGATTGTAACATATATTAGCCAATCAGAATCTGATAAAAGGCGAGGGTGTGGTCAATCAAAATAGAAAAAGACCAATTTCTTAAAGGAAATTGGATATGACCGCTTATTCAATATCGAAGATTGAGAACCAGGGTATCAATGATCTTTACTGGAAGATCATCAAATGGGGGAAAAGTACAATTTAACCCTCCCCCCATGTAATTTTATTTATATATCTTTTTTTATTTGATCGTAATAATTTTTTATTTTAATAGTAAAATGTTTGTTCTGTAAATGCTTTTCTTTTATGTAAAGGTTAGTATTAGAATACTATTGGGATCTATTTAGATGCAATGGGAATCCATAGGTTTTAATTCCATGGGCATGCTGCAAATGAAATGTAATAGCAACATAGCTGCGTACAAGAAAAGTTCACTCACAAAGATTCCCTAAGAAGGCAGGCGGTGGGGTAATGTGATGACCCAGAGGTGCGGGCCATGTGCACCCCAAGATTCTCTAGGCTGTGCCTTTTGTGTTTAATCTTGCAGCTCCAAGTTGACCCCCTCATAAGAGAACTGAGGACATTACAGTTTGTAAGCTCAGCCCTAAGGTTACTTACTTAAAAATAATAATCTCTTTTCCATCACTTTAGTTAGGATTAGAACATACAAGAAATGGAATTTGACACCCCGTTGCTTAGAATGCCAGACTCAGAGGCCCTCATTCAATTGCAATTTGGCCTATTGAATAGGGGTCTAAATAAGCACATAACATATTTTTTTTAAAGAAGTTTTTAGTTAGTAAGCATCTATCCGAAAGCAAGGTTTTCACTAACTAAAAACTTCTTTAAAAAAATATGCTAAGTGCTTATTTAGAGCCCTATTCAATTGGCCAAATCGCAATTGAATGAGGGCCAGACTCTTTATTTGTTCACAGACACATATTTCTAAACAAAACAATAACCCACATCGACCCCTTCCCACTGGCCAAACCTCCTTTCATAATTAATTTCCCTGTATGAGGGGTCTGCTTTTCTTACTGTGACCTCCTCGTTACTAGGCTATAAACCCGCTTCATCATTCCCCTCTATGAGGGGTCAGGGAAGTTCTGCTTCTTCAAGGGTGCTTGATATGAACCTACTTCAAACCTACCCCAGCAGAATCATGTAGTTCCTGTTCTCTGTTGCACAAAAGATGGCTTCTGAAAAGGTACAGGCAGAGAATACCGCATACAGGTTACTAGTGGCCCACGGCAAGACCACTCCCCAAGTCAGGATATAACACGCAGAAATAGTCTCACACTGTGGATATGTGAAAACTATTTCTCAACACTTTTTTGAATGATCAAAACAATATATTTATACTCTCCAATACCACACCCTTGTGTACATTTGTGTATGTGTGATGTAGGCCATCTGGCTTGCTACCTTGGGCTATCAAAGCTCTTGAGATCAAATTCACCAGATATCTATAGCTGGCCAGTGAAACATGTTATGTTAAACTCAAGTGTTTGCTTAGGACTATTTGAAGTACATACATCTGTCTTGACCCAAGGTCTGTATGTGTGCAGCTAATTTCTATGAAGAGCATTTTTACCAATTCCACATATGTTCTATATAACATTTTCCCTCTTATAATATATTATAACTAGTATACATAATAACCATGTACTGGCAACATATAACCATACAATAACACATAATCCCAATGCAACAATGTCATGCTCCCTTAGCCATATTCATTAATTACTGGCAATACGAGTCATTAAACAATTAAATCATGACACTGTTCATTCACTATCTTCAGATCTCAAATCTGGGGTTTTGCTCTTAGATGAAGTGTATTACTTTATGGCTATACTTTTATCACACGTGAGAGACTAGGGAGTAGAGTAGCATCTGTGAATTTCATATCAGCACCAGAAGTTTCTGTGTGAGGAATTGACTCTGCTGGGTTTTGAACCCTGGTCCCCAGGCTGCTATACCTCTTCCCTACCACTGCGCCAGCCTGCCTTTTGTGAATTCCATTGACTCTGCTAGCAATTTTATCAGTACCTAAGTCTCTTCAGCTGTGTCTGGTCAGGTGTCTGGTCCTTGGCCTATATAAGGCACTTCCTGTCAAATGTACCTTGCCAGATTATTGTTGGTTCCTGATCCCTTCAATAAAAGCTTGTTCCTGTTTAACCTACAAGTTGCTGAACCGGATTATTGCTGACCTTGGCTACTGGTCTCCACAACTTTGTGATTCCTATATCATTACAGAGTAATCTGGCATTTTCATGGAGACCGCCGGGACAGATTCTGCATTGGCCCAGCAGGTTGCTTTTACTGCAAGAACTGTGCAGACCCAGGCACAGACCATCCAAGTGCTGCAGGACCAGGTAGCTGAACTGCAAAATAAATTTCAGTCAATGCACAGTGAGTACACCAGTTACAGGGCACGTGATGTTTCAGCTGCTACTGTTACACCTGCACAAGATGCCCGCTTGCCCCTGCCAGAAAAGTTTGGAGGAGATCGCAAAAAATTTAGGGGTTTCCTAAATCAATGCTGTTTGCACTTCATGATGTTACCTCACCAATTTCCATCTGAAAGAGAGAAGGTGGGATTTATTTTTTCACTATTCAAAGATGAAGCCCTGGCTTGGGGCTCCCCTCTTCTGGAACAGGACAGTCCAGTCTTGGGTAATCTAAATGACTTTCTTGAGGCCATGTGCCTAGTTTTTGATGACCCCAATCGATGTGCTACAGCAGAAGTCACTCTACTTCATTTGCATCAAGGGAGGCGCTCCGTGGCTGAATATGCTGCTGAATTCAGACAGTGGGTTGCTGATACTACCTGGAACCAATCAGCTCAGAGGTTCCACTTCAGAAAAGGTCTCTCAGAAGCTATAAAAGATGAGCTAGCTCGTGTTGATCTTCCTGCTGACTTTGATGCATTCGTGCGTTTGGCTATCCGTATCGATCGGAGACTTTCTGAAAGAAGACTGGAAAGACAGGGCTCTTTTAGACCAAGTACTACTCCTATTTCCTATTCAAGAATTTCTACTCCAACCCCACAAACACCTTCAGACTCTGAGCCTGAGGCTATGCAGGTAAATCTAATAAGAGGGCCATTATCCAATGAGGAAAAACAGTGGCGACGCACTCACAATTTATGCCTGTATTGTGGTAGTGCAGGGCACTATGCCATCAATTGCCCTAGCAAATCCAAAAGAACAATAGCTATGGCTGCTGAGGGCGCACAGATTCGACACCAATCCCAGATTGCAGATCAACTGGATTCTGTCACACAACCCTTGTTTTCTCTGGCTCATGGTGAAGAGGGTATGTTGACTCAACATCCTCATTTTGTGGTGCCTATCACGTTGCAATGTGGTGATCATAAAATTTCAACTACGGCTATGATAGATTCTGGAGCAGGCGGAAACTTTATGGACAATAAATTTGCAGCAGGAAATGGAATTCAGTCTATCCCTAATTCTTCACCTGTGTTAATGGAGACAGTGGACGGTTCTCCACTTACGTCGGGCCCGGTTACACATGAGACTGTGCCCTTAAAGTTGACTCTGGAAGTGAATCACCATGAGACTATATCTTTCCACCTAATTTCCTCAACACAGTTTCCAGTGATTTTGGGGGTACCTTGGCTTGCTCTGCATAACCCACAGATTGGAAGATCAGAACTTTGTCCTTTCCTTCAGAACACTGCTTAATGAATTGTCAACCCACTAAGGTAACACCTGTTGCCACAACAATTAATGAAATGATTGCTACAAACTTGACTAAGCTTCCTCTACAATATCGGGATTTTGCAGATGTCTGCGATAAGAAGAATGCTGATCAGCTTCCACCCCACAGGCCTTATGATTGCCCAATAGAGCTGTTGCCTGGGGCTGCTATCCCATTTGGCCGTATATATTCCCTTTCTGAGCCTGAATTGAAAGCTCTTCGTGAATACATACAAGAAAATCTTGCCAAAGGTTTTATTCGACCATCTACTTCCCCAGCAGGAGCTCCTATATTCTTTGTAGAGAAGAAAGATGGCAGCCTACGGCCATGCGTTGATTACAGGGACATTAATAACATCACTGTTAAAAAACGCTACCCCTTGCCTCTCATTCCTGAACTTTTGGAGAGACTTCGCTCAGCTAAAATATTTACAAAGCTTGATCTTCGGGGGGCATATAATCTGGTTCGCATAAGACCAAATGATGAATGGAAAACAGCTTTCAGAACCAGGTACGGGCATTACGAATATCTAGTAATGCCATTTGGGCTTTGTAATGCCCCTGCAACTTTCCAGCATCTTATCAATGATGTACTACGAGATCTCCTGGATCCGTTTGTTGTGGCATATTTGGATGATATCCTAATATTCTCTGATAGTCTTGAAAACCACAGAAAACAGGTCCGTATAGTTCTGGAGCGCCTTCGTACCCACCACCTATACATTAAACTAGAAAAATGTGAGTTTGAACAAACAGAAATTCAATTCCTGGGGTATGTCATAACTCCTAAAGGTTTAACTATGGACGCAAGTATAATTAAAGCTGTGCTGGACTGGCCCACCCCCAAGAATGAAAAAGATGTCCAGAGATTTGTGGGGTTTGCCAATTTTTACAGGCGTTTCATTAAGAATTTCTCTGCCGTTATTACACCGATCACTGAACTCACACGTAAGGGGACTCCTTTTCAGTGGTCCGATAAGGCTGATACCGCATTTTCCCGATTAAAGACTCTGTTTACATCTGCCCCCGTCCTGGTACATCCTCAGCCAGAATTACCATTTATTGTGGAAGTTGATGCTTCTGATTCAGCTGTTGGTGCTATACTGTCTCAAAGGACTGGACCTAAGATGCTGTTACATCCATGTGCCTTCTATTCCCGCCAGATGGTGCCAGCAGAAAGACATTTTGACATAGGGAATAAAGAACTATTGGCTTTAAAAGCTGCCTTCACCGAATGGAGACATCTCTTGGAGGGAGCTACCCATCCAATTACTGTCCTCACAGATCACAAAAATCTGGAATGTATTCGATCAGCTAAGAGACTGTCAGCCAGACAAGCACGCTGGTCCCTATTCTTCTCAAGGTTTAATTTTTTGGTTACATACCGTCCTGGCTCCAAGAATGGTAAGGCGGATGCCTTGTCTAGAATAGCTGACCCCTCCATGCTACCGTAACCAAGACCACCATCTTGCCGGAGGATATATTTATAGGAGTTGCTTTTCCTTCTGATCTGATGTCTCGCATTAAAAAGGGCTACGCTGAAGACCCAGTTCTTCGTGATCCTCCTCGTAATCTCCATATGACGATGCTTAATGGGTTTTGGATTTTTCAACGACGTCTGTTTGCTCCAGAGTCAGTGCGACTGGACCTTTTACGTCTCTACCATGACTCAAAACCAGCAGGTCATCCAGGAATCCGAAAGACGCAAGACTTACTTGCCCAATCCTTTTGGTGGCCGAAGTATCATGAGGATGTTAAGAAGTATGTGTCCTCTTGTGATGTGTGTGCCAGACATAAGACTCCTCGCTCATCCCCTGTTGGCCTGCTTCAGCCTCCTTCGATTCCTTATCGTCCCTGGGGATCTATATCCATGGACTTTATTGTGGAACTACCTCCCTCTAAGGAACACACTACCATTCTTGTTGTTGTGGACAGGTTAACTAAGATGGGTCATTTCATACCAGCTCGTGGTCTCCCTTCAGCTAAACAGACGGCTGACCTGGTTATTCTGGAAATTTTTCGCTTGCATGGAGTGCCTGATGAAGTAGTTTCTGACAGGGGAGTGCAGTTTACGTCTCGTTTTTGGAAACATTTTTGCTCTAATCTAGGTATTAATGTAAATCTGTCGTCAGCTTTTCATCCGCTAAGTAATGGACAGACTGAGCGAACCAACCAGACTTTGGAGCAATATTTGCGGTGCTATATTAGTTACCTGCAGGATGACTGGCTGGATTTTCTACCCACGGCGGAGTTTGCCTATAACAATGCCCAACACTGCTCCACTTCTTTGAGCCCATTTTTTGCCAACTATGGTTACCATCCGACCTTTCTAGTCAGTCTCCCAATTACTACTTCCATTCCTGCTGTCACTGACCGGCTAACCGCCTTACGTGATTCCCAAGCACTGTTGAAAGAGACTCTTTTGGAGGCTCAGGAATGTTACAAAAGAGCTGCTGATAGGCATAGAAAGGAGGCCCCAGTCTATCGCGTTGGTGACAAGGTGTGGCTGTCAACAAAGAATCTTAAGCTTCGGATTCCTTCTCATAAATTGGGTCAAAGGTTCATGGGACCTTTTGAGATCATTGCTCAGATCAATGCTGTCACCTTCCGTTTGCAACTCCCGAATTTCATGAAAATACATCCAGTGTTTCACGTTGCACTGCTTAAACCTGTTCATGAAAATACTTTCCCTGGCCGAGCCCTGCCTGCCCCACCTCCAGTCCTCGTGGATGGTGAGGATGAGTACGAAGTGGACAAAATTCTTGACTCCCGGATCTTCCGTAACAAACTTCAGTATCTGGTTCACTGGAAAGGCTATGGTGAGGAGGAGAGTTTGTGGGAACCAGTGGACAATATTCACGCTCCTGATCTACTTCGGTCTTTTCATGTGCAGTACCCTGCTAAACCAGGTAATAGGGCATCCAGAGGCTGTACCTATAGAGGCGGGGGTAATGAGGAATTGACTCTGCTGGGTTTTGAACCCTGTCCCCAGGCTGCTATACCTCTTCCCTACCACTGCGCCAGCCTGCCTTTTGTGAATTCCATTGAGACCTTATAAGCTTGACTCTGCTAGCAATTTTATCAGTACCTAAGTCTCTTCAGCTGTGTCTGGTCAGGTGTCTGGTCCTTGGCCTATATAAGGCACTTCCTGTCAAATGTACCTTGCCAGATTATTGTTGGTTCCTGATCCCTTCAATAAAAGCTTGTTCCTGTTTAACCTACAAGTTGCTGAACCGGATTATTGCTGACCTTTGCTACTGGTCTCCACAACTTTGGGATTCCTATATCATTACATTTTGCTTAATGTATTAACCCATATCTTCCCCTTAGTGCCCTGTCACACTAACAAACATGGCACAAAGTGTATCTCTGCAAGTTACAGGTACAATAACACTACTACGGTGCACATAACATTATAAAGCAACCTCAGCATTAATTATTGTGGCCCACACAACACTACATACAAAAGCAACATGTCACACTATCTAAAACAAGTTTATGTCCATTTTAATAGCTTTTGATATTAGCAACCCAGTGTGCCAGAGTCCCAAATAGTAGGGTTGCTTGTGGGGTAAAGGGGAGTCCCAAAATGAGTAATGACAGGTAGAAAGAAAGACAGGAGCAGGTTATTAAAATGAACTTGGTCACCAGCAGCAGTTGCATTGACATGTGGTTAGAACACACATCCAGGTTATAATTACGCTTAAGTTGACTACAACTATAGTATTTAATTGATAGGTAAAAAAAACTTTCAGCATTGACACACTTATTTCACAGTTGTCAAAAGTTTAACAATGTGTAATAGAATTGAAGCCTTTATTAGAGGATTCTGTGGGTTAGGGAGCACTATGGCTGTACAGGATGTGTGGATCTCTAAAATTACTGTTGCTTTTATATCTTAAAATTATAAAGGCACCTACAGAGAATCATATAATGCCTTGACCAACAGAAAAAGCAATGATTTAACATGTTTTATATAATAGTTGCATTCATTTTCCAACATACAGCAGCAAAAGGAAATTATCTCAGAAGAGCAAATGTTAAAAACTAATGTAAGGAATGAACAATCACATATACATAATTGCTAAGAATGCAAGATACTGTACGAGAGTTTAAACTATATTCAGACCACATACTGTTTGACATTATTAACTGTTTCAGAATACTCCATTGTAATATTTGTCGGAATATTATAAAATCCTTTGTACCAGAACACTTTTATAAAAATGTCAGGAGGCACAGACATATCACAGAAAGCTTCAAAATACTTGAAAAAAGAATAGCTTAAAATATTGCCTCTTGAACATTAACTGAGAAGTGAATAAAATATACTTGCTATCTTATGTCTGAGATCTGTAGGTCAAGTGCCTGCTCTCTTTGTAGGAAAAAAACCCACAGATACATTTTTGCTAAAACTGTGTACACAGATATTTTGAGAAACAATTTATAACTGATTTTTTCCGGGGTATGAGTTAGGGGCAGGGTAAACCTGGATAGATGCTTTGTATTATTTTCAAATAACCAAAGAACAGCTAGGATTCGTCTTAAGTATTATTATACTTTGATAGCACTTGCTGACATTGTACTCATTTTTTAAAACCCTGACTCAATCTCTTTTAATATCTACTCCCACACTCCCTTTTTGTAACACCCATTTAACTTACTCTCTAATTTACTCGTTCTCATTTTTATCATTTGTACCAACCTCAGTGATTTAGACTACAGTATAGAACTGGATAACGCCCCTCGCTTTATGCACATATACAATGCAAGTTGTATTCCTGCTAGCATGCAGCTTTGCAGCATTTGTGGTAGTTTGGTAACTTTAATCAAGCTTTTGAACCAGCTGTCTAAAATATTTAAGATGTAGTTCTAGCCAACACACATTTAATACATAGTGGGATACCTCTGCAAAACCAATATCAAAGATGGTGATGCCCAATACAATATTGATTTTTGTACATATATGTTTTATGGATAAATCGTGGTTGCTATATGGTAACTCCATTATTTATTCTACTCAAGCCACAAGGACCATAGTTTAGACTTTTTGACAAAGCAAGAGGTGTACTATTCATAATACAATAAAACATTATTATGAGGCATTAGTAGTGTAGAGTCTTCACATTTTCCCATATATGTCCGCTCTTTCAGGGCGGTACAGGAGATACTCCAGTATGGGCCCCCGACATGATGGAGGCCTCATGTGTGTGTAATCGGTCACCGTACCGATAATTCAGGGTGTCTTGTTCCTGAGAGGGGAAGGGAGATACTTGGAGAAGTTTGTATACTTTGTTTTAACCCATCCTTGTCAGCACCATTATAAATATCACTACTGATTAATTATTTTGGTTATTTAATTATTAACCAGCCTTACCATGATAAGAGGAAAACTTAAGAATAAAATAAAAAGGGGTAGTAAAAGAAAGGGAAAAAAGAGAGACATGAAAAAAAAATTGTGGCAAATCTGAGAGACAACCTGAGAATATAAAGAAAAATTTGTATATTTGTCATTCAAAGGTAGCTTACAGTTGCCCAAATAATGTGGTTAAATTCACAAAAATGGTGGACAGCAAAATTATCTCAAACAAATAAGTAAACAAAGGGGAAAGGGAAATTGGTACTTCTGAAAGATTGGTGCCTTAAGTGGCCTAAGAGGCATGGGGCAATGTATGAAGAATACGCTGAGACAGAGGCACGGAGGACAAAGAAGATGATGAGGTGAGAAAGAGTAATGAGCATGATGGATCTTGCTCCAGTTTAGAAAAATTCCAGAAGAACCGGCTTAAAAAGAAAAACTTGAGCACCATTACCCAGATCAAATGGTCTGGGTATGAGTTTAAGATGGTACGCAGAAAGCCGTTTCCATAAAACAATTGAGAACCACTGTTTTGTAACAATCCATATTGAGAGGTAATGCTAAAAAAGGGAAGTAACATTCATATTACAACCATTTTTTATTTCTATAACTATTTTCTCTAACTTTTTGGTGCTCCTATTTTCATTTTACACATGACATTAATAGATGCAAAAAGTCTAAGAAGTAAAAAGAATGTAAGGAAGTACGATTGCTAGGAAACACAGTTATATTTGATATAGAGTTCTTAGAAATCTAGAATGCACGTACTGTACTGTTTTTAATCCATTCTCATTTCATACAAAAATAACACATTTCATTGCCATTTAAGACCTTTCATGCTGAACTGGAGAAATGTTCCAGCCCCCTGTGAACTGAAGAAATTAAAAAAAAAAAACTTTAATTTGTAAGATGGAAAAATGTAGATTTGTGCTTTTCATTTATTATCATGGTGAAACATTTTGCTCATAAATACTAACACCAGCGTAGTCCCTTGCATTTTATTATAGCTAAATGAAAGAGATGATGTATAAACTTTAAATTCATGTTTTGCTTTTCACAGTGTAATGCTTCCTACTGCTATGTTTTTCCCATTGACTGCCTGACTAAACATTTTATATGAGCACAATAGAAGGTTGCTCTCTGCCTATAACCTTTGTGCTTACTTACATTGCAGTTGAATTAAATCAATTAAAATTCTCATCTATTGATATTTTACTCTAGGTAACTGTTTAAATGAGAGTTCCATTTGACATTTACAAAATGGGAGAATTATTTTTAGAAAACAGAATAAATTGAAGATGTATTTACAATTTTTAGTTCCCAAGTATAAATTACTCTTGAATGAATTGTGCGTTGCCTTAGGGAAATTAACAGCTCCTTCAAGTGGATTGCTTCTGTCACTATATGGACACAGTTTTGTTTGATGTCCCACTACCATTTGTCTTCTGCTGTGTATTTATCCATAATCAGGATTCTCTGCAGGTAGTAGTGGATCAAAGAAAACCACCTAGTGTGTATTTCCTGTTTAAAGTCGGTTTGCCCCTCTTTTATGTTAACTTGTATATGGTACATTGCTGTGAAATCATCCATTTTTTTCACTGGTTTACTATATAACATGTATTTTTCTGTCCAAACATATAATTGAAGTTGGCGTGACTACTACACTGATGTATTACCAAATTTGAAAGAGATGTCTATTGTTTCTGATGTGTTACGCCACAATAGGTTTGCTTTGGAGTTTATTATGATGATCAAAGAGTTGTATATAGTAAAGAAATTAAGAATACCTGGGCGGCGTAATGTTATACTAAGAGTTACTTAAGCTTTTTAGGCAAATAGAATAGGCAGTCTAGATTGCTCTATTCATTTGTGTCGGCTATGAAAGTTAGATTCACTAAGAGTGACTGTGATGACCTGCAATAGGTTACAGTCTATCACTGCTCACTGCCCCAGATCCCTTAATGGTATTCACTCACAATCAATCATTCAAAATAGGTCACTATATATTCACCCACTTTTCTTCTTCACATTTAGTAATGGACATGCAACAATATAAAGATCATTTAATAAATTTGCAGTGAGATCTGCAAAAACAAATTGAATATTTTTATTATTGAATTATATTGTTTTATACTTGTTATACAAGCTATACTTGTTATAGAGCAATGCCATCAAAATATTTCTTATACAATACAATAATACACACACAGATATATACTAGCGACTTGCCCGTCAAAAATTATGGCAATAAAATTTGAAGCCTGGCAATGCTGTTTGCCAAACAATGCGAGGCTATGGCCCCTCTGAGACCTTTGGTGCTCATTGCGTGGCTAGCAATGATCACCTTCAGCGCTCATCACGAGCCCCACGATGAGCGCCTTCGGCGCTCAACGAGTGGCTTGCAATGAGCACCTTTGGCGCTCATTGTAAGTCTCTCCCCCTGTGTACTTTATAGTCCTTGCACTTGAGCACCTTCAGCGCTCATTGCGAACCTGTCTCCCCACCTGTGTAGTTTAGGGGCCTCGCGATGAATGTTACTGCCATGGACTAAATGTGACTGGCTTTCGTTAAGTCTTACTGCTTAGGGCTAGTTTTTACATCCTTCGGCATCGTTTTATGTCCTTCGGCCTCGTTTTCACCGTGTTACGTTTTTTCGGCAGCTATTTTTTTTCTCGCTTAGGCAATTTTCGGCCATTAAATTCGTAATTTTTGTGAGGTCCCGCAACTTTTCTGCGGTCTGCAATTTTTGAAAGTCCTACAGGCCTTCGGCGCTCATTGCAGCTAAGTACCGCGGGCCTCGCGATGATCGCCTGTGGCGCTCATCTCCACCCCTGCAAGGAGTGATTTTGGCGCTCATTGCAGCTAACTCCCGCAGGCCTCGCTATGAGCGCCTGCAGCGCTCATCTCCACTCCTGCTACGCGAGGCCAGCAAAGCTTTCTGTAAAGTTTCAGGTTATGATTGAGGACAGTTACACTGCAGAAGAGGAAGATAAAGGAAAGGCTTTAGTGAATACTGTGATTGTTATAATGTCAAGTGTTTTACATACAATGCACCCATGACACACTAATAAAAACAAACAACATCTGTGATGGGTTGTCAGGCAATAACTTCCAAAGGGTGAATGGTTACTAGAAAATAGCATTTAGGGAATACTGTGAAAGGTATTTTTGCAATGCATTGTAGCTTAACAGTCATTATCATGGCACCTTAAACAGTAAGGGCCATAGTCCCCTCCTCCAAAGCCCATTTTCTTGGAATTCTACTGGACTCTGCTCTTTCTTTCATCCGCCATCGATTCGTCCAATTGTCATTATTACAGCAGTAAAACACAGAGGTTACGTGTCAATCAATTAGGTTCGGGGTCCGATATGCAATCAGACTTGCAAAACTTGCAAAATAAAGAATTATGAAAATGAATGCCAATACTGTTCTAGTTCATAAGGGTGGCCTGATATATTAACTCATTGATGCTTGAGATCGATTTAACCCCGAAATGACACGTAAAAAATAATTTTATTTGATGCCAATTTGAGAGCTTGAGACTGTTGTGCAATTAATTCTAATGTCTATCATCGCTTTCCCCGACGGTGCAGTATTGATTTGTTATTTGTATTTACGGTGCTACCAATAGGTGTTTAACCCCCTTGCAGGACTTCTCTAGCACTCGTAGGATTTTCTCCTTCATTTGCCGTTTACGGGTGTGAAAACATTTGTGGCCTTGAGGAATAGTAGCAATTGAATAGCAATTTGCAATTTTAGCCTTGCGAAAGTGATAGATCAAAGGCTTCTGGAGGCTGTAAGTTATGAGTTTGATTTGCGTAATTTTTCCACAGCCGTAACTCTTAAGTCATTCCAGGTCCGCAAAAAGAAAAAAGACGCCAATTGAATAGCAAAATAGCTTGCAAGCTCCCTTATGGGCTTCTGGATCTCAAATCCGCTCAACTGAATATGGCCCTAAATCTGCACAAGGAAATATATATAATAGATGAAAATCCCTGCTTTCAAACAAGGGTTGGCAATGTTGCAGCATTTGTCAGATGGTCTTGTAAGCAACATAATTTCTCAGCATAGGAAAGAGGGAGAAATATTAACCAACCCAAGCAGTCAGCGTGCCTAAAAATATAGAAGATTATTACATTTAAAACAATGTTTTGCTATTTCAGATCCAACAGTTCTCACAATTACTGAAGTTCCATAATTGTTGTTAGATAACTGCATAACTGCATAACTGATCATTTCGAAAAAAAGTTCAAGAAATGTGAAGGCATATGGCAGTGTTGGTTTAGATGGATGAATTATCGAATTGAGAATGTTATAGGTATATTTGACCGATTATACTAAGTGCTAAATGGCCAGGGACGTCCTATTTAATGAATACTTATTTGCAGAATTAGTAACTAGCATGAAAAATAACTAAACACAGCCATTAATGTATTAGGTGCTAAATTATCATTATTATTATTATTATTATTATTATTATTATATTTTTGTGCCAGTAGTTTCCCCTAGATACAGTTTTATTGTTATGGGTTATAGATGTTTGCTTCTTGGTAAAATGTTCTGTCACCTCTGAGGAAACCTTAGATGTACAAAATTAATCCATGCAGTTCTATTGAAAGTATTCCTCAATAAATAACTGAAAGTATACAGTCTTTCGAGATTACCTCTCTCTGCCAAAGCAAATAGTGGCATACTTCAATTGTGGCTCCTTGCACTGAACTGCAAATAATGTATTTTTTTAATTTTGTGAAAACATTTTGCCCATCAAGTCAAGTTCTTCAAAGGTACTTAAATGAAGTATGAGACTATCACTTAAAGGAAAACTGTAGATCTACATTTAAAGAAAAACTTTGCTTTGTCACAATAATAAAATCATAGTTAATTTCATGGCATTACCAGGGAATCTGTTTTTATGTTTTGTTGTTTTGCGAATTCACTTTCCTGCTCACTCTTTCTCTCGGTTTCCCTTCTCCTTACGGCTTATCCATAATTTGCTATCTGCTATTGTGACGAAAAGTCAGTGATCTAATGGTTATTGTTGTATTTACACAGTAATAAATGTACTGACCATGTACTGACCATGTTGCTGCTGTCAGGTCTGTGGAGACCCCATGGTACTGGGTTAATGCTATGGGGATCTATAGCAATCCTCATGGTAAACATTTTATATGGGGGATCCTCAAGGTTATAGGGGCTAGTACGCAAGAAGGGGAATCCCAGGGGATCCTCTGGGTCATATCACATGGACAGAGGGAATCCCAGGGGACCCCATGGTGAAGGGGTTACAGTTAGGTGCTATGGGGGTCCATTAGAAACTCCATGGTTAAGACATTAATTTGTTGATGGCACAGGGGTCTGTTAAGGAGCTCAGTGGTATGGCATTATTTTGTAGATGCCATAGGGATCTTTTAATGACCTCCTAGTATGGACTAAATGATTAGATGCCATAGGTGTCTGTTAAGCACTTCTCTGGTATGGGGTTAATATTTAGATGACACAGGGATGCCTCAGTAGTATAAGGATTATTGTTAGCTGCCATGGTGGTTTAGAGGGATCCCAATGATTTTAGTAAAATATACCATGAAGGTTTGTTAAGCACCCAAATACTCCTAAGTTTATTGTGGGAAGGGAGAGGGGTGGAAATGTAGCTTTATTTGTTTGCTTCTTCAACAAATTCAACTGACACATACCATGATTTTTTTTTTTTCTGAGGTTATTTTTTTTTCCTCTGAGGTTATATACACTGGGCCAACTACCTTCATCGAGGTACTGGGTATAATGGCGATATTTTTGAATATAGCATTTTTATTCTGGACAGCAGCGCACCAGGCTCCTCTGTCAGCCACTGCCCCTCTGAGCTCCATCAAGTTCATGTTCATGGCTTCAATGATCTCATCTATCCATCTCCTCTTCTGCCTCCCCCTTCTTCGAGTGCCTTCAATCCTTCCCAGCATCAGAGTCTTCTCTAGGGAATCCTGTCTTCTCATGATATGGCCAAAATATTTGAGCTTCAGCCTGATGATCATACCATCCAGTGAACAGTATGTCTTGATTTCTTGTAGTACTGATTTATTGGATCTTCTTGCAGTCCAAGTGGCTCTAAGCAGTCTTCTCCAACACCACAATTCAAAGACGTCAATTCTATGGCGTATTGGGAATACCATACTTTTTACTATGCATACCTTTGTTGATAATGTAATATCTTTACTTTTTACTAGCTTGCCCAAGCTTGCCATATCCTTCCTCCCCAGAAGCAAATGTCTTTTAATTTAATGACTACAGTCACAATCCACAGAGATCTTGGATCCAAGGAAAATAAAATCTGTCACTGCCTCCACTTCTTCCCCATCTATTTGCCAGGAACTAAGATTGCTGTTTGCTATTATTTTTTGAGTAGCAGACCAGCTTTAGCATTCTCTTTTTTCACCCTCATCAGCAGGTCCTTTAGTTCTTCCTCATTTTCAGCCATCAGAGTAGTATCATCTGCGTATATGAGTATGTAGATATTTCTTCCAGCAATATTGATCTGGCTTTGGATTCATCCATCCCGACCGTTTGCATTATTTACTCTTTGTATAAGTTGAATAACCAAGATCACAATATACAACCTTGTCACACTCCTTTCCCAATGTTGAACCATTGTGTTGTTCCATGTTTGATTCTGACAGTGGCTCCTTGGTCCATATACAGGAGGCTTATGAGATGACCTGGTACTTCTATCTCTTTAAGGACATGCCACATTTTGTTGTGATCCACATAGTCAAATGCTTTAGAATAGTCTTCGAAGCAGAAGTAAATGTTTTCTTTGGAACTCTCTTGCTTATACAAAATAACTAAGTCAGAAGTGCTCATCAGAGAACGAACTAACCTTAATAGGTTAGTTCTATGTACATGATAATCCACTCTGAGAGCACCTCTTTTAGCTCACTTGTGCCCTTCACAGGGAGAAATATCCTGAAGTATATAAGTCTGGTCTCACTCAAAAGAGTGACCCAGCCCCGAAATACCAGGCTATTCTACCCTGAACAGGAGAAACAGCAAACCCCAGACGTGTTTTGGCCTTTATGGGCCTTGTCAGTGAGGTGCAGCTGAACTCCCTAAGGCACTCTCTTGCTTCCTCTATTATCCAGCGGACATTGGCAATTTGATGTCTTGTGCCTCTTCCCCCTGCGGAACCCGGCTTGCACATCTGGTAGCTCCATATATTGTTGGAGCCAAGTTTGTAGGATCTTAAGCATTACTTTGCAGGCATTTGAAAAGAGTGAAATTGTTGGTTAATCAGAGAAATCTTTAGCACTATGATCTTTTGGGATTGGGGTGTAGACTGCTCTTGTCCAGTCTATTTGCCACTGTTTTCCAAATGCGTTGTCATAAGGAAAGCAATACTTCACATCATCGTCTTTTGAATAGTTCAGCTGGGATTCATCAACTCCTGCTGCCTTATTATCAGCAGCGCATCCAAGGGCCCATCTCACTTCCAATATGTCTGGCTCTAGCTCCTTGGACAAATTATTGACTTCATCACTGCTGTTAAGATCCTTCCTTTATAGATCTTCAGTGTATTCCTGCCACCTCTTCTTTATCTGCTTCTGTTAGGTCCCTTTCCTTTTTGTCTTTTATCATGCCCACTTTGGTATAAAATGCTCCTTTGAGATCCCCAATTTTCTTTAACAGATCTCTTGACTTTCCCATTCTGTTATCTTCTTCTATCTCTTTGCATTGCTCATTATAGAATGTCTTCTTATCTCTTCTTGCTCTGGAATTCTGCATTCAGTTGGACAAATATTGTCCTGTCTCCACTTACTTTCGTTTTTCTTCTTTCCTGGGATAATTTCAAAGCCTCATCAGACAGCCAGTTTCTAATCCTAGTTTTCTTTGTTTGGGGATAATCCCTGTTGCTGTTTCCTGAATAATGTCGTAAACGTTGGTCCAAGGTTCTTCAGGCATTCTATCTTCCATGACTAGCCCCTTAAATCTATTATTTACCTCTACAGCATATTCACAGGGGGTATTAATTATTTTGTATATGCCTGGTCTGACAATTTTCCCTCCAGCCCTTGTTTTTGCTGAATCAGTCATTGACTACAAAGATTTATAGTCAATCTGATTTCTATATTGTCCTGTCCATCTGGTGAAGTCCATGTCTTGGAGGCTTTTGGAAGAGGGTGTTTGCTATGACCAGAGAATTATCTGGACATAATTCTAAAAATGTCTGACCTGCTTCATTACACTTATATACTGAGCAGCCTAAGATGGCTGCTTCAACCATTTTATGCTCCCACCTCTCCATAAAACTTCTATTTAAACCATCTGATTTCCAAGACCACAAAAAATATTTATTGATTCTTCTCCAACCACTGCACAATTGGATCCAACCAGATTGCACTGCTGCACAGAGATCCAAGGTGGATTCATTTTGTTGCATCACTGGCTCCAAAGAAAGTCACTCAGGCAGCTAAAAAGTAGCTCCACTGACACCAAAAAGTAATGTACCATACAAGGTTGAAAATGCTTTGCATCCCAGGTCCAGGTGCCATATACTGCATCCTCATATTATATCTGTTAGAAGTATCCAGTTCTATTATGTACAATTCTTGAATGGGATAAGAATAAATAAAAACAAAGACCGCAAGAAACTGATGTCTGTAACGTACATTTAAAGAATAAAGAAATAAGTACTCCAAATAACTCTTAACTCCTCAAGTCAGGTACATTTCACACCCAACCAGACCTAATCTTCATTGTTCTTGCGAACACAGTAGGATATCAAAAGTATTAACTCTCTCTCAGCTGAACAAATTTACTGCTTAACTTCCAGTTTTCTATTGTCCTTGAGGCCCTCCCTGTGTGAAGTATTCTTTGAGAATATTCTTCACTTCCTCCCTCAAATCCCAGGGAATCCTTCAGAAAATACAGAAAATGCAGGAATAGAGAAAGTCTGAGCGATGTCCCAGCACAAAAAATCTACTTTCCTAAGTGCCAAGTCATATTGCCAGAGGAGAGACATACAGATACAGTGTGTTGACAAGTAACTAATATACATTACACAGTACAAGAGGAAAGAACTCAAGAGCCTTCCCAGCCTTTACCAGTCCCAGATGACCCCTCTTTAAAAACCCAGAGCATTACCTCAAGCCTCACAGCCTCACAGTCTGACCTGCCAGAGCTGAGTGATACAATGCAAGGTCCATTATAAACAAGATATCCATTTTTGCAGACCTGATTGAATCATCACATTCAGTATTTATTACAAAGACTTGGCTAGATGATATCTTAGAAGCTACTGAACCCGGAAGTGAGACTTGGAAGTGCTCAGGCCTTAAATAGGCCACAATCTTCATTATCCCCTAGCCCATGAGTAAGCCCAATATCGTGGCAAAACGGACCGTCGGGAGAGAGAGAAGGATGGTGTACTTAAATTAAGCCCATGTGAGGAGTATTATCAGTGAGTTTTTCTTCATTCAAAACGCAAGTACTTAGGCATATTTTATGCCAACAAGGGATACAACTGATGCTTCTCTTCTTTTTTCTGCACTTAAACAGTAAAACCAAACATTGTGTTATGGTTTAAGGATGTTAAAAGTGATATGTATGCATCTTTAAAGATATATATTTTACTCACTTGTATTCTCCAGTACAGCTTATTTATATGCACCATTTCTTCTCTTTTGTGCTGTTTTGTTTTTAACTATTTTTGTATTTAGTGCACAATTTTTTTTTTTTAAAGTGTGTTTCATTTCTATATATATATAAAAAAAAATGTTTTTGTTGCATACCGATGATTAGCAAAGATTTAGCATATGAGGCCTGCGCAGATGTATCATAGATATTATTGATACTACTGCCATACTTATAATGGGCCAAATTATTATGACAACATTAATTTATTATATGCTATATCCACTTTATTTGTCAAATTAGGTTGTCACTAATTATATCCCAGAATATTGTGGGACAAGTGACACTATTGACATTGTTTAAATCTAAATTTAAGGAATGATAACCCCCTTTTTAATATATTACTGGCGTTTTTTCTTGGATTTTATCTGATTTTCCCAATTTCCCTATTAAAACTTTATCCATTTATATTATGTCGCCTTAACCACTAGGGAATTATACAGGTCACTGTATCATATAAAAGCTACTGCATTACTACAGTACTCAGTTCTTCACTGTCCACGACAGGACAAAAGCGGAGGAGAAGAAGCAATATTCTTCAAGACATCTTGAGAACAATCTTTGTAGGTACAATTCAGTTGTTTGAGTGTATTGCCTCCCAGAGTACTACACTCCTTGCGTTCAGGGTCCTATTAGTTTATCTCCGTCCTGGAGATAGAAATAATTTTATACATGAAATCACAGATAGTGTTGTAAACCTATTTCTGGAACACATCAGACTTATCCTGGGAAACTTCAGTGCCTGGGTCAACGATTACTTGTCACAATTTGGACAATAAGTCACCTGCATGGTGGATGTCCTTGGCCTCAAGCATTTAATTCAAGATTCCACCTTTAAAGGTGGTCATACATTTAACCTTGTTTTCCGAGTAAAGTGAAAAACTCATGCATAACAATAGACCCTGTCATCTGGTCTGATCATCATTTAATCAGCCTTGCAATAGCAGTATGTTCTTGTGCAGATGACAAGATACTGCCCCCTATGAGGAATGATATCCTATGGTCTAAGACAGAAACTTCATCTCTCTAATTTAATGAGTGCCTGACATGATTCCTGTGCTCTTGTCCACTATTATGTTACACTGCTACTAAGGGACAACATTGTCCCTCTCTGCCTGCAACCCTTCACTTTGTGCAATCACTCCAACTGGTATGAGGGGATTGGAAGAAAGAAAAACAGTATTGCAAGGCTTTGGAGATAAAATTAGAGATTGTGGAAAACAGACAAGCACAGTTATGTGGAAAGGCTATGTAAGACAGCCCATTTACAGTACCAATCACAATGTAATGAATTTGCCCAGTATATCACAAAGTGTCCTGTATTCAAACTGGCATTCCAAGATGGATGGCTTTTGACGTTCAAGAGCAAGGGCATGTGAATGTGGACTCATCTTCCCAATGGTTATGCTAATCTGACTGGCCTTATATTCACTGCACATGGCATCATTCCTGACCAACTAAATGGAAGCAATTATAAGATCCAGACTGCATGGCAAACTAAAGGGTTGTTTTAGGAAACGTTGCACTACAGATCCAAATCCATCTGCAAAAACATTACAAGATCCAGGGTTCAGGAAACAACATATCACAGAAACATTCTTCTTCTTTCCTCCTCTCTCATCACCTCCTCTCACTCCCGTCTTCAGGACTTTTCTCGTGCAGCCCCTACTATCTGGAACTCCTTGCCTCGCTCCATTAGATTAACTTCCTGCCTCAAAACCTTTAAAAAATTACTAAAAACACACCTATTTAAAAAATCATATCACCTTCAGCCTTTATAATTACAACTGCTCACTCCACAGCTTAAAAACACTCCCACCCACAATCTACAGTACAGCTCACAGACCCCTCCAATTGATTAAACAAATTGCATTCGCGTTGCCATTTTGTATTTGTCACCCTCTTGTATCACACCTTAATCCCTTAGATTGTAAGTTTGCGAGTTTTTAATTGTGTGTCCGTGTCTTGGAAACAAGCACTATGTACATTTGATTATATGCTCAAAAAAAGGGCCCTCCATTCTTTAAGATGTTAAGTTTGTTTTTTGCCATGTACTCAACCCCTGTACAGCGCTACGGAATATGTTGATGCGATATAAATAAAGATAATAATAATAATAATAATAATAATAAACATTCTGTTTAATGGTTAATCCTAATTCTTCTTGACCTATCTGCAACATTTGACACATGGAATATAAACAAAGCAGCTGAAGAACTATTGTGCACTGGTAATATTGGAAATATTTCCTTACTGGCAAGTCACAGAGGTTTTCTTACGCTGCAAACTCCTCCAAACTCATGTACCTGTAGTGGAGTTCCACAATGTACTATTTTATCTCCAATACTGTTTTGCTATATACATGTTACCACTGAGAGAGATCATCAAAAGGCATAGTGGGTTAGCACTTTTATGCTGATGACAAACATCTTTATCTGACTATAATGCAACTCTTGTTTTTAATAGATGACTAGAAGAGCTCCAAGACTGGATGAGAAAAAGCAGAGTTACTTTAAGTGGGTTAAATAATAGCAGCTTCCTTGGGTCGAAAAGTAATGGAAGTCTAGCTTTGGATCTCACAGCTATGCAACCTTGGGGTTGTTCTAGATTGTGGTCTCACCAAGTGTCATATATGATCAAATCCTCATTTTTTTCATCTGAAGAAAAAAGTGAGGATAAAGCACTTGATACCTCCAGAAGACCTTCCAACTTTGGCTTATGCCTCTATATTGTCACAACTGGACTACTGTAACTACCCTTATCAAAATAAAGAGCTATATCACTTACATTTGGAAAGACTGCTACTGAGAGGATATTAACAAACTAACCTCATTCCTGCCACATAACACCTGTTCTAAATGCCCTCCACTGGCTACCTGTGACAGAATGCATCTTTCAATCTTGGCCTGCTGACAAACAAAGGCCTACATGATAAAAGCTCGAGTTAACTGAAGGAGCTCCTCACTCCTTATGTTCCAGCTTGTAATTTGAAATCTGCGTTGCAAACCTACTAACCATCTTTGGAATATCCTCACAAACCTGAGGTTCCAAGCTTTTATGTCTACAGCATCAATATTTTGGAAATCTCTGCAACGCTCTATCATAGAGGCCAATAATTTGAATATTTTCAAAAATAGACTGAAAAACATTTTTCTTATTACTCCTGCTTTTTTCTCTCCTTCAAAGTTCTTTGAGTCCCCTGCAGGAGAAAAGCACTTTATAAATAATTACTATTATTATTACTATTTTTATTGTTACTAATTTAATTAATTAGAAAGGTTTTAATATTTATATAAAACACAAACAACACGAAAAACGTCCTTTTTAAACATAGGACCACGCTAGTCATCTAAATACACAATATGCACCTCCCCAATTGTGAAAAATGCTTATTATATTCATAACCTACCTTTGCTGTGGCTTGACTAGAAGTTTTAAAAGGTTTAAAAAACTATAACATTTTAAATAATATATATTTGTTTTGGAATTCTTTATTAGCAAATAATTGCCTTTAAAAATCCAATTTATTATAGCAGCGGGTGTACCGAGACACTTCAGTGATAACGAATTCAAAACATTTTCTAATATGTAAAATTAGTTAGACATTTTATACAAGATGTTGTATAATTATCTTCTCTTGTATTTCATGTATTTGGAGAAAGTACAGCTCTGACTTAATGAGCTATCTTTTTATCTTTATGATTTCTAGTGTACTGTTCAATTTCCTTCACGTTTTTATACATTGACGGCATATATTATTATCACGATACTCCCTTGGTGTAAAGATACAATTAATAACGCAGTCCCAATGCAATATTCAGAATTTTTTAATATGCTTCTGCGGATCATATTTAGAGCATTTATTTACAGTAGGGATATGGCAAATTGTTAATACAAATAATTTATACAACTGTTGCACTTAGGAAACTAGATTTTTTAACAACTGATGTAGTTGAGTAATGCAGATGGCAATAATATAATGCAGATAATATAATGCAGATGAAAATGAAAACAAAATACAAACATTGAACCAGTAATATAAAGTATATATATGTAAACATACCAAAAATATATGGTAAAATAAGGGTTGAATGGACAAAAAACATGGTCCCTATTCAATAGAGCAATTGAGCCCGTAATGTAGCCCGTCAACTAACTAAACTATTCAATTGGCTTATTTTTGCGAGCCGCAAACGATCTACACGTTACAGGCTAAAAATCCCTGCTGCTGTTACAACCGTAACTTACAACCCATCTAAGCCTTTGATATTTCAAGCCTGCAAGAGTTACAATCGCAAATCTCTATTCAATTGCTTCAATTCCTCAAGCTCGCAAATATTTTCACACTCGTAAATGTCAAATGTAGAAGAAAATACTATGGGTACCAAATAGGACTCGCAAGGGGGTTAAACACCTGTTCGTAGCTTTGTAAATGCTAATAAATAAGCAATACTGCACTTTTAAAGACGGGGAAAGCGATGAAAGACATTAGAATTAACTGCACAACAGTCTCAAGCTCACAAATCTTACATTGTTGCATAGTAATTGAGGTTGAAAAAGTAGTCCATCAAGTTCAACCTTTCTTGATCTCCTGTGATCTGCAGTAAGCAGATTCATTGGTAATTAATCCAGAGGAAGGCAAACAGAAAAAAAGCCCAGTGAAACTTTGCCAATTGTCTCAAAAGGGAAAAATATATATAAAATGTCTCCCTGACCCCAGATACTGGCGATCGAACTCCTCCCTGGATCAATACTCCCTCTCTAATTTTTCAGGATAACCCTAAATGCACTTTTTATAAAAAAAATATATCCAATGCCTTTGGTCGAGAATTCCACAGATTAACCACCCTTACTGTGAAAAATCCTTTTCTTTCTTTAAGGTGAAATCTCTATACTAATCTCAACGGATGTCCTCTTGTCAGCTGAAAACCTCTTGGCACAAAAAGTTCACTTAAAAAAGCCTTGTATGGACCCTGGATGTATTTATATAAGGTAATCTTATCTCCTCTTAGATGCCTTTTTTTTAGAGAAAATAAGCTTAATTTGGTTAGCCTTTCTTCATAACTTTTCCCCTGCATTCCCCTTATTAGTTTTGTTGCCCTTCTCTGTACTTTTTCCAGCTTTAAAATGTCCTTTTTATGTAGCGGTGCCTAAAACTGTACTCCATATTCCAAATGAGGGCGTACTGGATTTGTATACTGGCAGAATTATATTTGGTTCCCTTGCTTCTTTACCCTTCTTAATAATGGTAATAATGCTAATATTTTACTTGCCTTTGCAGATGCTGCTTGGCATTGAGCACTGTTACCTACAAGTACTTCTGTTGTCCACAAGTACTTCTATATCCCTTTCAATATCTGATACCCCTATATTTGCTCCATTAAGATAATAAATTGCATGGCTATTTTTCCTTCCCAGATGAATAACTTTACATTTATTCGTATTAAATTTCCTCTGCCATTTAGTCACCCATTTCTCTAATTTGTGCAAATCCCCTTGGAGGGAAAGTACATTATAATGTGATAGAATTACCTTGCACAACTTAGTGTCATCAGCAAAAATGGAGACAATACTTTATAATCCTAGATCTAAGTCATTAAAAATATGTTAAAAAGGAGAGGACCTAATATGAACCCTGAGGAACCCCACTTACCACATGAGTCCATCAGAGTATGTTCCATTTACAACAACCCTTTGCTTCCTGCCTTTAGTCAGCTCTCAATCCATGAGCAGATATTTACTGCAATTCCTTTATTCCTTAGTTTGCACAATAATCACCCATATGGCACTGTATCAAAAGCCTTTGCAAAATGCAAGAAGACTACATCCACTGAGTTGTCTTGATCCAAGTTCCTACTAATCTCTTCATAGAAACTTTTTAGGATTGTTTGACATGACATTTCCCTCATATATCCGTGCTTATTCCTACTTTTAATCTTGTTTAAATAGACATATTCTTGTATACTATCCCTTATTAAGCCTTCTAAAAGTTTCCCACTAAAGAAGTGAAATCTCCAGTAGAAAATATTGTTTTGTGTGTTTCATTTTGGTTTTATATTGATCTCGGGAATCAATGAGTTATTACAAATCACCCACATGGACTAGTACAGTATTGGCATTCATCTTTATTATTTTGTACATTGCGGGATTGCGATTCTGATCGCATATCGGACCCCTAAACGCTAATTGATTGACATGTAATCTCCATGTTTTACTGACATAATGATGACAGTCTCATTTTCAATTGGCTGTTTCTAAATGGGTAGTTATGGCCTTGCTTAATTGATCACGTTCACGCTCTGAAATGCTACATACGACTGCATGGTTTACGGTTTTGGCTCTCGGACTGTAAGTTGCGCGCTTGTTGAATTGAATTGCTCTGTAATTGTAGCAAATTTCAAGCCCGCAGGCATATGACATTTTTTAAATTATTGTGTATTCTTTTGTGGAACCCAGTGCAGGCTGTATTGTTTTATAAATTTAATTTAGTAGTGTAGGGGCCCACTTGAACCCTTCCCATCTAGAGAGCATCCTGCCTGTTGCCTGACTTCCTCAGTGCAAACCGGAGCCCTGGTGAGGCTAAGCTGCAGGGATTGGGGATGGTAAGTGAGATAGAAGGGAGGGGAGAGAGAAGGACATAGAGGGAGAAAGAAAGAGAGAGAGGGATGGAGAGAGACGGAGCGAGGGGAGATAGAAGGAGAGGGTGGAAGGAAAGAGAGAGGGGAGGGTGAGAGAGAAGGAGAGAGGGGACAAGCTAGGAGAGGGGAAGAGCGGAAGAGAGAAGGAGAAAGGGGGAGAGGGGGGTGGAGAGTGAGAAGGAGGGGAGAGAGAAGGAGAAAGGTCGAGAGAGAAGGGGAGGGATAAAGAGAGAGGTGGAGAGAGAAGGAGAGAAGAGGAGAGAGAAGGCTATATATGGGCAGAGAGAAGGAGAGAGGAGGAGTGGGGGAGAGAAGAAGAGTGGGGGAGAGAGAAGGAGAGAAAGTGAGGGGAAGAGAGGAGAGAGGCAGAGAGAGTGACAGGAGAGAGAGGGAGAGAGAAGGAGGGAGGGAAGAGAGAGGGGGAGAGAGAAGGAGAGAGGGGAAGAGAGAAAAAAGATTGGTGGGCCTACACAGCAGAAATTACAACACAATAGTATGGGCCTCATTCTATTATCGGCCGTAGGAGATGCGGGGCCGCAAGGACCGGCCGCAAGCTATTTGCCTATTCTATTCCCTTCTGGCTGGGGATTCCGGCAGGCTTGCGGCCGGCGCCTTGCTATCCCTTGCGGCCGCAGGCGCCGGAAGAAAGACTTTGATCTTAAACGGCCGCAAGAGTTTCGGCCGTAAGAAAATCCTGGTTGCTATTCAATTGCTCCGGGAACCCTCTCTGCAGGGCTAAAACCGAGCCGCAGCTTACTTGCAGCAAAAAGGTCCAACAGGCACACAATTAAGCACATTATAAAGCCATAATAAAGCCATCCTGCACTCTGAGGAGACTAAAAAGTGATTGTAGGTGTTAGCATTAATAGCACAACATTCCCCTACACTCAAATTCGTAAATAAATGTTATTTTAATTTATATCGAATATCCATGGAAAAAGTCCAGAGGGCTTTGAGCACCTCAGACCCGCCCACGCTGCGGCCGGAAAATAAACAGTTAATGTAATCTCGGATTTGGGCTGATGTGCAAGCTTGAGAGGGGGTTGCTATTAATCCTCATGTCCCCCATTATGATCCCTAGCATTTACAGAGCTTCACAGTGCCATCTTGAATTTATTTTTGCATTTAAAGATTTCTGAGCTTACGGCCGATTGCAAGATATACGGCCGGCCGTAAGGGGATATCCTTGCGGGGCCGTATAATTGAATTGCAAGATAACGGAACCCCCTCAAGGAATCGCAGCCTTGCGGCCGATTTACGGCCGATAATAGAATGAGGCCCTATGTATATATATATATATATATATATATATTTATATTAATTTTAATGTTGGCACCAGAATAGGGCACGGGGAGGCCCAACACCAAAAAAATCTATACAGTGTATATATATATATATATATATATATATATATATATAAAATAAAAAGTACTGTACAGGTTGTTACTGTATAGAATCGTTGTGTATGTCACTATGTTTTATGGGATTACACTTTATTTGCTGTAAATGATCTTACTCCAGTTATGCATATGTCCTACGCAATGGTATAACTATATGTGCTAAATAGGATCTTATTGGCGTGAATTGTATAGGATTATACTGTATATATATATATATATATATATATATATATCAAATATGCACCACAGAGATTGTAATCTAGACATATTATGCAGTTCTCAACAAATCCAGGTGTATTTACTATATACTGTATATGTGTATATATATATAGATATATATGTATATATAGATATAGATATAGATATAGATATATATATATATATATATATTGTGATCAGGATGGCCGAATATAGCGGTGGTTACTTGAATGAAGGGCTGATACCGGCTTGAAAGTGCAGCAAATAGGTTTATTTGAAGAAAGAAAATACAGCGGTAGCCGTAGCTCTGCTTAAAATAACGGGAGATAAACGACTATGTCTCCGTGAGGTGGGAGACTGCCACCTTGTGGCCAGGTATATACAGTCCTTTAATCTTGGGAGTCTGCCACCTTGTGGCCAGGAAACAAAGAGTCCTTTAGACTTGGGGTAGTGCCACCTTGTGGCCAGGAAGTAAACAGTCTCTTTACTGGTGAGATTAGGTCCCCACCTTCAGCAACCTCTGGGACACCGCTCCTCTCTGGGTCACACCTCCGCTCTCTGGGTCACAGCTCCGCTCTCTGGGTCACAGCTCTCCTCTCTGGGACACAGCTTCTCTCGCTCTGTGGGACACAGCTTCTCTCGCTCTGTGGGACACAGCTTCTCTCGCTCTGTGGGACACAGCTTCTCTCGCTCTGTGGGACACAGCTTCTCTCGCTCTGTGGGACACAGCTTCTCTCGCTCTGTGGGACACAGCTTCTCTCGCTCTGTGGGACACAGCTTCTCTCGCTCTGTGGGACACAGCTTCTCTCGCTCTGTGGGACACAGCTTCTCTCGCTCTGTGGGACACAGCTTCTCTCGCTCTGTGGGACACAGCTTCTCTCGCTCTGGGGGACACAGCTTCTCTCGCTCTGCGGGACACAGCTTCTCTCGCTCTGCGGGACACAGCTTCTCTCGCTCTGCGGGACACAGCTTCTCTCGCTCTGCGGGACACAGCTTCTCTCGCTCTGTGGGACACAGCTCCTCTCTAGCTCCTCGCTCTGTGGGACACAGCTCTCCTCTCTGGGACACAGCTCTCCTCTCGGGGACACAGCTCTCCTCTCTCGGACACAGCTCTCCTCTCTCGGACACAGCTCTCCTCTCTCGGACACAGCTCTCCTCTCTCGGACACAGCTCTCCTCTCTCGGACACAGCTCTCCTCTCTCGGGCACAGCGCTCCTCTCTCGGGCACAGCGCTCCTCTCTCGGGCACAGCGCTCCTCTCTCGGACACAGCGCTCCTCTCTCGGACACAGCGCTCCTCTCTCGGACACAGCGCTCCTCTCTCGGACACAGCGCTCCTCTCTCGGACACAGCGCTCCTCTCTGGGACACAGTTGGGGGTGAAGCATAGGGCCCGCCCGTCTCTCCCGTATGCTTCACCCCAGGGACCCTTGCATACACAAACTCACTTGTATTATCTTCTCTTTTACTGCACTTCTTCCCTGGGGCATAATACTTCAGCTACAGCCGTGCTTAGGCCTTTAAGGCAAACTCTGCCTGGGAATCCTCACTTATTCCCTTCACTTACTTGGCTTCCTTGTAACTTCACCTCCTGGGTCTGAAGTCACTCTTCCAGCTCATACAACTCGCTGTAGTCCCCGTTCTCCCAGTAACAGTCACTTAGGCAATCCTTTACAGGGTAGTTTACAAACTTCACTGTACTTCCACAGCAGATCACCTTCCACTCTGTGCTTGTTCCTCTCAGCAGCACAGCTGCCTAGGGCCTAGTCAGCCCCTCCCCACCTTTCCATGCCTGCTTTCCAGTCTTTTAAAGGGGAGTTGCTCCAATTAGGAGTTCTTCAGAAGTTTTAACTCCTTCACTTCTGACAAGAACTCACACTCCCCTTGCTTGTCATCACTTCCAAGGAGCAAACGATCACAATATATATATATATATATATATATATATATATATATATATATATATAGTTCACCACAACAATCATTTATAATATGGTGGGCAAAAGAGCGATAGAAGCCCTCCACCGTACAGTACTACAGTAAATAAAAAGTACATCTGTGTTCACATTTGAATGTCTAAAGCAAGTTAAAAAACCTGTTTCCAGCTCAGAATTCCGAGAAAAAAAGTTATTACATTGCATTCTGGAAAGTTTCGCTGGGACACACAAATGTGCCCACAAATGCCTCGCTCTTAATTCCGTAGCCATTATCAAACTTGGCTTTGCATTAAAGCTGTGTAATACGGCATGCATAAGCTTAAAGGAAGCCATGTTTGATAATGGCTATGGAATGAAGAGCGAGTCATTTGTGGGCACATTTGTGTGTCACAGCTCAGCTTCCCAGAATGCAGTGTAATAACTGTTTTTCTCGGAATTCTGAGCTCTTTTGCCCACCATATTATAAATGATTGTTGTGGTGAACTATATATATATATATATATATATATATATATATATATATATATACATATACATATATATATATATATATATATACACATATACAGTATATAGTAAATACACCTGGATTTGTTGAGAACTGCATAATATGTCTAGATTACAATCTCTGCGGTGCATATTTGACATATATGTATATATATATATATTTATATATATATATATATATATATATATATATATATATACAGTAGAATCCTATACAATTCACGCCAATAGGATCCTATTTAGCACATATACTGTAGTTATACCATTGCGTAGGAGATTTGCATAACTGGAGTAAGATCATTTACAGCAAATAAAGTGTAATCCCATAAAACATAGTGATATACACAACGATTCTATACAGTAACAACCTGTACAGTACATTCAGTTTATATATATAGCTTATTTAGTAAGATCCTTTAAAGCAAATATAGCTGCATTTTATAAAACCCATATAGTAAGACACTATACAGTATGCATGATAAGGTCATGTACAGTGCATAATATTTTTGAAGCACTGTTGAGTAAATATATTGATCATATACATATGTATAACATATGTGTACAGTTTAAACATGTTGAATCAGATAGAAGTCCCTGCTCCTTATTTTATACAGCAAACCATATACATTTGAAACAGATGTAGGATGGTTATAATTTGTACATACCTAGAGTAAGATCCTTCACAGTGTATATTGTAATGTACTAGACCTACTGGTACAAATGTGTCTCTTATTAATTCATTTACTATATTATTATTCATAATATTAATTATGATCATAATTATTATTATTCTAGCTCATCTTCTGCAATTCCAAGTACAAAATAAGATCCACACTCTTGTTTCCTCAAAATTCACAATTAATTATGAGGCTAACAAAAAACATTAATTAATATATTATATACATAAATATAATAATACTAGAAAACCACATCTCTTAAATTAGCAGAAAGGCATAATATAGTTTACAATACAGTGTCTACAGTGCCTTGCAAAAGTATTCACCCCCCCCCCCCCCCTTGGCATTTTATGTGTTTTGTTGCCTCACAACCTGGAATTAACATGGATTGTTTGAGGATTTGCATAATTTAATTTACAGAACATGCCCACAACTTTGAAGATGCTTTTTTTTTTATTGTGAAGCAAACAACAAATAGGACAAAATAACAGAAAAAGTCAATGTGCATAACTATTCACCCCCCTAAAGTCAATACTTTGTAGAGCCACCTTTTGCGGCAATCACAGCTCCAAGTCGCTTTGGATAAGTCTCTATGAGCTTGCCACATCTTACCACTGGGATTTTTGTCCAATCATCCTTGCAAAACTGCTCCAGCTCCTTCAAGTTGGATGGTTTGCGCTTGTGAACAGCAATCTTTAAGTCTGACCACATATTTTCTATTGGATTGAGGTCTGGGCTTTGACTAGGCCATTTTAACACATTTACATATTTCCCCTTAAATCACTCAAGTGTTGCTTTAGCAGTGTGTTTGGGGTCATTGTCCTGCTGGAAGGTGAACCTCTGTCATAGCCTCAAATCACAGACAGAGTGGTACAGATTTTGCTCAAGAATATCCCTGTATTTAGCACCATCCATCTTTCCCTCAACTCTGACCAGTTTCCCAGTCCCGGCTGCTGAAAAACATCCCCACAGTATGATGCTGTGTTCTTTGGGTAATGTGATGTGTTAGGTTTGGGCCAGACATAGTGTTTTCTTTGATGGCCCAAAAAGTAAAATTTTAGTCTCATTAGACTTTATTCCATACATTTTTGGAGTCTCCCACATGCCTTTTTGCTAACTCAAAATGTGTCATTTTGTTTTTTTTGCTGAAAGTAATGGCTTTTTCTTGCCATAATGCCCAACTCTATGGAGCGTACGGCTTATTGTCGTCCTATGTACAGATACTCCAGTCTCTGCTGTGGAACTCTGCAGCTCCTCCAGGGTTACCTTAGGTCTCTGTGCTGCCTCTCTGATTAATGCCCTCCTTGCCTGGTCCATGAGTTTTGGTGGGCGGCCGTCTCTTGGCAGGTTTGCTGTTGTGCCATGTTCTTTCCATTTGGTCATGATAGATTTGACGGTGCTCCTGAGGATCATCAAAGATTTGTAATTTTTTTATAAGCTAACCCTGACTTTTCAACAACATTGTTCCTTACTTGTTTGGAGAGTTCCTTGGTCTCTTCATGGCAGTGTTTGGTTAGTGGTGCCTCTTGCTTAGGTGTTGCAGCCTCTGGGGGCTTTCAAAAAAGTTGTGTATATGTAATGACAGATCATGTGACACTTAGATTGCACATTTCACTAATTATGTGACATCTGAAGGTAATGGATTGCACCAGAACTTTTTATGGGCTTCATAACAAAGGGGGTGAATACATTTGCACATGACAATTTTCTGTTTTCTATTTCCCAAAAATTGTTTATGTATATATTTTTCTCATTTCACTTCACCAACTTAGACTATTGTGTTCTGATCCATCACATAAAATTCAGATTAACAAAACATGGAACTTAAGGCTGTAATGTAACAAAATAGGTAAAAAGTCAAGGGCATGAATACTTTTGCAAGTATGTCTGAACAGCATGCTGCTAGTTGGTGTAGTCCTGTATTAAATAATGTTGCAACAGGGATTTTTTGCATCTTTACTGTTGAGTGGCAGGCAGCAGTGTTGGTAGCAGCGGGCCGCTAAATGGCGCTGTCGTCATTTTACACAACTTCTAACCTTTACACTACACTAACCCTAACCCTAACCCTTACCATAAACCTGTAAGGGATGAAATTCAGTAAAATCGACAGTAAAATCATCTAGCGTCCACTCACCGCCACTGCTAGTGGCCAACCGAAAGTAAAGGTCCGATTTTTCTGTTAAGTATATAAATAAATATAGAGGGAAATGATTGTTTTCCTATTAGTAAATCTGCTGATGATGATGTACTTAAGTTAATCACATTGGGTCAAAAAACAGATATTCTTATAGCTGTATCAGTTACTATGTTGAGGCAGTTGAGTCTTCTGCCCTTCCAGTGGACTTAGGATAGACATAAAAGGGAGAACTCCTTAGTGTAGTATCCTAACAATTTATTTATAAAATTATTTATAAAATTAGAATTTTCCTATACATTAAAATATAGTGAGCGGGTAAACAGGTTCAAGGGGTGATTGGCAGTAGATTGAGCGTTAGCAGATCCAAGGTTCGGGCCAGGAGGCAGACAAGGTAATCCAATTCACAGGCTAGAGGTTGAGGCAGGAAGCAAACAGAATGGGACAATAGCAACTAGCACAAGCAAAGGCACTCAGGACAATAAAGCCTCAGTCGGAAAGGAGGCTTAAATAGTGCAGGAAAGTTCAAACTTCTTGGTTTGGGTTCCATCTTGAAGGTAGACAATGCAGTTTGAGAAGACTTTGGAACCAATTTGGAGAATTGAATGTGATGAACTGATGCCTTTAATGCACAGGGTTGGTAGCCAGTGAAGAGGAAAAAAACACTTTTTAAAGCAAGTTACAGAAGACTAGAATCATACTTTTACAACCAGCACTAAACAATAAAATAATTTTAGAGAAGTAAAGATTTGGATTAAATTATTACATTTTGGGGGGGGCTGTGTAATTTCAGTTTGTAACAATTACCCAATGATTATGTTTGTTTATTTAGTGATATTCCTTTAAATTCATTGGATATGAGGGATACCTTAAATTGTGTAGACAATTGTTAAACTGTTTGCTCAACGTCAATGTTAAAGTGTATTTATTTTCATTCAGAACAACTGAACCCTCCAGTGGAAACAGTGCTGTATTGCAGCAAATAAGTGCTTAGACTACACCGTATTGCAGATCCTACAGAAAGGATAATAAACACTGAACGAGGGACATAAAACACATGCTTTATATTGTAGCAGAGAGATTTGTGCTGGTTTTCACTTTGATTGTAGTACTGTAATAGGGTGCACATTAAAATCTATGCTGCTACTATTGTGCATTTCTATTTAAACAAGGGCTTTTAACATAAAGACACAAAAGTACCATAAATTACTAAATACCGTAAAGTAATATTCTTGTATTTAAATTGATTGTAATATATGTACTAAGCTGTAATACTTTACTTTTAATGCAGGTTTTATGTATAAAAAAGAGCAATTACATATATTAAGTGACATTTGCATATGATATTGTAAGACCATGAATAAATAGAGCTTGAATAACTAAATATAGGTTTACTTGTTATTGCCTTATAGAGTAGCTATTTAACTAGCGGCAATGGCTGTCATTGCTTTTGAGATTTCACACACTTCATAGAGGGGATTAGCATGAGCTCTTGTTACAGTAAGAAGCACTGAGTTACCAACATGTATAGCTAACAACTCTGTTCCACTGATTAAAAAGCTTTTCTGGTTGAGTGCACTGTGGGCCTCATTCAATTGCGATTTGGCCAATTGAATAAGGCTCTATATAAGCACAGAGCATTTTTTTTTTACAGAAGTTTTTAGTTAGTGAAGACCTTGCTTTTGGATAGAAGTTCACTAACGAAAAACTTTTGTAAAAAAAATATGCTCTGTGCTTATATAGAGCCATATTCAATTGGCCAAATCGTAATTGAATGAAGCCCTTTGCTGAAGTTTCAAAGGAGCATGCCAGTCAATTAAGGTATTTTTATAAATTACACTTTATTTGTACATATCAAATGGCTGTATAAATCATACGGCTAGGTTCATTCATTTTTACCACAGCCCATAGCAGCAATCTTCACCATTTTCATTAAGACTGTTTTATTATAAAGAGCCAATGATCCTCAGTGTTGAACAGTGGTGAATGGTAATTTAAAATGTGCAAGTTCACCTTCCACAATTACAGTGTGTTCAAGTGTCATATATAAATCAACCACAAATGCCCACAAAACAACAACAAAAAGCTGTATTAGGTGAGCTTAACGTGAAATGTGTAGTTAGGAAAATAGATGGTTAGACATAAAGTAATGCCCAGACTAACTGTATATATATTTACCAAACAGATACAATTATTATTATTATTATCGTTTATTTGTAACGCTCCAACATATTCCGTAGCGCTATACATAAGTTAAGTTACAGGCAATGACAAGTTCAAGATTCACACCTTGCAATGAATGGAGGGCCCTGTCTTTGAGCTTAGAATCCGGTGTCCATAGCGCTTTCCCTAAAGCACCGCGCAGGATTGAAACTCGCAGACTTACAATACACACTTGGATAAATATTAAACACTCAAAAGGATCATTAAATGTAATGTATTTCAATAAAAAATATTATTTCTTAAATATGTCCATTCCACTGTACCTTTCCAAATGATCTTCAATTTCTGAGGGAGCTGGGACCTCTTTTCACGTGTGGGCTAATGCTGTATTTAGGTGGAATAGCTCAAACCCAATATTTCAACATGAAGCAGGGAAAACAACAAACCGTTCTAGGGCGTTGTTTATATATTTACTGTATCTAGAGACCACCATGAATTGAAGGAGGAATTGTTGACTGCTAACTGTTTTATATTGAACATTCTCTTTTATTAAAAGCCTTTAGCTGTTATAAATGGTGCCTTCTTTTGAGTTGGTTGTGCTTATTTTTTTCTATTTATTTATAGCTATCCACTGCCCATTACTTAATTATATATTCATGTGAATTACATTGTATTAGAAGCTGAAATATATAAAGGCTTTTACCATTGAGCTTTTATTATAATACAACCTACTACATGTATTTCAAATATTATTACGTTATATGTATATGTGGATGATTTGTTTTATAATTACATGGTGAATATTCAGGTCTATTTTGTGTTATAATTAAGTGTATAGGTTTTTCACCATCATTACATTTTAAAAACTGTAGAGTAGCTTTTCTGTGTGTAAGAAGAAGGAAAAATTCGTAGAGAATACCTACAACATGCCCTCATTGCGAAGAATAGATGAAGCCAGTTGTCCATTTAAACCTAATATAAAATCTAAACACGTGTAAACTAGAAACTTCACTAACTTTTCACCTGTTTGCTGTAAAAATAACTAAATGTTGATCAGTGGCTTACCGCCTTATTAAATTGCAATTCTGTAAATTTAAAAGGACTCTATTTAAGCACACAGAATATTTTTTTTACAAAAGTTTTTAGTTAGGGAACTTCTATCCAAAATATGCTGTGTGCTTATATAGAGCCCTTTTACTTTTACCGAATCGCAATTTAATAAGTCTGTTCATTTTTTGGTATTATGTCCAGTTCTCAGACCACTGCTCTCACTCATTCTGATTAATGTCTTTAGCTAAGAAAGGGACATCCTGGCAAAAAGTGCTGTTAGTAATGCACATACATATTAACTTTTTCTTGTCCTTCCTCTCTCCTCTTTCTAACCCCATTCCTTCTTTTCTTATGTTAACGTTCTTATCTGTTCCCTCTTTAATCATTAAATAGTAAGGAAATAGAAGAGGAAAATGTTTGGTCTCTTTTCTCCATATATTAGAATATTAAAGATATACTTTGAATAGTAATTTTCAGAATTGGTAGATGGAGTGATGTTTTTGTGGGTTAGGTTGTGACCCTTTAATAAGGAGATTTAATGTAAAATTAAGTGTATTAATAAGATTCTAGAGGGAAACAACCATACATTGAATTATGGAAGGCAGAACAAGGTAGAATAAATAGTGTTGTCATATTATTTGATATTTTAAAAACTTAAAATCTTAAGCAAAGAGAAAAAGAAAAAAGAAAGAAAAAGAAGATAAGTAATAACACATGAACGAAAAGTACTAAAAATAATAAAGGAAAAGAGGGGATAGGGAGAAATATATCTCTGCTCAATTTCCGCATCATCAGTTACTTGGATAAAGGATATAATGTTAGTACAGTGGTACCTCGGTTCTCGTCCTTAAACTATTGAAGATGGCAGAATGAGTTCCAAACAGGTTGAGTTCCAAACAAGCATTTCCCATAGGAATCAATGTAAATTGAAATAATCTGTTCCTGATTTTTCACATTTTAGTTTGAATTGATGGTCTTGTTTTTGGATCCAAAGCCTTAAAACTAAACAAACATGAATAAAAAAAACAGTAATTACATCAAATAACATAGCTGCGGATCAGCTGTTATAGACAGAGACAAGCTGCAGATTGGCTCTTACAGGCACAGACAGGATGCAGATTGGCTCTTACAGGCACAGACAGGCTGCAGATCGGCACTTACAGACATAGACAGGCTGCAGATTGGCACCGACAGGCTGCAGATCTACACTTGCAGACACTGGTACAGATCTTCTCTTACAGACACAGATAGGCTGCAGATTGTCTCTTACAGGCACAGACAGGCCGCACATTGGCTCTTACAGACACTGACAGGCTGCAGATCGGCTCTGACAGACACAGAATGGCTGCAGATTGGCTCTTGCACAGACAGGATGTTGGGTGTTGCTAGCGCGTCATCATACGGGCAAGGATTGAGTTCTGAGCAATTTTTCCTCCTGTTTGAATCGTTGAGTACCGAAAACCGTAGCCAACTGGAACCGAGGCCCCACTGTACTTAAAATAATTATATAAAATGTTACTTCTTGATTTGTCCTCGGTGGTAGATACCAGGACTTCAAGCCCCTCCCGCCATCACATCTAATAGGTGGACCCTGATTTTTGTCATAGAATAATACTAGGGCCTCCATTCTGTCTGCAGACTTGAAAATTGCAATAGTTACAGATCGATTCAATTGAACAAGCCCGCAGCTACATGGCCGAAAGCCTACACTGTAAACTATGCACCCGTAAGTAGCATTTCAGGGCATGATCATGATCAATTAAACAAGCCTGTAACTACCGATGTAAAACATGGAGGTTAAACGTCAATCAATTAGTGTTTAGAAGTCCGATATGCGATCGGACTTGCAATCCAGCAATGTACAAAATAATAAAAATGAATGCCGGTACTGTTCTAGTCTATGTCTGTGGCCTGATATATATTAATACCTTGATTACCAAGAATGATATAACATGGAAATTAAATTTAACAAAAATATTTTTTTTATTGCGATGTGCAAATTTGAGACTGTTGTGCAATTAATTCTTATGTCTTTTTTCACTTTCTTAGTCTTTTAAAGTGCAGTAATGATTTTTTATTTGAATTTACAGTGCTAAAAACAGGTGTTTAAGCCCCTTGTGGGTACTCATAGGATCTTCTACATTTGCCATTTACAGTTTGAAGGCAATTGCGGGCTTGAGGAATTGTAGCAATTGAATAGCGATTTGCAATAGTAACATTTACGGGCTTGAAAGATCAAAGGCATAGATCAGTCGGAATTACTATTTTGACAACTGCAGGGATTTTCAGGAAGATGCAATATCATTACCTTATATAAATACATCCATGGTCAATATAGGGATTTGTCAAGTGAACTTTTTGTGCCAAGAGGTTTTTAACTGACAAGAGGACATGCCTTGGAGTTAGAAGAACAAATATTCCACCTTAAAGAAAGAAAAGGGCGGTTAAACTGTGGAAATCTCTACCAAATGAGGTGGGGACAGCAGATTAAATAGATAACTTTAAAAAGGGTTAGAATATATTTTTGAATAAAAAGGGCATCCAGGGTTATTCTAGATAACTAGTGAAAGAATATTGATCCAGGGAAGAATCCGATTGCCAGTACCTGGGTCAGGAAGGAATTTTACTTGTTTTCCCTTATGAGACAATTGGCAAAGTTTCAAATGTTTTTTTTTTTTCTGTTTGCCTTCCTCTGGATCATTTAACAATTAACAAATAATCCACATATTATAAGGTTCATAAGAGATCTAAAAAGGTTGAACTTGATGGACTGAAAGTCTTTAATCAACCTCAATTACTTCTTTTGCTGATTAAGATGTAATTCAATTTATTTTTAATAGCTTGGAGACTCAAAATGTCACTGTTTAGCAATGTGGCTTTTGTTGGCAAGAAGTATAAATTGTAGTAGAATATTTTGAGGAGATGATAGGTTGGGGAATGATATCCCTAGAAGATTTGTTTCCAAAGTGTTTGGACTTTAACACAGGTCCACCATATGTGAGTAAATAAGCAAATGTCTGGACATCCCCTAAAACATCATGGGTAATATATGTTCTATGTAGAACATTAACGGAGGTTTCTAAAATACTATATTTAAGGAGCCTCTAAAGAAGTTGAACCATGATTCTTGCCAAATCTTTTGGTCCCAAGTTTGGTTTAGGTATTTTCCCATTTGATCAAGTATTGGAATTTGTGACCTGAAAGGGGATTCTTTTTACATATTCGGGTAAGCCAATTAGAATCAGGGTTTCCTATGTTTTTTTTTTTTATAGTGATAAAATGTTTGATGTGGCAGTAGCTGAAATGTTTTTGAATGGGAAGGATAAAATTATCTCGTAGCTGGTTATAGGAAAGAATGTTGTTATCTTTTATCCAGGAGCCAAATCTATCAAGATTTCTAGTTTTCCACCAGTTAAAGGGCCAGTTAATTCAACACAACTTGGAGCACACCACTGTAATGTACTCATGAAAACATGTTGAAATACTTTTTTGAATTTTTGAAATAGGTGCTTTTTTTACAGAAAAAATCATAAATGAAGTTCTGTTTACATGAGAATTAGGCATGCCTCTAGAGAGACTGACAGCAAAAGCTATATGCATAGAGCAGATCAGAAAGATGGTTAACCCTTCCCAAATTCATATGTGCAAGGAAATGACTGCTAGAAACTCACAAATATGGTACTTGGGGGTTAATTGATTTCTGATGACATTCCTGAAAGCAGAGTAAAACCATAATTCTTTCTGTTCACACAGAGCTTGGAACGAGCGCTCCCTGTTGCCTGGAAGATGCTGTAAATCATGGAGCAGTCTGCAGTGTGTTTGTAAACAAACAATTTTTTACTGTTCTTAGTTTATTTAAAAAAGAGCAATAGATCACTTTAACATAGAATCTTGTACTGTTTCATGCAATGAAGAGCACTTATAGTGAGGTAAATGTCCCTTTAAATTAGTTTTTGTTGAGTCTCATGGGGAATGAGGGATGGGGAAAGATTGGTGTTAGATTATAAATTTTGGGGATAAGTTTATATTAACGATTTGCCCATGTCCAACAGGAAAGAGATTGTTTGGTAACAGTATTTTAGTTTTTTTTTTTTACTAGGGATAGGGGTTGAGGGAGCAAATAATGTTATTCCAAGAATAGGGATGCATGAGATCATTTTCAATAAATGCCCAGATTGGCTGATGTGCAGTGGAGTGGATAATTGGAATGAAGGATAATTTTGCTGCTTTATAGTACAGTTTTAGGTCAGGGCAGAAAAGACCACTCTTAGACTTGTGCTTGTACATAATTGACCTGACTACTCTAGGGAATATATTATTCCATATGAATTTAACAAGTGAGGAGGCACCACCCAAAAACATATTCGATATAAATTTAGATGAGGTCTCAGCTTATGCATTTAAAAAAAGCTTTATGACATACAATTCTGAAAATGTAACTTTAGAAATTGCATTATTACAGTACATAGAGAGGGAAAGCCAAATCTTGCTTATCAGCACATACAATATTAAAATAATAAAAAAAAAAAAGTAATTCCATATGTATATGGTGTCATAAAAAACTCATAAAAAAATCTGAAGTAGCATATGACTGAAATCATGATAATGTAAAAAAAGCATGCACAAAAATATAAAACTGAAAAAGAAATACTGATTGCAAAAAAAGGCCATATACAACAAAAAAATATTGAAACATTAAAATGTAAGATAGGCGTTTTGATGCCAAGTCATCAGAAAAATATAGTATAGTCACTGAAAGTCACATGGAAATTATGACTTAGGGAACAAACTTATGTCCTAAAACATTGCGTGTCATTACTAAGCACAATAAATATGAGATAACTATCTTCAAATCATATTTTTGTGAGGCTCTGGAAATGTATGCTATGTGAAGATATCAAACTAAATCTTGGTTTGTCCAAGCATTAAATAATCTAAATAATTAAAACACTTTCCCTTGTTATATTTACATATCCATTAACAACATATAACTTATCAAAAATGTGATTATAACCAGGATTATTATATAAAAAAGTATTAAAAATATATTAAAAATATACATTTGCACACATTTATTCCAACGGAGCTGCATAGCTCACCCAAATTAATATATTAATTTCACTTTTAAGCAATCCAGCTTCTTTAGCATGAACTAAACTCCTCTTATAAGTCCTTACAAGGATTTCCCATTAATGCAAAAATGTTCCTTACAATTTAATATTTAAATTTTGGAATTCTACGTGCATTAGTCTTACAGGTCATAATTTTGGTCCATTCATAGTTGCGATAGAGACTAATAGCAAATACATGAATAGTATCAAGACATCTGTGTTGAATATACCCTGTTTCTCCTGAGACCACGATTTGCTTCCTTTTAGAGCCATTCAACAAACATCATAAAACTACGTCCTACAGGCATTTCTATACTTATTAATTGTGATTAAAAGTCCTATTTATTAAATACATTATTTTATTCTGTGTATAGATGGTAGCAGAATGGCAGTTTCAGGGCTTAATACTATGTTATATTGGGAATAAATCCTAAAAAGGCTTTATAACATATGGTTTTAAAGCACCAGCATATACCCAATGTTCTTAAGGAATTCATGTAGGTAATTGCCAGACTGTTATTTCTAAGACACAATTCCAAATGGGTAACAAACACAAGGCATAAGGGAAATGTGGTACCATTATTTAAGGCACTAGGGAACCAGAGAATTATAGATCAGTAAACCAGACATTAATAGAGGGGGATCTCCTAGAACAGTTATTAAGGGATAATGTTCAGGATTATATTCAGAAAAACAAGACTATAAATCCCATCAGCATGATGGATATGTCACGTTAACCTAATCTTACTCATTTCCACAAGGAGGTAAGTAAAAACTTTGACATTTCATTTGATGGAGTGCGTTTGGATTTTGCAGAGGCTTTATACAGATTTTTATAGAAACACTGGTGAGGGGTGAATATATGAACTTTTATAGATATGGTTGAAGGGTAGAGGACAGCAGCCCTTTTACACCTAACATTAATCAGTTTGGAATTCAACAATTTTTGCTGTTAAATTGTAATTTATATTTAAATTTGTATACAGGAATTATATTCTAAAATAGCTATAAAATTGTGAAGAATACTGCAAACTCAAATGAAACTAAAGGAAACCCTCATCAACATTAATTTAATTCTTTAAATAGCTTAGTGCAATACAGCAGCTATGATTTTTCTATCTAAAATAATGTGTTTACGATATTAGTTACTAATTTAAAAAAACATTGTTATAATTTCCATCAAACACGTATAACAGTATAAAAGCTTTAAGATACTCTGTAATATTGAAAGTATTTTTAACGTTATTCTCATATAACTCAAAAAATATGACACCAATAGATTTAAAATAAATGAAAACATAAATCTGAGTCTCTGAAAACCCTGTGCAATTGAATAGTAAAATTTTGCACATTTTAGCAATGAATATAGTCACATTTCCAAATATAAAACTTGTGAATTTGAATGGAATTGAATACTAAAATATGTGTAAGAAATATGAATTGTTTTATGCAATTTTGCATATGTTATTTGTTGAATCAAATTAAATATTGTATTGCACTCTACCTGTCCTTATACAGTATTTCTACTTACCTTAGTATTTGTAAATACCTTTGTAATTTGCTAATTGTACCCACTCTTCTCTATGCTACTTTGTAAATAGTGCTACTGAAATTGTTGGCACTTTAAAATAAAAATTCTGAATTATAATAATCACATGTATAGTTGTGCGCAAGTGGATTGTTGCTAACACTGCGGGCTCGCGTAGCAGGCCTGCAGCCCTCGCAAAGCGAGGGGTTGCATTTGCGGAGGTGGAAGCTCCCACGTTGACCGCCAAATTTACGGACTTAGCAACCACAAATACGAGCCGCTGGACTGCGGAAAAAAAACATTACGAGCTCGCAAAAATACGACCTTAGCGCCCGAAACAGCGCACATGAAAAAATTAAAAACACAATAAATACACACACCAAACAAACACCATTACCTGCCTTACAATCTTATTGCCGTCATTTTTTGATGGGCAAGCTGCTAGTAAGAATAATATTAATGTTAGCCCTTGAGATTGTACGAAAAAAAGTTTTCACAGTAAGGAATGTCAAGTTTTGGAATATCAGGAAATATTACAATGGCACATAAAAAGGTGTGCTAGTTTTGCATATATACAGAGTTATGGCTGGTGTGTTGTCCCCATGGTTCCAACTATAACTGCTGCTGAACAAGCATCCTTGGACATATTCTGGCATATGATTCCCTTCAGTGTTTTTATATGGCAATGAAGTGCATGTCACTAGGACATCCTGAGATACCATGCATAGTAACATCGTTTGATAATGTATATATTTGGTAAGATTGAAATTGATAATACATCCCTTATCCCTCGCTGACTTAGAAGCAGACTCCTTGCATGACTCAACACAACCATATTGTTCCAGAAATGTAAACAAAGACAGATATAACTTCCACCAATGTATCCTGGATCCCTCCAATGCCCTGCAGAGACATCAGCATTTTTTTCTAATTAAAAGCTATTTGTATGTCTTTTCTCCCCGATTAATCATGCTCTTAGTCAGAATTAAAGTTTTCCAACATATATTAAAGGATAAAAGCCAATGTAGTCCATATATTTATATTGTGTATTTAAAAGACCATATTTTAAATATTACAAAAAATATTTTGTTTAAAACTTTAGTGGTCAATATTGTACATAAATTGCTTTAAGTTAAGATACAATAGGATGCATTTCTCTGCCTTTGTCCTAAAATATTACAGAAAACAATGACAAAGTGAGATTTATGGATGCCTGGAATGTAATACGTTGTGCTTTCATACCCATTCAACTGAATGTATATTAGATAGAAAACACAATTAACAAGCTCTTGATCTTCTCATTTATAAGACACATTCTTTTAAATGGATGATAGGAAACGTTCGACTAGGCTGGCCCTTTAAATGAGCAGAAATTGTAAACGGTTTATATTAAAGGACCACTGCACAAATATATAAGAAATGTAAAACATATTGTTAAAATATCTGTCTCCCTGCTCCACCTAGTAGGATGTCTATGTATTTAATTCAGACATCTAGTCAGTTTACTGCAACATTAATATCCAGTTCAAGATTTGATGAGTAGACCCATTTCTTAAAATATGTTAACATTTTTAGAATTAAACGAGACAAATAATGAACTAATGCAATAATGATTAAGGCTAAATATTGCATCATTTTTCTTTTACTAGTGACTTATCACATGGTTGTCAGAATTCATGACATTTCTTGGAAGAAACTTAACATTGCATAATGAGGATTCCTAGTATCACATGCCTTTCTTTAAATTATTTGGAAATTATGCATTTAAAGAAATAATCAATAGCTTATGAATTATGTAAAACATTCCTCGAAATGTATGAGTTCTCTATCTAAGAACAGTGACAAACTCTGACTTAATATATTAAAGTAAACACAACCATTCAAGGATCTAAATATTGTTAATAAGTAATATATTAAACCTTTGTTCACTGATCCATATTCAACAAAAGCTAAATCAATTCGAAGCTAATCATTATTAACACCAAGTTCCTGAGACACAAAGACAATGCTTAAAAGATCACTAAAAGTCAACATTTTTTTAATGAAAATCATAAATAAGGTTTACTTTTGTAAATTATCAGTTATATGTTTCCTTTACAACCAAATAACCTTATGACTCTTAAAGACCCAATATATTGCAGGTAAGTAATGAGGGTTAAACTTTGTCTGGGCAGACACTAGTAACAACACAAAGTCATCAGACACAAAACTGCACAACGGACATGTGATTTTACAAACTTCTTAACAAGTTTCTTCCTCTATAGCACCCCCCCCCCCCCCCCAATTTACAGAGAATCCATGTATTTAAAAAAAAACTTTTATACAGTGGTCCTTTAAACTATGCATATTTTTTGATGTAAGGTAAAGTTAATTTATATTTATATTATTCATATTAGACAATTCAATTTGGCACTAGTATGTGAACATGATAGAAAGTAAATACAATAATGTATATAGTTGCACTGGAAAATAATCATCCAGATCTAGAAAAAAGGAATACAACATAAAATCTTTGCTAAAGATTAGTAAAAAAGTGCTTTATAAAAAGCATTAAAATAACATTTTTGTAGAAAGTAGTTTTAATGAAATTTAAATACAACATAGTCTAAATGATTTTTTTATTAATTGTGCACTTCAAGACTACAGCTAAGAACAGGATAAGTATACAATAATTTCCTTCTTTGTTCTCTCAGGATTACATCCCAGCCCACACCATCACCTTCAAGAATCTACTGCCACACAGACATCAGGCTCTGTTATGGACCTTAATTCACACCAGGAGCTCCATTCAATTGAGGTTTCGGGAGTTTCGGGATCTCGTAAGTGAGGTTGCAAGCTACTTTGCTATTTAATTGGCGCCTTTTTGTGGGCCCGGCACGACTTCCGAGTTATGAGCTTGAAAAAATGGCGATGGTTAACCGCTCAATTTACAGCCTTCAGAAGTCTTTGATTTGTCACTTTCGCAAGGCTAAAATCGCAAATCGCTATTCAATTGCTCAGTTTCCACAAGCCCGCAAATATATTCACACCCGTAAACTGAAAATGAAAGAGAAAATCCTACGAGTGCTAGAGAGGACCTGCAAAGGGGTTAAACATCTATTCGTAGCACTTTAAATGCAAATAAAAAATCAATACTGCAATGTAAATAATGGGGGAAGCGATGACAGACATTAGAATGAAATGCACAACAGTCTCAAGCTCACAAATCATCAGGAAATAAAATACATTTTCATGAGGCATTTTGGGGTTAAGTCGATCTCGGGTATCAATGAGTTAATACATATCAGGCCACCCATATGGACTAGAGCAGTATTGGCATTCATTTTCGTAAATCTTTATTTTGAAGGTTTTGCAAGTTTGATCACATATCGGACCCCCGAACCTAATTGAATGACATGTAACCTCCGTGTTTTACTTTACAGACTGTCTCGTTTTCTATTGACTGATTTCAAATGGGAGGTTACGGGCTCGCTTAATTGATCATGTTCCCGCCCTAAACTTCTCCGAACCAGTGCATGGTTTATGGTTTTTGCTTGGGGCCCGTAACTTGTGGCCTTGAGCAATTGAATAGCCTTGCAATTGGAGACCAACGGGAGCCTGCAACACACCTGCAGGCATTCGGCTGTCTGCGATCCAGTTACAGGCTTCGAATTGAATGTGGCCCCAGGACTCCCATACATCTTTTTTAATAATTTATTATTAAAGGTATATAATGGTAAACTGCATGATTCCGTACTAGAGTTTAGAACAGCATCTTTTTTTAATTAATACATTTCAATTGGGGTCAATATTAGGTTCCTATTTTCCAGTAGATCTGTAGTGTACAGACATCATTAATAGATATTAGTAACTCTTCATCAGTGGATTTTACTAAGATGAGCTACATTGTTAGTCCTTTTAGAGACATTATCATATCATTTGACCCCATTTAGTCTATTTTATATTTTCAATAAAGATTAACTTTTACCCAGAATATCACTACATGAGTGTCGACTGTGCTTGCCTTTCCCCCTTTTTTGTATTAGTATCAGATAGTATCAGATAGTATCAGATTGGTTCAGGGTAAAGAAGAATCTGGCATCACCAAACTGATGAATATAATTCATGTCAGTATTAGCATTTTGTTAAAATAGTACATAGTGTAAAATCTGGTAATATTATATTTGCAATTCAACAGTGGCGGAGCTAGAGAATAAAAAAAAAATGTTGGAAGGCCCTGTGCACTACACCACCTGCATCACTGGTAGATTCTCCCCTGGTAATCAATGCATCTTTATTTTCTACCATGCTCATGGGTATAGCTCAGCCTAGGGCCATGAGTCCCAAGCACATTTTCAGGGGACAACATGCTGCCTGAGGTAGCTGATTTGATGCCATGGAATATACACAGAAATATCTATATACAATATCTGTAAGTGCACCTTACATAGACACATATACACTTATGAATTTGTATATAGGTGTAGACTTATGATTGGGATATTGTAAAAGGAAAAGAGGAGCAGTAACTTGGTCATGGGGGTTGGAGGCACAAATCTGAATGGTCCTAGGGCAGCATAAAACCTAAATACACCCTGAATTTAAGCCTATAGTCAGAGAAGATATTTATGGTGGACCTAGTGATAAAGCTGAATGTTTGTGGGTAGAGTTAAATAGCGGAGCAGCAAATTCCAAAAGAATATTAGTAGGAGTATGCTATAAACCCCCAATTATAGCTGAAAGTGAGGAAATACAATTATTGTTACAGATTGAAAATGCAGCTAAGCATGGGCAAGTTCTAATAATGGGAGATTTTAATTACCCTGAAATAAACTGGATAAATGAGACCAGCAGTTCATCTAAGGGGAGCAGGTTCTTGAGTACACTCAGGGATCATTATCTGGCCCAGGCTGTACAAGAGCCTACTAGAAATGAAGCTATCTTAGATTTACTCATCACAAATAATATTGATATAGTATCAAATGTTGGAATAGGGCAACCTTTGGGAAACAGTGATGACAACACAGTCTCATTTGAGATTGAATTAAAAAAACTAAATTTTAAGGGGCCAACGAAAACTCTTAATTTTAAAAGGGCAGATTTTAACGGTCTAAGGGCAGCAATACAAAGTATAGACTGGGACAGAGAACTGGCAGGTAAAAATACTGAAGATAAATGGACAACATTTAAATCCTTACTAAATATACATACTTATCACCATATACCAAGTGGGAATAAAAGTAAAAGGAATAAATCCCATCCAAAGTGGCTTAACAATGATTTAAAGTTCAAGATACGGAGTAAAAAAACTATATACAAACAAGAGGGTACAGAGACTGCTTTACAGGAATCTAAGGAAATTGACAAGGCTTGCAAAAGCGCTATTAGACTGGCTAAAATAGAAAATTAAAAATTAATTGCAAAAGAGAGTAAGACTAACCCTAAAATATTTTTTAAGTATATTAATGGGAAGAAGGCGAGGAAGGAAGCTATAGGAACATTACAATGTGACACAGGCCATCTGATAATTAGTGACCATGAAAAGGCAGATGAGCTAAATAGGTTCTTTTCTTTGGTATGCACAAGGGAGGTACCAGTGATAGGGACACGGCAATAAAATGGGGCTACACTACCTTTGCCAAATAATTGGTTAACACAGGAAGTAATCCAAAAGAGGTTGGAAAAAATAAATGTTAATAAAGCCCCGGGTCCTGATGGAATGCATCCAAGGGTACTAAGGGAACTGGGTTCTGTAATAGCCAAACCATTAAATTTAATTTTTCAAGATTCACTCAACACACGGGTCTCTACCAGATGACTGGAGAAAAGCTGATGTGATACCTATAGGGAGCAAGAGCAAATCCGGGGAAATATAGACCAGTGAGCCTCACTTCTGTAGTGGGGAAGCTTTTAGAAGGGTTAATAAGGGATAATATACAAGAATATGTCTATTTGAACAGAATTATAAGTAGGAGTCAACATGGATTTATGAGGGATAGGTCATGTCAAACAAATCTAATTAGTTTCTATGAGGAGGTTAGTAGGAACCTGGATCAAGGCAACTCAGTGGATGTAGTCTTTTTGGATTTTGCAAAGGCTTTGATACAGTGCCACATGGGAGACTATTGTGCAAACTAAGAGATACAGGAGTTGCAGTAAATATCTGCTCATGGATTGAGAGCTGGCTAAAAGACAGGAAGCAAAGGGTTGTTGTAAATGGAACATACTCCGATTGGACTAATGTGGTAAGTGGGGTTCCTCAGGGTTCAGTATTAGGTCCTCTCCATTTTAACATATTTATTAATGACTTAGAGGTAGGATTGGAGTGTGGTGTCTCCATTTTCACTGATGACATGAAGTTGTGCAAGGTAATTAAATCAGATAGTGATGTGCTTTCCCTCCAAAGGAATTTACATAAAATTGAGGAATGGGCATCTAAATGGCAGATGAGATTTAATACGAATAAATGTAAAGTTATGCATCTGGGAAGGAAAAATAGCCACGCAATTTATAATCTTAATGGAGCAAATCTAGGTGTATCAGATATTGAAAGGGATTTGGGAGTGCTTGTGGACAACCACCTAGGTAATAGTGCTCAAAGCCAAGCAGCAGCAGCAAAGGCAAATAAAATATTAGCATGTATTAAGAAGGGTATAGAAGCCAGGGAAGCAAATATAATTCTGCCACTATACAAATTTCTAGTACGCCCTCATTTGGAATATGGAGTACAATTTTGGGCACCACTTCATAAAAAGGACATTTTAGAACTGGAAAAGGTACAGTGGAGGTCAACAAAACTAATAAGGGGAATGGAGGGGTTAAGTTATGAAGAAAGACTAACCAAATAAAACTTATTTATATAAATACATCCAGGGTCAGTATAAAGATTTGTCAAGGGAGCTTTTTGTGCCAAGAGGTTTTTAACTGACAAGAGGACATCCCTGGAGGTTAGAAGTAAAAAGATTCCACCTTAAATAAAGAAAAGGGTTCTTCACAGTAAGGGTGGCTAATCTGTAGAATTCTCTACCAGAGGAGGTGGTGACAGCAGATTCGATAGATAAGTTTAAAAGGGCACTGATTTATTTCTAATTAAAAAGGGAATTCAGGGTTATCATGGATAATTAGAGAGGCAATATTGATCCAGGAAGAAGTCTGGTCGCCGGTGTCTGGGATCAGGAGGGAATTGATATATATATATTTATTATACAACTAATTAATTAATAGTTAATCCGCATATTGCAGATCAGAGGAGATCTTGAACTTGATGGACTGAACGTCTTTTTTCAACCTTAAATACTATGGGCCTCATTCTATTATCGGTCGTAAATCAGCCGTAAGGCTGCGATTCCTTGCGGGCGTTCTGTTACCTCGCAATTCTATTATACGGCCCCGCAAGGATCTCCCCTTACGGCCGGCAGCATATCTTGGAACCGGCCGTAAGCTCCAAAATCTTTAAAGTCAAATATAAATTGAAGACTGCACTGTAAATCTTTGTAAATGCTAGGGATCATATTGTGGGACATGAGGATTAATATTAACCCCCTCTCAAGCTTGCACATCAGCCCAAACCCGAGTTGACATTAACTCTTTATTTTCCGGCCGCAGCGTGGGCGGGTCTGAGGTGCTCCAAGCACTCTGGACTTTTTACATGGATATTTGACATATATTAAAAAATAATTTATTTACGGATTTAAGTATAGGAGAATGTTGTGCTATTTTTGCTAACACCGAAAATCACTTTATAGTCTCCTCAGAGTGCATGATGGCTTTATTTGGGCTATATTTTGTGCTTAATTGGTGCTAGCGGGACCTTTTTGCTGCAAGTAAGCTGCGGCTCGTTTTTAGCCTTGCAGAGAGGGTTCCCGGAGCAATTGAATTGCAAATAGGATTTTCTTGCGGCCGATTCTCTTGCGGCCGTTTTAGATCAAAGGCTTTTCTCCGGAGTGAGCGGCCGCAAGGGATAGCAAGGCGCCGGCCGCAAGCCTGCCGGAATCCCCGGCCGGAGGGGAATAGAATAGCCGAATAGCTTGCGGCCGGTCCTTGCGGCCCGCATCTCTTACGGCCGCAAATGAGGCCCCAAGTAACTATGTAACTATGTAACCCCTGACACTGCCTTATTTTATATTTAAATGGACACCAAAAAAGACTCTAGCTGTGTAATAAATGTAAAACATAGATGAAAATAAGCAAAAATGCAACTGATTTTTAAAATTTATTTAGTAGCATAAAACTCTATTGCTATGTAGGAGTTTTGTGTTAAAATTCTGTGTTATTACTAAGGGCTGCTGTAAAATGAAAACAGTCAGTGCCCGCTTGTGATGTCAAGGATGATGTCACAGAGTTATGTGATGGATTTGCCCGCACTGTAGCACAAAAGCAAAAGTTTGCAGATGGGGAGTGGAGATATATAGTGGTTATATGTTTTTTGTGAGAATTGCCATAACGTGGATGCTTATTAATTCAACATATGCTAATCCTTAGTAAATTTTGGAACCTTAACTTGTGTTTTACGAAATATTTTCAAACTCCATGTATACAAATGTTATTGAAAGTAGAATGGGTGTAGTGGTGTGTGGTTTCCTACATATATGTCCCATAATTCAAACAATCTTGGGGTTGGCATGCATGAAAAGTTGGAAAATCTATGCAAAACATAAATAAAACATAGCATCAGAAACAGGTATTTTTTTTAATGTAGGGACATTGAGTCAGAATAATAAACTACTGACAATTTACATACTGTTATTGGTCAAAACGGCAATATCAATAGTCACATTTTTTAAATGAAAATATATACTTATCTAGCTAAGAAGTAATATCTAATATTAAATAAAATAAATATTTAGGGCAAGGAGTTTATATAAGGACAACTGCTATTATGCTGGAGAACTTGGGAAGAGGATTTTTATAAATATCCTAGCTATACCTTATGAACTAAAAATATATCTTATATGTTTGGACTTAATTCAAACAAAATAGACCCAGGTGACTGTACATGCAGGTTACTTTTTATGTAGGTTCTGTCATTGCTTTTTTCTCTTTCTATTCATTTTCTTCTCTTCTGTTTGTGGTCTTTTATTAATTTTATTGAATTACTATATAGAGCAAAAGGTATGTCTCATTTTTTTATTCAAACCAAGATTTAAGTAAATAACTTGGAATATATTTTTGATTATATTTTATTCTTCATTGCAAAATTACAAACTATGCTTAAAGTTATATTTTTTGTAATTTTCTGAACAATGTAATAAAGATTTTTTTTAACAGAAATTAGTAGTAATATATGCATCTTTGATGTTTGTCCAGGTATTTTTTGTTTCAAAATGTAGTAATATTACTGCTTACTAAAAAAAATAATTATTAATATTATATGAAAAAAATGACATTATAAGAATGTTAGCTTAATATAATAATTGTGTCTTTTTTACTGTGAAAAAAAAATTACATGTACTTTTATAGGTTTAGATTTTACTAAAACTAAAAAAACTGCTTGAAATCCTTTGCCTTTTCTTGGAAATAAATACACTAAAGTCTATAGAAACCTTGATATAGTGTGAGAACTGACTGATATGAGAAAATCCAAATGGCTTTACTATACAAGATTTATTTGTTAATGTCAAACCTTAAATTCTTTGAGATGAAGGACATGTAACTGATATAATTGTGAACAGCCGGGATTGATAATGTAGAATAAGTTAATAGATAAAAAATCTGACATTACTGACCTTGTACACACTGGTGCTTTGTCAAAGACATTCTTTAAAACTATTTTACTCTGGGAGCAAATTCAAAATCGACTCAATGTTCATCGGTATTTCAAACTAGGGTGAAATCTATGTCTTAAGTATTGTGCAGTTCTTTCACTTTGTATCTATAATAGGAATGGAAAAAGATATATTCAGCATTATCATTATTTAGTTTATATTTTGTTTACGCTTAAACTATACTGAACAGTTTTTAAAATGACATACTAGTGGTACAAAATAAAATACATTTCAATTATATTTAATAACGTATTTTAAAAATGGTGCAATAATAATAAGCAGCTATGTTGCTATAAACATACAGATTTTTTTTGTTGTTGAACAAAATGGTTTCCACACACCCAGCGTTGCCTACATAGTCACTAACCAATAGAAACACAGCATTCAAGTATTTTTTTTTAACTCTATACTAACCTTCAATCCAACAGCAGAAACAATGCAGAAATTCAGAGCTGCACTGATGAGTTGCATCATTCAAGGGAGAAGAGAAGGGGTGGTTTTCGGAACTAAACCTAAAAATCCCATGATCCTTTGCTGTATCTGCCTCTGATTGGCCAAAATGAATTATGAATGTTATGCTAATTTTAGCAGAGATTTTCAGGGGTGTTAACTATCAAACTCAACTGCAAGAGATTTAGCATAAAGTAGTGTAATTTGAATAATGTTTATTTTGGGGGGGTTTTATGCAAAAAATATTTTTATACACTGCTGATTATTTTCTGTCAAATGCATTCATAATCCATGAAACTTAAATATGCCTTAAAAGGCAACTAAAGTGATAGAATATCTGTAGTTCCTAAAGCCCATAAAGGAGCCCGCTATTAAATTGGTGTCTTTTAGCTACCCACAAATGATCTGCGAGTTACAGGCTTAAAATCCCTAATGTCTGTCAAAATCGAAACTCCGACCCAGCTAAGCCTTTGGTTCTCAAGCCCGTAAATGTTACAATCGCAAATTGCTATTAAATTGCTACAATTCCCCAAAGACTCACTGGCGCTCAAACCTGAATGTAGCCAAAAATATTACGGGCTCCAAATAGGACCCGCAAAGGGTTTACAGACAAGTTCTTAACACTGTAAAAGACAATACAAAGACACTACTGGACTTTAAAATATGGGGAAAGCAATAAAAGGCATTACAATTCATTGCACAACAATCCTCAAATAAAAAATAGGCAGATACATTTTTTTAGTATATCATATGTTGGAATGGTCATGCTAATACCAATATGAAAAGCCATGCTGCAACATGCAAAAAGCAATTAAAGACACAATACCTGATTAAATTGCAACACAAAAACATGAAACTGTCTGCTATATTAACCCTTTCTCTCATGTGGACCATAAAATATAAATATAATTGCATGTACATCTCACTCCTCACATCTACATTGGGAAAAGAAATAGTACACCACCACATGACATATATCAAGTACCAGGGGAACATTTCATATTTGTTCATGTCCAACACTCTGTGACCTTATATATATATATACCCCTTCTGTATCACTACCATGTCGTGGTGGAGGGGCTTGTGTGCTTCAATGAAGTTGTGAGCTATACCATGTAGGGTCACCCAAGACGGGCAGAGAGGTAAGACAAAGTGTGGTCCACTGGAGAAGGAACTGGCAAACCACTCCAGTATCGTTGCCAAGTAGCCTTATGGCTAAGCACAATCAGAGACATAACCATAGGTGTGCCTGGCATGCTGCAGTCCATAGGGTCTGGAGTATAGGACATGTCTGCATGACCATACAACAACACTCTATATATATATATATATATATATATATATATATATATATATATATATATATATATATATATATACATACATAAATGCACATTATTTGATGCAGGAAAGCAAAAAGTGTGCTCCACATAAAAATAAAAAGTTGATTCTCAACAGTCTTTTTAATATACTGCTATATACATTGTTTAATTTAATTACTCATATATATTTATTGTGGTGGTTTGATAATCATGTAAGGAAGGGGGAATTGTGTCCAAGCAACACAGAAAACGAACCATACAGGGTTGAGACTGAGTCATCGTGCTTATATTTGTCAGAAACAAACAGAAAGTCCATCTGGTGTTGCCATAATGAAGGTAGTTCCACCCACCATGTGCAGTTGTTGTAAATTGTACGCATTTGTTACAGCGATAATGTCAATGGTAAAAAGTAACAAAATCATCTGGAAACTGGAACAGTAAGATGTAAAAAGCAATAAGACAGAAGTCTAAAACTCAGTATAAGAATTAATCACTTTTGTTAGCATCTAACAGATTGCAATCCTAGCAGGGTAGAAGACATTCAAAGGTCCTGCTGTGAAACTTTAGCAAGCACCATAGACACGAGATGGAGGTAAGAGTTGGTATACTGATAAACTATTACTGCCTCAAGGAACTAATCTGAAGAAAGTTACAGAAACTTTCTTTTTTGTTAATTGAAAGCATAAACTGTGAGAACTGTGTGTAGGAAACATCATTACGATCTAATAATGAAGCTCTTTAGATACATGAAATACATAGTGGAAAGCAGTTTTACATGAAAAATGATCTTGTTTGATTTAATGAAAACAGCAATACACTATAGTATTCACAGCATCTCTATTAGATATATGTTATTTATTTGTGTAATCTGTGATCTCCAGTGGTAAAAGTTTTCCTAAAAACAATTTACAAATATATTTATGCTAACAAACACAATATACTATATTTTACCTATACTATTTCAAACTATTATTCTAAGTTTATTATACATTTTCTTTGAAAAGCAGTCATATTATTTACAGATTATCAATTATAATGATATCTGTGAAAATCTACATTTAAATGGCTACTTAATTCAGCACAATGTGGACCACATCACTGTAAAGGTCTCCTAAAAGCATGTTGAAATACTGTTTGAATGTTTGAAATATGTGCATTTTCCATTGAGAAATCAAATAAAATCAAATATGCTCCATGTCTGCTTCATTACTGCAGCCAATCAGGTTACAGGGGTGTGTGTCCCATTCAAGTAAATGGTAAGGTTATGTAAGATTGCTTTTTTTTCCAGTTTGAAGGGAACAGTCATTGTATACTTTTTCTTATTGGTTCCCGCCTCCAGGGCTTTTCTTGTGCTGCCCAGATTCTTTGGAACTCCTTGCCTCGCTCCACCAGACTTCTCTGTGCCTCAAAACCTTCAAATACTCTCTAAAAACGCACCTGTTTAAAGAAGCATACCACCGTCTACCATAACATTCACAACTTTCACTCTCCTGTACTTCAACCAAACTCTTTAGATTGTCAGTTTGCAAGTTTTCAATCTTGCATGGTGCTTTGGGGAAAGCACTTTGGACACCGGATTCAAGCTCAAAGACAGGGCCCTCTATCCTTTGGAATGTGTTAATCCTAATATTGTTTTTACCTTGATCTCAAATCCATGTATAGCGATATGGAATATGTTGGCGTGTTACAAATAAACAATAATAATTATAATAATTGGTTGAACAACATGTGTGTGTGGGTGGGGGTATTACTCTGTGCAGTGATTCCTACAAACAGAAACCTAACCCTTGCCACACCTATCTGTGAAAGCTTGGAAGACTGTTACTCACTTAAAACATCAGTTAACTAGTGAGTGCAGTGTAATCTGAGCCCAAGGAGAAGCTGTCCTATCAATCACAGCCTTCCCCATAGAGCCCCACTCACCATGAGCTGGACTTGACACTCTGCTAATTACTCATGCAACAGTCAGTGAGCAGTAAAGACTGTATATAAACAAATATTTAAAACTTAAGATTTTTTAGATGCTATTAGTGTGATTAAAAAAATATATAAATCATTGTGGTTTTTCACACCATGAATATAACTTATAGTGTGTTCAGTGGCCCTTTAAGTTGTATCATAATTGGAAAGAAAAAGAAAATGGTCTTCAGGGAAATGTAGAATGAGATCACTTAAGAGAATGTCTATTCCAATAAAGGGTCAGTGAAAGGGATACAGATTGGAAGAGGAACAACTATAACCGAAAGGAAGCAACAGGAGTTGGGCTAAGAGAATGGAGGTGTGGGTTGCAGTTGCAGAGCTAGTGAATGGAGGGCCCCACATTTTCACATTTTCTTTTTTGAGCCAGGCCCCCCTGTATCAACATATATATATATTTATATATATATATATATATATATATATATACACACAGTGCCTTGCAAAAGTATTCACCCCCCTTTGCATGTGTTTTTGTGTTTGTTGTGTTGCCTCACAAATTGGAATTAACATGGATTGTTTGAGGATTTGCATAATTTAATTTACAAAACATGCCAACAACTTTGCAGATGTTTTTTTTTAAATTTTGTGAAGCAAATAACAAATAGGACAAAATAACAGAAAAAGTCAATGTGCATAACTATTCACACCCCTAAAGTCAATACTTTGTAGAGCGGCAATCATAGCTCCAAGTCACTTTGGATAATTCTCTATGCGCTTGCCACATCTTACCACTGGGATTTTTGTCTATTCCTCCTTGCAAAACTGCTCCAGCTCCTTCAAGTTGGATGGTTTGCGCTTAAGTCTGACCACAGATTTTCTATGGATTGAGGTCTGGGCTTTGACTAGGCCATTCCAACACATTTCCATGTTTCCCGTTAAACCACTCAATTGTTGCTTTAGCAGTGTGTTTGGGGTCATTGTCCTGCTGGAAGGTGAACCTCCGCCTTAGCCTCAAATCACGCACAGAATGGTACAGGTTTTGCTGAAGAATATCCCTGTATTTAGCACCATCCATCTTTCCCTCAACCCTGACCAGTTTCCCAGTCCCGGCTGGCGTTCTTTGGGTGATGTGATGTGTTGGGTTTGTGCCAGACATGGCGTTTTCTTTGATGGCAGAAAAGTTCAATTTAAGTCTTATTAGACCAGAGCACCTTCCTCCATACATTTTGGAGTCTCCCACATGCCTTTTCGCCGACTCAAAAATGTACCATTTTGTTTTTTGCTGAAAGTAATGGCTTTCTTCTGGCAACTCTGACATAAAGCCCAACTCTATGGAGCGTACGACTTATTGTCGTCCTATGTACAGATACTCCAGTCTCTGCTGTGGAGCTCCGCCAGGGTTACCTTAGGTCTCTGTGCTGCCTCTCTGATTAATGCCCTCCTTGCCCGATCCTTGAGTTTTGGTGGGAGGCCGTCTCTTGGCAGATTTGTTGTTGTGCCATGTTCTTTCCATTTGGTTATGATAGATTTGATGGTGCTCCTGGGGATCATTAAAGATTTGGATATTTTTTTATAACCTAACCCTGACTTGTACTTCTCAACAACATTGCCCCTTACTTGTTTGGAGAGCTCCTTGGTCTTCACGGCAGTGGGTGTTAGTTGCGCCTCTTGCATAGGTGTTGCAGCCTCTGGGGGCTTTAAAAAAGGTGTGTATATGTAATGACAGATCATGTGACACTTAGATTGCACACAGGTGGACAACATTTCACTAATTATGTGACTTCTGAAGGTAATGGGATGCACCAGAGCTTTTTATGGGCTTCATAACAAAGGGGGTGAATACATATGCACATGACAATTTTCTGTTTTCTATTTCTAAAAAATAGTTTTATGTTAATATTTTTCTCATTTCACTTCACCAACTTAGACTATTGTGTTCTGATCCATAAATTAACAAAATATTGTACTTAAGGCTGCATGTAACAAAATAGGTAAAAAGTCAAGGGGGGTGAATACTTTTGCAAGGCACTGTATATATATTCACTCTTCAATTATATATATATAGCAAAACAGAAAAATTATTGTTTATGGTAAAATATTATTCTAATTGGAATTAGAAACTCTAAAGTTGCTTATTAAATATAAGAGGAAAAGAGAGAAAGGACAGGCAACTCTAAAATACAGATTCATATACTACGTAGAAAGAGAGAACAATGTCAGAATTAGAGATTCACCTTTAGATAGATATCAGACAAGGGAAAAAGAGTATATTATAAGAGACAAAAGAACAAAGGTTAAGGGATCAGCTCATAAGATGACCTAGATGTGTGTATAAATCCACATCCATGGTCAATGTCATCAAAATCATCACTGTCCTATGCCCAAGCAAGGATGACAATATAATGATTATGCTTAGAACTGAAAAAAGAATTGTTTATTTGTGTTAAAAAATTACTTTTAATTAAATAGTAATAAAAAATCATTAATAAGTAAATATAAAATGGATTCTGTGAAATTATTCAAACCTCTACAGTAGTAGATACTGGGTAGTAATAGAATGGGGCAAGAGGAGTAACTAAAAAGCTAATGCAATTAATCAGAGATAGGGCACACACTAAATGTAAATACCAAATCGAGAAATATACATTATTATTAGGATATAATGATCTTATCATCTGTCCCAATCCAATAGCTTATTGCAGCAAACTCAAATATAAAACAACATTATCAATAGTATCTCCACAACAAAAGTATATAGTCTAATAAGGCAACTCAGATATAGCCCATAGCATTAAATCAGGCATTACCTATTGTATACTATAGTATCACAATTGCGATAATGCATGACAACCAGCAAAAAGTCTGTCAGAAAAAATACAACCTTGTACCTTTATGCGCCCATAAGGAACCAAACAGGGGCTAACAAACTACTCCTCTGCTCACCAGGCTTCCTCTTACTCACCCCACACTACCAGATTTGGCGTCCTACGTCACTCGTCAGTGACTGCCTGAACCGCCGTGTAGATGCTAAAAGGCAGACACAGATGCGTCCTAAAACATTCTGTGCATGCGCAATACAGAGCCCCTGGATGAAGCGATCAATCCGTGAAAAGTGCGTCTGGAATAGCAGTGCGCATGCGCGAAGTTTATGAGTAGTATTGCGCATGCGCAGAGTTTTTTAGGACGCATCTGCGTTGACATTGACCATGGATGTGGATTTATACACACATCTAGGTCATCTTATGAGCTGATCCCTTAACCTTTGTTCTTTTGCCTCCTATAATATACTCTTTTTCCCTTGTCTGATATCTTTCTAAAGGTGAATCTCTAATTCTGACATTATTCTCTCTTTCTACGTAGTATATGAATCTCTATTTTAGAGTTGCCTGTCCTTTCTCTCTTTTCCTCTTATATATATATATATATATATATATATATATATATATATTGTTACAGGGCCGGCCTTTGGCTACCGGTTGCTCCCGTGATTTCCACCTAAACCGTTGAGACACCATATACTTTATCTTTGCTTTTAATAAAGTATACAAAACAAACAATAGCTTAATTTCAGCATGAAAAGAAACATCTAAATAAACAGGCTTACTTATTTGCAGGAACAACCTCACTAGCCCTGAGACCGCTTCTTGGCTTGCAGGTAAAATAGTACCTTTTCACACAGAGAGTGGTACCTTTAAGTCCAGTCTCTCTCTCCCAGCTTCTCAGCTGCAATTGATCCTCTGCAGGTCCTCTCCTCTTAGAGCAAATGGTCTCTTTAGTAAATATTGTTGCAGTCACACAGACTGATCCTCTTACTGGCAGCCTCCCGTGCTGCTCTGCAAGTCCTGCCAGGTCCTGTTCAGGAGATATGTCTCTTTCTCCTCCCAGGTCATGTTGAAACACTCAGTGTCCCTTCTTAAGCTGCTGGCTGTATTCTCCAGGCAATCCAACTAACTTGCCAGTGTCTATCTGTACTTTAAGCAGTCTTCCCTGTTGCCTTACTTCAGAGCTTATCTCAGCTCAGCTCTCAGGATCCAGTCTTTCTGACTTTCTCACATCACAGCTTCTCACATAGACCGCAGCTCCACACAGACTCCTCACAGGACTCCGGCCAGAGCCTAATCAGCAGCCCTTCATCTCTGTGTGTGTGTCTTTTAAAAAGGCATTTTACACCTGCAGCTCCAATTAGCCAAGCTCCAGGGGATTAACTCCAAGTTAGCTGGAGCAGATCTTCTCCCTACTGTGTGGCTTGCACCATCCACTGGGGTGCAGTACACCACAATATATATATATATATATATATATATATATATATATATATACACACATACACACAGAGTTGTTCTCAAAAGTTTGCATACCCTGGCAGAAATTGTGAAATTTTGGCATTTAGTTTGAAAATATGACTGATTATGAAAAAAAAGTATTTTATTGAAGGATAGTGATCATATAAAGCCATTTATTATCACATACTTTAGTTGTTTGGCTCCTGTTTAAATCATAATGATAACAGAAATCACCCAAATGGCCTTGGGTGCAGTCTTTTTTAATAGTTGTCTATAAGGCCCCTAATTTTTGCTGGCCATGCAAAGTCTTTGGTCGTCTTGCATTAAACGCACATTTGAGATCTCCCCAGAGTGGCTCAATAATATTAAGGTCAGGAGTCTGTGATGGCCACTTCACAACCTTCACCTCTTTCTGCTGTAACCACTGTAGGGTTAACTTGGCCTTGTGCTAAGGGTCATTCTCATGCTGGAAAGTCCAAGAGCGCCCCATGCGCAGCCTTCGTGCAGAAGAATGCAAATGGTCTGCCAGTATTTTCTGATAACATGCTGCATTCAAATTGCCATCAATTTTAACAAGATTCCCCGTGCCTTTAGAGCTCCCCCCCCCCCAAACACCAGTGAGCCACCACCATGCTTCACAGTGGGGATCTATTCTTTTCATTATAGCCCTGGTTGACCCCTCTCTATACATATCGCTTATGGTTTTGACCATTACAGTGTGCCAGAAGCTGTGAGGTGTGTCAAGGTGTTGTTGGGCATATTTTAACCAGGCTTTTTTTGTGGCATTGTTGCAGTAAAGGCTTCTTTCTGGCATCTTGACCATGCAGCTCAAGTATCGTTGTATTGTGCTGCTTGAAACAACCACATCGTATCAAGAGATCCTTGAATTGTCCACTTCTTAATAAGTGATTGAACAGTACTGACTGCCATTTTCAAGGCTTTGGATATGTTTTTATATCCTTTTCCATCTTTATGAAGTTCCATTAACTTGGTATGCAAATCTTTTGACAGTTGTTTTCTGCTCCTCGTGGCTCAGTATCTAGCCTGCACAGTGCATCCACATAAGATCTAACATACCCATTAACTATTTATACACAGACACTAATTGCAATTTGAAAAGCCACAGGTGTGGGAAATGAAGCTTTTATTGCCATTTGAACCTGTGTTTGTCACCTTGTGTGTCTGTAACAAGGCCAAACATTCAAGGCTATGTAAACTTTTGATCAGGGCCATTTAGGTGATTTCTGCTATCATTATGATTTAATAAATGGCTTCATATGATCACTATCCTTCAATAAAATACATTCTTTTTTGCATGATCAGACATATTTAAAAAAAAAAAGCAAACATTTTACAATTTCTGCCATAGTATGCAAACTTTTTAACACAACTGTATATATATATATATATATATATATATATATATATATATATATATAAATATATATAAAGAGTGAGGTAGCCGTGAATGTCCAGTAATCCAGATGAATAATCAGAGTATTGCAGTATAAAGTGATACCTTTTTTATTGGACAAACATATTCATAGGTTTTATGACATGCTTTCGAGAGAGTTCCTCTCTTTGTCGAGTCAGAGTCAATACTGATTATAGATTCACAAATACAGCAAAAGATTCCAGGATTAACAAATAATGTTCTGTTCAGCCAGCTGTGCAAGTGTGTGGGGGTTCAGACCAGAGTAAGTAAATTGGTGGTGTAAATAGTTTTACATCTAAGGAACCATATAGCTGTAACCAAACTCAGGAGGAAGGCAGAGAACAAAAAATAAAAAAATCAATAAACACACATCTATATTTACAATCACGAATGTTGGAGGTTACAAGAAATTTTGATAATGAGATAAAATTTCAACGTCTACATTAAGGCCTGAGTTATTACTGTTAAAGAACATAATCATTTTAATTTGAAATGTCTTTCTTTCCTTAGTGTTTTTAAAAAAAAACTTTGAGTATTTTGATTTTGCGATTTTTTAATGGAGTGGTTATTCTGGGTGAAATGGTGTCCAACTGGAGTACAGTAAGTCTCCTCATTGTGCTTATTGATGGAATGTCTGTGTAGATTCATCCTCATATGTAATTTCTGGCTGGTTTCTCCAATGTAGCAGGCTCTCTCACATGCAGAACATTGTATCATGTAGACTACATTGGATGATGTACAAGAATATGATCCTCTGATGTTCTAGGTCTTCTTGTTGTGCGTGGCTGTGTCCTCTTTGCAGATGTGTTGACACAATTTACCCCGATTTTTTTTGCAAGGTTTTGTGACATTTTCTATGTTAAGCTCTTCATTGGCCAATCTACTGTTCACCAATGTTTGTCTGAGATTTGGTGGCTGCCTAAATGCAAGAATGGGGGGTTTGGGGAATATATGTTCTAAGTCTGTGTCCTCTGTTAGCAGTGGTTGTAGATCCTTAAATATTTTGCGGATTCCTTCTAGTTCCGGATGGTAACCACATACAAAACCTTGCAATAAAAATCGGTGTAAATTATATACATATATACACGCACACAGGTACATATCAACTATAATAATTGTTACCCACTTACCACTTCCTAGTCCGTACAGAGGTGTGTGCATGCACAGCTCTTAATGGACACTGTGAGCGTGCAGACGTAGTGCGTGCACATGCGCAGCGCAGGGCTGCGAGTGCGCGCACATGTTGGGCTAGCCTTGTGCGGGTGTGCCGCACATGCTCAGCTAGCGGCAACAGACGCTAGCTGCAGAGGAGGAGGAGGGGGGAGGAAGACACAGCAGAAAGGGGGAGGAAGACACAGTGGGAGGGGGGAGGAAGACACAGGGGGAAGGAGACACAGAGGAGGGTAGAGTGGGTGAAATTATACAGGGAAAAAGACACAGAGTGGGGGAAAGAAACAGGGGAGGGGAGAGGGGGGAAGAGACACCGGAGAGGGGAGATGTGGGGAAGAGACACAGGGGAGAGGGGGAAGAAAGACAAAGTGAAGAGGGAGAGACACAGAGAAGGGGGGAAGAGGCATAGAGGAGGAGAGGGGGGAAGAGACACAGAGGAGGGGAGAGGGGGAGGAAGACACAGATGAGAGGGGGGAAGACACAGGGGAGATGGGGAGGGGGAGGAAGAAATAGGGTAGGGGAGAGGCGGGAGGAAGACACAGGGGAGGGGAGAGAGGGGAAGACACAGGGGAGGGGAGAGGGGGCTGGAAGACATATGGGAGAGGGGGAGGAAGACACACGGGAGGGGAGATGGGGAAAAACACAGGGGAGGGGGGAAAGACACAGGGGAGAGGGGGGAGAAACAGTGGAAGAGAGATGTGGGGAAGAGACACAGGGGAGATGGGGAAGAAAGACACAGTATAGGGGGGAAGAAACACAGGGGAGGGGGGAAGAGACACAGAGGAGGGGAGAGGGGGAGGAAGACACAGATGAGAGGGGGAGTAAGACACAGGGGAGAGGGGGAGGGGGGAGACACAATTGGTGGGGAGTGGGGGAAGGAAGACACAGAGGAAGTGCGAGGGGGAAGACACAGTGGAGGGAAGAGGGGGCTGGAAGACATAGGGGAGAGGGGGAGGAAGACACAGGGGAGAGGGGGAAAAGACACAGGGGAGGGGGAAGACACAGGGGAGGGGAGAAGAGACATAGGAGATGGGAGAGGTGGGGGGAAGAGACACAGGGGAGAGGGAGGAACAGACAAAGGGGAGAGGAGGAAGAGACACAGGTGAGGGGAGTAAGAGACACAAGGGAGTTAAGAGGGGGAAGAGACAAGGGGGAAGAGAAACAGGGGAGGGGAGAGGGGGGAAGAGACACAGGGATATGGCACAGAGATTGCCTGTTGGAGAGGGATAGGTTAGGGGGCCCCACTACAGTGCAGCAATCAAAACAAATTAAATGGTAAAAAATGTCTATCAATTTAAACTGCACTAGCCCCCCTCACCAGAAGGGCCTTGGTGCATTGCACCGCCTGCACCAGCGGTAGCTCCGCAACTGGTGGGTTGTGAATGAATATTGAACATGGGAAATAATTTTGTATTTGTTGCAGTGGAATTAATGAATGGGTTGAAAAGTAAGTGAGGACTGAGCAGGGGCGGCCCGTCCATTGGGGCGTCAGGGCAAACGCCCCCCCAAATATTTTCTTCACCCTGCAATAAAAAAAACACAACAATGTATTAGTATAACCCAAAAACAAATAAATATAAGGTGTACATCATCATTTCAAGTCTAAATAGTATTAAAAATGAAGTAAAGTTAGTAAAGGGACACTGTCACTTTAAAATAACCCTTGCGCTACATTAACTAATGCTGTGTATCTATATAGCCCCCTGCCTGCACCCTGTGTGATCAAATTACAATAGTTATACACTGTGTACACTAACCTTAGAGTCTTCTCTCTCTTCAATGAGTCCTGGCCTGGCCCCCTGACCGTTAATGCATGCCACCCACCATCACAGTGACGATATGCATGGGCGGTCATAAATGTATCAATTAATAACTGACAGTCTTCCATCATTGACCAATCAATGATGGAAGGCTGTCCAGTTACTAAGTGATCAATCTAAACCCACCCAGACCGTTAGCCCTGAGCGCCCGCCAGCAAATAGGGCCTCGAGTTATCATTTTGATTGACTGATACAGTCAATAAAACCACCAGTTGCCTGTCCCTTCCCCCTTTCTGTTTCCTGACCCTGGTCACGCTGAGACTGAGAGACCTCCCTGGCTGAATCTACTCATCTGCTCTGCCTGCCTAACACAGTAAGTCTACCTGCCTGGCACCTGCCCTGCCCCTGGCCAAACCAAAACCCCTAGTAGCCCCTAATAAAAGTTAGGGGTGACCAGTTACCCCCAGTCCCCCACTATGCCTGCCTGGCCTGCCAGTGCCACCTACCCAGCCACCCACCAACTACCACCGACGACCCCAGCCATCACCCCCATGTGGCCTGTGCCACCCCCGATCAGGCCTGCCCTATGCTAGCCTAGCTATGCCATCATGCCACCGCCGGATTACCCCGATCACGGGATCGGGGTAGTCGGGTGGTGAGCGGGGTGGCACAGGCCCACATGGGGGTGATCGGATCACCCCCTTGATGAGGCCTGTGCCACCCCTGATGACCTCCATGTTGCCGCCCTATGCCACCCCCGAGGCCCGATCACCACCGGCACCACCCCGATGCGGCCTATGCTACCCCGGGTATTCGGGCAGTGATCGGGGTTGACCAGGCCACATGGGGGTGGATGTTCACCCCCATGAGGCCTGTGCCACCCCTGATCGTGGCCTACGCGGTCCGATGGGCGACCGATGGGCGCCTGAGCGTGACCGACCCCACCCTGGATGAACCAACTACCTACCCCCCCCCCCCCCTATTTTTATTCCATTTTTAGAAGTAACAGGCATGTATATGTGCCTGTCACTTCTAAAGATAAAATAAAAATAAGGGAAGGGGAAAAAAAATACAGTAAAAACATTATTATTACAATTAAACAGTAAGCAAACACATTGTTAGTACAGTTAGTAACACAACACATTTTATACAAAAATAAACAGCTTTAAACAAACATTAATAAAAAATAAAATAAACAACAGCACATACTTACCTGTAAAATTGACCCCTCCAGCGTTGGCCTTCTGTCCTCTGGATATAGTCATGAAAAATAAATAATCCAATGTTGATTGAAGCCAATGGTCAAATAAAATAATCCAATGTTGATTGAAGCCAATGGTCAAAATAAAATAATCCAATGTTGATTGAAGCCAATGGTCAAAATAATCCAATGTTGATTGAAGCCAATGGTCAAATAATCCAATCTTGATTGAAGCCATTGTCCATCCATCCATTCTGGCCCATTGAAAGAGGCCTCCACAAAAAAAAAACGACGCTCTAAAAAAAAAAAAACAACACACTAAGGGCCTCATTCTATTATCGGCCGCAGCCGCTGCGGGGCCGCAAGGACCGGCCGCAAGCTATTCTGCTATTCTATTCCCTTACGGCCGGGGACTCCGGCAGGCTTGCGGCCGGTGCCTTGCTATCTCTTGCGGCCGATCGCGCCGGAGGAAAGCCTTTGATCTAAAACGGCCGCAAGAGATTTGCAATTCAATTGCTCCGGGAAACCTCTCTGCAAGGCTAAAAGCGAGCCGCAGTTACTTGCAGGAAAAAGGTCTCGCTAGCACCAATTAAGCACATAAAATAGCTCAAATAAAGCCATCCTGCACTTTGAGAAGACTATAAAGGGATTTTAGGTGTTAGAAAAAATAGCACATAATTATCCTGTACTCAAATCCGTAAAATATTTTATTTTTAATATCCGTAAAATATACATGTAAAAAGTCCATAGGGCTTGGAGCACCTCAGACACACCCCCGCCGCAGCCGGCAAATAAACAGTTAATTTGAACTCGGGTTTGGGCAGATGTGCAAGCTTGAGAGTGGGTTCCTTTTATTCCTCATGTCCCCCAATATGATCCCTAGCATTTACAGAGCTGTACAGTGCAGGCTTGAATTTATTTTTGAGTTTTTATATTTCACAGTTTACGGCCGGTTCCAAGATATGCGGCCGGCCGTAAAAGGAGATCCTTGCGGGGCCGTATAATAGAATCGCGAGTTAACTGAACCCTCGCAAGGAATCGCAGCCTTACGGCCGATTTACGGCCGATAATAGAATGAGGCCCTAAAAGAGCTCCTCCTACAAGAAGCCCCTCCCGCGATTAATTGTTTTTTTCCCACGGTCTGCTATATATACTAATTTTTGAAGGACTCTGATTGGCTGAAATTTTTGATTGACATCGATTTCAACCAATGAGAGTCTTTAAAAAATTAGCAAATCAGCAAGCAGGTATGGAAGCCTGTAAGGGTAAAAAAGGTTAGTGTGAACTTGTTTGACCCTGTATGTATTATACATATTACAGGGCTATTTTATGTGATATACATGTTACAGGATAATATCCTGTAACATGTATAGCCAAAAAATAGCACTGTAATATGTATAACAAATAATGTGTAATAGAAATGCATGAACAATATAATATAACAAGTAATAAAGAACATCAATTAATCAAATAATAAATATCAATTAATATATATTGTTGTATGTATATGTTTATGTATATTTATGTGTATTTTTTATGCGTATATATATATATATATTTGGATATATATATATATATATATATATATATATATATATATAAAAATTGATATCAATATATCACAATAAATAAATAAATATATATATATATATATATATATATATATATATATATATATATATCAATTTGATATATATATATATATATATATATATTTATTTATTGTGATATATTGATATCAATTTTTATATATATATATATATATATATATATATATATTTTTTTTTTTTTTTTTTTTTTTTTATTGTGATATATTGATATCAATTTTTATATATATATATATATATCTATCAATATATATATATATATATATATATATATATATATATACATATATATATATATGTATATATATATATATATATATATATATATATATATATTTATATATTATTATTTTTTTTATTTTTTTTTGGGCCTATATGTTATTTAAGGTTTTTAAGGTGCGGTTGGGGCCTATATGGTCAAAATTTGTTATTTAAGGTTTTTAAGGTGCGGTTGGGGCCTATATGGTCAAAATTTGTTATTTAAGGTTTTTAAGGTGCGGTTGGGGCCTATATGGTCAAAATTGGTTATTTAAGGTTTTTAAGGTGCGGTTGGGGCCTTTATGGTCAAAATTGGTTATTTAAGGTTTTTAAGGTGCGGTTGGGGCCTATATGGTCAAAATTGGTTATTTAAGGTTTTTAAGGTGCGGTTGGGGCCTATATGGTCAAAATTGGTTATTTAAGGTTTTTAAGGTGCGGTTGGGGCCGATATGGTCAAAATTGGTTATTTAAGGTTTTTAAGGTGCGGTTGGGGCCTATATGGTCCCAATTTGCTATTTAAGGTTTTTAAGGTGCGGTTGGGGCCTATATGGTCAAAATTGGTTATTTAAGGTTTTTAAGGTGCGGTTGGGGCCTATATGGTCAAAATTGGTTATTTAAGGTTTTTAAGGTGCGGTTGGGGCCTATATGGTCAAAATTTGTTATTTAAGGTTTTTAAGGTGCGGTTGGGGCCTATATGGTCAAAATTGGTTATTTAAGGTTTTTAAGGTGCGGTTGGGGCCTATATGGTCAAAATTGGTTATTTAAGGTTTTTAAGGTGCGGTTGGGGCCTATATGGTCAAAATTGGTTATTTAAGGTTTTTAAGGTGCGGTTGGGGCCGATATGGTCAAAATTGGTTATTTAAGGTTTTTAAGGTTTTTAAGGTGCGGTTGGGGCCTATATGGTCCCAATTTGTTATTTAAGGTTTTTAAGGTGCGGTTGGGGCCTATATGGTCAAAATTGGTTATTTAAGGTTTTTAAGGTGCGGTTGGGGCCTATATGGTCAAAATTGGTTATTTAAGGTTTTTAAGGTGCGGTTGGGGCCTATATGGTCAAAATTTGGTTATTTAAGGTTTTTAAGGTGCGGTTGGGGCCTATATGGTCCCAATTTGTTATGTAAGGTTTTTAAGGTGCGGTTGGGGCCTATATGGTCAAAATTGGTTATTTAAGGTTTTTAAGGTGCGGTTGGGGCCTATATGGTCAAAATTTGTTATTTAAGGTTTTAAAGGTGCGGTTGGGGCCTATATGGTCAAAATTGGTTATTTAAGGTTTTAAAGGTGCGGTTGGGGCCTATATGGTCAAAATTGGTTATTTAAGGTTTTTAAGGTGCGGTTGGGGCCTATATGGTCAAAATTGGTTATTTAAGGTTTTTAAGGTGCGGTTGGGGCCTATATGGTCAAAATTTGTTATTTAAGGTTTTTAAGGTGCGGTTGGGGCCTATATGGTCAAAATTGGTTATTTAAGGTTTTTAAGGTGCGGTTGGGGCCGATATGGTCAAAATTGGTTATTTAAGGTTTATAAGGTGCGGTTGGGGCCTATATGGTCCCAATTTGTTATTTAAGGTTTTTAAGGTGCGGTTGGGGCCTATATGGTCAAAATTGGTTATTTAAGGTTTTTAAGGTGCGGTTGGGGCCTATATGGTCAAAATTGGTTATTTAAGGTTTTTAAGGTGCGGTTGGGGCCTATATGGTCAAAATTGGTTATTTAAGGTTTTTAAGGTGCGGTTGGGGCCTATATGGTCCCAATTTGTTATTTAAGGTTTTTAAGGTGCGGTTGGGGCCTATATGGTCCCAATTTGTTATATAACGTTTTTAAGGTGCGGTTGGGGCCTATATGGTCAAAATTGGTTATTTAAGGTTTTTAAGGTGCGGTTGGGGCCTATATGGTCCCAATTTGTTACTTAGGGTTTTTAAGGTGCGGTTGGGGCCTATATGGTCAAAATTGGTTATTTAAGGTTTTTAAGGTGCGGTTGGGGCCTATATGGTCAAAATTTCTTATTTAAGGTTTTTAAGGTGCGGTTGGGGCCTATATGGTCAAAATTGGTTATTTAAGGTTTTTAAGGTGCGGTTGGGGCCGATATGGTCAAAATTGGTTATTTAAGGTTTTTAAGGTGCGGTTGGGGCCTATATGGTCCCAATTTGTTATTTAAGGTTTTTAAGGTGCGGTTGGGGCCGATATGGTCAAAATTGGTTATTTAAGGTTTTTAAGGTGCGGTTGGGGCCTATATGGTCCCAATTTGTTATTTAAGGTTTTTAAGGTGCGGTTGGGGCCTATATAGTCCCAATTTGTTATATAAAGTTTTTAAGGTGCGGTTGGGGCCTATATGGTCAAAATTGGTTATTTAAGGTTTTTAAGGTGCGGTTGGGGCCTATATGGTCCCAATTTGTTACTTAGGGTTTTTAAGGTGCGGTTGGGGCCTATATGGTCAAAATTGGTTATTTAAGGTTTTTAAGGTGCGGTTGGGGCCTATATGGTCAAAATTGGTTTTTTAAGGTTTTTAAGGTGCGGTTGGGGCCTATATGGTCAAAATTGGTTATTTAAGGTTTTTAAGGTGCGGTTGGGGCCGATATGGTCAAAATTGGTTATTTAAGGTTTTTAAGGTGCGGTTGGGGCCTATATGGTCCCAATTTGTTATTTAAGGTTTTTAAGGTGCGGTTGGTTCCTATATGGTAAAAATTGGTTATTTAAGGTTTTTATGGTGCGGTTGGGGCCTATATGGTCAAAATTGGTTATTTAAGGTTTTTAAGGTGCGGTTGTGGCCTATATGGTCAAAATTGGTTATTTAAGGTTTTTTAAGGTGCGGTTGGGGCCTATATGGTCAAAATTGGTTATTTAAGGTTTTTAAGGTGCGGTTGGGGCCTATATGGTCAAAATTGGTTATTTAAGGTTTTTAAGGTGCGGTTGGGGCCTATATGGTCAAAATTTGTTATTTAAGGTTTTTAAGGTGCGGTTGGGGCCGATATGGTCAAAATTGGTTATTTAAGGTTTTTAAGGTGCGGTTGGGGCCGATATGGTCAAAATTGGTTATTTAAGGTTTTTAAGGTGCGGTTGGGGCCTATATGGTCCCAATTTGTTATTTAAGGTTTTTAAGGTGCGGTTGGGGCCTATATGGTCAAAATTGGTTATTTAAGGTTTTTAAGGTGCGGTTGGGGCCTATATGGTCAAAATTGGTTATTTAAGGTTTTTAAGGTGCGGTTGGGGCCGATATGGTCAAAATTGGTTATTTAAGGTTTTTAAGGTGCGGTTGGGGCCTATATGGTCCCAATTTGTTATTTAAGGTTTTTAAGGTGCGGTTGGGGCCTATATGGTAAAAATTGGTTATTTAAGGTTTTTATGGTGCGGTTGGGGCCTATATGGTCAAAATTGGTTATTTAAGGTTTTTAAGGTGCGGTTGGGGCCTATATGGTCAAAATTGGTTATTTAAGGTTTTTAAGGTGCGGTTGGGGCCTATATGGTCAAAATTGGTTATTTAAGGTTTTTAAGGTGTGGTTGGGGCCTATATGGTCAAAATTGGTTATTTAAGGTTTTTAAGGTGCGGTTGGGGCCTATATGGTCAAAATTTGTTATTTAAGGTTTTTAAGGTGCGGTTGGGGCCGATATGGTCAAAATTGGTTATTTAAGGTTTTTAAGGTGCGGTTGGGGCCGATATGGTCAAAATTGGTTATTTAAGGTTTTTAAGGTGCGGTTGGGGCCTATATGGTCCCAATTTGTTATTTAAGGTTTTTAAGGTGCGGTTGGGGCCTATATGGTCAAAATTGGTTATTTAAGGTTTTTAAGGTGCGGTTGGGGCCTATATGGTCAAAATTGGTTATTTAAGGTTTTTAAGGTGCGGTTGGGGCCTATATGGTCAAAATTGTTTTTTTAAGGTTTTTAAGGTGCGGTTGGGGCCTATATGGTCCCAATTTGTTATTTAAGGTTTTTAAGGTGCGGTTGGGGCCTATATGGTCAAAATTGGTTATTTAAGGTTTTTAAGGTGCGGTTGGGGCCTATATGGTCAAAATTTGTTATTTAAGGTTTTAAAGGTGCGGTTGGGGCCTATATGGTCAAAATTGGTTATTTAAGGTTTTTAAGGTGCGGTTGGGGCCTATATGGTCAAAATTGATTATTTAAGGTTTTTAAGGTGCGGTTGGGGCCTATATGGTCAAAATTTGTTATTTAAGGTTTTTAAGGTGCGGTTGGGGCCTATATGGTCAAAATTGGTTATTTAAGGTTTTTAAGGTGCGGTTGGGGCCTATATGGTCAAAATTTGTTATTTAAGGTTTTAAAGGTGCGGTTGGGGCCTATATGGTCAAAATTTGTTATTTAAGGTTTTTAAGGTGCGGTTGGGGCCTATATGTTCAAAATTGATTATTTAAGGTTTTTAAGGTGCGGTTGGGGCCTATATGGTCAAAATTTGTTATTTAAGGTTTTTAAGGTGCGGTTGGGGCCTATATGGTCAAAATTTGTTATTTAAGGTTTTTAAGGTGCGGTTGGGGCCGATATGGTCAAAATTGGTTATTTAAGGTTTATAAGGTGCGGTTGGGGCCTATATGGTCCCAATTTGTTATTTAAGGTTTTTAAGGTGCGGTTGGGGCCGATATGGTCAAAATTGGTTATTTAAGGTTTTTAAGGTGCGGTTGGGGCCTATATGGTCAAAATTGGTTATTTAAGGTTTTTAAGGTGCGGTTGGGGCCTATATGGTCAAAATTGGTTATTTAAGGTTTTTAAGGTGCGGTTGGGGCCTATATGGTCAAAATTGGTTATTTAAGGTTTTTAAGGTGCGGTTGGGGCCTATATGGTCCCAATTTGTTATATAAAGTTTTTAAGGTGCGGTTGGGGCCTATATGGTCAAAATTGGTTATTTAAGGTTTTTAAGGTGCGGTTGGGGCCTATATGGTCCCAATTTGTTACTTAGGGTTTTTAAGGTGCGGTTGGGGCCTATATGGTCAAAATTGGTTATTTAAGGTTTTTAAGGTGCGGTTGGGGCCTATATGTTCCCAATTTGTTACTTAGGGTTTTTAAGGTGCGGTTGGGGCCTATATGGTCACACTTGCTCTTTTAAGGTTTTAAACGTTACGGTTTGGGTCTTAAACGTTCTAATGTTTTTTTTTTTGTTTTCTATAACTTTCCAGGTGCAAACTATCTGTGGAATCAGATTTCTTTGGACTCGTTGGTTGACTTACTGGACGTGAATACCCCGAGAAGAAGAGTCAACTGTTGGTGAGTATATGGTCACACTTGGTCTTTTAAGGTTTTAAAAGTTACGGTTTGGGTCTTGAGATTTCTAATGTTTTTTTTTTGTTGTTTTCTATCACCCCCCAGGTGCAAACTATCTGTGAAAACAGATTTGTTTGGACTCGTTGGTTGACTTACTGGACGTGAATACCCCGAGAAGGAGAGTCAACTGTTGGTGAGTATCATTGCCTTTAATTTTCTGTCCATGTGTATAGGTGCAAATTTGATGTTGATGTAGTCTTGTCACATGAGGGTTTGCAATCTGTAATGTATACCAATGAAATCAACACACTGTTATTTTAAAGTAATTTTGTGACATAATATAAATTAATATACCGTGATCTCTTTCTTTTATTGGTATCAATATCAGAAATGAATACTATTGACTCTCTACTTGTGAAGCCTTTCGCCACCCTAACCTATGAGGAGAAGGTGGAAGTAAAACGGTTAGGAGCTGACCAACCAGAGATAAATCTGCAGCAAATCGCAAGAGATAGAGGGAAGCAATATGTCCGTAATTTCAATACTGAATGGTACAAGAAGAACGACTGGCTTTCTGGAAGCGTTTCTAGGAAGTCCTTATATTGTTTCCCATGCATCCTATTTGGTGGTGACGCTGCTTGGACCAAAACTGGAGTGACTGACGTCAAACATCTAGCTGACAAATTGGCAAAACACAAAAGTTCTAAAGCTCACTTGGATAACAGGATCAAGTTTGAGATGCTTGGACAGGCGAACATTGCTGTTCAACTGGACCAAGGATACCAAGTCAGCATTCAAAAACACAACAAAGAAGTGGCTAAGAACCGGTACATCCTTTCGAAGATAATTGATTGTGTTCGCTTTTGTGGCGCTTTTGAACTGGCATTAAGAGGACACGACGAGAGTGAAACATCGCTAAATCCAGGAGTGTTTAGAGGCCTGGTGGATTTGGTTGGCAGTATCGATAGTGCAATGGAACAGCATTTGAAGACTGCAACTGTGTTTAAGGGCACTTCCAAAACCGTGCAGAATGAGCTACTGGACTGCATGCATGAAGTTATAAAGGAAGTGATTCACCAAGAGCTTAAGGAAGCCCAGTTTGTGGCAATCCAAGCGGATGAAACAACCGATATTTCCGCTAGGACACAGTGCGTTGTAGTCTATCGCTACATTGACAAGAAGCATCAAGTGGTGGAAAGATTTGATGGCTTCACGGAAATGAAATCAACGGATGCAGACTCGATTGCTGCTGTTGTGCTGGAAACACTGAATACTGTTCTCCCAGAGCCAGAAGACAAGAAGAAACTCATAGCTCAAAGCTACGATGGTGCCAGTGTGATGCGTGGAGATCAAGGAGGAGTTCAAAGAAAAATAAAAGACGTGAACCCGAACGCACACTACGTCCATTGCTATGCTCACCAACTGAACCTAATAATGGAGAAAGCAGTTTCAAGGATTGGAAGAGTTCGAGTTTTTTTTTCCAACATAGGCGGCATACCATCTTTTTTTTCACGCTCTCCAAAAAGGACTGGAGTTCTGGATGAGGTAGTTGGTAGAAGACTTCCAAGAGGTGCACCAACACGATGGAACTTCAACGTTAGGACCGTGAACGTGATCTACGAGAACAGAGATGCGCTACTTGAGTGTTTCCAGACAATTGAAGCATGTCTAAACTTTGATCCAACATCTATACGGGAAGCCGCAGGTTTCATTGGAATGCTGGAAGACAGGGAGTTCCTTTACTTCCTTAAATTATTTCATTTAATAATGCCACATGTTGACATCCTCTATAGTCAGCTTCAGAAGCGAGACACGGATACTGTTTATATCAAAAAAGTCACAGAAGACTTTGTCGCCAGCATCCAGAAAATCCGTAATTCTGTGGAAGAGATAGAAGCAAGTTTGCCGAGCGCTGTAACAGTCAACAGACGGAGTGCGGAGATCTCAACCTTGAGACAACTTTCAAGAGAGGTATGTGACATAGTGGTGGTTCATGCAAAAGAACGTTTTTCATTTTCAAATCACCTAGTCAGTGCCAAACTTGTTCAAAGTGACTTGTATAAAACCCATGACACCTGCTTTCCAACCCAAGCTCTGGAAGACACCGTGCAAGGATATCCAATACTGAAGACGGAACAATTACGCACTGAGCTGTCACTTCTGTATGGGAAGACAGAGTTTCATACTTGTACAAGTGCTGTTGCTCTGCACAAACTTTTCCATCAATTTAATCTGCAGAATGATTTCACAGAGACAGTAAAATTATTAAGAATCCTGATTACAACACCAATGACTACTGCAGAATCAGAAAGATGCTTCTCAACATTGAAGAGGATAAAAACCTTTTTAAGAAGCACCATGTCCCTGGAGCGGTTGAATGCATTGGCGATGCTCTCAATGGAAAAGCAACTGATTTCCGAGATCCCAGACTTCAATGAAAAAACCATTGAGAAGTTTTCTTCTTTGAAAGATCGCCGTGCAAAATTAAAATACAAGTGATTGAAGCAAAGAAGAATGCATACCCCCAAGGTGTGCAAAGATAAACTGCGTTAAGCAGCACCACCTCACACTACCAAACATAACTAGTGGTAAGTAAAGTATGAACGGTGTGTGGGTGTGCATATGGAAGGAGCTATGAAAGGTGTGTGCATGGTCAGTAACAATTGTTGAAGCCTTGGCGTGGTTTGAAGGAATTGGAGGCACTTCCAAGGGTAGCTGTCACTTGTGTACAGGAAGCAAGAATTCCATGTCTGTACAAGTGCTGTTGCTCTGCAGCAACTTTAGCATCAATTTAATCTACATAATTTAACAGAGTGAGTGAAGCTATAAGGAATCCTGCTTACAACAACGAAGACTACTAAAGAACCAGAAAGATGCTTCTCCACATTGAAGAGGATCAAAAAAGTAATTAAAAAGCACCATGGTCCTGTAGCGGTTAAATGCATTGGTTTGAAGGAATTGGAGGCACCTTCAAGGGTACGTAAAGTTCTCAGAAATGGCACCACCTCACTACCAAAAATAACTAGTGGTAAGTAAAGTATGAATGGTGTGTGGGTGTGCATATTGAAGGAGCTATGAAAGGTGTGTGAATGGTCAGTAACAATTGTTGAAGCCTTGGCGTGGCGTTACTGCTCATATGGTTATCCATATGCTAATTCAACGTGTTTGTTTGACATTGATTATTGTGTTGTCTAAACAGAAGTGAAATGTTGTTGTTTTCTTGAATCCCAAGATCCACTGGTTTGGGCCTATGCAGTGCTGATTGGTCTTCTAAGGTATGTTTGAGGCCTATATGGTCCCACTTGGTCTTCTAAGGTATGTTTGGGGCCTATGGTCACACTTGGTCTTCTAAGGTATGTTTGAAGCCTATATGGTCACACTTGGTCTTCTAAGGTATGTTTGAGGCCTATATGGTCCCACTTAATCTTCTAAGGTATGTTTGGGGCCTATGGTCACACTTGGTCTTCTAAGGTATGTTTGAGGCCTATATGGTCACACTTGGTCTTCTAAGGTATGTTTGGGGCCTATATAGTTCCACTTGGTCTTCTAAGGTATGTTTGGGGCCTATGGTCACACTTGGTCTTCTAAGGTATGTTTGGGGCTTATATAGTCACACTTGGTCTTCTGAAGGTATGTTTGGGGCCTATATAGTCACACTTGGTCTTCTAAGGTATGTTTGGGGCCTATAGTCACACTTGGTCTTCTAAGGTATGTTTGGGGCTTATATAGTCACACTTGGTCTTCTAAGGTATGTTTGGGGCCTATATAGTCACACTTGGTCTTCTAAGGTATGTTTGGGGCCTATATAGTCACACTTGGTCTTCTAAGGTATGTTTGGGGCCAATATGGTTCCACTTGGTCGTTTAATGTTTTTTAAGTATGGTTTTGTTCTTGAATGGTATGATTGATTTGCTTGTTTTCTTTCAACCCCAGGTGCAAACCCTATGTGGCTGCAGATTTGTTTCTACTCATTGGTCAACTTAATGAACGTGAATACCCTGAGAAGAAGAGCCGACTAATGGTAGGTGTCACTCCTTTAATTTTTCTGTTAATACCTATAGGTGCAATTATGATATTGCTGTAGTCTTGTCACATGAGTTTTTTCAATCTATATTGTATACCAATGAATTTAGCACATTGTTACTTTACTTCTTGACATTTCTGCTTTGCAGATCATGTATTTCAATGGGCTTTACAAGCATAAGGTCATTGGGCGGGGCTTATAAAGGTCATTATGACATCAGGGGGAGGAGTTATAAAAATGGGTGTGGTTTGAAAAAGGGGGAGTGGCTATGTTTCACCCTGTCGCCCCTCCAACTTGAAAAGTCACCAGCCGCCACTGGGACTGAGTTGCAGTAATCCAAGGGATTGAAATTACGAGAATGAATAAGAAGTTTTATTTAGCCCTGTCTGCTAGCTACTAAATAGCCCATCAGTCGCCATCACGCCTGGGTATATTGTGAGAGTGTTAAGAGTGTGTTGTATGTAAAAACAAACACAATCCTAAGACCCTGATTTACAAACCTAATTCCCTACTCTCTACCCCTGTGATGCAGCTATCCAGCATTGCAGCCTACACTTTTATGGTCTGCATAAACCCTAGCATATTTAAATTTAAAATCTAAGGTTGGTAATTTTAATTTTGATAATGCTTGTGACATTTAATACAAACATGTATCACACTTCCATTGCAGTTGGAGTTAAAATTGCATTAAAAATAAATGTATGTTAAAAAATTGTATGGTAAAAATAAGGAATTGTGTTTGAATGTGTTTGAAGAGAGTGGGAGAATAAAAATTAATGACACAGACATATACCATTCCAGATGCAATCTCTGTAGACTGCTTGATGGACAAAGCTTCCTTTGCACATTTTCCGTACAGCAGTATTAGTTTCTTTGAAAGTAAGTTAATACTGAAGACTACTTTTTTAAATAGTTGAGTAATAATTTTATTAATAATTAGTACTAGTATTAAATCACTCTCTAGGGGAAATTTGTTAAGATAAATTCTGCAACTCCTTTAAATTGCTTTTTAAAAATGCCAACGTGGCAGCAAAAAGTTTTAATGTTAAGGAAATACATATCTGTAAGGAGCTGTACAGCTGCAATGTAATCAAGCTTTCTCAAAACAACCCCAACTTACTGGCAAATGGATAATTATCATCATAACAGATCATTATGTACTGTACCTTCATATTTATAATGAATAAAGAATGCGGTTTAATCTACTTCAATGACAACATTTCATCACTAAGTACATAGAGGGTAGCCGCTGGTTATTGAATTAAAGCAAGCATGAAAATTCAATAATAGAGAATCGAGAAAAGTCATAACACAGTGATTCCTACGTTATTTGTCATTTACTTGATTCCAGGAAGTTTCCTAATCACCCAATGGCAAAAAGAAAAGAAAAAAAGAAACAAAAACAGTCTGAGTAAATAGAGAGAAACCTGATCTCAGCCCTATTGTGTTATTTAAAAAAAACATCAAATAGGAAACATGGATAAGAAATTAAAACACATTGTCATTTCAGAAATTAATCTGATAATTTATTTAACAAAAACTGAGTTTTTGGAAATATACTAGTATGTTGTAAAGAACATACAAAATAATATGGTGATCAAAAATGTTTTGGCCATTCAAAATATTCAATATGAAAAATTGTGAACAGGTAATTTTACTTAATAGTAAAATGGCCAGAACTGGATATCACCAGTGAGTTCCTATATTTAATCTATTCTGTTTTAAAGAATTAAACTTGATAAACACAATATCCTTAGAAAGTAAACGTCTTCAATTTATTACCACTTAGATTCGGTTTTGCTGCAGTAGTAGCCACCATTTTTGCTTCTGCAGATCTACTTCTACAGGTAGAAAAAGACCTGAATTCAAAGAAAGTCTCCTATTTGCTACAGTTGAAATATGGCAAACAATTACAAGTGTTATAATGGTTATAAACAACTTGTAAAAATATAAACAAATGCCTGTTTGGATTTTATGTTTGCAAAAAATAAGATATATACAGTTTCTATAGTAACCTTCCTTACTTTCTGTAAGTATATATTGGGCCAAAGTCTAATGGCCAATACCTATGATAAGATCATAACTGGAGATCTATTATTATTGGTCGAGTGGATATCTCTGAATAGTATTTTTTTCTCTGTTTGTTTTTTATTTCTTCATATTATAGATCTCCATGGTATAGGAGGTACATTTTCATACCATGGGGTCCATAAGACCCCCATGGTCATACTTTGGTATACCATGGAGGTCTATATGGATTTCCATGGTGTAGGGGTTAAATTTAGCTGTCTTAGTGATCTACAGGGACTCCCATGGCCAGCATTATCTAACCCAAGGGAGTCCACTGAGGCCCCCATGTGGTTAATAGATCCCACATTTTTTAACAAGGCCCGGGGGTTCAATAGCCCCATCAAGCCTAGTGGCAGTCCCAGGAGTCTCCATGGCAGTGCGCACCTTGCTGGGGGTCTCCCTGGGGCCAGTGGGCCTAGAAGTGATCCCAAAGGTCATTGTTGGGCCCCACCGACCTAGTGGAGATCCAATCCTAACGGTCTTGATGGATCTTGCATGCCTAGCTGAGGATCTACCTGGCTCAGTTGGCCGAGTGGGGTACCTGCGACCTTAATGGGCCACCTAGGCCTCGATTCACCTCAAAGGGGGTTTCCCTGGGCCCTGCGGGCCTAGTGGAAATCACTGAAAGCCTTGATTGTCCTGCGGGCCTAGTAGGAACCCTGGGGTCTTGATCGGCCCCTCAGGCCTAGTGGGGATCCCTGGGGTTCTTATTGGGTTCCTCAGAACCCTGAATTGTATGTTTATTTAAATAAACAGTTTTATTGTCTAACCATCACAGGGTCTGTCATACAGTTGGTCTCAATTATAGGTCTCAAGTCTTTTTGAAGAAGTTGGAAATAGTGACCTTTAATCTTATTAAATTGCATTACAGCGGTCTTCTAATATCCTTACTACTTAGGTTTTCAATAGAGTCTATTTACTAAAGATACTCAGAAAACATAGAAAGTAGAGATATTTAGCCGTGCTTAACCTCAGTCAGCTACCTCAAGCCCATTTTCTTCATATTTGATAAACACCATTTAATGTTCTATATTTTCTTGCAGTAAGCCTAAGTGAGAAAAAATACTTAATATATATAATGTGTGAAGAAAGCCATACTGTTATGTCTGAATACGCCTTACTCTGCGTGAAGATTTTTTTTTTTTCTGTACTTTTCCGGAAAAAGCAGTGAAATAAAATACTGCTGAAAACATTGAAGTTCAATTACGTAAAAGAGGCTTTAGGTCACAAAATAGTCTGGGACATAGCCTTCAGCTTATTTCCTAACACATACTCTTTATTTGGAGATCTTACACACTCTTATATACTATTTTTCAATGTTCTTAGGAACTAATTGTATAATAAACATTACAGAACCAATCACTGGTGGTGTCCATTTACCTGCCTTCAGGGTCCTGTATGATTCACCTCTTTGATCTTGGTACCAGGATGTCTTAAATACAAGATGAAGGTCATTTTCATCCACCTCCTCTCAGACATTTGCACATGTTGTAGAAGTCTGATGCCTCTCATCTCTCTAATACAGAATGTAACTCGTTGTCCAAAAAAGTATATTTGCAGTGATTAAAGTCTTTCATATGAAGTTTTGTTATACATACATATAATCATTTTCTCAAACATTTGCAATGTTTTCTTTTATAAAATGTATCCATTTATATATGCATTTGATTTCTTCAAGCAATTTAACCTTTTGAAACCGTGTTATAGCCTATAAAAAGTACAGCCAATAAAAATATTTGGAGATTTTAGGGATTTAGCTTTGTAATATTTTTATAACTGCCTAAGAATTGGCCTAAAGAGTTTTGAATATACCAACCACTTACCTTAAATTACGGTCCTGGGGTAGCAATCATGGGCATGTCCCTTAGATTTACCGGCTTCAGGAGATGAATTTAAATATAAATGAATAGAAAACCTGATATCAATAGGCCTCATAGTTGTGGAACTGTCATCTTTTTCTTTTGATAAGTTTGTGTGAAATCATTCCACAGTTTAAACACTAAAATAAATCACACTTGTATTTGCTGTCAAAGCTTATGTTTTCTCACTTTTGCACCTCTATCAACTTTACTAACAAAAAGTCATGCATCAGAGACTAAGGATCAATTTGGTACTCTTCCAGCCCTATTAAATTAGAAGCCCGTAAGTGCAATGTGAGACCCGCAACAGCTGCAGGATTGAAATTTGGCTACAGTTACAGAGCTATTAAATTCAAGCAGGGAGCGAGTCACAGGCTTGAGACACAAACATGTAAACCATTTGTTGAACGTTGGATGCGTGTGATCAAATAGTCAAAGCCGTAGTTACGGGTTTAGATGGAGCCAATGGCAAATGAGATCGTCATAATGACGTCACTGAAAAATTCAGGTGGTATTTCAGTCGTACTGGTTTAAATTACGATTCGACCAGAATTGCAGAAATAATGCAAGTTTGATAAAACTGTAAATATGATATTCTATTACATGCAAGTTCCATTATAAGTATTAAAACTGATTTAACATGGAATTTAAACATTCAATTTTTTTTTTATATTGCCGATTTTCGAGCTTCAGATTGTTGTGCTATTCAATTCAATACATAACATCCCTTTCCATTTTAATATAAGTACAGTAGTGTGTGTATATTTGCATTTACAGTGCTACGTATTGGACTTTACCCCCCTTGCGGGTCCTCTCTACTACCCATTGGCTTCTTGGCTCCATTTGCGGATTACAGGTTGAACACAGTGAAATAGCTGCAATTTAATAGCATGGTTGGAAACGTAATAGTAACAGGCTTGACAGAACAAAGGATTTGCGGCTGTGAAGTTCCAAGCACCGTAGGCTTTTTCGCTCATAACCCTCAGATCAGCAGCGACTTGCTTTACAGGACCAATTTAATAGCCGTAAAGTCTTACGGGCTACATTACGTGCTATGGTTTTACACGTTGAGCTAATTTAATAGGGCTGTAAGAGTTCAGCAAGCATCAAAAATACAGGCAAACTTCTATTGAGGTTTGTGAGAAAGATTTGAGCCTATGAGTATAATTAAGCAGGGAAAAATAATAAAGTTGAATTAGCTTTATTAACATAATTAGAAAAAAATTATCTTGATCAGTTGAGAAGCTAGAGTATGGAGGGCCTGGTGCAAAAAATAATTTTGAAAACCTACCGAAGGGGCAGAGGGGATAGAGAAAAAGGAGCAGGGTAGAGAAGGGGTAGATAGAGTGAAAGTGGTAGAGGGAAGAAGGAAAAAACAAAAGGGAAGAGAAGAGGGGAAATGGAGTGAAAATAAGGAAGGATTTGAGTGAGGACAAGGGATGAACAGTTGGAGAGGGAATAGGGGAGCTGGGTAAAAAGGTGGAGGAAAGATAAAAAACTAGATGTGGGGGAGAGAAAAGAAGAGAGAGAGAGAAGGGAAAGAAGAAGAGAGGAAAAAAGGAAGAGAGAAAAAGTGGGGAATGCGAAGGGGAGATTGAGCATAGGGAAAGGGTGGCAAGAAAGAAGAGAACATAGAGAGAAAGGGGTAAAGGTGGAAAGATGAGGCAGTGGGGGGCAGAGGGAGTTAGAATGGCAGGTGACGTAATATAGGGCTGATGGAGGTAACTAGAAGCAATGGGGGCAAGTAGTGGTCAGTAGAAGGAGGCAGAGGGAGGTGGCAAGAAGAAGGTTTATGCAGTGGAAGGGCAGAGGGAGGTGGGAGGAGGCAGAGGAAGATAGTGTCAGGGTAGGCTGCAGCAAAGAGGGGCAGAAGAATGTAGATTGGGTAGGGTAAGACAGTGGGGCAATGGTCGGAATTACATATCTGGTGTCCACATTTTGCATTCACTCCCTTTGTCCTGGTACACATACGTCTTAGATTATTACATTAATAAAATCATACAAAATGATTACATTTCATATATCATCACCTAACATTATCTATAGTGGATATAAAAAGTCTACACACCCCTGTTAAAATTTCAGGTTTCTGTGCTGTAAAAAAATGAGACAAAGATAAATAATTTCAGAACTTTTTCCACCTTTAATGTGACCTATAAACTGTACAACTCAATTGAAAAACAAACTGAAATCTTTTAGGTGGAGGGAAGAAAAAATAATAATAATAATGTGGTTGCATAAGTATGCACACCCTCTTATAACTGGGGATGTAGCTGTGTTCAGAATTAAGCAATCACATTCCAAATCATGTTAAATAGGAGTCAGCATACACCTGCCATCATTTAAAGTGCCTCTGATTAACTCCAAATAAAGTTCAGCTTCTCTAGTTGGTCTTTCCTGAAATGTTCTTAGTCGCATCTCACAGCAAAAGCCATAGTCCACAGAGAGCTTCCAAAGCATCAGAGGGATCTAATTGTTAAAAGGTACAGGAGAAGGGTACAAACATTAGATATACCATACCCATAACACAGTGAAGACAGTCATCATCAAGTGGAGAAAATATGGCACAACAGTTACATTACCAAGAACTGGAGCTCCCCCCAAAATAGATGAAAAGACCAGAAGAAAACTACAATACATTACAATACATAGATACATTTAAAAATTCTACACTCACACTAAAATATATGACAATGTGTGCATTTATTGATATGTGCCTTAAAGGGCCACTTAATTCCGTACAATTTGCACCACATCACAGTAAAAATGTCCTAAAAGTATGTTAAATTGTTTAAATACATGTATTTCTCAGATACATGTAGATCTCAGGTAAAATAAAATCTGTGTTTACATGTGTCACTAACTAGCCACAGCCAAAACTGCAGCTACAATAACATAAATACTGCAGCTGGAATAACATAAATACTTCAGTTATGGGTTAACTGGTCAGTGTATTCCTGATTCCAGGGATAAACTACCATAAATCTCTATCTTCACCGGTACGGTTTAGCAATCTGTTTATACTCATGCAACAGGAAAAACTTTTTATGTAAATAGACTAAAACTTTAGATTTTTTAGCTGTTATTAGTTTAATTAAGAAAAAAAATGATAATTTTAATATACAATATCATGCTCTTTCACACCATGAAGAGCACTTAGAGTGAGGTAAATGTCCCTTTAACAATATCACAGATAATAGTTGTCAAACTACAAAACGTTGTCATGCTTTGCGAGCTCGCAATGCGAGCTTGCAAGAACTGCATCCCTCGCAAAGCAAGGGACGCAGTTTGGGCCGCAAATGCGGCCCCTCGCAAAACGAGGGGCCACATTTGTGGAAGGTGGAGGCTCCAATGCCGAAAGCTCATTGCAGGCCGCAAATGTGGACCCTTGCGAAGCGTCATAGGTGGAGTCTCTACGGCACCACACAAGCGGTTACAAACAGCCACAGAAGCGGGGCTTTGAAAAAGAACATCTAACACTCAATGACTAAATACGTGCCGCAGGACTTTACAAACTCGAAAAAATACGACCTTAACGGCCGAACCGCGCACAGCGGAAAACATAAAAAAAACACTAAATACACACAAAAATGAAATAAAAACCTTACCCACAGCAACGGGGGACACCCAGGACGTCTGCAAGTGAGATTACAATTTAAGTCCAATTTACAGAGTTTAGACACTCGAAAATCCCCTAAATTAGATAAAAAATGGCCGCCGAAAAACGAAAACGAGGCTATACGACCCCTAAAGCCGCAAAACTTCACCAAGGCAGGCAGAAGTGGAAGAAGGTGGGGGCAGCAGAGGGTAGGCGCGGGAAGTGGAAGGAACAGGGAAGCATTTAAGGGTTGGTGGAGGGAGGGGAAAGGAAGGGAAAAAGTACTTGCTCCTTCCAGCACTGCTACTTTCCCTCAGAGCCCTCCCACATGCTCACTTTGGAAAAAAGTGCAGTGCATTAGGAAGAGGCGACCATAATAAAATAATTTAAAAAAATGTATCAAAAATTATTTAAATTATGGAGCAGCATGATGCATCTTAACTTAGTAACCTATCTATCTCAATCACTCTAATTTTCAGCTCTGCGCGAAACCACCACTGAGTAGACTAAAATGACCTAATTTTGACTTGTCACACAAGGACCCCATGTCACACTATGTAAAAAAACACCAACACTACACAAAAAATAAATATACTCTCAAAATACATTTAAAAACTACAAAACAAAAAACAAAAACTTAATTGCAAAAAAAACACAAAGCAAAACAACTACAGAAATTAAAAAAGTAATTACAATAAAATAAAAAAGTAATTACAATAAAATAAATAAGTTAAATTAGATAATATACATAAAAAATTAACTGTGTAAAATAAAAGATATACTTATCCCTAATGCCCATCCAGCGATGATCCACGTCTTCTTCTTTCTTGATTGAAGCCAAGCATATCCTCATGTTCTGTGCCTTTAAAATGGCTCTCTGTCTAAAAAAAACCTGTTGCTCTAAAAAAAATAATAAAATGTAATGGTTATAATCTTTTGGAAATGGAAATGACTTTTGCCAAGCGTTTTAGGCTTAAATTGTATTTTTTTCTGTATACTGATTGGCTGAAATATGTTACTCATATTTCTGTCAATCAGATTTGTTTTTGCGATGTCACCCGGCTTGTTACATAGTAATTGAGGTTTAAAAAACACTTTTAGTCCACCAAGTTCAACCTTTTTAGATCTCCTCTGATCTGTAATATGCAGATTAATTGTTAATTGTTAATTGATCCAGAGGAAGGCAAAAAGAAAAAAAAAACAGTGAAACTTTGCCAATTGTTTCAAAAGGGGTAAAAAAATATAAAATTCCTTCCTGACGCAGATACTGTCGATCGGATTCCTTCCCGGATAAATACTCTCTCTTTAATTATCAAGGATAACCCTAAATGCTCTTTGTATTTAAAAATATATTTAAAGTTATCTTTTGAATCCGCTGTCACCAACACCCTTGGTAGAGAAATCCACAGATTAACCACCCTTACTGTGAAGAACCCTTTTCGTTCTATAAGGCGAAATCTTTTTACTTCTAATCTCAAAGGATGTCATCTTGTCAGTTTAAAAACCACTGGTACCTCCCTTGTGTATACCGAAGAAAATAACCTATTTAGCTCATCTGCCTTTTCCTGGTCACTAGTTGTCAGACGGCCTGTGTCACATTGTAATGTTCCTGTAGCTTCCTTCCTGGCCTTCTTCCCATTAATATATAAAAAAAATATTTTAGGGTTAGTCTTACTCTCCTTTGCAACTAACTTTTCATTTTCTATTTTAGCCAGCCTAATAGACCTTTTGCAAGGCTTGCTGACTTCCTTGTATGTAAAGCAGTCTCTGTCCCCTCTTTTTTGTATAATTTAAATGCCTGTTTTTTACTCCAGATCTTGATCTCTAAATCATTGTTAAGCCACATGGGTTGTGATTTACTCCTTTTCCTTTTATTCCCACATGGTATATGGTGATAAGTATGTATATTTAGTAAGGATTTAAACCTTGTCCATTTATGTTCAGTATTTTTACCTGCCAGTTCTCTGCTCCAGTCTATACTTTGTTTTGCTGCCCTTAGACCATTCAAATCTTTAGACCGTAAACACCTGCCGTTTTAAAATTAAGAGTTTTTGTTGGCTGCTTACAGTTTTGTTTTTTTAATTCAATCTCAAATGAGACTGTGTTGTGATCACTGTTTCCCAACGGTTGCCCTATTTCAACATTTCATACTATATCAATATTATTTGTGATGACTTAATCCAAGATTTCTAGTAGGTTATTGTATAACCTGGGCCAGATAATGAACCCTGTGCTCAAGAACCTGCTCCCCTTAGCTAAACTGCTGGTCTTATTCATCAAGTTTATTTCAGGGTAGTTAAAATCTCCCATTAATAAAACTTGCCCAGGATTAGCTGCATTTCCAATCTGTAACAATAATAGCAGTGCCTCACTTTCAATTATATTTTGGGGTTTATAGCATACTCCAACCAATATGTTTTTAGAATTTGCTCCTCCGCTATTTAACTCTACCCACAAACATTTAACATTATCACTAGTTCAAGCATAAATATCTTCACTGACTATAGGCTTAAATCCATGCTTAACATGCAGACAAATCTCTCCTCCTCTTTTACCATTTCCCCTATCTTTCCTAAATAGGTTAACACTATCCAGATTAACAGTCCAGTCATGAGATTCATCCCACCACGTTTCAGTAATGCTTATTAAATCCCATTTTTCATTAATTGTTAATCATTCTAACTCTCCCATTTTCCTGGAAAAATTCTGGCATTATCAAGCATACACTTTATGTTTTGAGTCTTTAGTTCTGAAGTGCCTGCCACTGTCATCCCTATTGACTATACTAACCCTCCCCCATCTCCTCCACCTTGACTAGTTAATTTGTTTCTTACCCCCTCTACACTTCCTACTCCATTACTTATATCTAGTCCCTCCCCCCACCTACTAGTTTAAAAACTCCCCATCTGTTGTACCATCCTTTCCCCTAGCACACCAGCTCCCTCTTCATTAAGGTGCAATTCATCACTGCTATAGAGATTGTACCCAAGTGAGAAGCCAGCCCAGTGCTCTAAAAACCCAAACCCCTCCTTAATGCACCACTTTTTTAGCCAAGCCTCCCTAAGCTCCTTCTGTCTCCCTGGACTAGCACATGGCACAGGTAGTATCTCAGAAAATACTATCTTGGAGGTCCTTGCCTTCAGCTTATTACCTAGTTCTATAAAATCATTCTTTAGGACTTTCCATCTTCCATCAACTTTATAATTGGTACTAATATGTACCGAGACCGCTGGTTCGTTTCCAGCCCCTCCTAATATTTTATCTACCCAATCCACAACATTCAGAACCCGAGCACCCCGAAGACAGCAAACTGTTCGATTGCTGGGATCTGGGTGACAAATCACCCTGTCTACCTTCCTAATAATTGAGTCCCCTACACCCAAAACCTTTCTCTTGCTCTGCCTATGCTGCCCTCCCTTTCCTCCAGTAAAACTGTTCTCCTGGCTGTTAGAGGGAACAGCTCTATCTGGCATTGCCATTCCTGAATGGACATCCCCAACAGTTTCACTCAAACTGGCAAATCTGTTGGTGTACCAACTCAGAACTGGCCTGCCTCCTCCTGATCCCCCTGCTTCCCCGGACATCCTTACTAGCCCCATCTCCACCCTTCATGCTAGGCGCAGCTAAACTGTGCTCAGTGAGCACCAACTCCCTTTCCAGTGGAGCAATATCACTAAGTGCTGCAATTCTCCTCTCCCGTTCTCAAATTTGAGCTTCAAGATAGGCAACATGCTCACACCTGCCACAGAGGTATGGACTCTGGATCAGCTGTTCCACTAGTTCATACATGTGACAGGATGCACACTGAGTGAGGTTGTCACTGGACTGACTCATAATTACTAATTAAAGTGGGGGAAAAACATGTATAAAGCACTACAATGCGCTCCCCATTTCTTTGAACTCCCTCCTTTTATTTAAACTCCTACACTTATACTAGAAGTGTTCTCAAGCTCACAAGTTCACTCCTTCCCCTTTTTCTACTAGGTTCTTAATACTCACTTGCCAACTAATCACTGCACAAGTACCCAAACTGACTTTACTGTTCAGGAGAAATCACAGAACAGGAGAAATCACAGAACAGAGGCAAGAGTGTGTGAATTTTATTTGAACCAATCATAATGCTGGACCTTATCAATAATAAATAGGAGGAGCTCTGTTTAAGTATATCTTTTTGTAGAGCAACAAGATTTTTAGTATATAAAGTATGTAAGAATATATTTAATTTTACAAGGTTAATTTTATTTTTATTTTATGTATTATAATTTATTTACGTTATTGTAAATCTTTTTTATTTTAAAGTAATGATTTTTTTTGTTGTTTTTCAAAAAAAAAATATTTTCAGTAGTTTTGTTTTTTCTATTTTATTTTTATTTTTTTAGATTTAGATATATATTTTTTAAATATAGAGTGCCATGGTAGTTAAGGGGTCAAGTTCAAGTTTAGATATTATGGGGCTCGATCTAGATCCCCTGATACTTAGGGTTTAACTTAAAATTCCATTCCCTGGGCTTTTAGGGCTTTATTAAGCCCTTAGTGTCAGGTGAAGAGGTTTATGTAGATAGGTGCAGGGAGGAGGGTGTTTTTACTAATGCAGTACTGCTGCAGAGACTACAGAGCCTACAGCTCAGTGTCTCCTACAGCAGGGTGTGTGGGGACCGTAGAGCATCAGGGCTGCGTTCAAATAGCTTTGGTGCGTGGTCCCCAGTTAAACGTAGGATTTAATGGGTACGTATATTGTGCAAAAAAAGCTCCACAGTTGTATTTCAGTTCTTTTGCGTCCATGGCTTATACAGCTGCTAATGTTGTTAGTTTTCACACATACAATCAGGCCTACAATCAAGTGCCTTCTTTGGAACTGCAGTGACCCTTTAGTCATTTACAGCCCAAATAACATTTTTCTATTGCTCCCTATAAGTTAAGGTGTGGGAGGGTCAATGAGCATTGAATAGGATCTATCAGAGGCAATGAATATGCTGAAGTATATGCATTGGATGGAAGGTGAATAGGGAGAGAGATATGAGACAGGTAAGACTAGTTAAGCACTGTAAATGTTAGGTACTGAATCAATAAATTGGTTTGCAGATTTTTTGGAATGGAAAAGTGTTGATGGCTATGCAGATTTGAGGTAAAAGTTTATCCATGCAAAGACCAATATCATATAGAAATAGAAAATCCCATTGGGTCTTTAACCTTAATTTGTAGTATACTTGGGTCAAATGGGTTCGTGTTTGTTCAGTCATTCAGTGTTTTGGTATCAGGGCCATAAAACTGCAATTTCATGCCACCCATGCTGCATTTGCAGGTTAGGTTGTGAGCTTTTCCCAAGAGAAGAAATTGAGGTTGATTGTTCAAGCACAGGAATACTGGAGTGCTGGATTCATGTGATGGTTGCTTGCAAAAGGAATGGTACATCAGCTTGAGTCCCAGATCTAGGTTCTTAAGTGAAGTGGAGCTCCAGTGTAGTTGCCAGCATGTGTGCTGTAGTTAAGGTTACAAGTAAAGGTCAAGGCAAACTTAAGAAAAGAGTTGTTGAGATCAGGTTTTCAAGGTTGAGGGCTGTGAGTAGGCAGACAATAGCCATGATCATAGAATCATGTTAGGGGTCACATACAGAAAACCATAGACAGGATTAAGTAGGAATAGGTAATGGAGGTCAGATCAAAAGAAATATGGAGCATACATTTGTTGAGGAAGCATGGAACATACAGTCAAAATATGTTAGAACAGTTCCTGGTTCTGATTAGGTGGCTTAAGGTAGATAGCTCAAGTTACTGAATGGAGATTTATCACACATGCAACTTAAAGATTGATTGCAGAGGAACCCTTAATATTGTGACTGCATGCTGAAGTATAAAAAAATAATCCATTGCTGCACTACATTACAGGATGTTTCGGGTTCTTCCCTTGTTCACATTCAAGTACAATCACTGAGGTAGTGGTTACTTCAACTGTGCACAGCAAGGAAAACCTTAAACCATGGCATGTGTTCAGCAATCCAGTACCAACTTTATTACCCCTGACGTAGCAAATACCACACGTGACAACGTTTTACATTCCCCCATATTTTTTTTGAATTTCCCATGTGCTTTATCAAAAAATACATTCTCAGTTTTCTTAAAATAAAAATGCATGTATATATAATCCTATAAGTGGTTAAGGCCACTTAAATGTATATTATATCCAAGATTGCCTTTCAAACTATAAAAGAGTGAAATTATCACGATAATTAACGTATATGTAATGTCCAATTACAATCAGGGATATTTGCATGCATAGTATACATTTTTAAACTTTATTATGACTATTCTATAATATCTAACTGTTGAATAATAGATTAAGATAACAACACAATAAAGTAAAAGTGGTTGCATTACTGTACAATCTACCAACTGCTAAAAGCTTTTATACTGCACCAATTTTAAAGAATACATGGAAACTAAGAGTCACTTTGTAATAAGGAAAATAAATCTGTGAATGCATATGCTGTGTGTCAGTTTCATGTTGTTTCTAAACAAGATTTTTACTGGAAATGTTCTCAGTGTGAGAAGATAATAAGATAGAAAAGTCACATCATTTATCAAGTTGAGTGCACATGAGCAAATTCTCACATTTTATACATAAGGGAATAAACACAAAAAGTTAACAAGTTATTCTGATGCACAACGCTCCACAAATAGATAAAGATGTTCAGAATTAAATATCTCTAAATAACATTATGCAAATAAGGAGTGTTATTCAAATAGTGACATATACATTTTTCAAATCAAAGACTATAAAATTTACTTTCCTATTTATTTGACTCAGATGCTGAATCAAGTTAAAAAACTAGTGGATGTGCAGTGCTGGGACATTTTGATTCAGAGTGTCACTTGTATTATTATAGATGGTGAGAATAAATTACAAGGGTAGGTTTTATAAAAGATAGAAAAGAAAGATCGGCTAGAGTAGATTAATAATTTTTGTCATAAATATATTGTTTCTAAAATATGCGAACAGAAGTACATTGGTTGGACTATAAGTACTCCGGTCTTTGTCTCATTTCTTGTATATGTGCATTTTAAAGATAAATCCTCTGAAATATTAAAGGAGAGTGCTAGATACAATTAATAGGATGAGACAGCATAGTTATACCCATCCTCAAAAAACCCTCACCTAACTGTTGAATGACATTGCTTCTAACTACCACCCTATCTCTCTGTTTCCCCTGGCTTCCAAACTGCTGGAGCAGCTTGTCTATAACCACCTTACCAGCTTAATTTCCTCTAACTCCCTTCTTGACACCTTCCAATCCGGCTTTCGGTTCCGACACTCCACTGAGACAGCTCTCACTAAAGTCACCAATGACCTGCTTACCGCCAAGTCAAAAGATCACGTTTCAATTCTTCTTCTTCTAGATCTCTCTGCTGCCTTTGACACTGTCGACCATCCACTTCTACTCCATATCCTCCTCTCCCTTGGTATTCGAGACACTTCACTTTCGTGGTTCTCATCATACCAACAAAATCAATCATTCAGTATCTCCTTCTCCTCACGCCCTGTCTGTTGGCGTACCCCAAGGATCCGTCCTAGGCCCCCTCCTCTTCTCCATCTACACATCCTCACTTGGTACCATAATAAAGTCTTTTGGGCTTCATTATCATCTCTATGCAGATGAAACCCACATCTACCTCTCAGCACCAGATTTATACCCCTCTCTTCTAACACAACTGCCTCTCTAGTATAGATATATCCTCTTGGATGTCCACCCACCATCTCAAACTCAACATGTCTAAAACTGAACTCGTAATTTTCCCTCCCTCTACCACATCGTCAATTCCTCACATCTCTCTCACTGTCAAAAATGACATCATCACCCCCTCCTCCCAAGCCCGTTGTCTTGGAGTTTTACTGGACCCCGCTCTGTCTTTCATCCCTCACATACAATCACTTACGAAATCTTGTCTTCTCCATCTAAAAAAAAATCTCCAGAATTCGTCACTATCTTACACAAGACACAACTAAAATCCTAATACACTCTCTCATCATCTCTCAAATAGACTACTGCATCTCGCTTCTTGTTGGCCTACCCACCACCCAACTATCTCTACTTCAATCCATTATGAGTGCCTCTGCTAGACTCATCTTCCGTACACAACGTCCAGTGTCAGCATCACCTCTCTGTCAATCACTCCACTAGCTTACCTTAGCCTCAAGAATAAAATATTTAAAAAATCCTGACCGTAACTTACAAAGCCCCATACATCTCTGCTCTCAACTCCAAATACTCCCCCAACTGCCCTCTTCGTTCTGCTAATGACCTTCTTCTTTCTACAACTCTTGTCACCTCCTCTCACTCTCGCCTCCAGGACTTTTCTCGTGCTGCCTCTAGTCTCTGGAACTCCTTGCCTTGCTCCACCAGGTCATCCTCTTGCCTTAAAACATTTAAAACCACACTTAAAATGCATCTATTTAAAGAAGCCATCCACCCTAACACGCTTATCACCTCTCTCTCCCTCTTTTACCACTCACTATACCTTAGATTGTAAGTCTGCGAGTTTCTGTCCTAAGTACTTTGGGATTGGAATGCACCATGGACTTTGAATTCCTAGCTCAAAGACAGGGCCCTCCTTGCTTTGCAAAATGTTAATTTGTATTTATCTTTGTCTGAACTTAACTTATGTACAGAATATGTTGGCTCGTTATAAATGAACTATAATAATAATAATAATAATAATATATGTAAACAATTCTATTTTCTGTCTATATAGTTATTTACCCTCTATTTGACCATCATAGTGGAACCAACTTCCTTTTTGTGATTCAGACTGGTTATAACATTTCCAAGCAATTTGGTTGCAGAAATTACAGGTCCAGTGTTTGGTTTTCTAAATCAAATTTCTATGGTATTAGCTTTAAATGACTACTGAACAGAGGCATTTTATCTTGTGTTTTAGAAAGGTTTTCTTTGCATGAAAAATATGAAATGTTATTAAATATATTTTTTATTCCCAATAAAAACTGCTTTTGGAAGAATACCATGGTCATACAAGAAACATGTATGTAGCTTCATCAGTTACAAGCAGCGAAGGGAATGATTCTTCCATAACTCAGCTGATACAGTGCCCTGACACACACATGAGTTAGTTGGAAGGTGGTCCCGACTCTCTTGAAAATCTTCCAGAGTTTTAACAGTAACTTTTTATAATGTTTGCCTTGACTTTTTTGATCTTTATTAATGTTTTCAGGAAGAATACCAAGAATGGTTGAAACATGTAGGGCAAGAGTGACAAACAAGACCATTCTATATTCTGCATTCAATATAATTCAAGCTACAGTGCCTTGCAAAAGTATTCACCCCCTTGACGTTTTACCTATTTTGTTACATTACAGCCTTAAGTTCAATGTTTTGTTAATCTGAATGTGATGGATCAGAACACAATAGTCTAAGTTGGTGAAGTGAAGTGAGAAAAATGTATACATACAACAATTTTGGGGAAATGGAAAACAGAAAATTGGCATGTGCGTATGTATTCACCCCCTTTGGTATAAAAAGCTCTGGGGAACCAATTACCTTCAGATGTCACATAATTAGTGAAATGATGTCCACCTAAGGGTCACATGATCTGTCATTACATATCCTTTTTTTTAAAGGCCACAGAGGCTGCAACACCTAAGCAAGAGGCACCACTAACCAAACACTGCCATGAAGACAAAGGAACTCTCAAAACAAGTAAGGGACAATGTTGTTGAGAAGTACAAGTCAGGATTAGCTTATACAAAAATATCCAAATCTTTGATGATCCCCAAGAGCACCATCAAATCTATCATAACCAAATGGAAAGAACATGGCCCACCAAAACTCACGGACCGGGCAAGGAGGGCATCAGAGAGGCAGCACAGAGACCTAAGGTAACGCTGGAGGAGCTGCAGAGTTCCACAGCAGGGACTCGAGTATCTGTACATAGGACGACAATAAGACGTACGCTCCATAGAGTTGGGCTTTATGCAGAGTGGCCAGAAGAAAGCTATTACTTTCAACAAAAAACAAAATGTTCACTTTTGTATTAATCATGCTAGGGAACTTGCTGAAGCTAAACATTGAACATCATTTTGATGCTAATGATGATAAAGAATGCAGAACAGAAGTGACTGCCACTAGAAACACTTTAGTATTAAATATAACTTTTTTAATAATATGTATTAAGAAGAAGTGAGAAAAACTTCAAATATTTTCACAATTATATACTAAAAACTATCTGCCCTATGCTAACCACAAGAAAAGCAATCCACACCTAAATCATTGCAATAAAACTGCAGCAAGCCTCGATTCCTAATTATGGATAACTTTTCCATTCACTTTTCACACTGCCTATAAATTACAAGTTGAAGACACAGCATATTCAGAAATAGCTTCAGAAAAATACACAACTCCATTACAAATACAATATCAGAGAAAAAATGCAATCATATATATACATCAATAAGATTCATCTACTAAAGGAAAGATCACTACTCCACATCACATATCCCAATGTACTGGGGAACATAGGCAAGGTATGAAACAGGTTCATAAGAATCACCAAAAACATATGGTCCATAGCAGATGCTATCAGTAACTCGCCATTAAAGGGATACACACACCACAAATAATATGCAGCAGCTATACTGATCAGTATCGCATTACAGTACTCACAGAGATCATATAAGGAAATGTATGTAATCTACACATTAACATGGGTTCCCATACACTGAGGTGGAGGAGGGGAGATATGTCAACATGGGCAGCAGGAGGCCTGAAACAGGGGACTGATGCTGCATGAATGGGGGAGGTAGATCAATAGATGGCACAGGCTAGGCACTTCGTCTTCACATGGAGCACCTGAGGAACAGGGTTTCATAGACACAGGCACATGACTATATGTAGCGACAGATCATCACAAGGGGGATTGACATGTAGGTCAAAAATTAACACAAAAGGAGGCTGCGGAGTGACACATAGTGCACCATTAATCTTACCTCCATCAACAGGAATCATGGCTACTTCTGTTCTGACAAGTCCCACGCCATTGATGATGTGCAAGTGCCAACATCTACACCAAGACTTGTCACGTGACAATAAGTGACAGTGTCAATGTATCTATTAACCATATATTACTAATGTCATATGTATAACAACCATTCATTGGAATGGTGAGGCCCAGCAGTGTATATGTAACACAGTATTAACTCACAGTAATCACTATTCATGTTGTTCAGGCATGTTTAAGAAAATAGTGATAATAACCTTTCAAGTAGTGTTAGAACACGTTTGACATATTAATATATGCCAACACTTGTAAGTGCCTGTGTTATTGGGATGTTCATGAATGCTCACAGAACAATGTTTCAGTATGGAAAGAAAGGATATATATGTCATCATCATGTCACACGTCATGCAGAAATCAGGTGTTGTGTGAACCAATATGGGATTTGATGATAAAAATTATGATAATAACATCTGTTCTAACACAGAAATTGGAAACACTTGGCCAATATAACATCAATCCATAATGTAAATAATTTAGTGACAGGAAAACATATGTTAACATTCATAAAATGCATGAAGGGATGACAATACAGGATGACCAATATCCTAAAAATGAATAGTTAAACATCTTTATGGATGTGGATGACTAAAATGTTTTAGCTTGACAAACACACAGAAACATGGACAACAGTATAACAACAACATACTTTATTGCATACACAGAGCACAGTCATAAACATATCCGACGGTGCATTAATATCATGGGCATGGTGTGGGCGTCTCCAAAAGGACAAGAGGCTGGAAAAACTGGAAAAACCTAAGGGGTCAAGTTAATACTGTATAATAAAAATGATGCATGGCATCTTCTAGGGTCACGTGTGGTCATTACACCACAGTAACCATATTCAGATGAAAATCTCCATATAATGGAAGTAACTACTAATGTGCATAGCACATACATCATGTCTTCATCTGCTTCATTACACAGATGATGGATATCAAGGATTATGTAATCCAATTCAGAAACACACATACAGTGTGTAACAAAAAACAAAATTCTAAAACAAAAAGGTGGCCCGAAGCTAAAAAAAAGGCAGAGGAGGAAACAAAACTAACTAAACTATAAAAATCTGTATGCACAGTACAGTGGTAACTACTTAAACTGTAACAATAAACCAACATACCTAAACTTCATCCACAAGCAGTGCAAGCTCTATCTGTCATGAGAAATCACTTGCCATCACCATGAGTAATTTTGTGGCATCTCACTAGGACACAGGGAATGCTTCTTGTGACCACAGTCAGTGGAGCCTTACTAATAGCACCATCTCTCTACGAGATTTCAGCAACATGGCTATCTTATTCATCCTGTATACAGGTGTCATCAGATGATAACTGATTGATAGGCTATCATGATGTCTATTCACTTACTCATTAATACTGAGAGCAGACAAAGGTCAACAGCCACAATGTCTGTTGCTTACATCAGACTAAAGTTTGTGGTCTCAGATTGATGAGGGGATGACAAGGTTAACTAACGCATGTATTCATTCTGGCTTGAAGATAATGGCCCCTTTGGCACTTTGGTCCCAAATCTCCAGTGGGATAAGTTAAACTGAGCCACAGAAATGTGTTATTGAACATGCTATATGATTAGATAATTGCATGGTAGATCATTCTGCTGGGAGGATGTCATTGATGGAATGGCTGATGGCTGATTTGCATATATGTCACTAACATTATTTCGTAGCACTGCTTGCAGGTGAAGTGAATGCCTTCATGGACTTGAATTGTGCCTAAAGAATTAAAATAAAACATTTCCATAATGGGAAAATCAAAAATAGGAACTGCGCCATCTCTTCACAACAGCATTCCTCAGTGACCAGCAATTGGTGAGATGCAAAACTTAAACCTATATATTCACAGAGATGAGGATCATGGACAATGTTATGGGGGGTAGACATCTGCTAACAAAACATCACCATCACACCATCTAGCCAGGCTAAATCATTTTAACACCTGGAATAATAGATTGTCACTGAGGAGTGTTGTTGAGAAGGAAAAGTCCTAGGTGCAGCCCCTATCTCCTCCTACACCTCGTGCTACTGCTCTGAGTTCCTGGTTGAGGGGGGAATGGAGGGGGAGACATTCCCACTGGAGGCAGCTGCTCAATTTCTGGAGGCATGGAGGGATGCAAGGACGGGCCAGGCTGTAGGCGAGCAGGGGAGGCCTCTGGGGTAGAGGAGGCGGTGCTGGCAACCAGAGCACGATGGGCCATATCCAAGCTAAGCTGGCTTATCACGCCCTAGTTAAGCACAGCCTGTAACAGCCTGGCCAGATAAGACTCCACCTGATTGTGATGTATCCTTGCATCCTTCTGTTTGATCCAGATGCTGTGACATACAAATGCCTGGTGGGAGGAGATACTGGCCTGAATCCCATGCATAGAGTCCCAACATTTTCTGAGCAGGCCCAGCATCTCCCCCATGTTGGCCTCCGGAGCTGGAAATGGGGATGGAGGTCTCACACTTCTGGGCAGGTCTGTGGGAGGAAGAGGTGGTGGTGGTGACCCAGTGGGGACGTGCTGAGGCCCGAATGCTGGGTGGTGGATCTGGTGGTCTGGTAATGATGTGCCATGGTGGGAGGTGGAGATGATGGTGGTGGTGCTGGCAGGGCCCTTGTGTCAGTTCAGCACAAAGGCCCTGGTGGCGAATCAATCTGTGGGAGGAGGGGGCCAGTGGGGTTAAAAGCCATGGGTGTGGCGCATGGTCCCACCACTGACCACTTGAAGATGGAGTCCTCCTTCTTGTCCACCGGGCCATGGCCTTCCTCCAGACATGCATCCTGGTGGGTGGGGGCACTCCCAGAAGCCAGTGGCTCAGACTAAGCCGAGGCCCCCGTCTCTGAAGTGGACCCAGACCTCCTGGAAGCTGTAGTGAGAGAAGAATGGTATATGGTTAACATCAATGTATGATCATATTAATGATGTGTGTTCCTAGCTATCTGCCATGCAGTTATCCTGAACTTGGATCGGTTACCTGGTAGATAATATTTTAAGCCTGATTGTAGCTACAGGCTGGCCTCTGTAGCACATGCATATACATATTCTGAGATGCTGCACAATGTGTCATACTAACCAATCAGTGAGTATCTCTCAGCAATAGTTATTAACATACTGCTGAGCGGGGTTCCCTGCTGGGCTATTAATCAACACTGCATATCCGTCCCTACAGAGTCTGTATCTGCATATCCTGCAGTGACCATACCCATAACTGTTCTATCAATATGGGTTTACTAAACTTCTATCTATCTGCTATTTGCTGCGTGTATTCATGACAAGTATGATGCTGTACAACATTGAGTGTGATATGTAAGGTCCCTGGATTGTAGCCAGGGAGCTGACATGTGACGGTCATTGTTGTACAGCATTTCCATGACTAGAGTTATCTTTCTGTGTGTGTGTGGTGCACATGTGGGTGTATGTTGTTGTATGTGATATTTACCTCACATGGAGGCTGGATCCGGGGTCACCACCGGGCCTGGAGCTCCTGGAACGGTCCCGGCTTCCATTGAAGCCTTCAGCATCCTCTCCGACTGTGTGTAGAGGACAGTAACTAAATTGTAGATACTGCTCCTTGGCCCTTCTCCTCCATCATTCTTCTGACCTTTGCCCTGCTGTCATTATAACGGTGCCTAACAGACCTCACATTCCTATGGCACTGGGTCATTGCAGCTGCTACCTACTTCCAGGCTTGGCCCCTGTGACCAGCCTTAACTTTTCTCCCCCTGTGGTAATGTGCGAGTGGGAAAGGATAGCATCAAGGTGTACTACCATCTCCACCGGCTAGTATGGGGCCCTGTGTTTGGCTCCAGCCTCTTGTCCTCCTAACTGTGGACTGGGATCCATATCTCCCTGCTCTGACCCTGAGGCCTCTCCTCCTCTCTTCCTCTTCTTCTCCCTTCCTCCAGCTTCCTCCACCCTCCTCTCTCCTCCCTCCATTACAGACCAAATAAAATGTAAGGATAACTAAAAGGAAGTGTATTTATATATTTTTGGGATGTAAAAAAAATGTCTATGTTTTTTTTTTCTCCAGTAGAGTATAGGCTGGGGGGTAGGTGTTTGTATGGTGTGTCCTATCTATAGAGGTATCTACTGTATGTGCATTATAATCCTATGTGTCTGTATACTATGTGCTATGGGTATTTATGTGGATTTAACTTAATTGTAAAATACTCTAATCACTATAATAATGAAAAGAATATAAACCTGTACTCCAATATAATTGTCTCCTGTTCTCACTCTCTCTCCAGAACCGAACCTTCAACTCCAAGACCTGAGTTCTAACTTGTAAAAATCTGGTTCACAGTCAATGCTGGGGTGTGATGCTCGCAAATATATACAGTGTGCCTGTCAATCATTTTTCTGTTTCCCAAGTCCCATTGGCTGCATACAGCTGTGGCGCAGAAAGAATAGCTGGATCAGAAAGCAGATAGGAGAACGGTTGCGCGGCTGCCATAATCCAGCCCCTTCAGTGCTACTGCCCGACGCATCGTTCACGGACATGAGTGCCATAATGCAGGGGAGCTAACGTTCAGCATACTGTTGTAAATTGTGTCAGAATATCTCCTGCAGTCATTTACCTCCATTCCCCTACCTTAGAGCACCTGATTAAAATAGGGCCTATATTCCACAAAGTGAGGCAAGTATCAAGTTGCTACTATAGCATTCTTGCTGATGCTTTTAGAATATATTGTTTCAAATTATTCTACAGAGTCCTCAACTTGCAGCAGTGTTTTTGTGAGGACCCTAGCAGCATCAGGACGGCAGTCAAACAGGCCAGATGGGTGGTCCCCACATTCTGGTGGGATTTGGAGAAGCAGGGATTTAGGTCACTCCTTACATTGTGCAAAAAAAGCTCCCACAGTTGCAAGATGTTTTTTTGAACACCTACGGATGTGGATTTGCATAAAGCCCATAGTTTTGTAGTTTATAATTGGGACCCTATTTTAAGTTTTTCTTACTTCTTTTTTATACATATCATTAACAGTTATATTTAAATACCATGTTTTCTAGTGGCAAACACTTCTGTTCTGCTTTCTTGATAATTAATATATTCAATTGTTTAAATAGTTTCACCTATTTCTCAAAACTTTGAAATTTACATTTAAAATCATGCTTTAAAGCAAGAAGGTTATAGAAAATGCAAAAGGGTTATTTTGCATGGAAAACGGAGGCTTGTTTAAGACTAGACCAATGGCAACCAAATAGAGGAAATAAAGGAGTGGCAAAATGATGTAGCATACTCCTCATGAACAATCAGTAAGCTGCCATAATGCTCTGCTTTATTTGCCAATCTGCTGCTGTCCTGCAGATCAGCTCCATCTCATACAGTTTCAGTACCCAGTAAAGATTATTAAACTCATAATAGCGCACACCATTTTCATCTATTGGCTCTTTATTGCCTGATTTCTCCCCATTCCACCAATGGACAGCCCATCCTGTCTTTATCTCTATTAGGTTTTCACAATAAAAAGCAGCATTTCATTTATCCGCTCATACCATACCAGATCTGCAAGGACTCATTAGTTAACCATGAAAATGTTTAAGAATGGCTATCAAGTCACAGTCTACAGAGATCCTTCTGCTCCTCTCAAGTCTTCAGCAGTATCCAACAGAGGAGCTAGTCAATCCCTCCGAATAAACTCTCCCTTTGCTATCACACATACTGCAGAGAGCCCTATGCAGGACATAAACATTGGCACTTCCTATCCTCTTACTTGGCTCCCTAAACAATAAGGGCCTCATTCTATTATCGGCCGCAGCCGCTGCGGGGCCGCAAGGACCGGCCGCAAGCTATTCTGCTATTCTATTCCCTTACGGCCGTAGGCTCCGGCAGGCTTGCGGCCGGTGCCTTGCTATCTCTTGCGGCCGATCGCGCCGGAGGAAAGCCTTTGATCTAAAACGGCCGCAAGAGATTTGCAATTCAATTGCTCCGGGAAACCTCTCTGCAAGGCTAAAAACGAGCCGCAGTTACTTGCAGGAAAAAGGTCTCGCTAGCACCAATTAAGCACATAAAATAGCTCAAATAAAGCCATCCTGCACTTTGAGAAGACTATAAAGGGATTTTAGGTGTTAGAAAAAATAGCACATAATTATCCTGTACTCAAATCCGTAAAATATTTCATTTTTAATATCCGTAAAATATACATGTAAAAAGTCCAGAGTGCTTGGAGCACCTCAGACACACCCACGCCGCAGCCGGAAAATAAACAGTTAATTTGAACTCGGGTTTGGGCAGATGTGCAAGCTTGAGAGTGGGTTCCTTTTATTCCTCATGTCCCCCAATATGATCCCTAGCATTTACAGAGCTGTACAGTGCAGGCTTGAATTTATTTTTGAGTTTTTATATTTCACAGTTTACGGCCGGTTCCAAGATATGCGGCCGGCCGTAAAAGGAGATCCTTGCGGGGCCGTATAATAGAATCGCGAGTTAACTGAACCCTCGCAAGGAATCGCAGCCTTACGGCCGATTTACGGCCGATAATAGAATGAGGCCCTAGGACAACAACAAATCAAAGGTTACCATCTATATATGTATTTATTTGTCTGCATTGGTAATCTTGGATTTGTGCAAGACATAGAATCTGAAGTATCTTATCCTATTTGAGCCAGTCTCAGTTTAAGACACCAGTCAGGTTAGAAAGCAGCACACTAAGTGCAAGGCCTTAAGGACGGAATTTGCAAGATGGAGTCAATAGAATACATCTAAACATTTATTTAAAAAGAACACCCGCAGCTAAATTTGTGAGTTTGCAGCATTTGCAGACAGCTAATAGAATACGGCTCAATGTTTTAGGATTGGTACAGTGACAGAGGCAGACAATGGCTGGTTGATGATTAGATTAAAGAGATTAGGAGATGGGCTTTGAAATAATTTTTAGATTCTGCCTCATTTGTCTGTTGTTTAATTGTTATTTATTTTGGTGCTCACTTTTCTTAATATTAATTATTTATTTATTTTGCACAGGCCCTCCTTTGGATTTACTGCTTATTTTTTAAAAATATGAATATTTTTTACTTTTTCTTTAGACCAAAATATCAATAATTTGTGTGGTCATTACAAAAATACCAAGTGGAACAAGTTCATGTATTGTAATAAATACATGGTAAACTATAATTTATTAATTGTTCTAAATGTATCCCTCAAAGCTTCCAAGAGCAATGGTCAAGTATATGGGATGCAAAATTCAGCACTGATACATGCATAATTATGCACGTAGGCTATAACAACCTAAAAGTAGAATATTTTCTTAATGGTAAAATGATGAAGAACTTGGGAGCTAATATAATGCATATAAATGTAGGCTAGCAATGCAATAAAGCCCCAGGGAAGAAAGTAGGCTTCTTGAATTTAATGGTAGTGGAACTAGCAGTAGAAAAAGAGACAAAATAATGTATATCGATAAATCCCTAGTTGGACTTCAGAATAGAATACTGTGTCCAGTTCTGGAGACCGTATCTTCAGAAGAAAATAAGATATAAGACACAATTAAAAGAAAACTAAAATAGTACATGGTTTAAAAGACAAAACATATGAATAAAGATAGATAAAGCGTAGAGGACAAAAGGGTGATATGATAGAAATCTTCAAATATATCACAAGATTGAATAGAGTTCAAGAGAGAAGTGTCTGCGAAAAAGAAGAATGCAAGTATAAGAGGTCGCGATTAGAAGTTGGAAGGTGCAAGATTTAGGAGTAATGTGAGAGAGTAATACTTTACAGAAAGGGTAGAAGATATGTGGATTTTTTATTGAAAAAGTGTAAACACATAAAAAAAAAATTACATGTACATATTTACAACAATAAATTGCAAGTTGATAATAGCTGACATATGAAATACATTTTGCAGTTTTATAAATACAGCACATTTCAAACTTTGTCAGACATGAAAAACTTCCACAAGGATCCCTTCTGAGGCTTCCTCTGTTCCATGATATGTACAGATTTTACTTCTTTATAGCAACTCAAGGTCACTTTTTCTGCTGAAATCTCTGTCGGATAGATATCAGAGAATGTACAAAATCCAGATGATTTATAGCAATATTATATATTAATTTTAAACTGCACACTCTAGGTTTTGTTTTTCATAAATGATCTGGTGGTATGCTCAATGTCTGGTATTCTCAGTAGGTGTTCCATAGTCTCTAATAAACCTTCACACTCAGATCTGGAATAGCTTCTGTCACAAAGACGTTTTCCATAAAAAGCCAGCCAGTGTGTGTCCCTTGCTTTGAAAGGCACTCTTGGATCATTTAAAATGTTTGCAGTGCCTGTCTCAACTTTTCCTGAGGACAATCATGTAGCTCCAAATTATTGGTGACAATTCTTTCCAATAAAAATACATGTCTGTCAGCTCTTTGGCAGTGATATTCCATTTTCTTATATATTTTGAAGAACTAATAACATAATTTGGCAGAGTGCTTTGCCTTGGGATGATTCTAGGCAGTTGTCCATCAAGCTCCTTTTTTACTATTGAGATCACTTTTTTTTCTCAGGGATTCCTGCCCTATAAAAATCACAGCACTTAAATATCAGATTAAAGTCTAAACCTGGGTTTATCATGCGCTTTTTGGACGAATATGCCATATTCCTTTTTTGAAAATTTAAATTGCTTCCCCAGAGAAGTTGGAAAAACTGGTTGTACAATGTGGCAATAATATTTTCTGGTGGAGGATACACAAAACTCAGATAAAAAGCAGAAGCAGAAAACATTTGATGAATTTAATTATTTTGTCCAGAGAGATGTTCTAGCTCTTCCACTTGGTTACTTTATCTAAGCACATTTTTAACTTTTGCTCCCAGTTTACTTGTGTAGTTACTTGTCTGAAATTAATTTCCTAGTATTTTAATTTTGCCTCTTTTACTTCAGAAGGTGGTGATAATTTTTTTATCTGATCAGTTTTCTTGATCAAGAAAGCTTCACATTTGCTTATGCTTAAAAAAAGAGTTTGAAACTCTAGCAACATTTGTGTACTGATAGAGTACACACTTAAATGCTTCTGGGCATAAAAGGAAGACAGAATTTACTTTTGCTTATGCAATACATTTCAGATTCACATTGTTTCCCAATGCATTAACAGGAGAAAAGTTTGCATCATCTTACAATTTCCATAAAAAGGACCAATACAAAATATGTATAACAATGTGCTCAGGGTATAATCCTGTTGAATGCCAGCTTTAATACCAAATGATTGTCCTAACCATCATGGGAGTAGATTAAATGAATAGCAAAAACAAAAAAATAGCAAAATTAATCTTAATCATGCAAAATTAATCTTAATCATGATTTGGCCACTAGAGGGCACCAGTGCTATGGAGAAGTATGTCTTTCCCATGAAAGATTTGACCCATAATAATATATATATATATATATATATATATATATACAAAACAAATGGTATATATATATATATATATATATATATATATATATATATATGTATATATATATAGGCCCTTATTCAATTGCAATTTGGCCAATTGAATAGGGCTCTAAACAAGCACATAACATATATTTTTTAAAGAAGTTATTAGTTAGTAAGCATCTATCCAAAAGCAAGATTTTCACTAACTAAAAACTTCTTTAAAAAAATATGCTATGTACTTATTTAGAGCCCTATTCAATTGGCCAAATCGCAATTGAATGAGGCCCATAGTAAATAAATAGTACATCTGTGTTAACATGGATTGGATACTCAGCTTGTGTTTAATCCAACCTTGGCTAGACTAAACTTGTTTTAGACATTCAAATGTGAATACAGATGTACTATTTATTTACTGTACTACCTTACGGTGGAGGGCTTCTATCTCACTTTTGCCCACCATAATATAAATGATTGTTGTATATTATTTAAATAATATATATATAAATATATATAATTAGTATATATATATAATATACTGCAGCAATGGAACCCCTCTAGAGCATTGCACCCTGTGCACCAGCAGTAGATCCGCCCCTGATTTCTGTCCTGGGAGTAGAGTTTAATTATTCCCCCCAGATTTTTTGGGGCTCATATGCCCATGCTAACCATTAATTTACCAGGTGAAACACTTTTTACATTCAGACGATTTTTTAACAATAATATACATTTAATGGGATGCTGTATTTAGATAACACAGAAAATAGGTATAGATGACTCACCCTGTCAAATAACTTCTCTTGGTCTAGGTTTAAGACATAACCACTAAAGTCTCCATTACCATCATGTTCAAAAATATTTCTACCAGCTAATGAATAAGAGATGTGTCTGCCTGCAATATCACATCATTGGGTCCAGAATATTATATTAGCTGCTTCACTGCTGCACCAAATCTCTTACAGATTATCTTTGCCGGGATTTTGTCATCTATATATCTATATCATCTCCTTTTTTTTATATCATCTCCCTTTTTATGAAGTAATGTCTGTAATTAAACATATTGGGAGGAGCTCAGATCTTTAACTCTAGAACCTCATTATACACTTGGGCTAGAAATGGACTCAAGGAGACATAAAACATTTTTAAAACTCTGGGTTATCATAGCCAGAGGCTTTATTTAGGCATAATGATTTAATGGATGTCTCAATCTCACTCTACACTATAGGACCTGCAAGAGCCTCTTTTTGAGTTTCTCTATGTGATGAACAGTGAATTGTGATAAAGAGGCATTTGCGGGCTTCTAATAGAACAGAGCTCAATGTCTCCATTTCCCACTCTATTATGAGCCTTTCTGCCTCCTCTGTTTACAATGCTCATATGGGTCAGGGCTCTAATTTTCTATAAAGTTGCAATTCGACTCAAAGGGGAGTAAGCTCACATGGTTATATTGAATACCAATCAATTAGGTCTTAACCTCTGAGATGCATTGCTGAAACAGATCCTTAACTTCCTGAACATCAGAGAAAGCCTAGAACAACTTGTCTCTATAGCTCATGTATTTCTTATTGAGGTGGTTGTGATTTGCCCTCACCTTTCATTTTAGGATCAGTTTTCATTCTTTCTTTACATACCCCCACCAATCTACCCAGATGTTATACAGGTGTTTTGTTTTTAACTGGTCTGGAATAAAGCTCTTCAGGCTACTTAAAACTAGATTGTCCTCTAATAATTTTGCATTAAGTAACCTGGTTCACAAAGTAAGGACTAACTTATATTGAGTGTCTAGCCCACCATAGCATAGTCAGAGAAAATTACATGTCCTAAAGTGAGATTGTTTTGATGACATTTTATCTATATAACTACAGCATGTTTCTCCTATATAAGTACCTCCCTTATTAGGATACTACAGATTTATCAAGCAGCGTATTAAAATACGTCATCCATTATAGCAGGTAATACACTACTCTATACACAAAGCAGTGTTTATCAAACAGCGAACGTGGCTATACGCCACTCAGTATGATAGAAAACGCAGGCATCTAATTTAACAATACCGATAGGTGCTCAGGCAGAGAATAAACTATCCTTAATCGGTAGTTCTATGAATATGGACATCCACTCTGAGAGCAACCTCTTTTAGCTCACTTGTGCCCTTCACAGGGAGAAATATCCTGTAGTATATCAGTCTGGTCTCACTCAAAAGAGCGATCCCCACCCCGAAAAAACAGGCAATTCTTCCGTCAGCAGAAGAAACACCAAATCCTAGACTTACGTTTTGGCCTTAATTGGATCTTGTCAGTGGGGTTAAGGTATGGCATCTAATTTTACAGCATAAAGGGTGGAGAAGAGCTTAACAATGCATATTGATATGTCAGTAATAATATCCTTAAACACAATTATGTTATGTATTTTCCTAAAGGCATATCTAAGTTTCTTGGATTATGAATGCATCTGATAGTGGAGAATCAGTAGTGTATGAAAAAAAAATGTGCATGAAAAAATACCAAAATAATAATTTACAAACTCACTCTGATGATTGCTAAATCTTTTAAATTTGCAAGCTGAGGCTTTTGTTAGTTGAAACCCCTGAAAATCCCTGCTAAGATTAGCATACAATTCATAATTTGTTTTGGCCAATCAGGAGAAAGCAGAGGTTAGCTGATATATTTGTATCATACTCTGGGATTCCTGTGTTGCAAAGCAGCCTGGGATATATATTCTCTCTCTCTCTCTCTCTCTCTCTCTCTCTCTATATATATATATATATATATATATATATATATATATATATATATAGTAAATAAAAAGTACATCTGTGTTCACATTTGAACGTCTAAAGCAAGTTAAAAAATATATATATATATTATTGTGCTCTGATTCAGACCCTACCCAACCACGTGATTTTATCCTGCAGCAAGTACTTCCTTTGAGAGGTCAAACTCTGTACCTAGAGGCTTTCAAGTGTGTACTTGGTTATGTAAGCTTCCTGTGGGTGTGCAAAGCTGGATTTTACTTTACTGCATATTACTTTGTAAGTTCACTGAACATATCTATATAACACACTAGGAAATTGCCCGACAAAAATGACAGGATAACAATTGTAAGGCTGTCAATGCTGTTTGCCACACAATGTGAGGCTATTGCTCCTCTGAGCACCTTCGGTGTGGTGTTGTTGGTGTAAGTGTTACTGTCTTTGCCGTTGTGTATTTTCTAAGTCCCACGTGCCTGGCTTTGCCTCGTTTTCATCCAGTTTCAGAATTTTTATGTTTTTCGTCCATTTTTTTCCTTGTTTAGCCGATTTTGTATTGACGAAAAACCCGCAATTTGGCTCAAATTAGTTTGCAACCTCACTCCTAGGCTTCCAGGCTCTTCCCCTGTGCTGTGTGTGAGTGTGTTATTATTTTTGTAAAATAATTTTGTTTGTTTTTCCTTTTTTTTAGAGTTCTGCGCTTGGCTAGCAGTTGCAACCCTCGCAGTCTCTGGCCACAACTGCTTGCCTCGCTTTGCGGGGCTCGCAGTCGCGTGAAACTGCTCACCACCATGAGCGTCTTTGGTGCTTGCAACCTAAGTCGTGCATGGTCAATGGGGCTCGCCTCGCTTCTTGTGGCTCGCAAAGTGTGATCAACATCATAAGCGTTCCCAACACAGACAACTATATATGTGATATTTTCCTGATAATCAATGCCTGTTTCTTACCAAATATTTGAAACCCAGGAAACTTATAAATATCTTTACGCTGCTCTATTGAAATAGAGCAATACTTATATGTTAGATATAGTGCCAATAAATAATTGAAAATACTATTTTAAAATGTAATTATTTTAATAATAATAGGAATAATAATATAATTCATAATAACATTAATAATAATACAATTATTAATACTAGTAATATAACAAATTAAAATACTAATGTTAATAGATATTATTAATATGAATCATTTTATAATATAACAATGTATTTATAATATAACAATATAATAATAATAATGTTTATAATAACACTAGCGACTTGCCCGTCAAAAATGATGGGGCAATAAAATTGTAAGGCAGGTAATGCTGTTTGCAACAGACATTAATTGTTTTGGTGGTCTGAGATCCTTCGGCGCTCATTGCGAGGCTCTTGGTTGTTGTACTTTTTTTTATCAGAGGCGCTTTTGCTGTCATTGTAAGGTCGGCGCTGATCTGCTTTTTGCGCTTATTGCAAGGCTGTCCCCTGGTGTAGTTTGTGCGCTATGAGCAGCGTTGCCGATCGTTCTGAGGCGCGCAGTGAATGTCTTTTGTGTTTATTGCGATAGTGTTTTTTTTGTGTATATGTACTTTTGTATGCTAATTAAATAATTAATAAATTAATATACTTTACCTATAATATAAAGTAATATATGCAGGAAGCATTGTGCTGAAGAGCTGACACTCTGTTTGAATGTTCCTGCAGCATACAATGTAGGTTTGCACTGTTGTGGAGATGAAGTGTAAGTGTCAGCAATGTGTGCAGTGTGTAGTGTAAATAGGCTGCGTGCGCGAGCGGAAGCCGTTTGTGTAGCTGTGTATTTCCGCATTCTGTAAGTTAGTGTTGTAAAATGCGAATGTGTATGTGCTACGCGGGTGTGTATAATTTAGTGTCCTTGCTAAAAGTGTATCTTGTACCTTGTACGGTTTTTTCAAAAAGCTGTATGTGCTTGGTGTTTTTTTGCGGCTTTAGGGTCCTGTAGCCTCGCTTTTGTTTTTTCCGGCAGCCATTTTTTCTCTTGCTTTGGGGATTTTTGTGTGTCTAAACTCTGTAATTTGGACTTAAATTGAGGTGTAACTTTACATGCAGAGGTCTTGGGTGCCCCCCTTGCTGTGGGAAAGCTTGTTATGTCATTTTTGTGTGTATTTATTGTTTTTTTTATGTTTTCAGGTGCGCGCGGTTCGGCCGTTAAGGTTGTGTTTTTGTGAGTTCGTAATGTTTTCTTCTAAGTCCCGCGGCTCGTATTTTTTGGTGTAATTCCGTATTTAGTGATTGCATGTTAGATGTATTATTTCAAAGTGCCGCTTCTGTGGGTGTTTGTAACCGCTTGTGAGGCGCCGTAGAGCCTCCACCTGGCTTTGCGAGGGTCCGCATTTGTGGCCTGCAATGAGCCTTTGGCTCATTGCAGCCGACGTTGGAGCCTCCACCTTCCGCAAATGCGGCCGCTCACTTCGCGAGGGTAAAAAAGGTTAAAAAAATTAATACAACACGTTTACATGAAATAACTAAACATTCTAAACATTCTAAATATTCTAAATATTATACTCACCTTTCGAGCATGTCACGTTCCAGCATGTCCCGTCCCAGCATGTCACGTCCCAGCATGTCACGTCCTCCATGTTTGCATCTGTGGCGCAAAAAACAGTACATTAGCACAGATACATAAACTTAAAACAAAGTGAAATAAACACAATCTACATTATACGTACGATGTCTCCGGCCTCCTGTTGTTCTGGTCCGGAAGCATTAAAGCGTTAAAAAAAAAAAACACACAAGCACAATTACAGAGCTCCCTGCAATAAGGCTTTAAAACAACATGAAAATACCAAGCAATTTGGATTATTTTTGATCTACAAGACCAGGTTGCAGTGACTGAACAGTCTGGATTGATCTGGCACTGTGCAGCAACTTTTGGACTTCACTTTAAAACAGATCTACTGGACTGAAAGATACTGGATGGGGCACAATCAACAACTATTGGGAAGGTGTCTGGTGAGTCTAAACCCCAAAGGGGACCCTCTTATGTCATCCTACCCCAGCTAGACCCCAGCTCACCTACCCAGGGAAGGGCCTCTTGATGTGAGATATAAAGTGGAGCACAACATATCATTTTTCACTTCATATTTGAAGAAAAACTAACAAGCACTCTATCTCAATTACTACTGGAAGCTAGCACAGGGTAAAGCTAGCAATAGCCCTGCAACTACACACAGACACTGGTGGACATAGAAAAAAAACTTCTACACCAATCTGGGATCATAAGGAGCAAGTGAAGTTGTACTCCCACACCCCAGGGACTGTACCTTTACAGCATATCCTTGCTTGGGACTCATGTGTTGGCAACCATCATTAAAAGCTCTGTTTATTAAATCCTAATTGGTGCTGGACTTTAATCAGCAAAGCAATTGAAGCAAAACTGCCACAGCCAAATGTAATGAACTGTTTAAGACAAGGAATTTTCTCCTCAATCCCTTATCATCTTAACTTGTTTATGTTATATGAGATAAAGGGAGCGGCTTCCCCTGTGTGACTTGTATAAGTTTGCTGTTGACTACACCCTGTATAAAGGACAGCTCAACACTACCACCAAGTGGCAGCTTACGAAAATTACACGCCCAGGCTTATAAATATATCAGTGCTTCCACTAGCCCTGGCAAAGTGGACTGGATGAGGGACAACTGGACAGTGGGGCAACAGGGGACAGTAGAAGGAGAGAGACCAGCCTGAAGCCCTAAGCTGGACAGTTGCTGGAGGCCTGCTAGGAGGAAATGGTGAGCTTATTTCAATAGCAATAGCAGAAACACCATATCACCTGCCCCAGAGATAGACCCCCTGACAGGGACAATCTAAAGCTGCCTAACTGGTAAACATCAACTTAGTAGGTTAAGCCCCTACACAAAGATTGCATAGTGTACAGCATTGAATGTTTTACATGACAACCCTGGCCACCAATCCAATTTGTGTACAGAAATAGTAAAAATAAAAAACCACACGCCTTATGAACATAAACCTCTTCAGAGTTTGTATCTATTGAAACCCTGTACATGAGGATCAAAGTCCACCATCTGCACAATAATAAAGTTTCTCTGGCCGGTGCTAGGCCTAGCACATTATAACGTCGCCACCTGATGGCCAGGAGGCTATTTCCCAGCAAATCTATGTGATTAGCTCCATCTTGTGGACAAAACTGGTATCTACCAAATTGCTGCAACCAAACTATTTTGCACTGCCACCTAGTGGACCTGTAGGAATATATCATCAGAGACTTTCAAAATACACCAATATTTTTGAGGATGCCTAACCGGCCTATTTTACTGACACAAGTGGATAAGAATATGCTCACTATGTAAACGCACCCCATACTCCGGTGTGGTGGCACAACTCAAGGTGAAGTGACTTTGACAACTACATTTTATGTACGGTTCTTATAAAAAAGGAATGGCTGGGATCTCAACAAGAAGGGCAACCAAAACTATACAGGACTTTTGTACAACAAAGACACCAACGCAGTCTGCCCGACAGCCAGCCTCAACTCCCGAGCGTTCCCCAATTGCTACCATGGAATCCACGGCTCCTAGTATGAAAGCAGACATACAGGAGTTAAAAGATCTAATCTCCTCTTTTAGAACTGAGATCACTGGAGAAATCAAGAAAGTGGCTACAGAACTTACTGGTGAAATAAAAGCGGTTGATTCTAAAGTGACCGACCTGGAAGTGAGGTACAATGACTTATTAGCAGCACACTCCCAACTGACAGAAGAAGTGTCAACCTTAAGAGATGAACAAAGCCAATTCCAATACGTGCAAGAAGACCTGGAAAACCGCTCTCGTCGTCAAAATATTCGGATCCGTAACCTCCCAGAATCCATTACAGATCTCCCAAATTATATGATGGATCTCTGCAAACTTTTGCTGCCAAACCTAGAAGAGGAAGCCTTCAGAATAGACCGCATTCAGAGAGCACTGTCAGGTCGTCCTGTTGCTAGAGCGAGAGCTAGAGATGTTATTGCAAAATTTCATTACTACATGACTAAGGAGCTCTTTATGAAAGCTGCGAGACCTGGTATTCCAGAGATTGCAGGTGGCCAGCCCACCATTTTTGCTGACCTTTCTCCGACCACTTTGTACAAGAGGAGATTATTCAAACCTCTTCTGGAGATCGTTTTGGCCCAAGGATGGAGGTATACCTGGGGCTTTCCTTTCAAATTGAACATTGTGAGAGATAGAAGAATTTACCCAGTTTTTGAAATGGAGGAGGGCATGGCGCTGCTCTCGTCTTGGAACATTCGTTTACCAGAAGTAGGGGAAGCGGCCCAACGCCTGGATGCCAGACCCTACAGACGCCCTAGGCTGCAACAAAGAACCTAAGTCTGTAATAATCTTTTACATTTAGAAGGGTGAAAAACTAAAGGGAAAAGGAAAAGATTTCTCAATGCGTAATACACCCTATAAAACTGTGGACAGTAGAACAGAGACTTTGTAGCTTTATCTACATAAGGCACAGCCTCCAGGCTAAATTTAGCGACAATGTTGAGATAATTTAGTCCTAGTTTTCTGGGTAGATATGTATAGATGGAGGTATGTATATACATATATATATATATGGGTATGTAGATATGTGTATGTATATGTTTGATCTTATCTATTTTCACCTGGTGCCGACTCTAATATTAGCTCAGGGTCCTCTACAGCAGCTATCTAATGTTTAGATTTCATCTGCATAGTTATAGTCACTTAATTGTTAATGTTATGTTTCTGAAGCTGTGCCCCACAGGGGGTTAATTTTGTAAACTTTTTCTATTTTGACTTTATTTTGGTTTTTGTTTTGGCGAGTCGCCTGGATATCTTTATGCAAGGATTCCAGGTGCTTCACCATAGGTTATAGGAGGACAGCGAGTTGCTCTCCTCATTTCATTGTAAATTGTATATTGTTCTGGATATATACTTAATATACCCATACAAACACTATACACATATCTTTCGTAATTACTTACTTGTATACGGTTAGATTTACGTACTGTATTGTACAACACTGTTATTTTTATACATTGCTTTAATATAAATATATATATATATATATTTCTTTTTATTTATTTTTGCTTCCTCCTTTAGACGCCTCCTTCCTCACTCCCTCCGGCTTCTCTTCTTTTTCTCTCCCTCCCCCTCTCTATACTTGATCTATTTACTCTAGCCTGGTGTGGAGCCCTACGAATCATTAGGTCCAAGTGAAGAACACCCCTCAGGTCACCTGCTTTCAGCGGATAACCTACTCATCAGAAGCTCTATCTCTTGGGTGTCGCTCAGAACAAGTAGTGAGTAATGGCTTTATGCATAGCATCTCATAATGTTCAGGGGCTGAATGAGCCGGTGAAGCGGGGGATTGCCCTAGGGGAGTACGGTCACATGGAGCTAGATATTGTCATGGTACAGGAGACCCATTTTAAGAGGAATTCTATCCCAAAATATTGGGGGAAATGCTTCACGCAAACGTTTCATTCTACCGCCCCAGAAAAAAAAGGGGAGTGTCCATTTTAATACACAAGAGATTAAATTTCCAACACATATCCACACGCAGAGACACAGAAGGGAGATTCATCCTCGTACAGGGTACTATTAAAAAACGCCAGATTTCACTGCTTAATATATACGCCCCGAATGTTGGACAGGCTACATTTTTTCATAAAATCTCAGACATTATGTCTGACTGGCAACAATCAACATGGATTATTGGGGGAGACATGAACTCGGTCCTGGACCAAGCAAAGGATAGATCGGGCTATTCAGACCCGATGATTATTCCCACCGCAACAAAGTCTTTCAAACTCTTTCTTAACAACCACGGTTTGATTGACGCATGGAGAATGACCCATTTTAATGATAGGGAGTACACTCACTACTCGGCTAGACATAACTCATATTCTCGCATCGACTATATTTTAATACAGCAACAGCTAGCTTCGAACCTACAGGATGCTGAAATCCGGCCCATTGCATGGTCAGATCATGATGTTGTATGTATTTCCTTAAATTACCTGTTGCCTAAAGGGCGCTCCCCCTCGTGGGCACTTAATTCAGCTCTTCTTAATGACGTAGTCACGAAAGATAAAATACATAGCGCCATAACAGACTATTTTGATCTAAATGGTGAGGGTGAGGTAGAGAGAGATGGAGTTTGGGCTGCACACAAAGCAGTGATAAGGGGTAAATGCATTCAGATTGGTGCATGCTCTAAAAGAACAGAGTTAGCCCAAATAAATATACTAAACAAAAAAAATTCAACCCTTCAAGCAATCCCCCTCTCTAGGAGACCACCTGAGACCCAGGCGGAAATATTTAAACTCAAACAACAGTTGCAGGAGATTTTAAGTAAAAAAGCGGTAACACTACTGCAAAGAACCCAATCTCAGTATTTCACACTCTCGAATAAGCCAGATAAAATGCTAGCCAGAAAGCTCAACCAGCAACGAGGAAACTCTTTTATTCCAAAACTAAAGATGGAGAATGATAAAATTATCTATAAGCCACGTGACATTCAGATCTGCTGGATGGGCCCATAGATCTAACTGAAGTTAAGAGAGCTATAAAAGAGACCAAGGCTCATAAAGCACCTGGCCCGGATGGGTTTACACATTTTTATTATAAGCAATTTATAGATACGTTAGCACCCCATCTTCAGCGGCTTTTTAACGATTTTTTGTCTGGTAAGCCTATGAGGGCAGAATTCCTGGAAGCCAAAGACCTATCTCCTTGATCAACTGTGATGTTAAACTCTACTCTAAAATCTTAGCGAACAGGCTATCTCAGGTGCTGCCGAGCCTAATACATCCAGACCAGGTTGGGTTTATCCAGGGTCGTGAAGCGCCAGACAACACCAGATGGATCATAAACTTGCTTGATGTAGCATCATTCCAGAATACGCCCTTAATGCTGTTATCCCTTGACCAGGAAAAGGCCTTTGATAGGATCGATTGGGTGTATATGGCAGAGACACTACATAAATTTGGCCTAAGCGAGAAGTTAGTGAAGGGTATTTTGGCATTATATTCGGCCCCGACAGCATATGTTGCATACCACGGGTTTAAATCTCGATCATTTAAAATCACGAGAGGGACACGGCAGGGTTGCCCTCTATCTCCTCTCCTCTTTGCTTTGTGTATTGAACCTCTGGCGGTAACCATCAGAGAGGATATGAATATAAGGGGAGTTAGAGTGGGAGAGACGGAACATAAATTAAGTCTCTTCGCAGATGATGTCATGCTTACTATCTCCGAACCATTACTCAGTCTCCCTAACCTGTTCCATGCTCTTGAACTTTTTGGTAGGATCTCTGGCTTTAAAATTAATTCGAGTAAGAGTGAAGCGCTAAATGTCTCCTTACCAGAGCAGTTGAAAGCCCAATTATCAGAAAACTTCTCCTTTAAGTGGGTCCAAAACCACATTAAATATCTAGGGGGTTTTATCCCCAGACAATCTAGCCTAACGTACTCAGCAAACTTCCCGGCGCTCATTAAAAAATTAATTACGGATTTAAATACGTGGTCCTCATACAAAATTTCGTGGTTAGGGAGGATTCACGCTATCAAAATGAATATTTTGCCCAAGCTCCTGTATCTCTTCCGTACCATTCCAACAGCTGTTCATTCCAAGGATATCTTGGCTATTCAGGGGGCAATCTCTCGCTTCATTTGGGACCGTAAAAGACCTAGAATAAATAAGACAGCCATGAAGGCTGCAAAGGCCAGAGGAGGGCTGGCCCTCCCAGACCTATTGAAATATTGTAAAGCCACTAGATTAGCCCAAATCACTAAATGGTTTGGTACAGAACAAGTGCCAATATGGGTAGAAATAAAAACAAATATCTTTGAACAAAGTGGCCTCCACATTAAACAGGTTATTTGGCTTAGCTTACATTCTAAGTTGTGGAATGCCTCCTTTACTAACTGCATGGTCCAGTCTCTGGCAGTTCTGACTCAGACAAACAAGAGAATCCCACTGGTTGAAACAAGCTCATGGATAGTCCCATTGTGGGTATACCAAAGAACGGCACTAATTGATAGACTCTCGCAATTTAAGTGGTGGATAGACAATAAATTTACGGTGGTGGCTGATCTGTTGAGGGGTAATGAACAGTGGTCTATTACAGCATTTAGGGAAGAACACCATTTACCATTAAGGGAATGGCTTAATTTGTCCCAGATACATGTCAATATCTCCAAAGTAATCAAATGTAATACCGCTGCCAGGACTACTCCATTTGAGAAATGTTGCCTTGAGAATCCGACTGGCAGACGGAATATCTCTATTATTTATAACTACCTAACAGACCAGACCACACCACCTAAATTACATCATCAACAATCTTGGGAGTCGGAACTTGCCATTGACTTAAACGAGGCTCAATGGAATAAAATACATAAACAGGCGGCAGGCTCCTCATTGAACGTAATATTGAGGGAAAATTCACACAAGATTATTTTGAGGTGGTACCTAACACCGGCTAGGTTGAAGCTTTCCAATCCTTCTTTGGAAGGTCATTGTTTTAGGGGCTGTACTGATTTAGGTACTCTTAAACATGTCCTGTGGGATTGCCCTAGGATTGCCCACATCTGGCTGGGGACATATGATATCTTGGAGAAACTCTGGGATTGCAGGATTCCCCAAAAACCGGAAGAAGCTCTTTTAGGTCTACCCATAGAGGGCCTTAGTAACCAGGCTCAACTTTTGTCACACCAAGTGTTTTTGGCAACTCGAGTTACGCTAGCTAAAGCCTGGAAATCGGGAATACCCACATATAGTGAAGTTTTACGTAAGCTTAAGTTCATATATGATATGAGCGTTATCTCAGCTGACCTGAATCAATCATACAAGAATTGGGCTTTATGCTGGGACACCTGGATCCTTAAGATCGGATGGTAATGTTACAGAGTTCTCTAATTCTTAGGACAATCAGGGTGTGGATCCTGATTTTCCATGTCCCTCTCTTCTCCTGTTCTTCCTTCCCCCCCTTCCCTTTACCCTAGGCGTGTTTTTTCCTTTGTTTTTAGGTTACAAGTTTGATAACCTGTATTTTTATATGTAAGTAATCTGAATTCATATAACAAAAAAAAAATAAAAAAAGAGAGAGAAAGCAAAAAGTCGATAATTGAAGTTAAAAGGTTATTTATTTGTATGTTTATATTTTTCAAGGACATTGTCTATATCATTCTTGTTTTATCGTTGAAACATGTGTATTATTGTATTACCTTGATACTCTTAAAAAAATATTTAAAAAAAAGAAAGAAAAAAAAAAAAACACACACACATCCTACGCTAATGAGCTTCCTACAGAGTGTTCCAGAATAAAATTGGCAATGGCGGCTTCTGATTGGCTGAAAAGGCTGTCTATCAAATTCATCCAATGAGAAGACCCCAATTGTGAACCAATGAAAAAGGTATACACCCACGCTGATATACCCCATATACCTACCACGCTGATTGGATAACACACCTGTCAATCTTTATTTGAACCAATCCTAAGTCTTTATTGCCATCAGCCAATCACAATGGAATATACCCCCACGTACTGATTGGTGTAGACATCTGCGCCTTCCCATTGGCTGTAATATTGATTGATATTAACAATAGCCAATGAGAATGCGCAAATCCTTCACCAATCAGTACGTGGGGGTGTATTCCATTGTGATTGGCTATTGTCAGTGCAACCAATCAAAATGCGCAGATGCTCCAACCAATCACCCTGTGGGGGTGTATTCCATTGTGATTGGCTGAAGGCATCTGCGCCTTGTGATTGGTTTAAATAAAGATTGACAGGTGCATTATCCAATCAGAGTGGGATTTTAGGGAGTATCCCTTTCTGATTGGCTCACACATTGGCGCCTCCTGATCGGGTGAATTTGATAGACAGCGTTTTCAACCAATCAGAAGGCGCCATTGCCTATTTTCTTCCGGAAAAGTCTCCGGGAGCCTCATTAGCGTCGGGGATGTCCGGGAGTGCGGATGTAAGTATATATATATATATATTTTTTTTTTTTTATACAGGGCGGGGCAGAATAGGATCCGGAGGAGGCCGGAGACATCGCGGGGAGGTAAGTACAATGTAGATTATGTTTATTTTGTTTTTATGTATGTGTATTAATGTTACATTTTTTTTAACAGGTGCTGCTCCAAAGAAGGTTAAAAGAATAAGGACGGGAAAGGTGAGTAGAATATTTAGAATGTATGGAATGTTTATTTATGTACTGTAAACGTTTTGCACTAATTTTTTTTTTTCCGTAGGTGGCTGATCTGAATGGACATCTGCAAAGGTAAGTGGTCTTAATTATTTTATTTTAGCTTAGAATTAGATTATTTTATATATAGATAGCGTTTACTGTATGTTAGCTAGGGGTATGTGTTTTATATAGATAGCATAGAATGTATTGTATATTAAATTGTGGTATTTAGATAGATTGGAGGATGTATATTATATAAAGGATGTATATTAGATTATGGTATTTATTTAGATAGATTGTTTGATGTATATTACATAGGGGTGTATTGTATTGTATTGTATTTAATTGTATGTAATTGTATGGTATTGTATTTGTATTGTATTTGTATTGTATTGCGATGGTTAATGTGGGGTTAATGTAGGTCTCTGAGCTTATCTCGGATCCCCTGGGGTTAATGCGGGTTTCCCTTCTTGTGTAAGTTGTACGTGGCTGGGCTGTGAGCCTCGTTTTCGTTTTTTTTTGGCGGCCATTTTTTCTCTCGCTTAGTGGATTTTCGTGTGTCTGAACTCGGGAATTTGGACTTAAATGGAGGTGTAACTTCACTTTCAGAGGTCCTGGATGCCCCCCCCCCCCCCCCCCCCTTGCTATGGGTAAGCTTTTTATGTAGTTTTTGTGAGTATTTGGTGTGTTTTCACTGTTTTTAGTTGTGCGCGGGTCGGCCGTTATGGTCGTATTTTTAGTGCGTGTGGGTGTTTGTTACGTTAAGGTTTGTTCCTATGTGTTTTTTTTTCTAAGTCGTTCGTGTGACGTGTTTAACGGCTCGCCAGCAAAGAGCGCCTTCGGCTCTCATTGCCTCTCATTGCCTAAGTGCTACGATTTAACGGCTCGCCTCGCTATGCGAGGCTCACCGGCAATGAACACCTTCGGCGCTCATTGCCTAAGTGCTACTGTTTAACGGCTCGCCTTGCTATGCGAGGCTCGCCGGGCGATTAAGTCGTACGTACTACGCCAACAGCGTGACAACGAATCGTAGTTGGACAATTATAATATGTGATAATACAATATATATAATTAATTGAATGTGCATATATAATTACATATATATTATAGTATTATATATATTATTGTTTACAACAAGCAATACGCCACTTAATTACAAATCCATTCAAGTGCATTCTCCTTTTGATAAATTTGGTCCTTAGTTTTGTAAACATCCTGAACTCCTACATGAGAGCATATACGATTTAGGAAGATGGAATCTATATTGTAGTCAGTCATATTTACCAGCACTGTCTTGGCTGTAAGATGTGCAATAAAAATCCCTTCCAAATACAATGCCATTTGCAGTATACAGGTAGGGTTGCATTCCCTTCTGACTTTTTTGTGGTCCATAAACATTAATCAGTCTCTATTCAACACCAACCATTACAACATCAAGTAGTAGGCATTACCCTGGCTGTATGTCCAATAAACAGCTCAGTCTGGTCTCCCTCAGGTATATGATGCTTTTTTTTCAGTCTCTGAAATTGTAGAAAGCCTATTTGCTGGGCTTCTCAGGCTTTTTATTGTTGACATTTAATGCTAAATTTTTTAGATCCGGGCTCGCAAGTGGTGATCGCAAGCTAAATTGATATTCAATTGCCTTTTGTTTACGTACTCCGATCGGGTTACGTACTACGCGCTACTTTCTATTGTGATCCATCTAATCGCAGCTTACTTCCCTCGAAGTCTTTGATCTTTCATGGCCAGCAAGAGTTGCGGCCGCCAAGCCGGTAAATGGCAAAAAGCCAACTCTGGCCTACTTATACCAAGGAGATGTCGCAAGGATTGGAAGCCCTTACATATCCCCCCACTGCTCCCAAATCAAACCCCCATGATGCGGGGGTCCCGCTTGGGACCACCGCAGGATCCCCACATTACCCCCATAAATTTTTCTCTTTGATTTCTAAATCATAGATTGATATTTCCTTCTTTCTAAAAAAACCTATAGGACATAATAATATTTTTTTAAAAACCTGTGTTTAACAGTTATCTTAATAAGACTACAACTACTGGGATTCTAAAATAATAAGAGGCAGTTAATATCTCTGTATACTATCAGAAAAGTGAATTAAATCACACTTTGCCAGAGGAGAATTGTTTCTAATGTTTTTATACTGTTTTTATATTTCTTTTAATTCGCCGTTGTTAGTTTTGAAATAATAAAATTTGTTGGCCAAATTGTAAATATTCCCACTTTGTAATAGATTATACTTACATGTAAAAACATAACGAACATCACAAACAATACATTTTAAACAATTATATACACATAAAGACATACCAAACAATGCAAACAGTCAGAATCCAAATACAACAAAAGAAATGCCATGCCAATTAAGCCTGAGTTAACATTGAGGGTAAGAAGAGTTCCCAAAGTATCACAGTATTGATCCCATGATGTCCAGCCAGAGACCATGTTCTTATTAATACATATAGTATTAATTATTTCTCCCCAAGTTGGAATTGCTGTTTGGTTCCAATATTTAACTAAGAGGCAATTTCACTACTAGTAGTATGTGGGAGATTATTTACAGCCTTATTAAATTGCAATTCGGTAAATTTAAAAGGGCTCTATTTATAGCACACAGCATATTTTTTTACAGAAGCTTTTAGTTAGTGAAGACCTTGCTTTTGGATAGAAGTTCACTAACTAAAAACTTCTGTAAAAAAAATATGCTGTGTGCTTAAATAGAGCCCTTTTAAATTTACCAAATCGCAATTTAATAAGGCTGTAAGTATTTATCACTAGGGATAATTGTATCTAATTCATCATGGAATAAAGCTACTTGGGGAGAGCCTGGGATTTCCTTGCCCGCTATCAGTGACAGCTTAGCACAGCAGATCTTCCACAGGGGGTTAACTCTTACGCATTCCCACCATAGGTGGAAGGCGATCCAGGACTACCACAACCCTTCCAACATTGGGGGGAATAAGCTGAATCAAACGCGTTTGTGTCATCTTAAAAAATAGCTCCATGTAAGAAGCTTTCATGGAGGAGCTTTTAATTAAACCAAAGATTTATACCATCAATAAGTATCCAAATTAAATTTAGCCTCCTCTTCCCATTTTTCTATGCTCTTTTTTTTAATAAAAGGGATTGAGTTATTTTTGAAAGAATGTGAGAGTTTAAACCTATAATAAAAAGCTCTTCCATTTCATAACATTTATCTATATTAACTATTTTATAGACCCTGTTTTTTAACATTTCGGCCAATGATCTAAATGTCAATCATGTTATATTGCTTGACCCAAGTTTACTTTGCAACTTTTCCAGATCTAATGGAGAATCTTCATAATATAGGTCTGCTACCTTTTTAATCCCCAACCTGGACAATCTGAGAAGCACCGAATCGGTGACATCATTCTGATATGTTTATAAAGTGCTAATTGAAGCTGCCAAAGATGGAATATGAGACAGATTCAGACTGACCCTATGTTTGTACCAAAATTTGACCAGAAAAGCTAAGCCTCTTGGAAGATTTTTTACTAACTTTAAGTCCTTAAGGGGCCTGCAACACACTAATGGTTAACCCCATGCCTTGGGGGTACAGTAAGTACCCCCGCGGTAACTAACATTAACCTCCCCATGCGGCGGGGTCCAGATGTGGTACCCACATTAATCCTTGCAGCATGGGCCCCGATCAGGACCTCCGGTGCATAAAAAAAATGTAAATATCCCTCCGTGGGTCCTTAAAGGGCCGCAGGAAAGCCAAAGTGCAATCCCGGCCCAGAAAACCCTACAGTTCCCAGTAAAACCTAGATTACAGAAAATAAAAAAAGAACATTATATAAAATAAAAAAAAAAGAACAATACAGAAAATAAAAAAAGCTACATTACAGAAAAAAAAGAAACACCCCACTACTTACAGGAAAATAAAAAAAAGCTACTCACATAAAATAATACAATTAAAACCTAAAATAAAAACATCCCTATCACAATAAAACAAAAACCCACACACAGCAATAAAATAAAGCTTAAATTATACCATTTTCTTTACCAAAATGCCCCTCCAGCGATGATGGTTTTCTTTGCTTTGTCCCTAGACAAGGGCCCATCCATAGATGTCCATAGGTTAGGGTAGGAGTTGGGTAGGTAGTATAGAGGTTAATAGGGTAGGGTAGGAGGGGGTTTATAGGATAGGGGTTTACTGGGTACATTTGGGGTTAAATAGGCTCAGTTAGGATTAAATAGGAATAGGTACGGTTAAATAGGTCTATATGGGGTTAAATAGGACTAGATGGGGTTACATAGGTCTAGATGGGGTTAAATAGGATGAGATGGGGTAAATAGGACCAGTTAGGGTTAAATAGGACTAGATAGGGTTACATAGGTCTAGATGGGGTTAAATAGGATGAGATGGGGTAAATACCACCAGTTAGGGTTAAATAGAACTAGATAGGGTTACATAGGTCTAGATGGGGTTAAATAGGACTAGATGGGGTTAAAAAGCACCAGTTAGGGCTAAATAGGACTAAATAGGTTTACATCGGTCTAGATGGGGTTATATAGGTCTAGATGGTGTTAGATAGGACTAGATGGGCTTAAATAGGCCCAGTTAGGGTTAAAGGGTAACAGTTGGGGTTAATTGAGTTTAGTTAGGGTTAATGGGGTACAGTTAGCGTTAATGGGTTAATGGGGTATAGTTAGGGTTAAAAGTGTAGTGTAGTTCTTAGACTTTGTGTCATGAGGGTCCTGGAGGACCCTCATGGCACTTATAGTGTTAACATAGTGGTAAATAGTGTCCTATAGAGGTCTATATAGACCCCTATTGGACTGAGGGGCTAATGGTCTCATGAGGGTCTAGAACAGTATTGGCATCTAGACGAGGGGGTTAAATAGGTCTAGATGGGGTTAAATAGGACTAGATGGGTTTACATAGGCCCACTTATGGTTAAAGGGGGACAGTTGGGGGTTAATGGAGGTTAGTTAGGGTTAATGGGGTACAGTTAGCGTTAGAACAGTATTGGCATCTAGACGATGGGGACTAGATGGGCTTAAATAGGCCCTTGTGGCACTTATAGTGTTAACATAGGGGTTAATAGTGTCCTATAGAGGTCTATATAGACCCTTATTGGAGTGAGGTGGTAATTTTAGTCTCATGAGGGTCTAGAACAGTATTGGCATCTAGACAATGGGGCTAAATAGGTCTAGATGGGGTTAAATAGGACTTGATGGGCTTAAATAGGCACAGTTAGGGTTAAAGGGGGACAGTTGGGGTAAATGGGGTTTAGCTAGGGTTAATGGGGTACAGTTAGCATTAATGGGTTAATGGGGTATAGTAAGGGTTAATAGTGTAGTGTAGTGCTTAGACTTTGTGTCATGAGAGTCCTGGAGGACCCTCATGGCACTTATAGTGTTAACAGAGGGGTTAATTTTAGGTGGCGGGAGGATTTCTTATAGTGCCCCCGCGACACGGGTTAATTCTTTTATTTAGCGCAGGTCCTTTAAGTACCTTTAAGGTCCTTTCAGGACCCGCAAGGCAGGATTTTTTTATTTTAAATGCAGCGGTGGTCCCGATGGGGACACCTGCTGCAAGGGTCAATATAGGGACACTGCGGGGGTCTTAATGGGGACCCCCAGCATTGGGGGGGTAATTTTAGGTGCCACCCCTGCATCATGGGGTTATTGTGGGGACACTGCAGTGGACCCGATCAGGACCTCTGCATCATGGGGTAATGTGTAGACCCTGCGGGGGTCCCGATCGGGACCTCCACATCATGGGGGTAATGTGGAGACACTGCAGCAGGGTTGCAGGCTGCATTGTACCAAGTCCTACGGGCGTGGAGGTTGGAAGCAGTGATGTCATGATAACGATCTCTGTTTCCATTGGCTGTTTTGATAGCGGGAGTTATGGGCTTTATGTTCAGGCCCGTAGATGCTACTTTTGACAGCAGGGTTTGCGATTATTAGGAAGGGGGGCTAACTTTCTTTGTCGGCCATTTGAATAGGAACGTAAAAGAAGAACTACGCGAGCATGCAGCTCAAAAGAAGCAAATCGGGAATTTACTTGCACGTAGCAGCCCTGAATTGAGTGAGGCCCTTAGTGGTGAGACCTGTGGAACACCCATGTTCATGCTCATCATGTCTTTCTCATTTTCTTAATCCTGCTTTTCCAAGCGGGTTGCTGCTTCTCTCTCACAACAAATTGAGATTATCAATTCAATGCCTTTTACCCCTACAACTACAAAAGAAAATGTAAATTAATAATCTCTTTTTAACGTTAAATGTAATGTTTTTTATTCTTTTAATTGTAATCATTTTATTTTAATAAAAATGTTGTATTTTTTTGCTATTCTTTATTTTAAGGATATTTTTTTGATATTTCTTTTTAGGTATTTTGTTAAGTGTTGGTAGTTTAGGTAGTTTAATGTTAGGGACTACAGGGGTATAGTTAGGGTTATTGGTGTAGTGTAGTCCACCATGGCTAATAAGGTCCATGGGGGTCCATGAGTTAGTTACCTACATAACTCCTTACGGGAAAAATTCACTTGCAAAATTTCTTATGTGAGCCATGTTATCGAGCCCTGAATGTTATCACCACAACATTCACTTTAAACTATGGGTTTTATTCCTTCTTTTATTATCACTGTAGGGTGTTAGATTATTTATATCTGTCCTCTGAAATCATTGCAAATCTTCCAAAGTGGGACTATTGTTGTAGCTATGAACAGCCGGAGAGCCATGCAATTACCTAGATTCTGAAGAACCCTCACAACACAGTCTCTCACACCAAGTAACTCCCAGTCTTCATCTCCAGTCTCCTTTATCTGCAAACTACTCTAGCAGCTTGTTTATAGACGCTTTCTCACTTACTCTTTGACAGATTTCTACTTGGTTTACTTCAATCTACCTTCCATTTACAAAGCTCCAGGAAGAAAACACTTACAGGGCACCAGGTGGCTTAATAATAGTCAAGTCAAATGGCCACCTCTACCTCCTGCCAGCTTCTCTCAACACTCTCTTCAAACTCTCAATTTATCTTGCCTCTATACACTGCTCTCTCGTGATTCACATACTTAAAACATCCCTTTCACTGGAACATATTCAGTTTCTGTAAAACTGTATTGGAGACCCTCAGATCTCAGTTTTAGGACTCAGGCTCTTCTGTTTCACTCTGGATAATAGACTAGTGAAACAGGACCATTATTTCCATTTTAGTCAGATAGGTACTGCACCTAACATAGAGCCAGATTCAATTAGAAGCCAGCATCTCGCGGTATACAGGCCGCATGTGTGCGGTCGTGCAATTCCGGTGCTATTCAATTGAACAAGCCCGCAAGTTACGGGCCGAATGCCAAAGCAGTAAACCATGCACTCATATGTAGCAGCTCAGGGCGGGAACATGATCAATTAAGCAAGGCCTTAACTACCTTTTCGAAACAGCCAATAGAAAATGAGACCACCATCATTACAGTAGTAAAACATGGAGGTTCCATGTCAATCGATAAGCGTTTGGGGGTCCGATATGAATCGGACTAGCAAAACTGCAATATACAAAATAATCTAAATAAATGCCAGTACTGTTCTAGTCCATGTGGTTGGCCTTGATTCCCAAGATCCATACAGTATTTATTTGTTATTTGCATTTACAGTGTTACGGACAAGTGTTAAACCCCCTTGTGGGTCCTGTCTAGTACTCGTAGGATTTTCACCTACATTTGCCATTTACGGGTGTGAAACCATTTGCGGGCTTGAGGTATTGTAGCAATTGAATATCGATTTGCAATTTTAGCGATCAGAACTCTTGATCAAAGACTTCGGGAGGTTGTAAGTTCCGGGTTTAACAATTGAATAGCAAATTAACTTACTGCCTCACTTAAGGGCTCCAGTAACTTACAATTGCTCAATTGAATCAGGCTCAAAATTGTTTAACTTGGCATAGTATAAAAAAAAAATATTTTGGAGGTTTTGAGCATAACTATTTGGGCAGAGTGTACCCAGCTTTATGTCACAGTAGTCAAATAGTCCATTAAATTGTTTTTCTTCCATAGTCATGATCCATTACCGGTGTACAAGTCTATTCACATGCAAATATAATGAATTAAGTTTTGTTTGAATCACAATCTTCAAGCAATTGCTGACTGAAGTAATTTTATGTTTAGATCTTTTATTGCAATTAGTCACTTGAAACCATTGCGTCATTAGACTTATAGATGAGCTATTAATAGCACAATGCAAGGACTCTATTACATTGTACAATGTGTAGATCTGAAACTATATGATGTGAAGAAATTCTCATCAAAGTAGGTTTTTTTGTTAACAAAACACTGTAATGATGACAGACGTCAAGGTCAGTGTAATTATCAGTCTGCTCATCCCAGTACAGATTGCTGTAGGCATTGGATAAAAACTGGATTTAGACACATTTCAAAACTGATTTGGCAGAAAATATTGTGCTGTTTTAACTAGATGATTGATGTAAATAATGAGATAGTAAAACAAGAAAACACAAAGCTAAAGAAAAAAACATAAATTAATAAATACCAACATTGACACAATAGCAGAGCAAAAGACATATAATGAATTTACCTAAATAACCTTCCCGTAGGAGATATTTCATCCCACTAACACCACCAACATCTATCAAAGGCTTGGAGAAGCAAGCATTCCTTTAACCAATTTATAATTTATAAATTTGCTATAGATGAAATATGAGAATCAATGGAAGAAACTACTAGATTCAAAGTATTATCATCAGTTAGCTATAAAGTACCAAACTTTACACAAAGCAATAAAGTACATAATTAATTTCCAAGTCAGAAAAATAGTATGGGAGTTTTGGGGGGAACTGCTTTTACAAGCTTCCAATCTAGGGGGAGAAATAATCCCCAGCAGGTATACAAACTGAAAGTGCTACTATAGTGCAAAAAACTATCATATTTTAAATATTACAAATGTATGGAAAACAAGTGACCCATAGTATATAAATATTGTATCAAAGTGAGACACAATGGAATTGCTTTCTCCTCCTATGTCCTGACAATTTATAGGAAACAAAAGGCAGTGAGCCTTGTGTGAGTTTGAATGATTGCCTTTATCCCTATTCAAATGAATGTTGATCACATAAGAAAATACACTTAGCAGTCTCTGAGCCCTTGTTTATGCATCCTCTCAACCCACTGGTAAGATAAAGGCGGATCAAGACACATTGAGCCCGATTCAGTTGAGCAATTGTACATTACTGGAGTCCATTTTTGCGGTCTTCAAATGGTTTACAGGTTACGGCTTTGAAAACTCTGCAAGAGTTATGAGCGCTAAAATCGCGAATCACTACTCAATTGCTACAATTCCCCAAGCCCGCAAATGTTTTCACACCAGTAAACAACAAATGAAGGAGAAAATCCTACAAGTACTAGAGATCACCCGCATAGGGGTTTAACGCCTGTCCATAGCACTGTATATGCAAATAAAAAATCAATACTGCACTGTAAATGATGGAGAAAGCAATTGAAGACATTAGATGAATTGCACAACTAGCTTGCAAATCGGCAATAACATTTTTATTTTTTTGTGTCATTTCGGGGTTAGATCGATTTCGGGAATCAATGAGATAATACACATCAGGTCACCCACATGGACAGTTTTGGTATTAATTTTTATTATTTTGTATTTTGCGGTTTTGTGAGTCCGATCGCATATCAGACACCCAAATGCTAATTGACATGTAACCTCCATGTTTTCCTGCCATAATGATGGCAGTCTCATTTACTATTGGCTGTTTCGAAATGGGTGGTTACGGCAGGGGCGGCCCGTCCATTGGGGCGTCAGGGCAAACGCCCCCCCAAATATTTTCTTCACCCTGCAATAAAAAAAACACAACAATGTATTAGTATAACCCAAAAACAAATAAATATAAGGTGTACATCATCATTTCAAGTCTCAATAGTATTAAAAATGAAGTAAAGTTAGTAAAGGGACACTGTCACTTTAAAATAACCCTTGCGCTACATTAACTAATGCTGTGTATCTATATAGCCCCCTGCCTGTACCCTGTGTGATCAAATTACACTAGTACACTGTGTACACTAACCTTTAGACTCTTCTCTCTCTTCAATGAGTCCTGGCCTGGCCCCCTGACCGTTAATGCATGCCGCCCACCATCACAGTGACGATATGCATGGGCGGTCATAAATGTATCAATTAATAACTGACAGTCTTCCATCATTGACCAATCAATGATGGAAGGCTGTCCAGTTACTTAGTGATCAATCTAAACCCACCCAGACCGTTAGCCCTGAGCGCCCGCCAGCAAATAGGGCCTCGAGTTATCATTTTGATTGACTGATACAGTCAATAAAACCACCAGTTCCCTGTCCCTTCCCCCTTTCTGTTTCCTGACCCTGGTCACGCTGAGACTGAGAGACCTCCCTAGCTGAATCTACTCACATCTGCTCTGCCTGCCTAACACAGTAAGTCTACCTGCCTGGCACCTGTCCTGCCCCTGGCCAAACCAAAACCCCTAGTAGCCCCTAATAAAAGTTAGGGGTGACCAGTTACCCCCAGTCCCCCACTATGCCTGCCTGGCCTGCCAGTGCCACCTACCCAGCCACCCACCAACTACCACCGACGACCCTAGGCCTACAATGCCTGGTGCCAGTGCCACCCCGAGCCATCCCCCCCATGTGGCCTGTGCCACCCCCGATCAGGCCTGCCCTATGCTAGCGATGCCATCATGCCACCGCCGGATTACCCCGATCACGGGATCGGGGTAGTCGGGTGGTGAGCGGGGTGGCACAGGCCCACATGGGGGTGATCGGATCACCCCCTTGATGAGGCCTGTGCCACCCCTGATGACCTCCATGTCGCCGCCCTATTCCACCCCCGAGGCCCGATCAACACCACCCGATGCGGCCTATGCTAGCACCGCCCGATTCCCCCGATCACGGTGATCGGGGTATTCGGGCGGTGAGCGGGGTTGACCAGGCCACATGGGGGTGGATGTTCACCCCCATGAGGCCTGTGCCACCCCTGATCGTGGCCTACGCGGTCCGATGGGCGACCGATGGGCGCCTGAGCGTGACCGACCCCACCCTGGATGAACCAACTACCCCCCCCCCCCCCCCCCTATTTTTATTCCATTTTTAGAAGTAACAGGCATGTATATGTGCCTGTCACTTTTAAAGATAAAATAAAAATAAGGGAAGGGAAAAAAAATACAGTAAACAAACACATTACAAACACATTAACAGTACAGTATGTAACACAACACATTATTATACAAAAATAAACAGCTTTAAACAAACATTAATAAAAAATAAAATAAACAACAGCACATACTTACCTGTCAAATTGACCCCTCCAGCGTTGGCCTTCTGTCCTCTGGATATAGTCATGAAAAATAAATAATCCAATGTTGATTGAAGCCCATGTCAAATAATCCAATGTTGATTGAAGCCAATGGTCAAATAAAATAATTCAATGTTGATTGAAGCCAATGGTCAAAATAAAATAATCCAATGTTGATTGAAGCCAATGGTCAAAATAATCCAATGTTGATTGAAGCCAATGGTCAAATAATCCAATGTTGATTGAAGCCATTGTCCATCCATCCATTCTGGCCCATTGAAAGAGGCCTCCACAAAAAAAAAAACGACGCTCTAAAAAAAAAAAAAAACAACAAACTAAAAGAGCTCCTCCTACAAGGAGCCCCTCCCGCGATTAATTGTTTTTTTCCCACGGTCTGCTATATATACTAATTTTTGAAGGACTCTGATTGGCTGAAATTTTTGATTGACATCGATTTCAACCAATGAGAGTCTTTAAAAAATTAGCAAATCAGCAAGCAGGTATGGAAGCCTGTAAGGGTAAAAAAGGTTAGTGTGAACTTGTTTGACCCTGTATGTATTATACATATTACAGAGCTATTTTATGTGATATACATGTTACAGGATAATATCCTGTAACATGTATAGCCAAAAAATAGCACTGTAATATGTATAAAAAATAATGTGCAATAGAAATGCATGAACAATATAATATAACAAGTAATAAAGAACATCAATTAATCAAATAATAAATATCAATTAATATATATTGTTGTATGTATATGTTTATGTATATTTATGTGTATTTTTTATGCGTATATATGTATATATATTTGGATATATATATATATATATATATATATATATATATATAAATTGATATCAATATATCACAATAAATAAATATATATATATATATATATATCAATTTGATATATATATATATATATATATATATTTATTTATTGATATCAATTTTTATATATATATATATATATATATATATATATATATCAATCAATATATCTATCAATCAATATATCTATCAATCTATATATATATATATATATATATATATATAAATATATATATTTATATATTATTTTTTTTATTTTTTTTTACAATTATTATTATTTTACAATATCCCAATTTGTTACTTAGGGTTTTTAAGGTGCGGTTGGGGCCTATATGGTCCCAATTTGTTATTTAGGGTTTTTAAGGTGCGGTTGGGGCCTATATGGTCCCAATTTGTTATTTAGGGTTTTTAAGGTGCGGTTGGGGCCTATATGGTCCCAATTTGTTATTTAGGGTTTTTAAGGTGCGGTTGGGGCCTATATGGTCCCAATTTGTTATTTAAGGTTTTTAAGGTGCGGTTGGGGCCTATATGGTCCCAATTTGTTATTTAGGGTTTTTAAGGTGCGGTTGGGGCCTATATGGTCCCAATTTGTTATTTAAGGTTTTTAAGGTGCGGTTGGGGCCTATATGGTCCCAATTTGTTATTTAGGGTTTTTAAGGTGCGGTTGGGGCCTATATGGTCCCAATTTGTTATTTAGGGTTTTTAAGGTGCGGTTGGGGCCTATATGGTCCCAATTTGTTATTTAAGGTTTTTAAGGTGCGGTTGGGGCCTATATGGTCACACTTGCTCTTTTAAGGTTTTAAACGTTACGGTTTGGGTCTTAAACGTTCTAATGTTTTTTTTTGTTTTTTTTTCTATCACTTCCCAGGTGCAAACTATCTGTGGAATCAGATTTGTTTGGACTCGTTGGTTGACTTACTGGACGTGAATACCCCAAGAAGGAGAGTCAACTGTTGGTGAGTATATGGTCACACTTGGACTTTTAAGGTTTTTAAGGTGCAGTTGGGGCCTATATGGTCACACTTGGTCTTTTACGGTTTTAAAAGTTACGGTTTGGGTCTTGAGATTTCTAATGTTTTTTTTGTTGTTTTCTATCACCCCCCAGGTGCAAACTATCTGTGAAAGCAGATTTGTTTGGACTCGTTGGTTGACTTACTGGACGTGAATACCTCGAGAAGGAGAGTCAACTGTTGGTGAGTATCATTGCCTTTAATTTTCTGTCCATGTGTATAGGTGCAAATTTGATGTTGATGTAGTCTTGTCACATGAGGGTTTGCAATCTGTAATGTATACCAATGAAATCAACACACTGTTATTTTAAAGTAATTTTGTGACATAATATAAATTAATATACCGTGATCTCTTTCTTTTATTGGTATCAATATCAGAAATGAATACTATTGACTCTCTACTTGTGAAGCCTTTCGGCACCCTAACCTATGAGGAGAAGGTGGAAGTAAAACGGTTAGGAGCTGACCAACCAGAGATAAATCTGCAGCAAATCGCAAGAGATAGAGGGAAGCAATATGTCCGTAATTTCAATACTGAATGGTACAAGAAGGACGACTGGCTTTCTGGAAGCGTTTCTAGGAAGTCCTTATATTGTTTCCCATGCATCCTATTTGGTGGTGACGCTGCTTGGACCAAAACTGGAGTGACTGACGTCAAACATCTAGCTGACAAATTGGCAAAACACAAAAGTTCTAAAGCTCACTTGGATAACAGGATCAAGTTTGAGATGCTTGGACAGGCGAACATTGCTGTTCAACTGGACCAAGGATACCAAGTCAGCATTCAAAAACACAACGAAGAAGTGGCTAAGAACCGGTACATCCTTTCCAAGATAATTGATTGTGTTCGCTTTTGTGGCGCTTTTGCACTGGCATTAAGAGGACACGACGAGAGTGAAACATCGCTAAATCCAGGAGTGTTTAGAGGCCTTGTGGATTTGGTTGGCAGTATCGATAGTGCAATGGAACAGCATTTGAAGACTGCAACTGTGTTTAAGGGCACTTCCAAAACCGTGCAGAATGAGCTACTGGACTGAATGCATGAAGTTATAAAGGAAGTGATTCACCAAGAGCTTAAAGAAGCCCAGTTTGTGGCAATCCAAGCGGATGAAGCAACCGATATTTCCGCTAGGACACAGTGCGTTGTAGTCTATCGCTACATTGACAAGAAGCATCAAGTGGTGGAAAGATTTGATGGCTTCACGGAAATGAAATCAACGGATGCAGACTCCATTGCTGCTGTTGTGCTGGAAACACTGAATACTGTTCTCCCAGAGCCAGAAGACAAGAAGAAACTCATAGCTCAAAGCTACGATGGTGCCAGTGTGATGCGTGGAGATCAAGGAGGAGTTCAAAGAAAAATAAAAGACGTGTACCCGAACGCACACTACGTCCATTGCTATGCTCACCAACTGAACCTAATAATGGAGAAAGCAGTTTCAAGGATTGGAAGAGTTCGAGTTTTTTTTTCCAACATAGGCGGCATACCATCTTTTTTTTCACGCTCTCCAAAAAGGACTGGAGTTCTGGATGAGGTAGTTGGTAGAAGACTTCCAAGAGGTGCACCAACACGGTGGAACTTCAACGTTAGGACCGTGAACGTGATCTACGAGAACAGAGATACGCTACTTGAGTGTTTCCAGACAATTGAAGCATGTCTAAACTTTGATCCAACATCTATACGGGAAGCCGCAGGTTTCATTGGAATGCTGGAAGACAGGAAGTTCCTTTACTTCCTTAAATTATTTCATTGAATAATGCCACATGTTGACATCCTCTATAGTCAGCTTCAGAAGCGAGACACGGATACTGTTTATATCAAAAAAGTCACAGAAGACTTTGTCGCCAGCATCCAGAAAATCCGTAATTCTGTGGAAGAGATAGAAGCAAGTTTGCCGAGCGATCTAACAGTCAACAGACGGAGTGCGGAGATCTCAACCTTGAGACAACTTTCAAGAGAGGTATGTGACATAGTGGTGGTTCATGCAAAAGAACGTTTTTCATTTTCAAATCACCTAGTCAGTGCCAAACTTGTTCAAAGTGACTTGTATAAAACCCATGACACTTGCTTTCCAACCCAAGCTCTGGAAGACACCGTGCAAGCATATCCAATACTGAAGAAGGAACAATTACGCACTGAGCTGTCACTTCTGTATGGGAAGACAGATTTTCATACTTGTACAAGTGCTGTTGCTCTGCACAAACTTTTCCATCAATTTAATCTGCAGAATGATTTCACAGAGACAGTAAAATTATTAAGAATCCTGATTACAACACCGATGACCACTGCAGAATCAGAAAGATGCTTCTCCACATTGAAGAGGATAAAAACCTTTTTAAGAAGCGCCATGTCCCTGGAGCGGTTGAATGCATTGGCGATGCTCACAATGGAAAAGCAACTGATTTCCGAGATCCCAGACTTCAATGAAAAAACCATTGAGAAGTTTTTTTCTTTGAAAGATCGCCGTGCAAAATTAAAATACAACTGATTAAAGCAAAGAAGAATGCATACCCCCAAGGTGTGCAAAGATAAACTGCGTTAAGCAGCACCACCTCAGACTACCAAACATAACTAGTGGTAAGTAAAGTATGAACGGTGTGTGGGTGTTCATATGGAAGGAGCTATGAAAGGTGTGTGCATGGTCAGTAACAAGCCTTGGCGTGGTTTGAAGGAATTGGAGGCACCTTCAAGGGTATGTAAAGTTCTCAGAAATGGCACCACCTCACTACCAAAAATAACTAGTGGTAGGTAAAGTATGAATGGTGTGTGGGTGTGCATATTGAAGGAGCTATGAAAGGTGTGTGAATGGTCAGTAACAATTGTTGAAGCCTTGGCGTGGCGTTACTGCTCATATGGTTATCCATATGCTAATTCAACGTTTTTGTTTGACATTGATTATTGTGTTGTCTAAACAGAGGTTAAATGTTGTTGTTTTCTTGAATCCCAAGATCCACTGGTTTGGGCCTATGCAGTGCTGATTGGTCTTCTAAGGTATGTTTGAGGCCTATATGGTTCCACTTGGTCTTCTAAGGTATGTTTGGGGCCTATGGTCACACTTGGTCTTCTAAGGTATGTTTGAGGCCTATATGGTCACACTTGGTCTTCTAAGGTATGTTTGGGGCCTATATAGTTCCACTTGGTCTTCTAAGGTATATTGGGGGCCTATGGTCACACTTGGTCTTCTAAGGTATGTTTGGGGCCTATATGGTTCCACTTGGTCGTTTAATGTTTTTTAAGTATGGTTTTGTTCTTGAATGGTCTGATTGATTTGCTTGTTTTCTTTCAACCACAGGTGCAAACCCTATGTGGCTGCAGATTTGTTTTTACTCGGTGGTCAACTTAATGAACATGAATACCCTGAGAAGAAGACCCGACTAATGGTAGGTGTCACTCCTTTAATTTTTCTGTTAATACATATAGGTGCAATTATGATATTGCTGTAGTCTTGTCACCTGAGTTTTTTCAATCTATTTTGTATACCAATGAATTTAACACATTGTTACTTTACTTCTTGACATTTCTGCATTGCTGATCATGTATTTCAATGGGCTTTACCAGTATAAGGTCATTGGGCGGGGCTTATAAAGGTCATTATGACGCCAGGGGGAGGAGTTATAAAAATGGGTGTGGTTTGGAAAAGGGGGAGTGGCTATGTTTCGCCCTGTCGCCCCTCCAACTTGAAAAGTCACCAGCCGCCACTGGGTTACGGCCTTGCTTAATTGATCATGTTCCTGAACTGCTACGCACGACTGCATGGTTTCTGGTTTCGGCATTCGGCCTGTAACTTGCTGGCTTGTTCAATTGAATAGCACCGGAATTGTAGCAGAGTTCAAGCAGGCTCATAGTTTCTGTGATAATTTATTGGTAATTTTCTATTTTGCCTTACAATTTTTTTTTTCTAATTTATTTAACTGCGACCAGCATGAACAACTCCCTATCCATAAAGCACTATGGGATGACATAAGAAGTAGATTAGACTCCAGTGAATTCTGTGAACAAGACATCAGACAAGATGGTCATACAGACATGTGGGTTGCTAAGATAGTGTTTTGATGGTTTTCTGCCTTTGTTAGAGGTAATAATCTACTATGTGGGAAATACTTTCAGGAGAGATAAAAGTAGATGGTTGCTGGGGGAGAGCTTGTTCCCATGAGGCGGAGGCAGACATTTCTCCTCTGGTACTAATTTTACTAAAGCCTACACATTATTAAAAGCTATTGAAAAAGGAAACTATTCAGTAGCTTGGCCAACTTGTGGATTATTCTTACTGCTCAGAAATCTGTTTAAACACTCAAGCGCTTAACCGCTCAATTAATATATTACGTAGCTGGAAGATGGGTATATGGTCTAGTGGAGGAAGAGATGGGCTGATGTTAGGACCAGCAAATATGCTACGGAATAGTTTCCTTTTTCAATATCTTTTAATAATGTGTAGGCTTTAGTAAAATGAGTACCAGAGGAGAAATGATGTACAGAAACTGTTTATACATTATTGAAAAAATGTTATGAGCGGAGAATCCAAGGGTATGTGCATGGAGGAGTGAAGAGGATGTGTGAGGAGTATTTGGAGATGAGGGCTTAAATGTGCAGGAAGAGGTATATCTTCATAAAGTGCCTTATAATTGGGGACAAGTAGTTTGAATTTAATTCTGCTGGAAACCAGTATGCAGATTTGAAAATGGATACATGGATGAGGAAGAGGAGTCTTGCTATAGATTTGAATATATATTGGAGAGGGAACAGATGTGTGACATATGACCATACAAGCATACAAGTCATGTTAACTATAAGGCAGATATAAGCCCTATTCAATTGAGGAATTGTTAGTTACTGGAGCCCGTAATGTAGTCCGTAAACTAATTTGCTATTCAATTGGCCTCGTTTGGCTAGCCACAAACGATTTGCGGGTTACAAGCTGAAAATCCCAGCTGTTGTCAAAATCGTAAATTCGACCCATCTAAGCCTTCAAACTTTCAAATCCGTAATTCTTACAATCACAAATCACTGTTCAATTGCTACAATACATCAAGCCTGCAAATGTTTTCGCACCCATAAACGGTAAATGTAGAAGAAAATCCTATGAGTTCCAGATAGGACTAGAAAGGGGATTAAACGCCTGTTAGTAGCACTGTAAATAAAAATAAAAAAATCAATTTTGCACTTTAAAAGATGGGCACAACAGTCTCAAACTCGCAAATCTGCAATCAAATTTTTCATTTTTGTGGGGAAGAGACACAGGGGGTGAAGAGACACAGGGAGAGGGGAAGAGACACAGGGGAGGGGGAAAGAGACACAAGGAAGGGGGGAAAGAGACTCATTGGAGGGGGAAAGAGACACAGGGGAGGGGAGGGAAAGAGACACAGGGGAGGGGGGGAACAGACACAGGGGGAAGAGACACAGGGGAGGGGGGAATACACACAGGGGAATGGGGAAAGAGACACAGGGGAGGGGAAAAGACACAGGGGATGGGGGAAGAGACACAGGGGAGGGGGGGGGAAAACAGCAGGGAGGGGGGGGAAAAAGACACAGGGGAGGGGAAGGACAGACACAGGGGAGGGGGGGGAAAGAGACACAGGGGAGGGGGGGAAGTGACACAGGGGAGGGGGGAAGAGATGCATGGGAGGTGGGAAGAGACACATGGGAGGGGGAAAAGAGACACAGGGGAGGGGGTAAAGAGACACGTCACGTCATTAGCATATACCGGGTCCCGACACAGAAGACGAGCTGGACAGCAGCAGGAGCAGTGCAATACAGGTGAGTGAGGGGAGGGGGGGGTGGTATTTAGACAGTAAATGTAGAAGAAAATCCTATGAGTTCCAGATAGGACTAAAAAGGGGATTAAAGCCTGTTAGTAGCACTGTAAATAAAAATAAAAAAATCAATTTTGCACTTTAAAAGATGGGCACAACAGTCTCAAACTCGCAAATCTGCAATCAAATTTTTCATTTTTGTGGGGAAGAGACACAGGGGGTGAAGAGACACAGGGAGGGGGGGAAGAGACACAGGGGAGGGGGAAAGAGACACAAGGGAGGGGGAAAGAGACTCATGGGAGGGGGAAAGAGACACAGGGGAGGGAAGGGAAAGAGACACAGGGGAGGGGGGAACAGACACAGGGGGAAGAGACACAGGGGAGGGGGGAATACACACAGGGGAATGGGGAAAGAGACACAGGGGAGGGGGGGGAAAGACACAGGGGATGGTGGAAGAGACACAGGGGAGGGGGAGAAAAACAGCAGGGAGGGGGAGAAAAAAGACACAGGGGAGGGGAAGGACAGACACAGGGGAGGGGGGGAAAGAGACACAGGGGATGGGGGAAGAGACACAGGGGAGGGGGAAGAGATGCATGGGAGGTGGGAAGAGACACATGGGAGGGGCAAAAGAGACACAATGGAGGGGGTAAAGAGACACGTCACGTCATTAGCATATACCGGGTCGCGACACAGAAGACGAGCTGGACAGCAGCAGGAGCAGTGCAATACAGGTGATTGAGGGGAGGGGGGGGGGGTATTTAGAGAGGGGGAAAGGGAGGATGAGGGGAGGGAGGGAGGAGGAGGAGGATGAGGGGAGGGAGAGGATGAGGGGAGGGAGGGAGGAGCAGGATGCGGGAAAGGAGAGGATGAGGGGAGGGAGGGAGGGAGGAGGAGGATGAGGGGAGGGAGGGAAGAGGAGGATGAGGGGAGGGAGGGAGGAGGTGGATTAGGGGAGGGAGAGGATGAGGGGAGGGAGAAGGATGATATGAGGGAGGAGTATGAAAAGGGGGAAAGAAACAGACACAGGAGGAAAGAGACACAGGGGAGGGGGGAAAAAGAGACACGGGAGGGGGGAAGAGACATGGGGAGAGACACAGGTGATGGGGGAAAAGACACAGGGGGGAGAGACACAGGGAGGGGGAAGAGACACAGGGGAGGGGGTAAAGAGACAAAGGGGAGGGGGGAAAGAGACTCATGGGAGGGGGAAAGAGACACAGGGGAGGGGAGGGAAAGACACACAGGGGAGGGGGGAAGAGACACAGGGGGGAAGAGACACAGGGGAGGGGGAAGACACACAGGGGAAGGGGAAAGAGACAAGGGGGAGGGGGGAGAGACACAGGGAGTGGGGAAAGAGACACAGGGGAGGTGGGAATGAGACACAGGGGAGGGGGGAAAGAAACACAGGGGAGGGGGAGAAGAGACATGGGGGGACCAGACACAGGGGAGGGTGGGAAAGAGACACGGGAGGGGGGAAGAGACACAGGGGGGAAAGAGACTCATGGGAGGGGGAACAGACACAGGGGGGGAAGAGACACAGGGAGGGGGAAGAGACACAGGGGGGGGAGAGACACAGGGGAGGGGAGAAAGAGACTCATGGGAGGGGGAAAGAGGCACAGGGGAGGGGAGGGAAAGAGACACTTGGGAGGGGGAACAGACACGGGGGAAGAGACACAGGGGAGGGGGAAGACACACAGGGGAAGGGAGAAAGAGACACAGGGGAAGGGGGGAAGAGACACAGGGGAGGGGGGAGAGACACAGGGGGTGGGGGAAAGAGACACAGGAGAGGGGGGAATGAGACACAGGGGAGGGGGGGAAAGAAACACAGGGGAGGGGGGAAGAGACACAGGAGATGGGGAAGAGACACAGGAGATGGGGGAAAGAGACACAAGGTGAGGGGAAAAGAGACACAGGGGAGGGGGCAGACACACAGGGGAAGGGGGAAAGAGACACAGGGGAGGGGGGGAGAGACACAGGGGATGGGGGAAAGAGACACAGGGGAGGGGGGAATGAGATACAGGGGAGGGGGGAAAGAAACACAGGGGAGGGGGAGAAGAGACATGGGGGAACAGACACAGGGGAGGGTGGGAAAGAGACACGGGAGGGGGGAAGAGACACAGGGGGGAAAGAGACTCATGGGAGGGGGGAACAGACACAGGGGGGGAAGAGACACAGGGAGGGGGAAGAGACACAGGGGGGGGAGAGACACAGGGGAGGGGAGAAAGAGACTCATGGGAGGGGGAAAGAGGCACAGGGGAGGGGAGGGAAAGAGACACTTGGGAGGGGGAACAGACACGGGGGAAGAGACACAGGGGAGGGGGAAGAGACACAGGGGATGGGGGAAAGAGACACATGAGAGGGGGGAATGAGATACAGGGGAGGGGGGAAAGAAACACAGGGGAGGGGGAAGAGACACAGGAGATGGGGGAAGAGACACAGGAGATGGGGGAAATAGACACAAGGGAGGGGAAAAGAGACACAGGGGGGGAGAGACACAGGAGATGGGGGAAAGAGACACGAGGGAGGGGGGAAAGAGACACAGGGAAGTGGGGAAGAGACACAGGGGAAGGGGGGAAGGAGCCACAGGGAAGAAGGAGCAAGAAACACAGGGAAGAGGAGGGAAGAGACACAGGGGATGGGGGAGAGAAAGGGGATCAGGGCAAACAGACACAGAGGGAGTAGAGGGGGGAACAGAGGAACAGACACAGGGGAGGGAGATGGGGGGAACAGACACAGGGGAGGGAGGGGAAGAGACACAGGGGAGGAAGGGCGAAGAAAAGAGACACAAGGGAGGGGGAGGAGGGTTGAAAGGAAACACAAGGGAGTAAGTAGACAGGGGGAGGGGCTCACCGTGAGCACCGAAGTTGCTTACATTAGGTGGCAAACAGCTTTGCCAGCATTACAATTTTATTGCCGTAATTTTTGACGGCCAAGTCGCTAGTCACATATATAGTTTTCAGCAATATGGGTTGTTGCTAATGTCGCAAAGCGAGGACCGCAGTTGCAGGCAAGGAGCGCCATAGGCTGGTGCAGATGAGCGCCATAGGCGCTCATCCCTACGACCCCGTCCGACAGGCAGTGAGTGCCGAAGGTGCTCACTGCGCAGTTGGAGATGAGCGTCATAGGCGCTTATCCTTACATCCCGTGGGACAGGCAGTAAAAAACCACGAGGCCCTCGGCACAACCTGGTTCCTGCCAAGGGAGAACTCGCGATGAGCGCTGGAGTTGCTCATCGCGAGCACCCCCAGCCTCGCTGCACCCCAGTGCCTCCCCCCACCTTCCCCTCAAGCCCTCACTTACCTTCATTGCGCTGCTCCTGCTGCTGTCCATCACGTCTTCTGTGTTGGGAACCTGCATATGCTAATGATGTGACGTCACATGCTCATATGCCGGCTCCCAAAGACCTGATGGACAGCTGCAGGAGTCCCAGGACTTGCATCAAACCTCCTCCCTCCACTCATCCTCTCCCTCCCCTCATCCTCTCCCTCTCCTCATCCTCTGCTCCTCTCCCTCCCCTCATCCTCTCCATCCCCTCATCCTCTCCCTCCCTCCTTTACCCCTCTCCAATAAACCCCCTCCCCCCTCCCCTCACTTACCTTCATTGCGCTGATCCTGCTGCTGTTCCGCGCGTCTTCTGTGTCGGGACCCGTTATATGCTAATGACGTGACATCACATGCGCATCATGTCATTAGCATATGCTGGCTCCCAAAGACCTGATGGACAGCAGCAGGAGTCCCAGGACTCGCATCACCCTCTCCTCCCTCCCCTCATCCTCTCCCTCCCCTCATCCTCTCCTCATCCTCACCCTCTCCTCTCCCTCTCCTCTCCCTCTCCTTATCCTCTCCCTCCCCTCTCCCTCTCCTCACCCTCTCCCTCCCCTCTCCCTCCCCTCATCCTCTCCCTCTCCTCTCCCTCCCCTCATCCTCTCCCTCATCCTTTCCCTCCACTCATCCTCTCCCTACCCTCCTCCCTCTCTCCCCTCATCCTCCCTCCCTTCATCCTCCCTTCTCCATTTCCCCCTCTCAAATTAACCCCCCTCCCTTACTTAGATGTATTGCGCTGCTCCTGCTGCTGTCCAGCGCTTCTTCTGTGTTGGGACCCAGTATATGCTAATGATGTGACATCACATGCGCGTCATGTCATTAGCATATGCCAGGTCCCAAAGACCTGATGGACAGCAGCAGGAGTCCCAGGACTCACTTCACCCCTCCTCCCTCCCCTCATCCTCTCCCTCCCCTCATCCTCCCCTCATCCTCTCCCTCTCCTCTCCCTCCCCTGATCCTCTCCTCCTCCTCCCTCCCCTCATCCTCCCTCCCCTCATCCTCCTTTCCCCCTTTCCAATTAACCTTTCCCCTCACTTACTAGCATTGCGCTGCTCCTGCTGCTGTCCAGTGTGTCTTCTGTGTCGGGACCCGGTATATGCTAACAACGTGATGCGCATTACGTCATTAGCATATGCAGTGTCCCGACACAGAAGACGCGCTGGACAGGAGCAGGAGCACCGCAACGCAGGTAAGTGAGGATGAGGGGAGGGAGGAGGAGGGGTGGGAGGAGGATGAGGGGAGGGAGGAGGATGAAAAGGGGGAGGGGAACAGACACAGGGGGGAGAGACACAGAGACACAGGGGAGGGGGGGGGGGAGAGACACACGGGAGGGGGGAAGAGACACAGGGGAGCCGGGGAAAGAGACACGGGGGGAAGAGACACAGGAGAGGGGAGGGAAAGAGACACAGGGGAGGGGGGAAGAGACACAGGGGAGGGGGAAGAGACACAGGGGAGGGCAGGGTAACAGACACAGGGGAGGGAGGTGGAAGAGACACAGGGGAGGGGGGAGAAAAGAGACACAGAGGAGGGAGAAGAGGGGGTAAGTAGACAGGGGGAGGGGCTCACGGTGAGCACCGAAGTTGCTCACATTAGGTGGCAAACAGCTTTGCCAGCATTACAATTGTTTTGCCGTCATTTTGGACGGGCAAGTCACTGGTCACATATATAGTTCTCAGCAGTGCAACCTTGCCAAAAACTGCAGGCTTGCGAAGCAAGGGCAGCGGTTGTGGCCATGCAAGAAGCGTCAAAGGCGCTCCTTGCACTGGTGATAGGCGCTCATCCCTACTACCCCATATGACTTAGGCAGGGAGCGCCGAAGGAGCTCACTGAGCTGTGGAGATGAGCCCCGTAGCCGCTCAGCCCTACGATCCAGTAGGGCTTAGGTAGGGAGCAAAGAAGGCTCTCACTGCTCTGGTGGAGATAAGCGTTGTAGGCGCTCATCCCTACGACCCCGCACGACTTGGGCATCACACCTACAAGCCGCGGAACTACACATCAACAGAAAACTCAAATACACAATTCATAGTGCGAGACGCCTCTAAAAATTACGTCCCGTAACACTTACAAAAGGAAACCGCCACTTAGAAAAAATAAAATACTAGCCGCAAAAAATACGAACTTAACGGCCGAACCACGCACAGCAAAAAACACACAAAATATAAACTAAAATTTTAAAAAAACACACAGCAAATGGGGGCAGCCAGGACATCTGGGATTGAGGTTACACGCAAATTTAACTACAAATTCAAGACTTTCGCCACTCGAAAATCCCCTAAGCAAGAGAAAACGAGGCTACACAACCCCTAAGCACGCAAAACACCGCCAAGCACATACGGCTTTTACACAGAACCGTACGAGCTCCAAAATACACTATTAGGAAGGACACAAAATGCTCCACACCCGCATAACAAATACACAATCGCAGCCATTTTACAACACTAACTGCAAACTAATAACATTATCATTACAAAATGCGGAAGTTCACAGCTAAACAAGCGGTTCCCCTCCCGCACACAGTCTTTTTACACTACACACTGCACACATTGCTGACACTTACACCTCAGCTCACCAACAGTGCAAATCTACATTGTATGCTGCAGGAACATCAAAACAGATTGTTAGCTCTTCAGCATATTGCTTCCTGCATATATTAATTACAAATAGGTAAAGTATATTAATTTATAATTGTATTAATTAATTAATTATCATTACAAAATACATACACACACAAAAAAAAACAGACGACAGATCACAATAAATGCTAAAGATGCTCAGCGCACGCCTCACAAGGAGCGCCAATGGTGTTTAGAGGAGCAAAACTACACCAGGGGAGAGGCTCTGCGCACCAAAAGGCGCTCAGCACAAACCTTGCAATGAGCACCAAAGGAGCTCTGATAACCAAATATACACCAACCAAGAGGCTCGCAATGAGCGCCAAAGATACTCACACAACCAAAAGACTTACTTTGTGTAGCAAATAGCAATACCTGCCTTACAATTCTATTGCTGTCATTTTTTGACGGGCAAGTCGCTAGTGAAATATAATAACTAGGCATGTACTACTGATTATTACAGCTGTATTCATTTTGCTTGACCAACTCAGTGAAATTTGCAGATTAGTTTGGGAATTGGTTTTAGTCTATCCACTTTTCTATCTATGTTAAAACTTTGAAAATAATTAGGGCTAACTTTCCCTTAGCTCTTTTATGAATCCCACCGAATTAGGTCCGCTCCTCTATGTGTTTCTGTATATCGGTGCTAGGAATTCCCAAGAAGGAGGCTTGCTTCAGGATCTTTGGAAATCAGGGATGCAGTTCTGGAACATATAGGCATGATTTCTTGGTAGCTGGATGAAACAAGTGATTCAAAAGTTCTACCCCACCTCTCAGCAATACAGCTGACATGCTTGTATACATTTAAAATGTGTAATGCCTTTTATTGAAATACTCAGGGACTGTTACACATGGTAGGATAAAGTGGTCACGATAATTCAAAAGGTCTTGATGAAGAGTAACAAAAGGTAACATAATTAAGATCTAACCTGATCACAGGATGCCCCATTATTATAGTTTCACAATGCACATTTTAGACATGTCCTTGCAAACAATAATTTAATCACAATATATGAATTACAAAACAGCACAAAATTAAATATAAAAAAATAACAAGTGGTTAGCCAAACAGTGTCAAAAGCAGACAGACACAAGAGGTATTTACTGGGGATGAGAGTCTACAGAACCTAGGCCTCCATGCTAATCCCCTATATTGCAGATTACACCATGTTTAACAACAAAGTAAATCTCCCTAGATATATTTATCACCCATCACAGACACATTGCGAGAGAACTGCTATAAGTGTCTGCAGCAAGACGAAGCTGAAAACGGTGGCAGACTTTTCCATTAATTTTGGCACTGCTCAAAGATTGGGAATTACTCCATTAGACTTTTACACCAAAACTCTATGCTAATAAGATTTTACGGATCACTAGAAAAATCGGGCAGTACCATAAAACAAAAAAAAATTAAGAGTAACAAAGACCTCTTGTAAATGGTTTTAAAACCATTGTGGAGTGCCGCAGCAATTGAAGAGACAGTATAGAACCAAACAACAATACAAAATGAAGACATTATTTGACACTTAACAGTCCAATATAAACGTATGTGTAATAAAAAAATATGATATTAAAAATGATTACGTCCGTTTCGTGATACACCATCAAGGGTAACACACAAGTCAGTACTCTAGGTTTTAATACACATCAGCAATCCACGTGGACCAGGAACAAATGCCTTAATGCATTGTCTGTCTAATATAATAATTGCTGGTTTGTCTTTCATGTCTGCAGGGTGTTTTGTGCACCAGAAAATTATTTTTGGCAGAACCAGGGAATCGCGGCACATGCGCAGAACTGTAACTGCCAACTTAAATTCCAGCCTCGCAAGTCCAACGTGTAGCACATAAGGGCTGTGTGCTTCAAATTTGGCCGAGTTAGGTTGCTATTAAATTAGAAAGGGCTCCGTGCTACGAGCGAGAGACGCTATTTCATAACCAGTATACGTCCGTCGGACTTGCTTGTTCGCATGCAAACAATTAAGCAATCTTGTAGTTACGGGTACAGATGGAGCCAATGGAAAGATATATTGTAAGAGAGAGAGAGAGAGAGACAGTACAGAGAGAGAGTACAGGGAGCGGGAGACAGGACAGAAAGTGCCGTAATATTGCAGTGAAAAGATTAACATAAACGTGTAACATATGGAAAAAAGCTCACACAGCCGATTTATGGGTATACCACAAATTACATCGCTTAATTAGCATGGGGGACCCAGACAGTCCAAATATGGGTAACCATGGTATCACAGAGGTAGCATTGCCCTGGAATGCAAACCCCAGGGGATTCAATATCATCCTGTGCTGGATAGGCATTCCCTTGAGGAAGTCTGGACTGATTTCTTTGGGGAAGAAAGAGAAGCAAGTGCTACAGTACTTAATTACAGGCTCCCCCCCCCCCCCCCTCCTTTTCATCCCCCCCCCCCCCCTCCTTTTCATCCCCCCCCCCCCCCTCCTTTTCATCACAGGCTTCTTTTCAGGAATCAGGTACATCTAATAATTTACACAGTTCAAATTGCTGCATCAATCGTTAAACATATGTGATATGTTCTTGTTCTTGTTCTTGTTCTAGGTTTGTACATGGTTTTGATATTCGGTTTGTGATACAATATTGAAATTCGCAGTAGACATAGCTATCTTACAGAGATATATATTCATAAAGAACATATTACCTTTATGACTACTAGATCAAATTGCTGTGAAATACATACCTTAGTACACCTTACTTTATTATCCAATTTAAGAATTTGTGATGTATGTCAGGTGAATTTGTAACTAAAAAAAATGTGTCTAGACTTAAAATTGGTATATAATATACAGAATCTAGAATAAGAATGTTGACAGTTCAGTGTTCCTATTAACTGTGCAGCTTGCATGCTTTAGCATCACATTGGATGTAACCTATCTTAAACTATGGCATATATATTTTTTTCGAGGGAGGTTTACTAATCATTTTCAAGTGATAGTTTGAGACTTATTTGATACTCATCATACATTCTACCTGTTTCCTTTACATTAGGGTTGTGTGATTTTTAATATAAATAAATAACCAAACATTTAGGTTTTTCATTAAATCTCTTCACATTTCATGTAGATATTTTTGATATTAATTCATTATATGGAGATCAATCTTGTAACACCGTAAATAAAACATATTAAGATCTGTTTTAATCGACTGATTTTATTATTGTCCTGAGAATTCAAATGTAAATTTTTGTCAGATGCCAGATGAACATATACAAGTATTTTTCCCTACAGAAGAGCTGTCGTGGTTTGTTTTTTAATCACAGCTTGATTTAAGATAAGATTTCCAAATTTTATATCAACATTTTATGTCTTGAGAGAATTGAGGTCTTGAAGGGTCACAGTTATTAAGAGTTAGTTATTCCCTGGTTTTGGTATCCCGGATTTCAGTTTATTATACTGTCTTCAGCCATCTGGCAAAATGTATATTTGTCATTAGAATAAATGTCTTCAATGAAACCTTGGTAAAGAAGTATAGTTTTGCCGTAATGTAATTTAATATACTTGACAACACGTTGAATAACTGAATATTTCTCTTTTTAAACAGTATTTTACTAACATATTGTTGTTTAAAATGTATAAACAATGGCATATGAGCAAACACATTACTTCCCTTTTATACTAATTTACCCAATCTGACATACAACATTGAGCTCTTCCCTTCTGAAATTTTTAGAAATATTTTGAGATATCAATAAAATATTTTTTTGAATTCAAACCACTCCAGTATTTTTGCTAAGATAACTTTATGGACAAGCACAAACCAGAGACATGACGATATTGCACTGTAAGATGGGCCCCTCAGGTCAGAAAGTGCCTACCACATTACTGAAGAGCAGAGGGCAAGTACACGTAGCCCCAGATATAATGAAGTGGCTTGGCCAAATCCGAGAGGACACCCAGCTGCAGATAATTCCAGAAGGGAAAGTAAAGTCTACTGCTGCAAAGAACAATTTAGCATAGGAATATGGAATGTCAGAACTATGATCCAAAGCAAACTGCACGTGGTCAAAAATTAGATGACAAGGTTAAATGTTAGTATCCTAGAAATTAGTGAACACAATTGGACTGGAATGGGCCACTTCACATCAGACAAAAAACAAGATCTTCTACTGTGGTCAAGAATCCCACAGAAGAAATACAGTAGCCCTCATTGTCAATCAAAGGGTGGCCAAAGTGTGCTCGGTTGCAACTCAATAAATGACAGAATGATTTAAATTCAAATTCAAGGCAAGCCATTTAACATCACATTGATTGAAGTCTATGCTCCAACCATGGATGCTGAAGAGGCTGAAGTTGTCAACTTCTACGAAGATATTTAACTCGTCATATCAATATAAAATGAAGCAAGCAAGATAATTCTCTGGTCATAGCAAAACACTCTCTTCCAACAGCCTCCGAGACAACTTTACACTTGGACATCACCAGATGCACAATATAAAAATCAGCTTGACTATATACTTTGTAGTCAAAGATGGAGGAGCTCTGTACAGTCAGAACAGTCAGCAAAAACAAGACCTGGAGCTGACTGTGGCTCTGACCATGAGCTTCTTATTGCAAAGTTCAATATTTTACTGAACAAAAGAGGGAAAATCATCAGACCAAGTAGATATGAAATAAGTAATATCCCCTGTGAATATGCAGTGGAGGTAGAGAATAGATTTAAGGGACTAGAGATGGAATATAGAATGTTTGAAGAACTTTGCAATATTATCCAGGAGACAGCAAAAAAATGATCCTCAACAGAAAGAAAACTAAGAAGTCAAACTGGCTATCTGATGAAGCTTTGAAAGTAGCCCAGGAAAGATGGAAAGCAAAAGGTAGTAGAGATAGGAAAATATTTGTCCAACGGAATGCAGAACTCCAGAGAATAGCAAGAAGAGGCAAGGAGTCATTCTACAATGAGCAATGTAAAGAGATAGAAGTAGGAAAGAGAAGGGTAAAGGCAGAGATCTTTTCAAGAATATTGGGGATCTCAAAACTTTTCGTGCCAAAGTAGGCATGGTCAAAGTCAAAAATGGCAGGAACGTAATAGAAGCAGAATAGGTAAAGAAGAGATGGCAGGAATACACAGAAGATCCATACAGGAAGGATATAAACAGCAGTGATGACCTCAATAATTTGTCCAAGGCGACAGACATCCTGGAGTGAAGTAAAATGGGCCCTAGGGTGTCTTGCTCATAACAAGGCTGCAGGTGTCCTAGCCTTTGGCGCCCATTGCAAGCCTTTCTCCCTGTGTACTTTATAGGCCTCGCACTTGAGCTCGGCGCTCATCGCGAGTCCCTTCAGCGCTCATTGCGAGCCTGTCCCCTTCTGCGCTCATTGAGAACCGCATCTTTCCTGCTTTGCAATGATCACCTTCAGGGCTCATCGCGAGCCCAACGATAAGCTCCTCTGGTGTTCATCACGTGGCTCGCAATGAGCCCCTTCTGCGATCATTGCAAGCCTCCCCCTGTGAACTTTATAGGCCTCGCGCTTGAGCACCTTCAGCGCTCATCGCGAGACCCTTCAGCGCTCATTGTGAGTCTGTCCCCCGTGTAGTTTAGGGTCCTCGCAATGAGTTTAAGTGTTACTGCCTTGGGTTAAGTGTTACTGCCTTGGGTTAAATGTTCCTGGCTTGGATAAAGTGTTACTGGCTTGCATTGAGTCTTACTGCTTAGGGCTCGTTTTTACACCCTTTGGCCTCGTTATACAAGCTTCGGCCTAGTTTTCGTCGTGTTACGTTATTTTCTGCAGCCATTTTTTTTTTCGATCTTAAAAAATGCCAATTAATCTCCAATTAACTTACAACCTCACTCACAGGCTCCCTGGCTCTCCCCCTGTGCTGTGTGTAAGTGTGTAGGTTAGTTAAAGGCATATTTTGGGGGGGTTGTTTGTTTTTCGAGTTCCGCGGTTCGGCCGTTAAATTCGTAATTTTTGCGCGGCCCGGCAATTTTTCCGAGGTCTGAAATTTTTGCAAGTCCTACAGGCATCGCGATGAGCGCCTGCGGCCTGCAATGAGTTGCAACCTGCAATGAGCACCATCGGCACTTATTGCAGCTACAGTAAGTCCCACTGGCCTCCACCCCCCAAACTGCGTCCATCGCTTTGTGAGGGCCGCAGTTGCGGGGCTCGATATGCAAGCCCCGCAAGCGCGATTACAACTCGCAGATTGACAACTAGTATAGTTGATGCTATCGCATAATTGAATGTGATCATCATGACATGAAGTTTATGTTTTCTGTGCTTTCTGAAACATTTTTCCTATTATCATGGTTAGTTTTCAAAAAATGATTTAAAAAAAGTTGACCACTTTCGAAGAGCTACAATTGTAGAAAGGTCTTTGAGAAAGTAAATTAAATAGGGTAGAGAATATAATAAGGCCAAATTGTTTTAAAATTCAAATATAAAATAATGAGAAACTACGTCCATGTGAAAATGAATTGATTAGCATTAAGAGAGCATTATAATAAACCTGATCAGGCTCTTTTTAGGCATGTGCTACAAGGCTCTGCTGCGCAGTATAGATTAGATGTCAGTTTCATGTACATTTTTTTGTGTGTTATTGGTAAACTCTATGAGATGTGAATATGCAGCAGATCAATTAAATTGAATAGACTTAACAGATTTTGAATAATACATAATTTCATGTAAATATAGTACAATGAAGTGCATTACTGGATCAATGTAGACCTCAGTGTACAATGTATATGAAACAATGACTGCTTTTACTTCAATACAATCTATAATTAATCTTATATTTCCATTACACAACATGAAATAATCTAATTAACTAAAGTAAAAAAATATATACTGTAGATTAAAACCAGTGGTGTCGTGTATTATTTCTGTAATTATATCATCTATGGGAATTTTTTATTTCACTTAAAAAAATAAATAGCAAAGAACAAACAAAAGAAGGGACACCAAATATCCTAAACATGGAATATCACATTAGTAAGACTGAAGCTGGCATTGTATAAATATTTAATTACATAGAAAATACAAGAAGCCAGTGGCCAAGCGAGTGAATAGAGGACCCCAACCATGGTGCAAAATGTTATATATATATATATATATATATATATATATATATTTATATATATTTATATATATATATATATATATATATATAACAAACCAGGCACTCACACCACACTGAGGACCGGCAGTAATCGTGAAACAGTGCTGTATGTGGTTAAGTGACCTGGTTTGTGAAAAATCCATCCGTTGCTATGCCTGAAACTGTGAATAACAGTAAGCATATGCTTAAAAGGAGCCATGTTTAAAATGGTTTGGATTGACAAAGTGACATTATGTGGACTCATTTGCATGTCCCGCCCAGTTTTCCCAGAGTGCAGTGCATATGCTGTATTTCTGAGACATTTAAGCAGGAAATAAGTTTTTATTAACTTATTTTTTAGATATTCAAATAGAATCACTAATGTATATATTTACACACACAGGGGGGTGGTAATTTCCTGGAAGCTGGGCTCTTAAAATTTATACTGCTAGCTCCTAAATTGTTTTTCCTAATTGTAATTTATCTCTAAGAAAGGCTTTCTACAAAACTTCTATAAAATAGCCTGCCTGAGCCAGGATTTATAAAAAAAGCAAAGATCTATAAAGTTCAGAAACTGATGTTCTGTGTTCATTACAAGGTGCAACCCAGTTTGTCTCTATTCAATGTGTATGGATTGACCATGCCATGTAACATGCAGGTGGACTATTTATTATTCTATTCACATCTGATAATGGTCTCTGGCCTTTAATTTCCACCAACTGATATTCTCTTTGTTTATATGCAAACTTTTAATTTCTGCAATTACAGGTGTCTTTGCTGTGTTCCCTTAAAGGGACTTGGAATTCATTATATTCTTTGTTGCATCAGAAAGAGGGTGAAAAGCTAAAAGCTTACTAAGATTTTTAACTGCTCTTGAGAATTGCCCTCTGCAGCAAATGAGACTTGAGACAGAGTAAAGCATGCTCTCTGCATTTCTTGTTAGCTTGAATGAAGGTTAGGTCTTCCTTGATATTTCTTCTCTCAAAAAAAACAATTTTAGTCATTTTTAAAATATGCTCTTTTAAATGCATGTAAAAACAGTTGTGTCCCATGTTCCTTTAAGCAGGGATATCCTCAAAATCTGCCATGTTGGTGAGAACAATGGTTTGGGACCATGGCTTCGGTCCTACTGAATCTTTCTCTGAAATATGCTTTTTTTCTGTCATTTTTGAGTTTATACTACAGATTTCTGGCAATGTCCCTCTTAATAGAGTCAAGCATGAGAAATGTAAGTAAGTCGATTTCTCTACCATTAATCCTGGTAGAAATGGATTCATATATTAGAAAAATAAGAATATTTCATGAATATTCAGAAAAGTGGGGCAAATAAATGCCACATAATATCAGTTTCAATCCATAATTATAGATTTATGTCAGGTGGGTCTTGACTAATCTAGGTAGATGACAACTTCCTTATCTAAAAACTTGCAACAGTATGAAACTTCTACAAGTTCAATATATTTTTAAAGGTTGTATTAATAAAAGTGAAGCTGCTGAAAAAAAAAAGAGAAAAAAATAATATAAATTTCCCAGCTACAGGTTTTAGGTATAGTGTGATTGGCGCTTGATCTTTTTGAGCCAATTGATTACACAGCTCAGAATTCTATCAGAGATAGAAATGAAACGTTTTATTCTAATGGCAGCTCCCTCTCTCCTCAAACGTGGAGCAGTAACTGGTAAGTTAGACTAGCTCCAAAACAACTTGCAAAGTTATCCAGAAAAACTGACAACCAAAAAAACTCAACGTAGATCAACAACTTAAAAAATAAAATTTTATAGGTGACGTGAAACGCGGACACATCTTCATGTAGCATTCTCAGGAGAGTTCTCAGAAATTTTATAAACAGATGGATTCTTATTGCTTGATTCACTAATGTTTTACAATTAACTCATTAGCAGGTTTATTGCCAAAATTAGCAAATAAAGTTTTGAGGATTCTCGACCAAAGCAGTGTTTTACAATTACATAAAGGCAAACAATCTGCAAGATAGTTTGAGGCTAAAAATGGCTCAATTTAAATTTCACCTGCTGTTTTCAAATAAAAGTTGCAAGCAATAAAAATAAGAAAATGAAGCATGTCGACTCCCATAGTGTTTACATATTTTATTTGCGTTTTCTATTTATATATAGTAATTAAAGATTACAGAGACATTGTTGTCTTGAGATGGGCTGACATACTGAAGCAATAAATTAACACAAAGGAAAAATTGATTCCCTTTGGCCTACAGTCTCTATCAAATATAGTCACAATACATTGTAATGTGTTACATTCTGTAACAGATAGTAAAATTTACTATACCACCGAGAACAGAAGCATATTATTTATTAGATGTTACTCAAAATTTATTCTGTAAGGAACATATTACAGATAAACATGAAGAACAGTTATTGAACAAGAAGCAATAAACCATGTAATCGTTGTATATTCTCAAAGGAAAGAACAGTACTCCTGAAAAGGGACTTGTAAAGCACATTACTTCCATATTTTTAAAAGAGACTTAATCAGTCCATGGCTTGCATACTCCCTATGTTGAACATTTGTTCAAATATAATCACATCACCTGAAAAAGAGCATATATTATATTGGACTAGAAAAGAAATATTGTGGGAAAGACTTTTTTGTGGCATTTAAAACATAAGAAGAATTGGAGAATGTAATATAAAGTTTTTCTCAATTGTTTTAATGAATACAGAATAATGTATGCTTTAAACAGTGGACATGAACTTTAATATATGAATATTAATACGATTTCATGTATAAATGTAATTAAATGCACATGTTGTTCTTATGGGCACAGTTGCTCAGGTACAAGCTGTACCTACTCACCTTCCCACTGAGCATATGTTCAACCATCTATTATTCTAGATTGTAAGCTCTTCTGCTCTAATTACAGTTTCTACATTTGCAGTACTACCTTTCTCTCTATGTTCTACACATTATATATGAACATTTTACTTTCTTTGTATAGGTTCTATCAAACTTTTTTGTACAGAAAGTGTTTCACTTGAGTTAATGAGAAAAGCAATATGTAAATTAATTATTTATTTGTTTATTTGCTTATTAAAAAAATGAGAGTGCAATTGTTAGAAGTCTGTTAGAGAAATATTAGAAGGGTTGTTTTCTCAAAGTGAGACACCACCACTATTTTGTTTTCTTTTTTGCTTAGTTAATATAGTGTAACATGTGCTTATGTTGTTAAAAATGTACATTTACTTTTTGGTATGGACATTTTAAATTAACATAGATTGTATTATATGTACAAATTGATGGAAATCACATACATTGTGATGCATCTACACCTTGAAGACCAAGTAATATCATCAATTATCTACAACAAATATTTACTGTCTCTCACATAACTTTCTAAGAGAATGACTAGACTTTATCAATATGGATAATGGTTCCAACTTGATCCAATGCCAGTTGTCATTTTGGTGGCTTTAATAATGTGTGAACCTTTGGGACATAAAAGTAAATTGTGATTTACATTTTCTGGGATCACTAGAATCATTTTCATAGTGTTACAAACATTATTGTTACGAATCCTTCTGTTTCTACGGAAAAAACATTTTCCATTTGAAAAGTTTATGAATTGTTTTATTAGAATGGTATATTGGCTCTCGAGTCATTTGCAAGGTTTACACATTATTCAACGCTTTCCTGTCTTCACTTCTGATGTCACATCCACTTCTCATGACATAACAAATGTCCAAATTAAATACAGTTTTTATATTAAGATTCAATTAAAATGTGTCAGTAAATATAATATACTAAAGAGAAAAAGCATGGCACACATCTAATATTACATATAGCTGAAAAGAATATACAATGCTGACTGCAGAGTATTTACATTTCTTTATAAAGTGCACATATTTAAATATCTGTAACCAATGTTAATGCAATGCATTGTGATAGTTTCCTTTCAGTAGCTGCTGGAGACAGCTGGTAGCTGCTTGTTTCAGCAAACTGAAAATTCACTTTCAGATTAAATTTGTCAACGTGGCTTTGTATTTTGATGCTTAGATTTGTTATAACATCTGTTGTCCTTTACATAATAGTTGCTTTCACTTTGAGTGAAATTCCTGGATATTCATACAAGCGTTCAACTTCATACAGGTCTGACCATGTACACAATGAAGTTCAGCTATCAGTCAATCCACAACATGTTTAAATGCTTGTCCGATATGTTTTATGGGAAAATGTAGCATGTGCTAAATGCCAAATGGCTGGGTTTATTCTACCCGGTAGTTTCAACTGAATGAAAAACTGGCAAGCACTTCAGTGAGTAATTAAGTTGTCTGGTTTATTTCATTATATTACATTGTATTATCTTGGATCATATCACTATGTCTACAATACATTAAATTATATCGTTTAAAAACTAGTATATAAAATATATGGTAATGACAAAAATGCAGTATAATAAAGTAATTTAGTTGAGTCCACTTACACCTTAAAGGGCCACTTTAGTGGTCTTATATAGGACTCTCAAGAAAAGTTTGTTAAATCATGTCCCAGGATATATAAGCTTTTTCAGATTTCTCCACCCTCTGAATAATGTTTTTTCTCTGGAGTGGGAGCTGCCCATGGAGAATTGAAAACCTTTTGATATCACTCTATAAAACACAATTTCGTAACAGTAAGTATTGTAACATGAGCTGCTATCAATTTACACCAAATGCACAATCTAGTTGCCTCCTTCTATCATACGTCAAATACAGTATGCCTATTTGAAGAGCATTCCCCTCTGGGTGACTCCCTCTTCAGAGACAATACATCATTCATGGGATGGAGAGATACAAAGCTTATTCTGCCTTGGGGCAAGAGTACAAAATTGTAATTATTGTTTAAACTCAGAATAAAAGTTTAATAAAGAGTTTTTTTCTTTCTTGTCAGGCTCTACCTGACTATTCTTTAGCCCGCTATTTATAGACCACTAAAGTTGACCTTTAAAAGGTTACACAGAAAATGTTTCAAATATATTTTAATAGTACATGTAGATTAGTTGATAATTTAAAGGGATTCTTTAGGCATTTTTTTTTATATGAATGTGTTATCCCAGATAATTAAATTGACCCTTCTCAATTTAATTGTCATATACAATATGCATTTCTCTTACTTTTAAGAAGCTCCAATAGTAACAGCTTCTGGATCCACCTCCTTTTTTTGGTTCTCTCACATAAAGGGCGCCACACCCACAGGGGAGGGCTTTTACATGTTTCTGCTACAAGCACTGACTTGGTCACTGGCTGTGTTAACCTCTTCTCAGTGTGGCTGTGCATTTCATAAATGGTTGTGAAAATAATATTTTTTTGTTGTTGCATCTGAAAGAGGATATTTGATAAGGTGTCAACTAGAGATATCGCAAACAGTTCGCCCGCGGACTATTCGCAGCGATTTTGGCATGTTCGCGTTCGCAGCGGACGGCGAACATATGCGCTTTTCGGTTCGCCCCCTATACTTTATCATTGAGGAAAACTTTGACCCTGCACCTCACAGTCAGCAGACACATTCCAGGCAATCAGCAGCATACACTCCCTTCCAGAGCCTTCCATCTGTAGGACAGCAACCCAAAAAGCCCTTTTTAGGGCTAGAACATAATTTATTTTATTTTATAATTTTTTTCTGTGTAATCTAATTGCATATGCCTGCCTGCCAGCGTGTGTGTGTGACAGACTAACACCTAACAACTTATATTGTGCTTAGTGAAATAAAACAACACTTTTTTGACTGTAATAGATTGAATAGCAATTGCCTGCCTACAGGCGTATGTGTGAAGCCTTTTGCATCTACTCTGCCAACTTTTGCCAGTGCACAGTGATACGTCATATCTGGTGCAACCGTAGTGTACAGTGACATAAAACAACACTTTTTTGAACTGTAATAGATTGAATAGCAATTGCATGCCTACAGGCGTATGTGTGAAGCCTTTTGCATCTACTCTGCCAACTTTTGCCAGTGCACAGTGATACGTCATATCTGGTGCAACCGTAGTGTACAGTGACATAAAACAACACTTTTTTGAACTGTAATCGATTGAATATCAGTTGCCTGCCTACAGGCGTGTGTGTGAAGCTTATTGCATCTACTCTGCCAACTTTTGCCAGTGCACAGTGACACTCATATCTGGTGGCACCTTAGATTGCACGTGCAGAGCCCCAAATTTGAAGTGGGAGGACCGACCAAGCATCTTTTTCCATCTCCCGCTTCCAAAAATCCATGCCATATACACATCCCCTGATAAGTGACGTAACAGGTATCAAACTGATAGAAATAAATAGTACAACTTAATACACTACTCCTATCTGGTGGCACATTACATTGCACGTGCAGTGCCCCAAATTCGAAGTAGGAGGTCCGACCAAGCATCTTTTTCCATCTCCCTGTTCCAAAAATCAATGCCATATACACGTCCCCTAATAGTGGACGTAACAGGGATTAAACCGATAGGAATAGTACTACTTAACAGTACACACCATATAATAACGCAGACAGAGGCAACGCAGAGAGAAGAGTCTGAAGAAGAGGAGTCAGAGGAGGAAGGTGTCTTTGAGGAGGTGGAAGACCAAACACAGCAGGCGTCCCAGGGGGCTTGTTGTCAGCTTCCGGGGACCCTTGGTGGCTGGGTGGAGGTAGAGACCTTCAATGACATCAGTGAGGACAAGGAACGGGACATGGCTAGCTTGGTATCCAACCTTGTGCAAATGGGGAGTTTGCGGTTGTGCAAAAGGACTGCTTGCGGTTGTTTGTGGTGCATTAAACGGGGAGATTGGTCTGTTACTGTGAAGCGGGTGTAACCCTTACACTACCTGATCGATACAACATCATACCTGATGTTTTAAAGCATGTTATTCCAAACAATTTAGGAATGTTAGGTGATTTATGCCCTTTATGGCTTAAAACCAGACTCTGCATCAACTATGTAATTTTCTGTGGGAGTTTTGCCATGGACCCCCTCCGGCATGCCACAGTCCAGGTGTTAGTCCCCTTGAAACAACTTTCCCATCACTATTGTGGCCAGAAAGAGACCCTGTGGATTTTGAAATTCGCCTGCCCATTGAAGTCTATGGAGGTTTGCCGGGTTCGCCCGTTCACGAACATTTGATTGAAGCACGCGTCCGCTGTTCGCGCACCGCAAATTTGATGTTCGCGACATCACTAGTGTCAACGTGTTTTATTTTTTCAAATAAAAGTCTCAGAGCATGTAAATGCATTTAGATTTTTTTCCGGTTAGATTGAATGACAGGTTTTGCTTTTTAGTTTGTGTTTAAAAAAAGCTTTTAAATGAATGAAAAAAACAGTTGTGTTCCATGTTCCTTTAACTAACCTATTTAAAAATTTTGTATAAAAAAATAATAAATTTAAAAGACCACTATGGTAATATTTTTCTATATGCGATTTTTAGAGCTCCATTCAAATCTGCTACGTAGTTGCCAGAAATGGCTCCATCGTAAATGTGTGAGATTTTTTTGCTACCTAGGGAGCCATTGAAATGCTGCTCTCCAATAACTGCCCTTCCACTTAGGTGACACACATCTAGGCTGTCCTCCCATTGATCTCAGCCCAACATACTGTGCAAGCAGCCACTATTTGGCCAGTGGGAAGAGAGAGTGCCCAGGTATCCCCAGGTTTAGATTAGGTAGTGGGTTTTGGGGGGGCGTTGTTAACTCCTTAATTGTGACAGTGAGCAGAAATCAAATTAAGGTGTTAGGCTGATAATAGAGTCAAATCTGATGCTTATTTGCTTCTCAGAGGCATTTTTTTGTATGCCTCTACAGGTGGGTCAGAGTACACATAGGATTTTTGTACAATCTGAGTACTCAGAGGATAATGTGTATAACTCAGATTTTAGCATGGAATGGGCTTGGGGACATTTTTTTATTGGGTCTCTATGTGTGGATTGTAATGTTTTGACTTTTTAAACATTTCAATGTGCACTTCTGATGGGACTAGTTCTTTTGTATTTTGGAATATTGACTTCTAAATCAGCAACTTTCAGGAATGGAACAGACCTCAATAATAATATGCAAAACTTACAGTGCCTTGGAAAAGTATTCACCCCCCTTGGAATTTTTCATGTTTTGTTACCTCACAACCTGGAATTAACATGGATTGTTTGAGGATTAGCATCATTTAATTTACAGAAAATGCCCACAACTTTGAAGGTGTTTTTTTTTATTGTGAAGCAAACAACAAATAGGACAAAATAACAGAAAAAGTCAATGTGCATAACTATTCACCCCCCTAAAGCCAATACTTTGTAGAGGCACCTTTTGCATCAATCACAGTTCTAATTCGCTTTGGATAAGTCTCTATGAGCTTGCCACATTTTACCACTGGGATTTTTGCCCATTCGTCCTTGCAAAACTGCTCCAGCTCCTTCAAGTTGGATGGTTTGTGCTTGTGAACAGCAATCTTTAAGTCTGACCACAGATTTTCTATTGGATTGAGGTCTGGGCTTTGACTAGGCCGTCCCAACACATTTACATGTTTCCCCTTAAACCACTCAAGTGTTCGCTTTAGCAGTGTGTTTGGGGTCATTGTCCTGCTGGAAGGTGAACCTCCGTCTTAGCCTCAAATCACGCACAGAGTGGTACAGGTTTTGCTGAAGAATATCCCTGTATTTAGCACCATCCATCTTTTCTTCAACTACAACCAGTTTCCCAGTCCCGGTTGCTGAAAAACATCCCCACAGTATGATGCTGCCAACGCCATGTTTCACTTTGGGGATGGTGTTCTTTCGGTGATGTGATGTGTTGGGTTTGCGCCAGACATAGCGGTTTCTTTGATGGCCCAAAAGTTTAATTTTAGTCTCATCAGACCAGAGCACCTTCCTCCATACATTTTGGGAGTCTCCCACGTGCCTTTTTGCAAACTCAAAACGTGCCATTTAGTTTTTTGCTGAAAGTAATGGTTTTCTTTTGGCCACTCTGCCATAAAGCCCAACTCTATGGAGCATACGGCTTATTGTCGTCCTATGTATAGATACTCCAGTCTCTGCTGTTGAATTTTGCAGCTCCTCCAGGGTTACCTTAGGTCTCTGTGCTGCCTCTCTGATTAATGCCCTCACTGGCCGGTCCGTGAGTTTTGGCAGGTTTGCTGTTGTGCTATGTTCTTTGCATTTGGTTATGATAGATTTCATGGTGCTCCTGGGGATCATCAAAGATGATTTTTTAATAGCTAAACCGTGACTTGTACTTCTCAACAACATTGTCCCTTACTTGTTTGGAGAGTTCATTGGTCTTCATGGCAGTGTTTGGTTAGTGGTGCCTCTTCCATAGGTGTTGCAGCCTCTGGGGCCTTTCAAAAACGGTGTTTATATGTAATGACAGATCATGTGTCACTTAGATTGCACACAGGTGGACATAGTTTCACTAATTATGTGACATTTGAAGGTAATTGGTTGCACCATATCTTTTCATGGGCTGCATAACAAAGGGGGTAAATACATACGCACATGCCAATTTTCTGTTTTCTATTTCTAAAAAATAGTTTTATGTATATATTTTTCTCATTTCACTTCACCAACTTAGACTATTATGTTCTGATCCATTACATACAATTCAGATTAACAAAACATTGAACTTAAGGCTGTAATGTAACAAAATAGGTAAAAAGTCAAGGGGGGTGAATACTTTTGCAAGGCACTGTATATGCTAAATAAACACAACAGAGTTCTTGAAGTGAATACTTTTGGGCACAAATCCATGCCCAATGTCATCTGGATAAGTATTCTGAAATTTGTCTGCTGCTGTTGAAATGTCAGCATCACTCAATGTTGGGATCGACCAGGAAACCAAACAATGAGTGAACTTTTTTGTATGTTTGAATGCGATGTGCAAGAGCTGAACATAAGTTATTTATGATGTAATAGATATGTTTCCACCTCTCTTCCTTGCAAAATAGTATCATCAGCATTACCACCACTGATTCCTTTTCTTTCCGAATGTTGTTGTTTCTGTTCATCACAGAATTCTGCATTTTCCACTTTACTTTCAAACATTTCACAGTAGAGATTTTAGAAGTTTATTAGCTGTTTGAATCTCTAGGGTTTCAGCTTGAAGTGATCTGCTGACTTGATTGAACCTCTCAAGTAGGACAGCTCAGAAGTCTGCCAAGAGAACTCTTTCCAATTTAGAAAGCTGCTTGGGCATAGTATTTACTTTGTGCCATGTGTCATCTTTCTGATTGCCATCTTTTGAGATTAACCTCAAGGTTTCTTGAAAAGAGCTGTAGCCTTTAGACAGAGTCTTTACGGCATCAGCCCTTGCAGGTCATCTAGCAATGGATGTCCTTTTAACTACTAATGTAGACTGAATTCCACATTCAGCCTTGAGGTGAGAAAATGTTAAACAACCTTATAACTTTTTTAACACACCAGACAACTAGTCAGTTGATCAGTATGAGAATTATCTGGTGTTTAATCAACACTTAGGGAAAATTATTTGGCTTCCTTGATTTCTTCTACAATGGTTTTCAATACTTTGTTTCCTATAATCTCTATGATTTCATCACATATTGTTGAAGATACATTTGAAGCTTTTCCTCGTCCTCAGTTACCATATTTTGCTATACGAGAACTAAAAAAGGATCATATTCAGCAAGCAATTCTAAGGCATATTCCAAGGAAGTTGCTGTTCTGTTGAGAATTGTGGAGTTTTGTATGAAAAGCTTATCCATGGGACGAGAGAAATTTGGCAGTAGAAACAACTCTTTACACCCAGTTTTCCCTTTCCTTTGCAAATTGAATTTCCAATATTGAAACAATTCTTCCAAGTTCTTTATCCCTACAAATCCATGTCATCATAGAGGTCCTATGTCCATAACTGTTTTCATTTGTGTAGCAGCATGTTTCCAATCTGAAAATCCACCATCAGAGAACTGTGATTTTGCCCCATGAATGCCATAAAAGAGAACGCAAGTAAAGCTATATACATTCCCCGTTGAGGGAGAATACACTAGCCATTTCCTTTTTTATTGTTTCACCCGTTATGTGTTTTCAGAATATCAAAGAACGCTAACATTTTCTTTCTCATGGTGTTGGCATTCCCCGAACCTTGCTTGCAACAAGAGTCATGTTTATATTCATCTACAAACCAATGTAATTTTGATACTCAAATGAAAGGTTATCTTTCCTCTGATGAACAATCTCAAAATCAATGCCTGTGGCATCAGTATTATCGGAGACAACGTGAACCTCTAATAACTAATAGTTATTTTGTTATCATTCAATGCATTTGCTGTTGACTCTGACGGCTGTTTGGCTGCTGCCTTGAGTTTGAATCAAAGATCAAATAATTTTGGACACTAAGGGCCTCATTCTATTATCGGCCACAGCCGCTGCGGGGCCGCAAGGACCGGCCGCAAGCTTTCCGGCTATTCTATTCCCCTCCGGCCGGGGAATCCGGCAGGCTTGCGGCCGGCGCCTTGCTATCTCTTGCGGCCGATCGCGCCGGAGGAAAGCCTTTGATCTAAAACGGCCGCAAGGAAATCGGCCGTAAGAAAAGCCTGTTTGCGATTCTATTGCTCCGCGAACCCTGTCTGCAAGGCTAAAAACGAGCCGCAGCTTACTTGCAGCAAACAGGTCCCGCTAGCACCAATTAAGCACATAAAATAGCTCAAATAAAGCCATCCTGCACTTTGAGAAGACTATAAAGTGATTTTAGGTGTTAGAAAAAATAGCACATAATTACCCTATACTCAAATCCGTAAAATAATATTTTTTTAATATACGTAAAATATACATGTAAAAAGTCCAGAGTGCTTGGAGCACCTCAGACACGCCCACGCCGCAGCGGAAAATAAACAGTTAATTTGAACTCGGGTTTGGGCTGATGTGCAAGCTTGAGAGTGGGTTACTTTTAATCCTCATGTCCCCCAATATGATCACTAGCATTTACAGAGCTGTACAGTGCAGGCTTGAATTTATTTTTGCGTTTTTAGATTTCAGAGCTTACGGCCGGTTTCAACATATGCGGCCGGCCGTAAGGGGAGATCCTTGCGGGGCCGTATAATAGAATCGCGAGTTAACAGAACCCCCGCAAGGAATCGCAGCCTTACGGCCGATTTACGGCCGGTAATAGAATGAGGCCCTAACTGAGTAGTTCTTCATGCTTCCACGTCCTCTCCTGTTGTCTTTTTCTTTTGCTTGCTGCACTCTCAAACCTCTTCTTCTCTGGAATAATTATTCTGAAATGGTGAAACAGTTTGTAAAAATTAAATTAACAGCTTTAAATATTGTTATTCAATATTTTGTCTGGCATTGATTAAGGAAGTTAAATACATAAGTACTGCGGCCAAATGCTTTTCATTGACACAATGAACCTCTTTGCAATGATCATTAAAAGAAAAATACATCTCAGCAAACAGAGAATTTTTCTGTTTTCTGACTTCAACTTTATTCAACATTTTAAAATTAATAATCAACCTACCAGCAGAAAACTACCACAACACTGGTACCGGTGGTGCTGTTCCTCAATTAGAGGAACACACGACAGGCATTGCCACTGCTGGTTATGAAGTTTTACTTAATGTTTTTGGCTTTGGTGTATCACTATCTCTAGCTCTTGACCAAAAACCCTCTATATAGAGAAGAATTTAGAGTAAATGTTAAAGAATGGTTCAAGAAGCTTTCCTCATTTCATTTTGATTCCAAAACTAAAATAATTTTCAACTCACACACTGCACCATACACGCTACAAACGTGATGGCACTGGTATGAACACTGGTTGCGCCGACTCCCACAAAATGTTTTATGGATCATCGAGAAATTTTATTTTAAAAACATCAATGTCCTTGTTTTTTAGGGCTTTTTTGGCTTTTCCTCTTTTTTCTTGAGATCACTGAGCTGGCCGAGGCTCTGGGATGCAATCCCTAAAGCTCATGCTTTATTCCGGGCCTGGGTATATGATCATTTTTAATAAGCGAAACTCTCTGAAATTTTAAAGGAATATCTATCCAATCTTTTTCAACTTTTTTAACGATATTCACATACTGTATAAGGAGATAAAAGTTTTCCCAACCATCTTATTGATTCGTAAAATAATTGTTGGGTAACCCAAAGCACTGATAGTATACCCAGTAAAAGAGAGAGATTTGTGATTATGGCTAAATTCTAGGCATATATTTAACAAAATATCATCTTTTTCTGGGCTCAATCTATGGACCTTTTCTAAATAACATGATCTTAATGAGGTTTCATACTAATTTTGGCAGTTCTTTTTCAACACAATTTTGAAAATCTTTTCCTTTTACTGTTTCCGGTAGACCAATTAATATAAGATTATTTCGTCTTTCATTATCAAGCTCACCTTTTTTTTAAACATATCCTTATAATTTTAAGAGGACATTTTTACATCATTCTCTTGTCTGATAGAAAAGCAGACATTTGGGACATAATTGACTGTACCAAATTTTTGATCTCTAGTCTGCTCCGGGGTAACACACTTTATTATTCTTTTTGGGCATGTGACCCCAATTTCAGATATTACTGGGTATTTTTTAAATATTTATCCATTCAATAAAGTCTCATTTCCACCAAAGGGAGCTTAACATCAAAATCTTTTTCTTGACAATAATTAATATATACATGAGCCACCTTTAGAGTAACTGATGTTCCATTAACCATAGTCTGGGTTGAATTTTCCAAGTATCTGCCTTAAAGCAGGATGCTCTCAACAAAGCTCCCCAAAGTCATATAATACATAAGAGGCTCTCCTATCCCACTCCAGACATCTTTGCATTTAATGGAGCCATACACACAAAGGAACTTTTACTTCTATTATATTGTAGTGATCTAACAAAAGGGATTCATATCACACATTTTCTAAAATTAATTAAACAATGTACATTGTTCCAGATGTTAGCTTCACCTTGATTAAGTGATCACCTTCCTCACTAAAGGGAGAGCATCCTGGTTGCCTCAATGCCTCTGTAGTGACTTTAAGTTCCATTTTTGCTTCTTCCCTCCTCACTGTTTCATTGTTTGCAGCTGGTTTCCGCTCAAAGACACGCAGGAATTGTGATATCTCGACAGCTGTTATGGTTCTATATGCTCCATAATGTAGCTCTGCTGAAGAATGCCATACCTCAGCTCCAAGCAAAACCATTTAATTTAGCGCTGTGGCACTTTGCCACTACCACCAATGTTTATTAACAATTTAACCACCAATAAAAGCATCCTTTCCTTCATCCTTTCCTCTCCGTTGTACACACTGCCGCATTATAAGTCTAATTAAAATTCACTACTACTCCATTTCACCCCTTATTTACCATTTGCCTTCACTGCCACCTATGAATAAATAATTTTGTTTTTACTGGCACCTCATTTTATTAACCCTTCATACTCAACACCACATTGATATAATTATCATCTATCCTTTCATATATCCATATCAGTACTTCGGCACTCATCTCTGGCCCTTCACCACCGACCCTTAATACCACTCTTTACCTTCCCAGTTACTCCATAGTGACCCCATTTTAATGCTCGTAAAGTTGACATTCCTCAGTTTGATCCCTGCTTTCATTTCAATCAGTCATGTTCAGTGGTTTTGCTTCACCCCACCTACCTCACAGTTATCACTGTACTAGTAGTGCCTCCCCATTTACAACATATCCACCTAACAATTTGTTACAATTTCTCACTATTCAACACAACCAGTCTTCACATTGATCGTTCACACCTATAGGATCGCTACCCGCAATCGACTCATTGTAGTTAGTATCGCACAAACTACAAAATGTATCTCTTTACAACTGCCCAACACTTCAACAGGCACTTCATATCTCCCTGCTTATGTGGGAACTCCTCTACAATCTCTCTCCTATCCCAGCTCATTAGGAATCTTGCTCTCCATTCTAACTCTTCTCCATGGCTCTGCTTTCCTCAGTTGGGCTTGCCAAACCTACCCAGCAGACTTTTCAGATTCTTTTGATTCCTTCCCCAAGACAGCTGATGTCTCTAAAATGCCCTTACTCAGATGCAGTATATAGTAATATGAACGCAGGCTCAGCATTATAAACTATAAAAAAGGAACAGCTTTTATTGCTGTGGAAACTTCATAACAGGTTCAATGGGTGAATATTTAACCGATAACAATCTGCAATAGTGTGAATCATCTGGGTTTTGTATAAATTACTAATGCAGTCATTAACAATGTTTCATATGCAAGGTATCATAACATCCATTTCAGTCAGACGGTGATAGCTCTTTTCTTCTTTAATTATCTAAATACATACATACATACATACATACATATATATATATATATATATGTGTGTGTGTATTCTACTAGAAATGCTGACACATTCATGTATCTTCAAGATATGTTACGTGCAACAGGGCTTCGATTTCCTTATTCAATGCCTGGACCATTTTCTTCTGCATGTCCGCTCGGAGGAGTTCAGCCTGTAGGTCATCTTCTACAGACTTTATCTTCACCTCTTTCTCATGGATCACATATTATAGTTCCTCAACAGCTGAGGAAAGTGACATCTGTTCTTTCTTTTGAGCCCGAAGACTCTGAATATCCATCCTTAATGATGAATTTTCTTCTTTCAATATTCTTAACTCTTCTTGCTTGTTTTAATTTTTTCATCTTTTTCTTGATTACTGTTCTCCACCTGCCCTAATAAATCTTTATTAGCCTATAATTCCTTGATTTGTATTCCTCACTTTGTTGCACATTTTGCAAGCTCATTCTGAAGTTGATCCTTGAGAGATCTTATTTTCTCATCTCTTTCAATGATACTTCCTTGCAGCTGTTCCAGTGCAAGAGCAATAGCAACCTGCTCAATCTTAAAACCCTAGAACTAATTGATTTCAGCTTTTAGGGACATGTTTTCTCTCTGTAGAGCCTTGAGCTCCCCTACTCTATTTGCAAAATTAGCATGTGGCAGAGGCAACATTTTTTCCTTTTGTTGAACTGTCTCGCTGGTCAGCTCCCTCAGCTGCTCTAGGGTATCTACACCCATTTTAACTGCTCCAGGCTTAGGCCTTGAAAGATGGGAACAGGCTCTTCCTCCTCCTATGTGGAAAGGCCCCAGTTACCCAAATACAATACAGGGCGAACTGGGTCAGGCTCGTTCCCATGGGGCTGATTTGGGCAGTCCCTCTTTAAATGGCCTCACTGGGGCCCCAATCTCGCCTTCTTCCCTGCCGACTGACTGCCGGTTCCTGTTGCAGTCTTAGGGGGTACCTGAACCCCAGGGCGTGAGGATGCAGATTTTCCATGCAGCAGTGGTGGAGCGCCTAGACGGCAGCTGGTAGAACTGGACTGGCCCGGGCGCCTCTCTTCTCTTCGGGTATACTTCCTGCCTGATCCGTACCAGTAGAGCCACTAACTTATCCATATTTAGATCTTGAAGCATCATAGCTTTCCACATTTGAAACCTTCAGGACACCTTGTCCTTGTAGGTATCCATCCTGCTGCTTGCTTCTGCAGTTGCTGTCTTAGATTACTGCTACCACCAGTTTGTGATGTGAAGATCTACTTTCTTCAGTCGGACTTGATAAGGCTGTTGTGGCCAAACCTACCCAGCAGAACTGTTTGAGCCCTAAACCATTTCATGCACTAGATGTGGCTTTCTCAAAATACATAGTAACATTTTTTTACTATGTATTACCTTAGGGAAAGTCACATCTAGTACGCAAAACGGTAGACAGGTTGTTGTTGCTAGACCACAAGGGAACCTTTACTCTGCAGTATTAGCTTGATTTATTAGGCCCTCTAATTAAGGCTATTGGTTTTTGGAGTCTCTCAGACCCATACTGTCTGATTATTTAGTTATTAGTTTATGGCCTGCAGTTAGTTCTTATTACTCAAGAAGTAGCAGACAGTTTGTTTTTCCCATAGAGTCGAAACATAGGGTATGAATACTCACACAATACTCAAGTTATATTTACTGTTGACACATCATTAAATGTGTCTGTGTTTGTTGTACATACCCTCTGCTTATCTAGCACATTGTTGTGTTTAAATGTTTTTTAATTAATGAGACCTAAGTGTATCATGTAATTCCTTACTTGTAAGAGGGAATTTGGCAAATCACATTATATATTGGCAGTTGTTTCTAAAAGTTAGTATTTTGGGAACCTTTGAGTCTCAATATCAAGTTATATACTTGTAGTCACGTTTTTAGATGTGATTAGTTATTTGGTTAATAAACTTAAACAGGAATTATGCCCCTGACGTACCCTAGTGGAGTGATACCAAAATAAGCTGTCAATCTAAATAAAAATACACAATACAGGTTTTTAATTTTTAATTATTCACAGCTGCTTTGTTAGTGTCCAATAAAGTTTCAACAACATTTTACCAGTTTATTAGATTAAATATTTTGGTGTTAAGCACCTGGAAACGTATATTCACATCATAGTAAAACTCTATTCGTCCATATTTTCTTTCCGATTCCTACACCCTTGCATAGAGCTATCTCTACCAACTGCATAGCTCAATTACCGTATTGGTCCGAATATAAGCCGCACCCGCATATAAGCCGCACCCGTAAAGTTCAAGGGGAAAAAAGATAGTACTCAAATATAAGCCGCAACGTGATCAGCCATTGCAAGAAACAGGCTTTCTAATTAGCACTGTACTTTTTTTGCAGGTTACAGGCTTTACAGGATGTTAGAATCACTAAAACCGTAAATCGCTATTCAATACCGCAGTCTAAAGCACGAAAATTGGCACCCTTAACAAGCAAAGTTCGCAAATCGGCAATGATTTTTTTTATGGTCGCGAATATAAGTCGCACCCGTAACTCGCAAGCTCAAAAATCGGAAAAAAGGTGCGGCTTATATTCGGACCAATACGGTATAACCAGATTATCAGTCTTAGATCAAACCATGTAATTAGCTTCTGCCTTCAACAGGGGCATGTTTCCCTAGCTGAAAAGTGAATTCCGAAGAAGATATGGGTTGCCTTTTACCCAATATCTGCAAGAGTAAACAAGTAAGCATCTTTCAGTTCTCTCGCAATGAAAAACAATACTGTAGGCTCCTCTTGCAGCATTATCTAGTTGATAATGGAGTAAAAACCTACTGCTAAGTAACAATAGCATTTATACTCAAATACATTTTACAATTTCAATGTTCAACAATTAGTATTTTAATATTTAGTTCCAAAGTATTTTTTTTTTTGCTTCTTGTTGTTCCTGTCGCCATCTTTTATGGGGTCCAAAGTTCGGCATACTGTTACTAATGCCAAAGTAAAAGTGCACTGATTATACAAAATAGCCCTTTATTTTTATATTATCACTAGTGACTTGCCCGTCAAAAAATTACGGCAATAAGATTGTAAGGCAGGTAATGTTGTTTGTTTGCAAAATTAATTTTGTTGGTGTTCCAAGATCCTTCGGCACTCATTGCGAGCCTCGCGCTGAGCGCCTTCGACGCTCATCGCGTGGCTCTTGGTTGTTTGTGTGCTATGAGCAGCGTTGTTTTTTTTTTTTTTGGTATGGCAATGAATAATGAATAAAAAAATAAATTAATATACTTTACCTACTGTGAAGTAATATATGCAGCATTGTGTTGAAGAGCTGGCAATCTGTTTTCATGTTGCTGCAGCATCAGTGCTGTGGAGCTGCTGTGTAAGCATCATGAATGTGTGCATTGTGTAGTGTAAATAGTGTGCGTGCACAAGGTAAATTCGTTAGGGTAGCTGTGCACTTCCGCATTGTGTAAGTTAGTGTTCTAAAATGGCGCCTATGTGTGGTATGCGGCTGTGGCTGATTTTGCGTCCTTGTTTTCGGATGTCGTCCGACTTTTTCGGAAAATCCGTAGGTGTTTGGTGGTGTTTCGCGTGTTTAGGGTCATTTAGCCTTGTTTTCGTTTTGTTCTGAGGCCATTTTTTCTCTCGCTTAGGGGATTTTCGGGTGTCTATACTCTGTAATTTGGACTTAAATCGAGGTGTAACTTCACGTGCAGAGGTCCTAGGTGTTTGTTGTGGGTATTTATTGTGTTTCTAATGTTATTCGGGTTGCCCGGGTTGCGTCCTTGTTTTTGGATCTCGTACGTCTTTTTTGCAAAATCCATAGGTGTTAGGTGGTGTTTTGTGTTTTTAGAGTCCTGTAGCCTCGTTTTCGTTTTTTTCAACGGACATTTTTTCTCTCGCTTAGGGGATTTGCGGGTGTCTAAACGCTTTTATTTTGAGTGAAATTGAGGTGTAACTTCAGTTTTCGAGGTCCTGGGTGCCCCCCCTTGCTGTATGTAAGCTTTTTCTGTATTTGTTGTGTGTATTTATTGTGTTTTTCATGTTTACATGCGCGCGGGTTTCGGGAGTTAAGGTCGTATTTTTGCGAAGTCGGAATGGTCGTAACGCGTCTCGTATTTGTTTGTCGTAAGTCTGTAAATTTTGCAAGGGCCGCAGGCTCGCTACACCAGCCTGCAGCGTTAGCAACAACCCGCCTGCTCACAACTATTATATGTGATATATTAACACATTTTGAAGACTATTATGAGGTTTAATATTTAAATTATTGCAATGTTGCAATTTTTGTTTAGCTCTTTACAACCCATGTTTGATAATATATAACAAATCTCATTTTATACTACAGTCAAGCTTAGGTGTGTTAGGGCTGGCTTCTAAAAAAGCAAGTCGGCTCCTAAAATGTATACATTTTTCTGACCCCAGATTCGGAACTACTTCACTAGACAATGCACACAATAGGCAACTTTTTAATCCAAATCTAATGACTTTGTGGAATAAATTACTGACATACAGACAGTAGCCTCCAAATGAAGCAGCTGCCATCACATACAGAATATTTTCTTTAAGCATTGAGTCAGTGAATCTACGTGTCATATGTCACCAAAATATATTCAATAGAGTAAGTTACCTAAAGCTATATTTTAATTTTAATTTCTAAGAAAGACACTGAGAACAAAACTATGGGGAAAAAGCACATAATACTATGAGTAGTGTAATATTACAATTGCTGTATCTCAGATAAAATGCAATTTTTCCCCTACTTATTTTTTATTGCGCTTTGCTTTTTTTATAAGGTTCTTCACAGCCCCTTGGGTATTCCTGCTTTTGTTTAATAAAGAAAGCTATTTATATCACTGAATGACTATTTAGAGCAGTATAAAAGATTTTTCATATTGACTTATATTGGTGCGTCTTGCTTGATTTAGAAAGCCTTTGTGTGTACTGCTGTTTTGTCTGTGAATGTTTTCTTTATTCTCCTTATATTTAATATGGATTAGATGGGAAGATTAGAAATTTGTATAGCAATACTTTTTGTAACATTCAAATAATAAATAATTAATATAGCCCATTATAATTTAATGATCAAGCAATGCTATTATTTAATCTAATCCATAAAAGACAAAGCTTGGATAGTACATAGAAATTACCATTATAAACAAACTCATGTTATGCAGTAAAATAAAGTTTAGACAACAATGAGGAGAATTTACTAGGAATGTTCACAACGTGGTGCAGTCAATTAGCTATTCGAATTGCAACACAATATAAAATAAAGTGAATACATTTAATAAAACACATATTAAATCAACAAATTAAATCGGTATATTAAACATAAAGTTAGATGATTTATGAAAACAGTTAAAAGTCAAATAAAACCAAATAATTAGGGAATCCCTTGGATCCCCCAGGACCCCACCTACTGTATTAGCAGGCAGATGGTTCCGAAAGCATTGGAGTACTAATCTCCCAATAAGAAATAATTCTCTCCACCTACAACCCCTTAGTTATATAATACAATACAAGTAGAGACTGCTCATTTTCCAGTTTAGGCATGTTTATTGTGGGCTAGAAGTAAAGTCCCTTTCTGAAACTCTTCCTTGTTGTTGTGAAGGGGCTTGTGTACTTCAATGAAGTTGTAAGCTATATCATGGAGGAAGATCAGAGGGCGAGTAGAAGTAGCACCAGATCTAATGAAGTGGCTAGACCAAAGCTTAGAGGACACTCAGCTGCAGATGTGCCCGGAGGGGCATGGAAAATCTGCTGCTGCAAAGAACAATTCAGCATAGGAACCTGGATTGTTAGATCTAGGAACCAAGGTAAACTGGATGCGGTCAAACATAAGATGACAAAGTTAATCAATGATATCATGGGAATTAGTGAACACAAATGATCTGGAATGGGACATTTCACATCAAACAACCACGAGATCTTCTACTGTGGTCAATAATCTTGCAGAAGAAATGGAGTAGCCCTCATAGTCAATCAAAGGATGGCCAAAACATTGCTCGGTTACAACCCAATAAATCACAGAATGATTTCAATTCAAATTCATAGCAAACCTTTTAATATCACAGTGCTCCAAGTCTATGCTTCAACCATGGATGCTGAAGAGGCTGAAGTTGAACAGTTCTACAAAGATTTTCAACACGTCATAGATATAACACCAAGAAAAGATGTTACTATCATCAAAGGAGATTGCAATGTTAAAATAGGGAACCAAAAGACACCTGGAATAACTGGCAAGTTTGGCCTTGGAGTAGAAAATTAAGCAGGTCAGAGGTTATTAGAATTAAGTCAAGATAATTCTCTGGTCATAGCAAACACACTCTTCCAACAGCCTCCGAGAGGACTCTACACATGGACATCACCAGATGGAAAATATAGAAATTAGATTGTCTATATATTTTGTAGTCAAAGATTGAGGAGCTCCATACAGTCAGTATAAACAAGACCTGTAGCTGACTGTGGCTCAGATCTCGGGCATCTTATTGCAAAGTTCAGAATTAAACTGAGGAAAAGAGGGAAAATCATCAGACCAAACAAATACAAAATAAATAATATCCCCTGTGAATATGCAGTGGAGGTCAGGAATAGTTTTAAGGGATTAGACATCAAAGATAGACTACCTCAAGAACTTTAGACCAACATTTGCAGCATTATTCAGGAAACAGCAACAAATATCATCCCCAAAAGAAAGAAAACTTAGAAGACAAGAGGGCAGGGGGAGAAAAAGTACAATGTCACCTTGTGTATATAGTCTTGATCTTTTATATAGACACACGCATATAAAATATATACAGTATATACAATATGCCTTTCACATTAGTCAACCTCAAGGCGATGAGGTATTAAAGGCACATCCGTCAATTAAACATCAGGCCAGGCGTGTGGGTGCATGTGCAGGTCTAGGCCCAATGGCAGTTAAATGCCAAGTAAACACAATAAAGGCTCACAACTAGTGTATTGGCCATAAAAATTTTAACATGACAAACTGGCTTTGAAAGTAGCCCAGGAAAAAAGATCATTGTTCTAAAAATGATTCCACAATTATTAAAATTTCTACACTCGACCATGTACGTATCATTTTTTTATGTTATATACATGTATAGTAGTATCAAATACAATTAATTAAATTCTCTAAAATTAGTCAGTAGAAAAAGAAAGAGAATCCTAATACTATCAGTGTTAATTATTTTAAGCAAGCTGTCATTTATGTTTTCTAAAGTGGATTTTTTTCTTGCAGTCAAGAACATTGCTTAGTGCAGAATTAATTAATCATTATAAATAGAAAACCTGCAGTATCAGCTCTTGAACTCAGTATAGTTTAAAGAGGCAAGGTTGAAGGAGTCAATAGGTTGCCATGGGGAATAATTTTATTCCCTTGACCAAAGAGCAATTAAATTACTTGCTTAATCCATGCAGAGGCTTTGAGCTTGATCTAGAGTATTTGCATTTTTGTTAAAAATCATATTTGCAGTCTGTTTACTGTAACAGAACTGTTACTGCTATTTTATTACAAAAATGCCAACCATCTATTTCTCCTGAAGAACCTAAGACTAAATATTAATTAAAGTGATTTATGTGGGATCATGGAGACTCATTAAACAATCAGAGTGCATGGATTGAAATCTGTGCATTCTAATTTGGTAAGCATGTAACCAATCAGACAAGGGGCAGAATCTATTCAAAATATACGATTACGAATGGCTGTAATATGAATGCTTCTTACTTCAGTCAATTGGAATCTGTAAACATTTGTAAAAAAAGGCAAGGACGCAGATAATAAAGTTGTTATTGGAAGAGGGAACTCCTACCGTGGGGAGATCTGTTAGTCTAAAAACAATTGTATACAGCTGCCGGACCATTTCCCTGAGGAACCATGGCTTCAATCAAGAAAGAAGATGCTGGATTCTTCTAGTAACAAGGAAGTACCTGCTTATTTAGGAATGAAGATTGAGGAACAGGGAATCAGATATCATTGCTGGAGGTCATCAAAGAAATAGGTAATGTTTATTTCCCCCCTCCCCACAGGTTTAACTAATTTTTCACATTTTTTTAAATCTCTTTTTATTTTTGGTAACTTAGCATTAGGGCATTTGGGGGTCCATACCCTAGGGTACGCATAAGGATACCATGGGTATGTCTTTGGACCAAATGGTATAGGGGTTTATATATAGTGTATGTATGTATTTGATTGAAGTTATTGAAGTTTTGAAGTTGTAAGCTAACTCATGTTATGTTTCTGAAGTCTCAAGAGACTTCAGCTGTTGAACAGTATATCGGATTAGATCTGCTTCAATGTGTGTGTCAGCAGTTGAATATTGAAGTAGGAAGTTTAGAATACTGAACAGTTTCATACATTGCTGCTAAGAAAGTACAAAATAAATAATCTTACAATGTTTATGTTTTAGCATAAATTATGAAGAACTTTGTGCAGGACTCCACAAACATTAACTAAGCATGGGGTTGTACTTTAAATGAATACTTGTGAGTCACCGCCATACTATGCAAGCAAAGTGGGCCAGATATACTACAAGGTGAAGTTTTAGAGACGTTACTATTGGCATGAACAATTATGTGAAAATGTTAAAAACCCTGCTGTAGTGGCGTCACATTTCAACTTGGGTGATATCTCTTGAGCTTGCTGGAGCTGGGCATGTAAAGGGATATACATTTCAATACAATGTTCTTTGTTCATAAATAATGCTACATCTATGTAAGAATTATTGGTAACTGAGATGTAGCCTATCAGTAATGTATTGATATCTATGCCCAGCCAGACTCTATAAAAGACCCTGTTGAAAAATTAGACAAAGAGAGAATTCTGGATTTAATCTAATAATGTAAGGCACTCTATAATGAAGACTGCTTTCTAAAAGTATGATAAACAATAGATTTTGTAAGAATAATCCTTACAAGGCCACTGGTGTGTTTCTGCCTAAGCCCATGAAGCTCAGGTCCAGGGCAGCAGGCCACTTCATTTGCAGGTGCCGTGCAACAGAACAGGGTGCGCATAGGCACAGAAATGTCTGTATTCACACATTTCTGTCTGTAACATTACCTGACATTTTCTGATTGTATATAAAACAGATACACTGTACTTATGATTTTATATATTGTGACAGTCTATCATTATTTGCAGGCTCTGTGTCCTTGTTTCCAGCACCTTTGATGGAGGAACACAATTACAGGAGGCTTTAAATGCTTTTCCAAATTTACTATATCATATTCACCAGTAAAATAAAATGATACAGTAAAAGCAAATCAAAGAAAATAACAGGCCTATCTCCCACTGGAACACTACCTTGACTTTGATAGTTTCCTAACTATCAGGGCTTGCATCCAGCTAAACCTGGATGGAGCAAACACAAAATAAAATAATACAATGTTTTCAATTATCGGCATGTATTCTTTAAAGTCCAAGTTTCCACTTTTCTTCTGCTTATCCCTCATCAGCTCTACACTGCTGTATCTCTGTGTCTTTATTTAGTTTCAGTAAAACACCTCTCTGTGTTTTTCTTTTTGGAGCTCCTCTGGGTTTCTCACTTTGCAGCTCCAATAAACACCAATCTGTATTTCTGTTTTTATAGTTAATTCCCAATAATATCTGTGAGTCTGTACTCTGCTCCAAGCAAACTTTGCACAGTTTACTTTCCAATGCTGTAGTCCCAAATAAAGCCTGCCTCTAATCCAGTTTCTCACTAGTAGCAGCAGTGCATAAACAACACTTTTTTGTATCAAAATATTTTGTTTTGTTTTTTATATTTTTTTAAATTTCTACCCAATATACCGTCCTATCTCTTTACTTCCCCTGGCTTCCAAACTGCTGGAGCGGCTCGTCTATAACCTCCTTACCAATTTTATTTCCTCTAATTCCCTTCTTGACACCTTCCAATCCGGCTTCCGGACCCAACATTCCACTGAGACAGCTCTCACTAAAGTAACCAATGACTTGCTTACCGCCAAGTCAAAAGGTCACTTTTCTATTCTACTTCTTCTAGATCTCTCTGCTGCCTTTGACACAGTCCACCATCCACTTCTACTCCATATCCTCTCCTCTCTCGGTATTCAAGACACTGCTCTTTCGTGGTTCTCATCATACCTCCAAAATCGATCATTCAGTGTCTCCTTCTCTGACACCTCTTCTTCTACCTACCCCCTCTCTGTTGGCGTACCCCAAGGTTCAGTCCTAGGCCACCTCCTCTTCAAAATCTACACATCCTCACTTGGTACCCTAATACACTCTTTTGGGCTTCAGTATCATCTCTATGGCGATGACACTCAAATCTACCTCTCATCACCAGATCTATCCCCCTCTCTTCTAACACTCGTCTCCAACTGCCTTTCTAGTATATCCTCTTGGATGTCCACCCACCATCTCAAACTCAACATGTCTAAGAATGAACGCCTAATCTTCCCTCCCTCTACCACAGCATCAATTCCTCACATCTCTCTCACTGTCAACAACAACGTCATCACCCCCACCTCCCAAGCCTGTTGTCTTGGGGTTCTACTGGACCCAGCCCTGTCTTTCATCCCTCACATACAGTCACTAACGAAATCTTGCCTTCTCCATCTAAAAAACATCTCCAGAATTCGCCACTATCTTACACAAGACACAACTAAGATCCTAATACACTCTCTCATGATCACTCGACTTGACTACTGTAACTTGCTTCTTGTTGGCCTACCCACCACACGACTATCCTTACTTCAATGGATAATAAACGCCTCTGCTAGACTCATCTTCCGTACACAATGTTCAGTGTCGGCATCACCTCTCTGTCAATCACTCCACTGGCTTCCCTTAGCCCCCAGAATAAAATTAAAAATCATGACCCTAACTTACAAAGCCATCAGCAATTGCGCACCACCTTACATCTCTGCCCTCATCTCCAAATACTCCCAACCGCCCTTTTTGTTCTGCTAATGACCTTTTTCTTTCTACAACTCTTGTCACCTCCTCTCAATCTCGCCTTTAGGACTTTTCTTGTGCTGCCCCTATTTTCTGGAACTCCTTGCCTTGCTCCATCAGATTGTCCTCCTGCCTCAAAACCTCACTAAAAACACATCTCTTTAAAGAAGCGTATCGCCTTCCATCCTAACACGCTCATCACCCTCCTTTACTACACACGATACCTTTAGGTTGTAAGTCTCCGAGTTTCAATCCTACAGGGTGCTTTGGGGAAAGCACCATGGACACTGGATTTGAGGCTCAAAGACAGGGCCGTCCTTGCTTTGTTATGTTTTGATTTGTATTCACCTTTGACTGGAACTTATCTTATGTACAGTGCTACGGAATATGTTGGTGCGTTATAAATAAACAATAATAATAATAATAATAGAAAATGCTCCATTTCTCTCACATTTTTCATCAATAAATATACCACAGTTTAGTTTTAAACTGACTTTTAGTAGGCATAAACTCCAAAGGCTAATGAAGCTGTGGGTCCAGTTTTTAGTGAGACATTTCCTAAATCCTTAATGGTGTTTTAATATTTCAAAAGTTTTTTACATAACAAAAATGAATGTGCACAATTATTTTATACAAACAAAAACATTTTTCTTATGTTTAAACAACTCCATTTTGAATGCATTATAGGGTGGATTAGATAGTATTATATGAATAACAAGTAATGTATGAATTTTACTGTTAGTGCTTAATATCAAAGACATTATATAAATTTGATCTTGAAATTTTAGTCCATGAAAATCTACAGTAATCACTCATCATTAAACTCCAATTTGAATATTGTGCATGGATTGCTTGTTATGCTTAGTGAGAACCTATTAATTGTTCTTTAATGGAAGGTTATTTTCAGTCAGGGCTCTATTTTGCTGAGAAATACAACATTCGTGTAGACTCTGGTTCCCAGTTGATTTTGCCTAATAAATTGGACAGGTTCAACATTTTACAATCTGTAGAGATACGGAAAATTTAGTAGAATGTATAGTGATCATAATGTACTTAACAACGTAAAAGATGCTGGATACATTTATGAATGTTATCAAACACTTGCACTGTCTAAATTTCTGTTAAAGACAACCTTGTTTTTGTTTTTTGTTTTTTCTATATGAAATATATATTTTGTATGTTTTTCATATCTAAATAATTTAGGGAAAAGAATAGTGTTATGTCTCAGTGGATAAATTTAAAACTCATAATAGCAATATCAATAATACCAGAATCATAAGGGCCAAAGGTAGATATTGTAGTTATAAAATACATACTCAGGGGCATGGGCAGGCATTAAAGGATCAGAAATGGTAGAAGAGATAGCAAAGTTATCCAGGTAGCAGGCAGAAAACAAGGATGAAATGTGAAAGCCAAAAGTCTGTGACCAAGATAAAAAATCACCTTAACTTGTCAATGGCCTGCAGCCTTTGCTCGGTTTATATATTCTTTTTGGCAACTAACATCCTGAGCAACACCTTGTTCACATCTCCAAAGGAGCATTAATATAAACAACATATGTCCACCACTTTGGATCAAATGACTTTAGCTTGACATGGTGAGCATAACAAATAGTTGTATATCCCCAGTGTCCCAATTGCTTGATAGATGCCCCTGTTAAAAACAGGCAAATATATTGCATCCTTTCTGAAAACTAGCTTGTGGCCTGTGAGGTATTCCTAATTTATGGCATCTGGTTAAAAAAGTCAAACTCATCACCAACTGACTAGGCTGTTATCACATTCTTATCAAGAGCCAACATACCCTCTTAGTGTTCAACCAGTGTCGGAACTAGGCAGTAGAGAGCCCAGGTGCAACCACCCTCCCCTAAGCAAAAATAGTTTTTGAGCTGCCAACCCCGGTGCATCCCCTCATTCTCTTACCCCTCATGGGTAATATTAACAATGGTGGTTTAAGCCCAGCTTACTGAGTTCTTTTAGTGATGGGCTCTGTTAGTATTCTGACTTCTGGTGATGGGCTCTGTGAGTATACTAAGTTATGGTGAGTTTAGTGATGATCTCTGTGAGCATGCTGATGAGTTGAGGTAAATTCAAGGACAGGCTTCTAGGTTTTGTGAATATATGCGTCATTAGTATACTCACAGAGTCCATCCTTTAACTGGCCAGAACTCATTAGTATGATCTCAGAGCCCATCACTAAATTCACCAGAACTCAACAGTATCACTGAGTGCATCCCTAAAAATGGTGGTTTTTACTGCCATCTTAAACCTAAAGTAAAAACAAATAAACCAGCAATGTTCCCAATCTTTACCTCCTTGTGTAGTCTAATCCACACAAAGCTCTGGGTAGCGCAGCATCAGCTTCTTTGCTCATGTGCATCTGAGATCACACGCTCCACACTTCTTCCTGCTCATAGGGGGTTTTGTCGAGGGAGGCCCGGGGGCAGTTTTGGGGGGCCTGGGGGGGGGGGGGGCAGGTTGTTGCAGGGAGGCTCATGGTGGGCAGGCCTCAGGGGGCCCCAAAACGTTAAAAGAAAATAAAAAAAGGACAGCACTAGGGCCCCCAGGGCCCAAGTTCAGTTCTGTCTATAAAATATCATATAAAAAGTTAAACTTGCATGTGTTTCTATCCCACTAAGTACCTTTTGCCCTACAAGGTACTTCAACAAAGTTAAAAAAAATAGAAAAGTAAAATGCAAATCTTAACAACAGTAAAAAAAAGAATATCATCAAATTTAAATTAAAATAAACATTTGAATACAACTACAAATGTAACTTTACCCCCCATGTGTTAAGTTTGTGATTAATCCTAGTCTTATTGTACCTTATTAGCAAATACAATTTGTATTTACTAAGCAAACCATAAATGTTGCATTCAGATTTATTTGCAGAATTACAATTGTACCTAGGGAATTGTTCATTTACTCGGGAATGTGGACAAACGAGAAGGTATATTCATCAAACAGCAAGAGATTAAAAAATGTCACATGCTATGTTCGATTTAATATATGGGAGAGGATCCATTCAACTCCCAGCATTGATTACGATTATTTCAGGACAAATTCTAGTGCAAATGAAGCTTAAGTTTTTAAATTTGGAGTGCGTTAGTTGAAATGGTACTTTACAATTCATTCTAAAAGCAGAATATTTTCTACTTTATGCTTTATTTTCTCCTTTTATATGACATATCCCATTACCCTCAATGCATATACAGCCACTGTAAATGTAACTACTTTAACAAAGGACTGCGATGGAACATAATACATAGGATGATGTAAGACTACTTAGCACTGTGCAAGCTGTTTTTCAGAAATTCCAATACGATTAGTGACTTATTATTGGATCAATGATCTACTAATCATTGTCTTCAGTTCTACAACTACTTCACATTAATCAACACATTCTTATATCATGTATGTCTCCATGGAATAGCATCACATTGTACAATTGCTCCCTCCACTATTAAGTTCAAATAAGTGGTACTCTCCCCATTACAATTAATCAATTGCCAAATAGCTAAAAGTGGGAGAAATGAGTGTGGGGAAATGGGAGAGTTAAAACTAGTTATAGATTCACTCTTAGCATGTCAAATAAAATTTAAAAAAAGACAAATTAGTGTAATTAAATACTAAAGGTGGTAACATTAAATCTTGTTAAAAACAAATGGAATATACCTTCTTGTAAATGGATCAGTAAATAAAATAGTGTTTACAGTTTTTTTTAACTAAAATATTATGATGTAAGTAATTGATACTTAAATGAAGACAATATGCTAGGAAGTCTATTTGTGAAAGAAACACAGAGAACTATCCAAGTACTTCTCTCTGTCCTCAGGAAGAAGGGTGGTTAATTATAGAGCTGAATAACCCCATTACTTACCTCCCACTCTCCTGTGGCTACACAATGAGCTAGATAGATGAGGAACAAGGGTATGGTTGGAGAGCACATGACATGGATTACAGGCAGTATAAACTGATGAAATTAAAAGGGATATATTAAGTTCTCTCAATACTAATATAAACTACCTAAATGTTTATTTGCATAGATAAACATATTTTATTAACAAGTGCTTAAAAGTTCTGTTACTATTTGAAGACTACCAAATAGTCCCAAAAAAGGACTGCCCTCTAAAACTCATCCACAAAGTGACTCTGCAGTACCAGATGTACTGACCAATCACAGATTATCTATCAGCAGTACTTCAAAATATGCTATTGAGAAACAGTCTGTAAGTGGCTAGTACATGTAGCACCAATGGAAAGACTGCACAAGAGCTGATTGGGCAGACCTTTATCTCGAATATTTAGTAGGTTTCAGTGAGTTGTTAATAGAAATATGTTTACATATACTAATAAACACTTAGGTAGTTTATTTTAGTATTAGAAACATGGTGTCTCCTATACCCCTTTCATGGAATAAGAGGGCAAACTTAATAGAAGATCACACTGACTGGATAGAAAATTAATTGAGAGAGAATGTAATGGAGAGGGATAGACAAAATGTACTAATTGGAGGGATAATCAACAGAAAGGAGAATTAATCGTGAGTTGGAATACAGGGGTAGTCAAATATTGGAGTGAATAGTGAATAGAGGAGAGATAGAATTGGAAAGAGTAGTGGATAAAGCTGAAATGAAATGAGAGGGAAACGTGTAAATCATTGTGCATATTCATGTATATCAGAGTGACAACCTGCCTTTGAATTGTTTGAATGTTAAATTGTCTATCATATCAAGTAGGTTATACAGAATTATTTATCTTTATTTATTCATCTACACTTTTATAAATAACCCCAGTAAGTAAGGAGATACTGATGTGGTTGAGGACCCTGACACAGATATGAAATTGAGCTAAATTGTCATGTACCCTCCAGATAATACCAAACAATGCAGGAAAGAAGATATAAAACAAAGATAATTTATTATATCTTAAAAATACAATTTTATCCAGTTTACTGCACTCATATTTAAGATATTATGTGAGAATTATCTACAATAAACCCAGAAAAAGGAGATCAGGCAGCAGCCAATAAACAGGAATCTGCAGAGAACCACCAATTATCTTGAGTAGACCAGCTGAGCACGGAATGGCTTGTCAGATTACTTCCAGCCTCATTAAATTTGTGCTATGTTTTAAAAAGTTGCCCGTATTGTAAAAAGTAGGACTTACGGCTAATAAATTAGCCTCGTAAACCGACCCGCCGACGACTTGCGGGGTACAGTAAAATCCCCATTATCCGGCACCCGACTAACTGGGACTCAAGCAACCGGCACCGGCATCAATTTCCTATTTAAAAAAAACTCCTGCTAAACTGGCATAACCGGCACTAGCCGTCACTATTCGGCAGTTCAAGACTGCAAAAAAAAAAAAAAATACTAACTTTTTATCTAATTGTTTTTTCTGGGCCTAGAAGAAAAAGGTAAATGAAACATTACAGTCAATAAACATATACTTACAACCTGTAATAAAAAAAGGGTTAATAGTCTACTTACCTGGCCAAAATGCCCCTCCAACAAAGTCCAGATGTTCTGTCACACCTAAAAAAAAAAAAACATAACATTGAAGTAACTACACATATACTTAAAACCTGTAATAAAAGAAAGGGTTAATAGTCTACTTACCTGGCCAAAATGCCCCTCCAGCGATGGACCAGTCTTCAGTCCTCTGGCCCTGCATGGGCCCTCCCCAAAAATACTGATGTTCTAAAAAAAAAAAAAGAACTAGTAACAGAGCTCCTGCTCATGCTCCGATATAGACAAAACAAAATGAAGCCTTCTGATTGGCTGAAATTGTTGTCAATTAGATTTCAGCCAATCAGAACGTGCAAATGGTGTGAGCCAATCAAAATGGGATACACCCCTATATCCCATTCTGATTAGCTTATGTAACAATCATATATAGTGCTCAATCATATTTCAATCAGAAGGCGCTATTGCTATTCTGATTGGCTCCAAGCACCTGTGCCTTCTGATTGGCTGATGTGACTGTCAATTGTATTTAATCCAATGAGAAGGTGCTGTTGTGTTCAGCCAATCAGAATGGATACACCCCAGTGGGGTGTATCCCATTCTGATTTGCTCCAAGCATCTGCGCCTTCTGATTGGCTGATGTAACTGTCAATCATATTTCAGTATATTTGATTGCACTATAGTTCCAAATATAACCTGTCTATTTCCCTTTGCCCTTCTGAAACGCTCTCTGCACATGCTCTACAACAGTCATCTTGTGTTGCTCTGCGTTTTACTATTTCTCATTGCATTTATACTTGCTGTTACCCCTCTTCTTCTCTCTTTTTGCAGCCCTGTTTTTTCTTCTTCTTTTTTTCCTCTCTTACAATTCCTATTTATACTTGTCCATAATATTGGCTTGTTAAATTAAATACCACACCATGTGATGACTGTCAATTTTTTTGTATTTTTATTCTCTTTTATTATCAAAATGTTGTAATATTATCTCATTTGTGTATTACATAGCTAGGTCAAAAACTCAGATCATACTGCTAAGCTATTTGGCAATTTAAGAGTGAAAAAATAAATCTTTGAAATAAATTATTTAAAAAATATTAAACACATCTTAATTATAATGTTGCTGATTTAGATTAGGTAGTGTCCTTTTAACTCCAAATACAAAACAGAAAATACATATAAATATAAAAATTCATGTTTTGAAAAATATTCACATTTTACCTGCAGGCAGTAGAGACCAACACACCCACACAATAAAATGTAAATATCAGTAAATAATTTACAGCAAAATAGCTACAGAATCAAAACTGCTTCTCTACACACTTGGGAAAAGAGTACAGTGGGATCCATATATTCATCCGCCCCTATATTTATGAAATCCTATATCCATCCAAAAATACTATATCCATCCAAAAATTAAATTGGTCACAAAATGTAAATAAACAGAATCAGACAACAATGGACAAGTTCTTTTCTAAACTGAGTGCTAGTGAATCGTCAGGGAGGGGAGAAAAAAGACTTTGGTCATCAAGATTGTAGTTACCTGATATTTAATGGAAGGTGACTCCCCTTGTAAATAACAATAATTAATTTGTTCCTCCTTGGCTTCTATCGTCATTACTCTTCAGTAAAGGTAAAGTTCTGGTTAATTTGTATTTATTTATTTATGTATCAGATTTGTGGCTGGGAACAGATTATCCCAATCTTATTTATTTTAGTTATTTCCTATATTTATCCGATTTAGTATCCGTCCGTCCTTCAGGAATAAATTATTGACGAATATAGAGGTTCCCCTGTATAAGCAAGGTATCCATCACAATTTTTACGTTTCTTAAAAACCAAACTAAATAGGGTTGAAATGTAACAATATCCTATTTATGATAACTTAACCATGTAAAGGTTAAAAGCTATTGGTATAGTAGAATTGCTATGTATGGGCTTGGATATGGATATCACTGAAGGGACACAGATTAAACGGGCATTCTCAGAAAGTGAAAGAATTCTAGAAAACATTTTTTTTAAAGAGCCGGTATACAAACTTTTCATGTTAAACCATTAATTAACATAAACATGCAGCAAACCTCATTAAAACCTCATTAATGGTTGTTGCTTCTCTCATTTCCCTGAGCCCTACTGAAAGGAAATTAAAGATTACAACTGAGAGAACATTATTCAAGTCTTACCAAGATAACATATTCAATGTTTTTGATGTTATAGCAGTGGCCTCTGATGAGTTGAAAAATAGGTTTAACATGAAAAACTGTGTCTATAAGTTCATATTAATAATATATAGTTCTTATTTTGATTGGACAATAATTCATCAGTCCAGGGGCGGAGCTAATGCCGGTGCAGCCTGTGTAATGCACCGGGGCCCTGCACTGGGGGGCCCAGTGCTATCCCTAGCCCAAACTGACATGGCCTGCCATGCACCCCTCTTGGGCCCCTGCGGCCCCCTATACTACCCCTCAGCCAATTTGCATTTTGTGCCTATAAGAGCCAATGTTTAGCCTGTGTAAGTGCCAAAGTGCAGACTGTGCCTGTAAGTGTCAATGTGCAGTCTGTGTAAGAGCCAAAGTGCAGCCTGTTTGGGTTGATACCAGCAACAGTCTAACATTTTAAAGTAAATTTAATTTTGAATGTTGATTATTTTAAATAATTTAAAATGAATTTTACTAATGATCAATGCCCAACTAAAACTATTAGATCATGTTGTTGAGGCACTGCAGGGATCATTTAAACAGATATCATAACTATTAGAAAAGGAAATATCCATATGTCGGTTTGTTGGAAGGTAGCCAGATGAATATTGTACACAAGAGGAAGGCAGGTTAATCCTTTTTTATAAGTGATTAGTTTAATTTTACTGCTCAATGTGTAAATAATAAACTGCCTTTCTTCCAATTAAGGAATAATTCAGTGAAAAGATTCCAAAAGTTATGTAATACATGTACTCTTTATAGTATTATTATACATTTGATCATATTTAGCAATCAACAAACGTATATGCTAAATATATGATTTATGACAAATGAATTGTACAAAATGTTTTTAGAAAGTAAAAATTATACAAACCATGGGCCATATTAAATTCCAAGCCTGTAGTGGCAATGGTACACCTGCAAAGCCTGCGGGCTTGAAATTCTGCAAAGCTACAGAGCTATTACATTCAACCATGCTGTGATCAACGGGCTGTAGACGCAAGCCCATAAACCCTTTCCACGCATGCAAGATGGCCGAGATGCGATCGCCTGTTACGATACAATCGCTGTATAACGTAATATGACACAGGCCTCTCAGCCAATAGAAAGTGGTCTAGCTGCAGATGATTGACAGAGGGAGATTATAAATTTGCATTCCACCCGCCCATGAGTTGATTGTGTTCTATTTTCTGACAAATTCGGACGCAGGTCCCGGAGTTGAAGGTTGGTTCTAGATAGATAGATTCATATTATACTATTTACGATTTTACACTTAGTCCTTGATGACACATATTTACGGATTACATATAATTGTAATACACATAATTTAAAGAACACACATAGAAACACATAGAGCTAGGTCACTCCATACACACACACACACCTATCCCCCACACAGTATCCCCCAACAGTTATTAAATACATATAATACACACATTTTTTTCCATCATATATTTACAGTAACACTTATTTTTATTTATATTCTTTTTGGGAATGAAATTGAGGAAGGAGAGAGGAGTGGTGGTGAGGAGGAGAAAGAGGTGGCCCTGGGGAGTGGTAGAGAGGAAGAGTGCAGAGGAGGAGAGGAGTGATGGATAGGATGAGAGGAGTGGTGGAGAGGAGGAGGAGGTTGGGAGTGGGGTAGGAGAGGAGGTGGCGGAGGAGGAGCAGGAGGAGGAGGAAGAGCAGGAGGAGGAGCAGGAGAGTGTAGAGGAGGAGGTGGGTGGTGGCAGGGTGGCGCACTTAGAAGAAGGACAGAGGGGGAGGGGCCTGATCCCGGGAGGGTGGTAGTTCGGCGGAGGGACAAGCCTCAGGAACAGGTCAGGGAAGTTAGGATCCCCGTCCACAGTTAGTAGTGCAAGAGTCTAAGGGCACAGGGCCCACAATCACATGCATTGGGAGAATGTGGTCCTCCTTGGTTCTATCTGTGGCTGCCCTGTGATCCTTGCGGGGGGAGGGACGTTAGGCCAAGGCCTAGGGCTCAGGCATGGAAGGTTACAGCAGTGGGCACAGCACCAAAGATGTGAGGTCCGTGAAGCACCATTTTGATGACATCAGGGCCAAGGTGAGGAGGGTGATGGCCAAGGAGGACAAGAACATGACAGTGTGCTATAATGAGTGGGAGACGGTCGCCAAGGACCTTCTGAGCCAGGTGCCCGCCGCTGGAGCTTCAGGCCCAGCCTCCATGTGAATATTACATACACCAACATGCCGCCACATGTACATCACACACACACCACACATGATGACCAACAAGGACACCTACATGTCAGCTCCATGGAATTAACAAGGGATTGATGGATGCGTCATTAAATCCATGAAGCTGACAAATCACCGCCATTCCTAGGCACAACAACAGTAATCAAGCAAAAGACAGTCCATGAATTTGTGTGCCCAATGCAGCGTATGCAATTACAGACTGTAGCCAGAATCAAGATAGAGTTAGGAGCCAATAACGATCAAGACCAATAACAAAAGAATAGATCATATCTAGCAAATGATAGCTAATCTGAGTTGCAATTAGAAAAATCATCCAGGTTCAAGCGTAGATGTCAGATCTTTAGGAATGCACACAAAACAATATATTATTCATCATACTAATAACATATACCTTTCTTTGCTATCTTTCAGCAGCAAGAGGGTAGCAGGAAGTGGAGGAGCAATTTTCCCATATTGCTGATTATCCAGAGACCTAGCTAATAGATAGTAACGCTTGCAGATGGGAATCAGGTGAGTTGTTATATTGTTCCAGTTACAGTATTTATCACTGCCCTGAACATGCATGTTGATTAGTATTTTTTATCCTCCTCCACCTTTGTTTAGTTGACCACTTTTTTCAGATTTTAGTTTTGTCATCACACTGTATGTGTGAAACTGGATTGGATTACACAGTCCATAGTTTGAATAATCTGTTTCATTGAGCAGATCTAGACAAGGTGTAAGTGCTATGCACATTAATGGTTTCTTCAATTAAATGGAGTGATTTTTGATGATCCTTTTTTTAATCAGATTCCGGATGCAGTGTGGTAGTGACCCCATGTGACCCTGGTAGGTGCTATGCATCATGCTTATTCTATACTATGACATTACCCCCTTTAGGTATCCCCTTTTTCCCACAAGCCTCTTGCTCTCCCGGGATCCGCCCACACCACACCCATGATATTAATGTACAATCTTGGCCATTTCTGATTGTGCTCTGTGTATGAAATAAAGCTTTGTTATACTGTTCTCACCATGTCAGTGTGTTTCCAATGGTTGGGGTTTTGGGACATCCACATACATCACATTTGTGTCACATTCCTATATCTGTAAACTAATGAGCCTTAGTTACTATGCAATAGATCAATACATATAACAATAATAATAGTAATAATAGCATTAGATATCATATAATAATATATGTCATATGTAATAATAATAGAGGGTTAATACACATCAACATCAACATTCCCCTGAGGGCCTGATAACAATATGACAGGTGATACCGGAGTGGGTTGCCAGTTCCTTCTCTAGTGGAATGTGATTTGTCTGACCTCACTGCTATGATCGGCAAACCAAAAGTGACCGTACATGGTATAGCTCCCAGCTTCATTGATGTACACAAGCCTTTTCACCACCACCACTTAGCAATGCTGAAGGAGACCAGGGGAACATACACCACACTAATCTACCGCAAAAACACACAGAGGCTGTACAGAGGCACGTGGATCAGCAGCCAACTCACCTCCATTACAGGTAATCCCTGCTATGCACATCCTGGAAAGTCCCACGCCATTGCTGGTGGCCATGTGCCAAGATGTATACCCATTCCCATTTGTTGACCTCCCCATTATGTTTTGCTATTCATCAATTTACATTAGTGTGGTGCTTGTGTAACTGAAGGAAGCTGTGAGCTATACCATGTAGGGCCACTGTAGGTGGGCAGGTCATAGCAGAGAGGTCAGACTAATCACAGTCCACTATAGTAGGAACTGGCAACACACTCCAGTTTCTTTGGTATGCAAACCTTGTGGAACAGCATAGGCAGAGACCTAGCTAAATGTGCTGCAGTCCATAGGGTCACATAGAGTCAGACATGACTCAAGGACTAAACAACAAATAATAAAATGTTCCCCTGCTACTTGATATATGTGATGTGGCGGTGTAATTTGGCCACTATTTGTTTTTCCAATGTAGATATGATGAGCGAGATGTATATGCAATCATATACAGTATATTCCAGGGTACACATGAGAGCCTCTGTGAGTTAGAAAGAATTAATATGGCATTATGGCATTTCATGTTTTTGTGTTGCTATTTAATCAGGTAGTGTGTCTTTAATTGCTTTATGCCTGTTGCAGCATGGCTTTTCATATTGGCATATGCATGAGCATTCCAACATATGATGAAATAATAATTATTAAAATGCCTATTTTGTATTTGGGGATTGTTGTGCAAGTAATTGTGATGCGTTTCCATGCTTTCTCCATATTTTAAAGTCCACTGATGTTTTTTTTTATTGTCTTTTACTTGTCTGTAAACCCTTTGTGGGTCCTATTTGAAGGCCGTAATATTTTTGCCTCCATTTGTGGGTTACGGGTGCGTCTTTGGGGACTCATAGCAATTTAATAGCGATTTGAGAACGTAATATTTACGGGCTTAACAGATCAAAGGCTTTTCGGCAACGGAGTTCTGATCTCAACATCCCATAGGGTTTTTCCGTCTGTAACCCACAGCTTTAAGAGGCCAATTTAATAGTCTTAAATCTAGCGGGCTCCAGTACGGGTTTTCACATTAGGGAGAATTTAATAGGGCTGCATAAGTGACAAAACATTATGAGGAAAATTTACTTATTTGATTACGAATATTGATGAGCTGCTGAGTAACCAATCAGAGAAGGCTACAATCCCTTTTCGCATTCCAAAATGGTTAAATTTAGTTAATCAGAGGTCTCTCTTTTCATCTATTCTGGTTGGTTGAAATGACAGCCAGTTAGACCAGGCCCAAACAGTAATTGAATCTTCTGCGACTTGCTACCGAGTCAATCACAAATGAGATTGTAAGCTTACAATATTTGACTACCATGTTATGGGTCAATGTTAGGTCTTAGATTACATTACCATGGGTGTCCAGCTGGAAGATACATACAATCTTGAAAGTGATATGATTCTAGAAAATAAAACTTGTGAAGCATAGATATAAATGTACTTGTTTTGATTGGGCATTGATTTACACATTAACTACTTGGCAGCACACATTAACTACTTGCATGTGTAAATGACCAGTTGGATTCCTACACCCTTTTTGATGAAGGTAAAAATACATATTTAACCCACACTGTTAAATACAGATTTTAAGCTGATATATGGCAACTATTAAAAAAGGAACTGACCATATAATTCATATTGAAAACAGTTTTATGTTGAAATGAAAATACATGTCTGTTTGATGGAAGGCAACCAGATGGCTATTGGACACAAGAGGCTGGCAAGTTGATCCTTCTTTATAACTCCCATTTGAATGCCTTCTGTTGTGAAAGCTGGACTGCAATTATCAATATATAGAAAAATACTAGCTGCTTTTATTTATGCTACAAATTCTGTGTTTACACAACTACATGTTAGTTTGGCTGTGGTTTCAAGGTCAGCCCAAAATATTCACTAATTGTTATTAAAACCGAAACGTGTGGTCCATTTCTACCTGAATATGTATACCGTACTTATTTTATGAACATGTTCATCATTGCTGTCTTTTGTATCTTTGTAAATTCATAGGCTTATTTAAGCCCTAATTAACTATGTATATGCTATGCACTGATTTTAAGGTATATGGACTTGTTTGTCACCAGTTGCTTGTCATAGTATATTTCTTTGATCAGAAGAGTACATGTGCGACACTGGTTTCAAACAAATTTTTAAAAATGAACCAGGTTAAGAAAATGTATGATATCAAAGAAATAATCATTTTTGCTGCTTACAAATTAAAAATACTGCAATCAAGGAAAAAGGTAAATGAGATAACACCTTGTAACGAAGCACCTGGCTCAGGCCTAGGTTGGCATGGAAAACCTCTCAGTTTTATGAATTCAATGAAAAGAGTAAATCAAATTCTTGCTATCACCTTACAATCCTAGTTCTATAGAGTGATCCATAGTGGCTTTCCATTTATTTGAAGGACAGAGAGCTCTCCTCCAAGATGCCTGAACCCGTAAATTGAGAACTCTTTGAAACTACAGCCTGTAATGTGAATCTTAAAGCCTGACCTGTGGAGAAACAGTTATAATGGTATGACTGGGTAAAGCTCTGTGGCACTAAGACAGTGCCAAGTGACCTGTCTTACATAGGCAGACTGGGTTAATTCTCCTAGTTATATGTTGTAAATATACAGTGCCTTGCAAAAGTATTCACACCCCTTGGCATTTCTCGTGTTTTGTTGCCTCAGAACCTGGAATTAACATGGATTGTTTGAGGATTTGCATCATTTAATTTACAGAACATGCCAACAACTTTGAAGATGTTTTGTTTTGTTTTATTGTGAAGCAAACAACAAATAGGACAAAGTAACAGAAAAAGTCAATGTGCATAACTATTCACCCCCCTAGTCAATACTTTGTAGAGCCACCTTTTGCGGCAATTACAGCTCCAAGCCGCTATGGACTCTCTATGAGCTTGCCACATCTTACCACTGGGATTTTTGCCCATTCCTCCGTGCAAAACTGCTCCAGCTCCTTCCAGTTGGATGGTTTGCGCTTGTGAACAGCAATCTTTAAGTCTGGCCACAGATCTTCTTTTGGATTGAGGTCTGGGCTTTGACTAGGCCATTCCAACACATTTACATGTTTCCCCTTAAACCCCTCAAGTGTTGCTTTAGCAGTGTGTTTGGGGTCATTGTCCTGCTGGAAGGTGAACCTCCATCCTAGCCTCAAATCACGCACAGAGTGGTACAGGTTTTGCTGAAGAATATCCCTGTATTTAGCACCATCTTTCCCTCAACTCTGACCAGTTTCCCAGTCCCAGCTGCTGAAAAACATCCCCACATCATGATGCTGCCACCACCATGTTTCACTGTGACTTTAGAAGGTAATTGGTTCCACCAGAGCTTTTTTTGGGCTTCATAACAAAGGGTGTGAATCCATACGCACATGCCAATTTTCTGTTTTCTATTTCTAAAAAATAGTTTTATGTATATATTTTTCTCATTTCACTTCACCAACTTAGACTATTGTGTTCTGATCCATCACATATAATTCAGATTAGCAAAACATCGAACGTAAAGCTGTAATGTAACAAAATAGGTAAAAAGTCAGGGGGTGAATACTTTTGCAAGGCACTGTATTTTAGGGATACATTCTCCACAATTTTAGGCTATCCTTAAGCCTACTTGTATGTATGACACATTTTCGAAATTTACAATTTCACAATTTCATTGTGTTGCAGTGTAAATAATTTATGGAAAGAAAGGCTATTCTGTACAATACTATCCAACTTCACATATTTAGAGTTTCTTCTAGATTCTCCATCTACCTTATTTCTAAATCTAAAGTTGAAAGACCTAACCTGACACTGATGTGCACTGTTTAAGTGCAAACAGCAGTCTGTGTGTAGCCAAGCCTATGTTCTAAGGGCTATGTTAAAATCTACCAATTTATTGAAAATGGTTACTTTTTACCTGTTTATGATACTATATAAACTTAATAAAATTCAAATTTGGTAAGGGCCCCCCAAAAAAGAGTATTTAGGCCTTCAAATAAGGCTGTTCAAAGCCTTAGCGAGTGCTTGTAAAGTCCTAATTATTATTTGTTTTGTTCCTTTTGATTTAAATAAATATAAATGAGGAAGTGGTTATGTTCCCATCTGCTTAGCTCCCCCAAAGCATGTTAATTAATAAAGGTCTAGGGATCCTGGATATGCCTTTATTAACCGGGACCTTTATTGCCTCACTTCCTGAACCCACTGCTGCATTTCGGTTGGGGGCTATGAACCAATAATAACTAGACCCAGCCTATCCTCCTACAAACCCACGTGGTATAGGGTGAACAATTACCACTGTCATCTAACATATAAACCTGCATGTTTCAACAATGTATTACTGTACGGTGGACAATATGAGGGACTAGAGGGACCCTTAAGTACTCAAAGCCTTTGGAATAAGGGCTAGTTACCTAAGGGGGAGATTAATGCCTACCTACAGCCCCCAAATCCCTTGTAATGGGTTTTGGGCTATAAATTAAATTTTAAAAAAATAAAACATAAAAAAAATATTTTCATTAATATTACATAAAAATAAAACAGAATTAAAATAGAATAAAAAAAATAACTTTAAAAAAGAGATCAGTTGTTAATTAATACTTTATCATCATCTATCCAACATTATCAAAAAAGCTGAAATTCGCTCTTCTACACATCAATCTTTATTAAAACTGTTGGTCCTGTCTTCTGGCCCATGGGAAAAGCCCCAATACAAAAAAAACCATCACTTTTCTATAAAAAATGTAAAATCATAATCTAAACTAATAGGAGCTCCATGTATCAACCTGATGCATTTAGGGCTCGAATTGCTTGAAACAGCTATCAATTATATTCACTTCTATGATTGGATTGGATTAGCCAATAAGAGATGAGCAGCTATCTGAGTACATCCTTATCTGCCAGTAAATCAAATTAGGGAGCCGTAGTCTTCTTTGGTATTGGTTAATATTAACAAATTAGCAGCCTTATTAAATTGCGATTCAGTAAATTTAAAAGGGCTCTATTTAAGCACATAGCATATTTTATTTTTAGAAGATTTTAGTTAGTGAAGACCTTGCTTTTGGATAGAAGTTCACTAACTAAAATCTTCTGTAAAAAAAATATGCTGTGTGCTTAAATAGAGCCCTTTTAAATTTACTGAATCACAATTTAAAAAGGCTGTAGTAGGTTATTAGAATTTTAGTTTCTTCACTCTGATTAGCTGAAACTTGGCTTAAGGGTGGGGCTTTGTGAGAATTTTAGCCAAGGTCATGTAATCAAGGTGGCACTTTTTTATATGCATAAAAAAAGCAAATTAAAAATGATTATAAATAATTCAATGGGTGGGTATAAGGCAATGTATCATACTGTTAAAAAAAATACAGGATATTTCTCGCTATGAACATTGGCTCCAAGTTTTTCCTTATTACAAGACTATTATCTCTCCAGAAATTATAGTCCAAAAATGAAATTTGGTCACCATACAAAGTTATGGATAATTAGAACAGAAATAATAGCCTTAGTAGGTTCTCATAAATAACTCATGAATGTAGTTACTTCTGATCAACTTCAGTCACCTAGGACTTGCCTTGACATCACAGCACACCACCCTGGATTGAGGCACAGTGAGCAAAGGATAATGAGAGATTACAAAGCACATGTGGAGACTGAGAGCAGCGCCCCGGTATGATATGCCTAGGTGGCAGATTTTAGGGTAATATCTCTTCTATGCTCTGGGATCTTTTCTGTTCGCGGCCCGTGCACAGTGGCGGCCATCGGCCACTAGGTGGAACGGACAAGGGGTCCATGAATTTCTTTCTAGTAACCCGAACGCCCCTCACCCTAACCCCCCTCACCCTAACACCCCTCACCCGAACAGCTAACCCTAACACCCCTAACACCTAACTCTTACCCTAACCCTAACACTTCTCACCCTAACAGCTAACCCTAACACCCCTCACCCTAACACCTAAGCATAACAACCCTCCCGCTAACACCTTAGCATAACACCCCTCACCCTAACACCCCTCAATCTAACTCTAAATCAAAAGAAATTCACAGACCCCTCTGCCGCGACACCGAGTGGCCGATAGCTGGCACTGTGCACGGGCAGCCAACAGGAAAGGTCCATGCTCTGTATCAAAGTATCAGCACTTCTGTTTGTTCTCTCATTATTTTGTATATAAATTCATCCATGATAAAATGTCCGATTTCTTTCATGTATTCCTTCCAATGTACAGTATATAGAACAATGTCAGCTTTTCTCATTGTATTAGTCCTAAGCTTTACTTTTGTAGCCTCTCATACTTCTGCCCTTTCTGTAACATAGCACTTCTTGTATTTCTCTGTAGATTGTCACCCTGTGAGTGACTGACATTTCCATTTTCTTGTTATTTGAAATTATTTGAAAAATTGCCCGGCAATTTTGTCAGCTAAGGTCTAGGGAGGTCTCAGTTATGGAAAATCCAGACAGATTAAAGCCAACTACAAGACCCACACTGGTTGTCTTTATAAGATTGATTCTGTGTATTAGGTATTTTTTTGCCTAAAAACTGAAATGCTTTTTTTTTTTCTAATCTGAATAAGGCATCTCTCTCAGTGATTGACAATTTGTTGTTTTTTTACTGTCAAGCATGAGCTGATTGATCCAAACATTTTAAAATAGACATTGCACTTTTTAAAGTCCCCATTGTTCATATTAATCAAGCCAGGGTGTCAAAATAGTGCTTTCTTATTTGAGATAAGTAACAAGCAAAGTCGGATTTTGTTGTCTATACTCTTGGTATCAGTCCTTTTTTCCAAATGACCAAGATGTAGCATAATCTACAACGTAAAATATATATTTATATATAGTAATTCAGATTTTCCCATTTTACGTCTATCTTGTAAAATCACAGTTGTCCAGTAGCACTATAAAGGGATTTCCATCCATACAATGCAATGGAAAGAGCCCCGTTCTTCTCAGCTCAGGCATAGGATATCTGAGTGCCAGCACAAGGGGCCTCATTCAATTGCGATTTGGCCAATTGAATAGGGATCTATATAAGCACGGAGCATATTTTTTTACAGAAGTTTTTAGTTAGTGAACTTCTATCCAAAATCAAGATCTTCACTAACTAAAAACTTCTGTAAAAAAATATGTTCTGTGCTTATATAGAGCCCTATTCAATTGGAAAAATCGCAATTGAATGAGGCCCAAGGCATGTGGAGAATGTTTGATTGAAAGTAAAAACAGGTTAGTAATTGCCAATTTGTTTGTTGTATGAAATGTAGCTTACAACCTATAAAGCTATATGGACCATAAAGTCTGGATCTCAATGTATTTCTTTCTTAATAATATATACAAAATGATTGGCATCAACTACTAAATATGTTTAATTATTTATTATGTTAATAGTAAAAAATATGATTTTTTTGTGAATTATAAACTTATACTTTTCATGTTTGCATACAACGGACATATGTTTAAAGGAAGCCATGTTTGATATGTTATGGATTGGAAGAGCGAAGCCTTTGTGGGTATATTTGCATGTCCCTGCCAAGGTTTCCAGAGTGCAGTGTACTAACTGTATTTCTCTGAATTCTAAGCATTCAATTTTTTTTTTTATCTTTTAGACATTCAAATATGAGCACAAATACTTTATTTAATATATATATATATATATATATATATATAAAAATATAAAATGAATAATACATTACATGCAAATCATTACATGCAAATGAGAATACAATGTACCTCACTCTTTCAATCCAAAAATAGCAATTTTATACATTGCTCCCTTAAAGCATATGCTCTGCTGTATTTAACAGCTTTTAAGCAAAGCACCGGGTTGGATTTTGCACAAACCAAATATCACTCATATACAGCACTGTTTCAAGCTATTGACTATCATCAATATGAGGCAGATTCTGGTTTATGCAGTAGATTTTTGTAGGACTGGGTATTTTACAACAATCATTTAGTGGATGGTGAGCACTAGAGTGAGAAAAGCTCTCCACCGTACAGAGTACCCAAATTGAATAATACATTAATAAGCCCATTTGCATGACTTATAAACACTTCTTACACTGCATTCTGAGAAGCTGAGCTGGGACATGCAAATGTGCCCACAAATGCCTCGCTCTTCAATCCATAGCCATTATCAAACATGGCTTCATTTACGCTTATGCCTGCTGTATTACACAGCTTTAATGCAAAGCCAAGGTTGGATTAATCACAAGCTGAGTATCCTATCCATGTACAGCTGTTTCAAGGTTACTGGCTATCATCAGCATGGAGTGGGATCTCAGCTTTATAATATGGTGGGCAAAAGAGCGATATAAGCCCTCAACCTTACCGTAGTACAGTAAATAAATAGTACATCTGTGTTCACATTTGAATATCTAAAACAAGTTAAAAAACCTGCGTCCAGCTCAGAATTCAGAGAAAAACTGTTATTACTATATTACATAGGTACTATGGTATAGTTATGTAAAGAAAATATAGAAAATATTTGTCCACATTCACACCTGTGAGTAGAGCAAGTACTTTAATGTATTGAATAAAATAAAAATAAAAACTTAACAAATTTCTCAGCATGTCTGGTTCCTAGAGGATCGCTTTAAATAGATGACATATGTCTAAGGTATCATTTTAAACAATTGACATATAAAGCAAAGAGGACCCATGCTAAATGTCTTGTTTCACCTTCTCTTACAGTCTTCCTTTAAGACCTATTTTAAGCCTTGTGTTTACTTACTTACAGAAATCTTCAGTCATCATTATGGCAGTAACCAAAGATCATGAGTGATGTACTTTAGCAGCAAAAAAGATAGTAATGAGCACAGAACTGAAAGTAGGAGGCAATTTTGCCCACTCGTAGACCTTTGCCTGAAAATTGTCCTAATTAACGTGACAGCAGTTTGGCAAGAAGCACTTGAGATTTAGTCATTTACTCAATAGGCTTCAAACTTAATATTTTTCTGGGTGACAAAATGTTCCCTTGTACACTCTTTAGAAACAAAGCAACATATAAAATGTAAAAGTACTTAAGACTTCAGAATTACGCCTTAGTATTTAAATTAAACATATTGCTACTAACCTTTTTCACCACCTTTTTGAACAACTGAAAAAATTTCATTTTAATTTTTCACTTAAATTATGTTTCACTTCATTATGTTTCTACATAAATTGTATTCTGTGCCTGAGATATTCATGAGTTGACATCATTTTTGCACAAATAGATATATTAATATTGCAAGAAATTCAAGCAGGAATGGAACAAAATATCTAAAACTTAGGCACTAGGAAGATTTTTAGGAGCCACAAAGGCTGTTGTCTAGGAGCCTCAAAGAAAGCCCTTTACAGAGATGCAATATACTAAGTAAAACATAGGAATCAGTAGTACATATTTTAGGCGCCATTGCTGCCAAATTCCCTGGAAGTTTCCATCCCTGCATATGCAGGACCCCATAGTGCAGATCAAACATCAAAACATAATACATAAATATGTTTTTGGATCTGTTTAAAAAATATTAATTATTATTTAAATTATTATTTAAATTAATTTAAATACATATTATTAATTTTAAAAGAAAAATATTGAAATAATAATACACAGAAGATAATAGAAGTATAAATATGGTTATTATGTAGAGTATAACTAATATGGAGACCTATACATTATTATAAACTCATGTAAAAGAAAATTATTTAAAGTGTAAGGAAATAATAAGGTGATCTCTACTAGAAGAGGTACTTATTTTACTGTATTCCAATTCACTCTCTCATCATATCTCACCTCGACTAGTCTCTGCTAATCTCCCCATCACTCATCTGTCTCCACTCCAATGCATACTGAATGCATCCTCTAGTCTCATCTACCATTCTCAATGCTCAGTATCTGCAGCACCTCTCTGGCAGTCACTCTACTGGCTTCCCATAGCCTCCAGAATAAAATAATAAATAATGACCCTAACGTATAAAGCTCTCATCAACATTGCACCCACTTATATCTCTGCTCTCATCTCAAAATAATCTCCCAACTGCCCTCTTCACTCCTGCTAATCACCTTCTTCTTTCCTCCTCTCTCATCACCTCCTCTAACTCCCGCCTTCAGGACTTTTCTTGTGCGGCCCCTATTTGATCGAACTCTTTGCCTCGCTCCACTAGACTATCCTCCTGCCTGAGATCTTCTGAAAGCTCATCTATTTAAATAAGCTTATAACCTCCACCCTTAATTTGCACAACACATCTAATGATAATAATTTATTGTAGAGTCTTGGAACTCTATCAGTAGTACTAAGGTGGACTTCTCCTACCTGTATGCTTTAAAATTAGTTTCCCATGATTATAGAAATGTTATAACGGTGGTGTAAAAATTAACTATGAACAAATCTTTTGTTAATCCCCAGCAGGCACAACATGATTTTTGAATTTCCATATTTGCATAATCATACAAAATTCCACAAAAGCTTGGCATAGCCAGGGATAACATTGGACCATATTTTCATAAACCATATTGTAAAAAGTAATAATCTTTTAACAAAAAGTAATTTCTATTTAGAACAGGTTGTAACATTTCCATGAGAAAAACTTTCCCCCATAAGAAGGTGATCCCCCAGATTCAGTCAGCTTCTCAAGGGCCGAGAAGCAGACCAGTGACTGCGGCAAAGCCCATTTCCTATGGAGAAAATTGCTGTTGCATACTCAGAGAAGTGCTTTGCAATCTTGGTGAATCCCAGTAAATCTGGAGGGGTGTAGTAAATAAATGAATATAGAGTACTTGAGTATTATTTGTATCTCAACTGTATAATATTATTGTGCTTGGATAAATACATTCAATGATAATATTGTTAGTCAAGGAAACTAAGAACATTGGGTCTATATGATTTGTAGCATTTTTGCATTTATCATTTTTGTTGTTTGGTCGTTCAGCCGAGTCTGACTCTCCTTGACCCTAAGGACAGCAGCACGCCAGTCACATTTATCATTATGTCTCCAGTAGTGCTTATCCAGAAGGTTTTCTTGGCAAAGATATTAAAGTGGGTTGCCGGTTTCTTGTCCAGTGGCCATCTTGGGTGACCCTACATAGTATAATTCACAGATTAATTGAAGTACACAAGCCCCTACACCACTACAATGCCCCAAACCTGAAGGGGATGTTTATCTTATAGGACAGCAAATTCAGTGCATATAAAATGAAAGTGTTACTTTGTCATAGACAATTGACTTCAGTTAAATTAACCTATTTGTAGATTATTTAAAAGTACAAGCAAAGCCTCTACTTGACTCATCTGTAAGAGAGTTGTCTGTCCAATCCAACAGTTAGGTTTTACTAAGCGCTAGTCTTTCTTTGCTTTGTTGTACATTGTAGAATAGTATTAGTAAAGCAATCCTGTTTCTACCTAAGTCATTTTGAGTAGGCATCATAGTAGTTCATAAAAATAACTCCATTTATGATAAGAATATTTTGGTATTTTCACACTGGTAACACAAATTACTACATCAGTATTACACATACACATAAACAACCACAAAGTGTTTTTCTTCTAACCATAATACAAACTTCTAGTTTAATAACTACAGCGTATTCATGTACTGTGATTACTTTACTCAGGTTGAAATTTTTATTTGTCTGTAACCCCCCCAAAATATACACTGGGTATTATAATCCAGCTAATTTATAATTAATAAAGGTGTATCAATATTATAACAAAATTTTAATATGATTCAAAACTCTATAATGATTTTAGTGCTGAACAATAGATATTAAAAATTTGTTTAATTTGTGTAATATAGGCTGATTTTCTAAGATGTACTAATAATGCTTAGATCAGGATATATTCTTTTTTAATTATGATTCGTAAATAATATTCTTGTGTGATGTTTTGTAGCACCTATAGCAAGCCTATTCCAAGTAAAAAAATGCAGTAATTTATAACACGATAAAAAAAATAATAATAAACATAGAAATGCACTATTACCATCTTACTTATTGTAAAGGATAAAAAGAGACTCTCAATCACATACATTTATTTAGAACAAACCAATCAAAATAGGTTTTGCCAAATGGCATTACACCCTGCAGGATTGCACATTAACCTTATTCTAAATGATTGATAAGAGTACATTTAAATATATATATGGCAGAGAAGTAATTTTACCTAGTCATAGTCATTTCTTGATAAATTGTTAAAAGTAAATGTCACCGACCAATGACTTTTCTTTCTAGCTTAAAATAGCAATTTTCTGTCAAAAGAACCTGGAGAAACTTGGAAATGTATGTGTATAATAGTGTTGTTGAATAAAGACATAAAGGCTGTTTTGAAGTCAATGGCAATTCCGAAATGCAATAATAAACATGGTCGCAGGTTAGTAAGCAAAATATCTTCATCAACAACAGTTTCAGGTTGATATATGCTGTAACAAACATATTTCTGTTTCATTCATGTTTTACCCTCAAATCTTTGAATTGCCAAAGGATGTTATATGTGATTATGTGAAAAAGCCCCAGTAGGATACCAGTACCCCTCAGCCTACAGGCATATTAGCAATCCAAGATGAACACAAACAAAAGTTGAGATTTTCTCTAAAAAATACTTTTTTTATGTTCATGGCACATAAAGATGTTAATATTGCTAGTTTGCTACGTTCATCACAGCCATGAGAAGTTTTCCCAAACTACAATAGTTCTTTAATGGTTAAAAAACGTTGGTAAGAAGGCATTTAGCAAAGCAGCTTTTGTGATTATTTTTAAATTGATTGCTAAATGTAATATTTTATAAATACACAATCTCAAGTAAATTGCTCAAGCAAATTGTTTAGCGTGAAGAGAAGTAGAGAACTACTACTTGGGGATTTTTGCTCATATAAAAACTGCATGGATTTATTGCCTAATTCTTTCTATTTAATTGCTGATTATTAATATTCCTGATAGCTGCCTTTTAACTTCTATTCAAGTAAATTATTAGTATGATCATTTATGTAGTGTTTTACAACACTTTAAAATGAAATTGTGTTTGTCATTGTGTTGCAGAAATGTATATACAATCATCATAATAATACTTAATTTAATGGGCACTAGCATGTTCTTGGCACATGTTTTTTTAACATGTTGTTACCCAACAGTTTCATAGTCTGAACCATTTTAGTGCTAAAGTTTGGTCTTTGACATTGACATGGAACTACCACCAATCCAATCTATACATTTCTGTCCGACTAACCCACCTCAACAAAAGCTCATCATCTGCTCCTCCTTTCTGCCAGTCCCTACACTGGCTCCATATTTCCGCAAGAATAAAATTCAAAATCTTAATTCTAATTTAGAAAGACCTCAACCACCATGTATATCTTAATTCTTGTCTCCAGATAAACTCCAAACCACCATTTCCACTCTGCCCACGATTTGTGCCTTTCACTCACCATCATGCTCTCCTCTTAATGCATACCTACAGCACTTTTTCATTATTCACCCTCAGTGTATGAAATTCCATATTTCTCAACATTAGGCTCTTCCCTAGTCTTCAAACATTCTCTGAAAACCCACCATTAATTATCTTAAAAATATACCACTTACAACTATTATAACAATAACCACAATTAAAACAAGGTTATCTATTCTACACTTTCACACCTCTCCCTTCATCAAGCTGGAACATATGCCAAGTAATCTCTCCTAATTTCTCCACATCCAATTAGAATTAGATGTAAGTCCTAACAAAATGTGTGCATGTACAATTATGCTGTCGCTTCTTTAAATGAATGTACACATTTTATCCATTTATTTATTGTACCGCGATTGATACAGGATTTGCTGCTACTCTGCAAATACAAATATAATGTAATAATAAAATGAAGCTGTCTTCAGAGAAGGGTTTTCATGTAGAATACATTGGCAGTTTATAATTATGGTTTTATAATAATAAAACATATTAAAAGAGGTTATTTTGTGGTAAGATGTGCTACTTCTGTGACCCTCAAGTACTAAACACATTATGATCAAGAGCATTTCGGCTCTATTCCAAATACACTTCCCTTAAAAACACTTACACCTTATAAGAATAACAATATAATCAGCGTGACCCAGTTTGCCTCACACCTGCAACATTATTTTTCTTTTCAATCAGTCTTGTCTCCAAGGAACTCCAGGCACATGGACAACCCTTCAGTCTTACAAAAAAAATACTGCAATTATCTGAAGCACTTAGCTAGCTTTATGATAAGATAAACCTTCTACTTTGGAAGTAACACTCACAACTATATTGTAAAGTGTAAAGTCTATAGTGTAATGTTAATAAGTTCCCTACATTACGCAGATGCAATGGTTAATGATAGTTCTGCTTTCCTGGATCCGTTGATATTCATTTTTGATGAAGTCTCTTGCATAAGGTCGGGCAGACATCAAATTCAAGTTAACCCACATAAGATCAGAGTAGGCAACAGTCAGAGTAGAGTAAGGTTAAAGCCCAAAGCCACACAGAGGATGACAAATTAAAGCAGAAAAGCACACTTTGATATTATCATCGCATAGTATGGACTCCATGGACTGAAATAAGGCTCACTCCTCACAAACAATGCATATCAAAATCTTTTTTTTTTTTTTCACCTAAAACATTGCCAAAATACATCACTATCTCACATAAGATACAACTAAAATCCTAATCCACTCTCTCATCATCTCGCCTAGACTACTGCAACTCTCTCCTTGCTGGCATCCCCATAACCCATATCTCTCCACTTCAATCCATAATGAACGTGTCCACTATACTCATCCACCAAACTCAATGTTAAGTGTCTACAGCACCTCTCTGTCAGTTTCTCCAGTGGCTTTCCATGGTCTCTAGAATAAAATTTAAGATTATGACCCTAACCTATAAGGCCCTCAGCAAAAATACACCCTCTTATGTCTCTGCTCTCATCTCTAAGTACATCCCAACCTTCCTCTTCATTCTGCTAAGGACCTTCTTCTTTCTTCCTCTCTTATCACCTCCTCTCACTCCCACCATCAGGGCTTTCCCTGTGCTGCCCCTATTTTTTGGAACTACTTGCCTTGCTCCACTAGACTATCCCCCTGCCTCAAATCCTTCAAACACCCACTAAAAACTCAACTGTTTAAAGAAGCTTATCACCTTCAGCCTTAATGTACACATCACATCTATTATCCTTCTATACCTCTCCCATACCTTTTAGATTGTAAGTCTGCGAGTTTTCAATCTCCCTATGTGCTTTAGTGAAAGCTCTGTGTACATTTGATTTTAAGCTCAAAGACAGGGCCCTCCATTCTCTTTTCTTCATTGTGTTAATATTGTTTTGACTTCGACTTACCCCTGTATAGCGCTACGGAATATGTTGGAGCGCTACAAATAAAGAAAATAATAATATAAATAATAATAATAATAATAATAAAGCTGTTTAAATAGATAGGCCACAGCAGCAGCTGCAATCACTGTGGGAATACATTCTGGCATTTACTTAAAGTAAATCAGCTAGTTCCTGTACTTGCAGAATCTCTGTATACATTAGATTTCCAGCTGCCATCTTGAGCATAATTCTTGTTTAAATGTGCTTCTAATAAACAAAATGACAATTGCTTCCTTAAACATCATACAAACTAACCATCCAATAAACATCTGTGTGATTGTTCCCTGCATTGATCTTCTTTACCAGTTTTCATATTTTAAACTTTTGTGGGTTTTCTTATATTATAATATAAATCAACTTTTGTTTTGAATGTCCAAGTGTTTATTTGTTGTCACTGCCTTAGCACTTGTGGGTTTGTAGATATTTCTGATGGAAAACATTCTGGCCTTGCATGCTGATTAAATGGCTTTTGTTTTTTTAGTGTCCTGCCCAAATGGTGCAAAATAGATTTATGATAAAGGGACACAGAAGAGTTCTGGATTTTGCTAAGTATGTAATAAATCTTAGATAGGTCTCACTAAAAGAACTCTAAAAAACAGATTTACAGAACACCTTGACAACGTCACTAAAGGTGTTCCCACCAATGCCTTCTCTGCCCAAATGATTAGGAGTCACAACATGGACATTAAGGAGACATTGACATTTAACAATACAGGCTTTAGACCATATCAAACTAGGGCCTAGGGGAGGTGACAGAATGCTCAAACTCAGACAGGCTAAGACCAAATGTATTACGCACTAGGTACTTTAAAACCAGAAGGTCTAAACAGAGATATTGACTTAGCAGCCTTCATACAATAGACAGATAGCTGATACAGTACATCACCTTAAGTACATATTACTTAAATGATTTTATATATATATATATATATATATATATATATATATATAGCCAAAAAACTAAGTCAGAGGTGCTCATTCTACCCTGAACAGGAGAAACAACAAACCCCAGCCGCGTTTCGGCCTCTATGGGCCTCGTCAGTGAGGTGCAGTTGAACTCCCTAAGGCACAGTGAGCAAGGGGTCCACGTCTGGAGTCCCCTATCACCCTTAGGGAGACTAAACCCCAAGGGTAATTTGCATAAACAAAAAAACTAAGTCAGGAGTGCTCATCAGAGAACAAACTAACCTTAATAGGTTAGTTCTATGGCCATGATAAGCCATTCTGGGAGCAACCTCTTTTTGCTCACTTGCAACACAGGGAGATATATCCTATAGTATATCAGTCTGGTCCCACTCAAAAGAGTGACCCAGCCCTGAAATACCAGGCAATTCTACCCTGAACAGGAGAAACAACAAACCACAGACGCGTTTAGCATATATATATATATATATATATATATATATATATATATATATATAGCAACAGAGAAACTGGAAGTGATGTCATACTCTGGCTACACTCTGCTGTATTTTATTTTACTCCCTTTTTTATATAGTCAAGGCTTATAAGCCTGTGTTTGAGCACTTTGATGAGCCCTTTGGTGGTGCCCCCCTTCTTTTACTGTGCACACACAGTTAACAAGTGGTCCTTTTTTTAGCACTGATTGGCTCCTGGTTTCCTAGTAACAGGAAATCAGGAAGTGCACATGCCACCACCGGATGTGATGTAATTAAGCTATGCAATGGAGCCATTTTAGCTTTAAATAGGTTTAGCATGGTCTTGTCACATTAAAATGTCCTGCTAAAGACAGCTGTTTTCTGTATTAAATATAACTGGTGATGCCACAATAAGAATAAGCAGGTTGTCTCATTTCTTTAGAAACACCAAGCAGGTAACTAAAGTACTCAGAGTCCAATAATTTATCCAACCAAGAATGATCATAATCAGTAATGAACTAAAACTGTGTAATGAGATTTGTTAAAATTGAAGGTTCCTATGAGAATATCAACAGGTAGAGCACCCAATTAGCAGTGACAGGTACAGCACTACTACTTTTTTTTCTGTGTGCACATATTACACTTTGCACAACTATACCAGAGTGTGCAAATCAGTGTGTTTTTTCTATGTATTATGCATTATGTTTTATGCAATATGCATTTTATTTATTCAGATATTTTATTTTAATAGTAAACTTTCTTTTTCCTATGTAGATATCTATGTACTGCACTTTGGGGCCTTATGATCGTCTCTTTCTACCTGTATTTATATTTATGTATCATTCTTTGGGTTACTCTGAGGCTTTCTATGCAGTGTTTTACTTTCACTTTTGGTTTGGTATAGGTACTGCTCATAGTATGCGGGGTGATTTTCTGGCTCTCTAATTGGCTCCTGGGACGGTTTTCTGGCTCTCTGGCTCCTGAGTTCCATAGCAACAGAGAAACCGTAAGTGATGGCATAATCCGGCTACACTCTGCTATATTCTATTTTACTCCCTTTTTTATATAGTTAAGCCTGTGTTTGAGCACTTTTATGAACCCTTTATGGTGGGGCCCCACTTCTTTTACTGTGCACACACTGTTAACAAGTGGCCCTTTTTTTAGCATTCTGATTGGTTCCTGGTTTCTTAGTAACAGGGAAACAGGAAGTGCACAAGCCACCACCGGAAGTGATTTAATTCAGCTATGCAATGGCACCATTTTAGCTTTAAATAGGTGAGGCAAGCCATCTAGGGTTCCTGCATATAGCTATTCATCTAGTTAATAATTTGTATTTTTTATTTTATTATTTATATATTGAGAAAGCCGTAAGATTGATTGAAACGCATCTGGTCCTTTTATGTTCATTTTGAGATATTGATATTGCCATTTTTTTATATTATTTTTTTCTTTTATTATGTATTAGAATGTTTTTTATACTCCTACACCTGTGACGTGTAACTAAGAGTTATTTGGAGTACAACAATCCTCTACCATTCGATAAGTATCGTAACTATTATACAGCAAACTTTGTAATTTGTGTACTGGATTTCTTTATGAATAAAAAGATTTTATTTTTATAAACTATTATATTAGCTTTGAGTAATCATAGAGGTCTATACGACTCAAGGACTCAGCTTCTCTGTGAACAGTGTAGTTCATGAATAAAACCGCACCCATAGGGTGACTTCTCACTCCACCTCATGTGAAACAGACAGGAAGATCCAGTTCCCGGACCAGTGGAAGCAGCTACCTCCATGCTATCCATCAGGAGAAGGACTTCCTGACGAGTGACTGAAATACCTCATACCGTGAGGTTAGGACATGTAAGTTGGCATTTTTACCTGCATTCTATGTATTTATTTGGTTTAGTATTTATTTGCACTAGGTTTTGCACCTCTTCCTCTCCCTTTCCTCTCTTTCATGCAATAAATCTATGCATTTATTTATGATTATGTACTTTGTTTTATTAAGAAGTGATTAGAAGTTCTGTTTTTATATGTGGACACAGACTCTGTAGGGATGGGTGTGCAGTGTAGTGTCCAAGCCAAGGACAATGTCTCAGCAAAATGCTGTAGCATGTTTTCTGAGATGTGGTCCCTAGGGCACTACCCTGAAGCACTACAGAGTTTGTGTCTGCCTACCCTGCAGTGGGCAGACCTATACAGGGACTATTAGTATTATTTTAAGCAATAAAAACAGAGTTTTTAAGCTCTGCTTAATAAAACTCAAGAACATAAAAGTAAATAAATATATAGGTATATTACATACCTAGTAAAATCCAGAAACCTTCCATTTCCTGAGTAATGTATGAGCATTTAGCAGACATTGTCCTTCTATTTAGCTCTCCTATGAGCAAGACTGAGACTGACATGTTAATGTAGTTATTTAATACAGCTGTCCACGTTTAGATTTGAGAAGTGTGGTGTGTTAAGCATTTCTGACATTTGCTGATCTCTGAAGCTAATTGCCTAAGTGTCCCTCATTTGTTAGCATCTAATGGTCTCTGACCTTCTGTTTTGTTGTCATTTGACATATTACAGTGACGTACCTGAAAATTCAGCTCAACTAATAAGGACATCAGTGATATCAGTCATGTAAGTTCATTTGTGTTACATATTCTTTTTTTACTGGAGCTAATTTTTAAGAAATAGAAGAATATAGTTAAAAGCCCATGTTCCAAATATCAAGAGAAAGCTAAACAAAAAGTGAGTTAGCTTTACCTTAAAATCTTTTTTTTAAATGTGGCTTAGATATCTCCAATCGTGTAGTCTAATGTCACATGATACTATATTTCTATATTCTAGGGCAAATTGTGCTACATTTTCATTGAAAAGCAGCTGCTGGTACAGTAGAGATCTTGCCTGTAAGGCTCTCTTTACTTCACTATATGGCTAATGAGAGTAAGCCAGATCAATTACATCAGACCAACTAAAATGCAATTTGATGAATTTCTGTACCCGGAATTTTAACAGATCAATTTACTTCAGTTTCACTTTACCTGTTACTAAACAGACACTTTAGCATGGTTTTGTCACATTAAAATTTCTTGCTAAAGACAGCTGCTTTCTGTATTAAATATAACTGGTGACCCCACAAAAAGACTAAACAGGATTTCTCATTTCTATAGAAACACCAAGCAGGTAACTAAAGTTCTCAAAGTCCAATAATCCAACCAGGAATGATCGTAATCAGTAATGAACTAAAACTGTGTAATGAGAGTTGTTAAAATTGAAGTCTCCTATGAGAATATCTACAGGTAGAGCACCCAATTAGCAATGACAGGTACAGCACTACTAAGAGGTTAGTAAATAAATATTTAAGAGTGTAAAATAGATGTTTTGTTGTTGTTATGGATGTCTTGCTAGATCTAATGAGACTGACTCCACAAACTGGGTCACAAGCACATACCCTGTATACAACACAAACCCCATGGAGGACCTCACTGCTACACAGGTCTACTCTATTTACTGACTGTGAAGCAGACTGTGAACCATTGTAGGGATCATTTATTCCGCATACAAGTTACAGCCTTTTCCATCACCTCCCAAATTCTGTGGGGCATCAGATGGACTTCGACTTGAAGAATATGGATGATCTATATCTGAAGAAGAGGTGGAAGTCCAATGCTTTGTAGAAGGTAATCCCAATATACTTTGATGTTTTAGAAAACTTATTCTCCCTGTTTCAAAAGTATACTTTCCTATAGTCTCTGATTATGAATACCCTGTAAAAAATGTCATAGCAACAATTGTTCAAATAAATATTATACAAAGATCTCCCCCAGCAATAGTTGGCTTGGGAAAATGTTAGAAAAATATGGAGTGTTTCATTTTTCACCTCTAATTTTGTCTACTTTTCTACATTCAAGGAAGTAGAGACAGAACACAAATTGAGCCTTTTTGCAGATGATGTCATGCTTACTGTTACTGAACCATTGACTAGTCTCCCTAACTTATTTCATGCTCTTGAACTTTTTGGTGGCATTTCTGGTTTCAAAATTAACCCAAGCAAAAGTGAAGAGCTGAATGTTTCCTTACCAAAACATTGAGAAGATCGACTATTAGGGAACTTTTCCTTTAAATGGATCCAAAACCACCTTAAATATCTGGGGGTTTTCATTCCTAGAAAATCTGGCCTAACATACTCTGCACAGTTTTCCACGCTTATAAAAAAGTTACTACATGACATCGACATACAGTATGGTCTTCTTATAAAATCTTGTGGTTTGGTAGGATTCATGCCATAAAAATTAATGTATTACCCAAGCTGCTGTATCTCTTCCGCACTATCCCGACACTGGTCCAGACTAAGGACATTTTGGTTCTTCAGAAGGCAATTTCTCACTTTATTTGGGATTGCAAAAAAATAAGGATTAATAAGACTGTAATGATGGCACCCAAACTCAGAGGAGGGCTAGCCCTTCCAGGTTTATTGAAGTATTGTAAAGCCGCTAGATTGTCCCAGATAACCAAGACGTTCCACAAAGAGCAACTGCCAGTGTGAAAGGAGATTGAAAAAAAATATAATTGGAGAACGAGACCTCTGTATTAGCCAGGTATTATGCCTTAGCTTACATCATAAACTTAACACTTCTTCTCTGCCCTATTGTGTAGTTCAATCATTGGCGATCTTGTATCAAACTCACAAAAGGTCAGGTTCAAGGCTCACCCCATTATGGTTATACCAGATGAATACACGATTAATATGCTATCACAATTTAAATGGTGGTTAGATAATAATTTAACTATAACTGCTGATCTCCTAAGGGAGAATCAGGAATTGTCCCCTGCAATATTCAGAGACCAACATCACCTACCTTTAATGGAATGGCTCAATCTTTCCCAGGTACATATCACTGTTACTAAAGTATTCAAACTTAATACTCTAGCTAGGTCCACAGCCTTTGAAAAATGCTGTATGGATAATCCTAATGGTAATACAATATATTCCCTATATACAATTTCCTATTAGAGCAATCCATACCGTCTAAACTCCACCATCAGCACTCTTGGGAATCAGAACTTGCCATTACCTTGACAGATGCGCAGCAGAACAAAATTCATAAGCAAGCATCTGGCTCCTCACTAAACACTATTCTGAGGCGAAATGCGTGGTACTTAACACCTGCCAGAAATAAACTTTACAACCCCTCTTTAGATGGCAACTACTTCAAAGGTTGTAACGACTAAGGCACTCTTAAAAATGTCCTCTTGGACTGCCCAAAGATTGCCCATATGTGGTCATAGACCTATTATATTTTGGAAAGATTGTGGGATCGCAAGACTCCCTAAAGGGCGCAGAAAGGACTATTAGGCCTTCCTATAGAGGGTCTTTGCAAAGAAGCTCAACTGTTTTCAAATCAAGTGTTTTTGGCAGTGCGAATTATACTAGCCAAATCCTGGAAGTTGGCGATCCCTACATATAATGCAGTTTTTGTGAAACTCAAATTTATCTATTCCATGAGCATTATCTAAGCCAACCTAAACTCTACACAGAAAATGGGCTTCATGCTGGCACACCTGAACCCTTCAGGTTGGATGGTAGAGATACAAGGTTACAATTATAAATGATGGGTAATCGTTCGGGCAACTATGGCTATAAATTCCACCACTCCTACCCCTTTTTTCTTTTTTTCTTCTTTTCTTCTTTTTCTTTAGTCTCAGTTTTTCTTTACTTAAGATTCTCTCATTTCCTTTGATTAAGGTGAATATGCAAAATACTGTATATGTAATTCAAAAAGGTATTATCTAAAAGAAAAAAAAAGACTCAAACAAGATTAAAAAGTTATTATGATATGTTTGTACTTTCCAAGTGATGTACCTTTACTGTTAAAAAAAAAACATTCAATAATAAACTTGCTGTTTTATACGATATATGTTTTTAAATGTCACAGTCACAGACACGCACACTCACTCACTCACTCACACACTCACTCACAGACACACTCACACACACACCTATAGAGACAAGAACAAAATATCAATCATAACACTATTTGGATTGACTTCAACTCTTCATCTCAACGGCAATCCACATTGAATATTAATTGCTGAAGTATTCAACATAACCATACGTGTAAATACTTTGTAGCCAGGTATGTTCACATTTATACTAGGAGGACTAAAGGGGATGTTCTTGCCTACCTTCTCTTCTTCCTCAGCATCAGACCCCCACCTTCCATGCCTGTGCGCCTCCTCCCTCTACCACGATGAGGAGGTGTTGGAGTGAGGGGTGCGTCCACCTGGGGTGGGCGTTGGAGGTAAGGTGTAAGATGAGGAAGCCACTGGCTTTGGTTGCGATGGTGGTGGAGCTGGACAGATAAGGGTACTCAAATGAAAGGATAATAGTGTTTGAGTTTGGATTCTCTAAACAATTGTTTGCTGTGTTTTTCCATATCCCTGACATCATGGTCACTTGTAATTGGCTGTGGTGATTGTTTTACACAGATAAACATTGACCTGTATCATGAGCATTGGGGATCATGGCTCATATCAATATCTGTAATGCTGGTACGGTGTGCCATCTGCAGTTCATTAGGACACATGCTCAGCTTAATCTGCTGTGCAGTGTGTGAGACTGACCAATCTGTGACCAATTCTCAGCAATGGTTGTTAACATGCAGATGAGACATGGTCCAGGTTAGGCTAGTGCATTACACAAACATGCAGTCAGTCAGAGACTATATCCGCATATGCTGCAGTGTGCACACCCATACATGTACTCTCTTTTGGATGTCTACTCAGAATTAGTTTTAACTGCCGGTATTATACAGACATTTCATTAATACCAATTGTGATAATGATATGTTTGCTTCCTAGATGTACATGGCTATTGCTGCCCCATATATCTTTAGTTATACTCAGAGAGTTTACAGTGCTATTGTATTTCAGTTATCTATGTGTGTGGGGTTCATGTATGTGCATATAAGGGTGTGATGGTGTATGTGATACTCACATTGCAGGGTTCCTGGAAAACCAGAGTCCAACTGTCCTGGAAGGCCCACTACTGCTGCTGGCTTGATCCACTGCTTCAGGGTCCATTCCCATCCGCAGTATGTAATGTCCGTTGGTGGTCCACCACCGGTTGCACAGGTTCTCTGGCCTCCGCTGCCATCTTCCATTTGACATTCATCTGGCTGTCTTCATATTTGTGTTTCACAGACTTGACATCCCTGTTTGCAACCCCTAATGCAGCAACAGCTGTAGCAATCTCAGTCCAGGCACGTGTCTTCTGGCTAGGCCTCACTTCCCTACCACCATGTATGATGCTATAAAGGGCACATATTTCCCTGAGGAGTATTGTCATCTCCTCTGGGGTACAATTGGGGGCCCTGTAGTCTGGCACAACCTTGTGCCCTTCCAACTGTGCCTGGGGTTCCGGGCCTCTCTGTTGTCTCTCTGGGGCAAGTTCCTATCCACATTCCCCTTCTAAGCTGAGATATCTGATTGGCTCCAAAAATGAATAGCCAATGAGATTGCAAATTCTAAACAGTGGAAGTAGAACATTATTTTTTTTTGTTCTTCGGCAGTTCACCTGGCTTCTCTAATATGCTAACTACTCTGAAGACTTAAAGGCAAGTGCCATAAGTTATTCAATAGGTATACTTTTTAATAGTAAATTCTATTTAAGTGGAATTTCCCCTTGAGTGAATTTAATCTATTTTCTCTTCTTCAAATACTAGCTGCTAAAGAATTAACTAGCAGGATAAACATAGTGATAAGTTGAGACAAAGTCCCAAAATTCACTACAGGAGAGGTAGGTTTTCTGTGATTTCTTGAAAGGCGATGGCATTATGACATTTCAAGAACCCTTGAAAGACGATGTCAATAAGGATTTTGTTCTAAAGCTTGACTCTTCTGCTGAGAATGTTATTTATCAAACCTTAATTGATTTGGAACACTGTTCAGTGTGTTTTTGGTTGATCTAAGAAGTCTATTTGGCTGATAGGGAATGATGCATCACAAGATGTGACAGGTCAGATGACATTGAGTGAAATAGAAGGTAAAACAACTTCCTTTAAGATTTCTTCTTTGTACAAAATAAGATATACTGTATTTATTGCTGGCACAGAAAATACGGATTAGAGACAGAGAAAAAACACTTTAGATGGGCAAAACACACTTTAGATAGGCATGCAGTAGAAAAATCAAGCAGTTTTATTTATATTGAAAAAAATAACCAAATTTTGAATAAAACTGTGCTTCCAGTATGTGGAATTTTAGCGACAGACTGTATTTAATCCACAGTGTGAATACAATATAGGCACTTCCATATCAAGAGTACTGAGCTGTATCATTAGTAGAATCAGGTAACAAACCATTATTAATTATAGGTGTTGTTTTTTAATTAATGCAAATATAGATGTAGGAAAAACAAAAACTGAAACAACTGTTTTGTTTATGTTGCATCATCCCCACACATGACCCCCATACAGCACCGACCCTTCTTGGCGTCCATCACCATCCAATCCTTGTCAGTAGCCATCCCCTACAGTAATATTTAATGATATAAAGTCAAGGTTCCCTTTTGTAGTGGTAGTGGGATCTGATCATTAAAGTTCAACTGCAGGCTTTGTAATTAATTTCCTCTTCTTACCAGATTGTGGTTAGTAATGACAAAGCTGCTGCTGGTGCAAAGGCACACAACCCATTACTAGCATAACTGGAGACTATACATTTTCTAAGAAAGTTAATTATTTTATAGAAATGTGATCTGACCACACATATTTTTGGCTTTCCTACAGGAACTTAACCTGTATGGTGAAATTGCAGTGGGGGGCAAAATAATTTTTCACTGGGAACCACCATTCATTAGCTCTGCCACTGAAATTTAAGAAATTGATTTATATTGAAAGTTCCTTAGATCTGTAGATATGTGAGAAAAGACTACAATCGTTTTATCACAATCTTGGTTTTCTGCTATGTGCAATGACTCCCACAATCACTCCAACCTGCAGACATTAATTTATTCTCTACATATTTATTATTATTTGCAACTTGTGTTATGTCTCAGAAATTATATTTTCCATAAAGATAAATATGATGCATAACATTCAAATTAAGCTGGGAAAATGAACACAATGTTTTAATTATTTTAAAATCAACAACCTATGCATACAAACATTCCTATTAAAGTACTGCTTGTCATTATAGTTCTGTAAATCAGTTGAAGTTTGGTTTAATTTGTAATAACTAAAGTTAAAAGTTATTTTAAATAAACAGTTTTCAACCCGTGTTTTTTTATTATTACTTGGTTTCATTATGTCTGCATTCAAAGTACACTACAATTAAATAGTAATGCAGCAATAAAAATATTAATACATAGAGCAAAATATGATCATGTACAACTGTTATGATGTTGCATTAGTTCTTTGAAAAGAGCAAGTTCTTGGAAAAGAGCAAGTTTGGTTTCAAGTTATACATTATGAATAGATGTCCAACTGCAACTTCCGAGGGGTAAACTTGGGCCCTTGAGCATTGGAGTTATTGCTGTCCTAGTGGAATTACTGAGAAGTTCTTCACAGCTTAACAGAAGATTAAAATGTTTTAATTCTGCAGTATTTTTATGTCTCTTAAAGTAACATTAGGTCATCTAGATAAACATACTCCTTTATGATATTTTCAGTCATTCTCCTTTTGAAAGAAGAACAAACATACAATCTTAGGCAGAAAATGGTGAAAATAAATGCTGCCTGGCATTGTGAACTGTTACCAAGGTGGTTGTCCACAAGCACTCCCAAATCCCTTTCAATATCTGATACTCTTAGATTTACTCCATTAAGATTATAAATTGCATGGCTATTTTTCCTTCCCAGATGCATAACTTTACATTTATTCATATTAAATCTCATCTGCCATTTTGTCGCCCTTTTCTCTAATTTTTGCAAATCCCTTTGGAAGAAAAGTACATAACTTTCTGATTTAATTACCTTGCACAACTTAGTGTTATCAGCAAAAATAGAGACAATACTTTACAGTCATTACTAAATATGTTAAAAAGGAGAGGACCTAATACTGAACCCTGAGGAACCCCACTTTTCACATTAGTCCAATCGGATTATGTTCCATTTACAACAAACCTTTGCTTCCTGTCTTTTAACCAGTTCTCAATCCATGAGCAGATATTTACTACAATTCCTGTATTCCTGTATCCCTTAGTTTGCACAATAGTCTTCCATGTGAAACTGTATCAAAAGCCTTTGCACAATCCACTGAGTTGCCTTGATCCAAATTCCTACTAACCTCCGCATAGAAACGAATTAGATTTGTTTGACACGACCTATCCCTCATAAATCCATGTTGATTCCACCTTATAATCCTGTTCAAATAGACATATTCTTGTTTGTTAACCCTTATTAACCATTCTAAAAGCTTTTCCACTACAGAAGTGAGGCTCATAGGTCTATAATTGCCCCAATTTGCTCTTGCTCTTTTCTTAGATATAGGTATCACATTCCTCCAGTCATCTGGTAGCAACCCTGTGTTGAGTGAATCTTGAAAGATTTGATATAATGCTTTGGCTATTACAGAACCCAGTTCCCAGTTCTTTTGTATTTCTTCCTGCGTTAACCAATTATTTGGTGAAGATAGTGTAGCCCCATATTGTTGCAGTGTCCCAACTACTGGACCTCCATTGTGTATACAGAAGAAAATAACTTAATCTGCCTTTTCTTGGTCAACCATTATCAGACGGCCTATGTCACATTGTAATATTCCTATAGTTTCCTTACAGGCCTTATTCCCATTAATATATTTTAAAAATATTTTAGTGTTAGTCTTACTCTCCTTTGTAACTACATTTTCATTTTATTTTTTAGCCAGTATAATAGCTCTTTTGCAAGCCTTGTTGATTTCCTTGTATTCACGTAAAGCATTGTCTGTCCCCTCTTGTTTTTTCATTAAAATGCCTTTTTTTTAACGCCATATCTTGATCTTTAAATCATTGTTAAGCAACACTGAGTGTGATTTACTTTTATTGCCACGTGGCATATGGTGATACATTACGTATATAAATTTAGTAAGGATTTGAACATTGTCCATTTATGTTGAGTATTTTTACCAATCAGTTATTTGTCCCAGTCTATACTTGCTCCCCTTAGACTGATAACATTTGCCCTTTTAAAATTAAGAGTTTTTGTTGTCCCTTACACTTTTTTTTTTAAATTCAATCTCAAATAAGAATGTGTTGTGATCACTGTTTCCCAAAGGTTGCCCTATTTCAACATTTGATACCATATCAATATCATTTGTGATAACTAAATCCAAGATAGCCTCATTTCTGGTAGGTTCTTGTATAACCTGGGCCAGATAATGATCCCTGAGTGTACTCAAGAACCTGCTCCCCTTAGCTGAACTGCTGGTCTCATTCATCCAGTTTATTTCAGGGTAGTTAAAACCGCCCAGTAATAAAACTTGCCCATGCTTAGCTGCATTTCCAATCTGTAACAATAATTGCAGTTCCTCACTTTCAGTTATATTTGGGGGTTTATAGCATATTCCTACCAATAGTCTTTTAGAATTTGCTCCTCTGCTATTTAACTCTACCCACAAGGATTCAACATTATCGCTAGTTCCAGCATAAATATCTTCTCTGACTGTGGACTTAAATTCATGCTTAACATACAGACAAATCCCTACTCTTCGCTTACCGTTGCCCTTAACTTTCCTAAATAGATTATAACAGTCGAGATTAACAGTCCAGTTCATTCCACCATGTTTAAGTAATGCCTATTAATTTCCATTTCTCATTAACTGCTAATAATTCTAACTCTCCCATTTTTCCTGGAAAGCTTCTGGCATTAGCAAGCATACATAGTTACATAGTTACATAGTAATTCAGGTTGAAAAAATACTTTAGTCCATCAAGTTCAACCTTTTTAGATCTCCTCTGATCTGCAATACGTGGATTTATTGTTAATTGATCCAGAGGAAGGCAAACAGAACCCAGTGAAACTTTGCCAATTGTCTCAACAGGGAAAAAAATATAAAATTCCTTCCTGACCCCAGATACTGGCGATCGGATTCATCCCTAAATCAATACTCCCTCTCTATTTATCCAGCATAGCCCTTAATGTCCTTTTTATTTAAAAATATATCTAATCCCTTTTTAAAGTTATCTATTGAATACGCTGTCACCACCTGCTTTGGTAGAGAACTCCACAGATTACCAACCCTTACTGTGAAGAACCCTTTTACATCATATGTTGTTATGAGTCTGCAGTTTTGATGTGCCAACCACCATTCTTGAGTTACTTAGCAATACCTCCCTATTGACTATATAACCATCTCCCTTCTCCTCCCCATGACTAGTTAATTCATTCCTTACCCCTCTACACTTTCTACCCCATTACTTCTATCTAGTCCCCCCCTCCCCACCTCTCCTACTAGTTTAAAAACTCCCCAGCCTTTCTACCATGGTATCCCCTAGCACACAAGTTCCCTCAACATTAGGTGCAATCCATCCCTGCTTTTAACAGGGGTTAAAAATATTTTTTTATATATATAAACAAATATATTTACATATATGATGGGGCTGCAGCTGTGAAAAGGTTAAGACAGTTTGTTAAGGGAGTTAGTTGCAGCTAGAGCCCAGAGAGGGAGTGTGTTGGAGCTGGGCCGGAGAAGTGTTGCAACTCTGAGGAAGTGTTACAGCCCAAAGCCTTGAGCGTGTGCCACAGTGAAGAAGCTTATAGCCTGACACTCTGTGAGAAAATTGTTGTTAAAGAGAGTCAGTGTGATTGAACGTATTCATAGAGGATTGTCCAGTATAATTAAACACTGCAAGTAGCACGGGAGAGACGCAGACCAAAGTGAAGGAGTGTGCCAGCAGAGGAAGATCCTCAGAGAGTGAGAATCCACAAATTGCAGATTATAAGAAGCAGTCTAAAATAGAGAATTGCGTAGCACTGTGACTACAAGGCTGATACTGCCAAGGAGCCAGAAAATAGGGTGAAGTCTCTAAAGACACAGAGAGGCCAGTATAAGATATTTGGACTTTTTATAGAGACGGTGTGATTGTGAGGTAAACTATCACAAGTGAGAGCTGCAAGGAAGCTGAATGTATTTTCTGCTTATGCCGAGTGTGCCACATTGTAACACTGCCTTATTGCTACAGTAAAAGCCTTAAAACACACTTCTGAGTATTTGGGGACCTGCTGGGATAGATTAAGAAGATGGCCACAGTGCCAGAGGGAGAAGGGCAGTTTGCCACAATTTATATATATACATATATATATATATATATATATATATATATACACACCTACACAAGGCATTTAACCTCCCCAAGGCCCATTGGCACACAATTCCCTGCTTCAGTGCCTCTTGGGACACCATGCCACTTCTCCCCCTTCCCATCTCCCCTTCCCCATCTCATAATTTCCCCTTCCCCATCTTTCCTTCCCTCCATCTCCCCTTCCCCATCTCCCCTTCCCTCCATCTCCCCTTCCCCATCTCCCCTTCCCTCTATCTCCCCTGCCCCATCTCCTCATTTCTCCTTCCCCATATCTCCCATTGCCTATCTCCCTCTTCTCTTACTGTATGTTGTGCAGAGGTGTTCCTGCCGGCGCGTCATTAGGCCGGGGCAGGAAATTACGTCACACAGGATTTCCTGTCCCAGCCTAATGACGTGCCGGCAGGGGAAGGCTGCTCAGCCATTGAACACATGTTTTGTTTACAACTTATAGTAAGAGAAGGGGCAGATGGGCAATAGGAGATGGGGAAGGGGACATGGAGGGAAGGGAAGATAGAGGAAATGGGAGATGGGGAAGGGGAGAAAGTTCAGGGAGGAATGGTGTAGACAGCACTGTCCCCCCTGGAGCAGGGGCCTTGGTGCAACGCACCAACTGCATGACAGTCCCTGGTCTTGTTGGTCTGTGAGTTCATTCTTGGACATGCAATACTATTAGAATGTCCATACAGCAAGCTGTATACCTGTATTAACATTTATACCCACTACACTGCAAAAGGTATCTTCATTTATTCTGAAACTTCTCTCCATTTCATGTATGGTATTTCGGTATGTTTCAAAAATGTACATCTGTACACTTGTAATCATAATTATTACAAATGTACCTGAAGAGCTTTGATAGTTCACAACAACATGATTAGCATTTTTAAAATATAAGAAAACTAAAACAGGATCAAGATGCTCACTTTAAATCATCATTTCGATCTCTTTTAGGAAGATAATTTCCATAACCTTTTTATCAGCAACAGCTAATAAGAAATAATGGAATTACAACTTTAGAGAATTTCCTTATTTTTCACAAAACTGAAATGGACAATAAGGCTGGAATATTATAATTTAATGAAAATGATAACACAGGGAAAACATTCTTTAATATACCAGATGATTACAACAAAACTTGTGTTGTAGAATGTGGGAAACAGTTTTTTTTTTTAATTTCAGCTTACTTTTGATTATAAAGGTTTTCAAAATGACATAAAAAATAAGAAATGTTATAAGATTTTTGTAGAAAAAAATGTAATACCAAGCAAAGTACAAAGGTAAAATCTGTCTCTGTATTATCTGTGATGCTCTTGGGATGTATACAGGAATAAAGCTTTGGAAACTGTCAAGTACACTGCATATATAAATTAATTCATGCTTATCAATAACCCTAGAGATGGCATTTAATTATATTGTTCCATCTTGTCCTATGCACTCGTTCTTGGTCCTTACAAGAACATGGAGCTAACATATTTGTGTAGCATATATTTAAAAATGAGCAGGATTTAAGTATTACTATTTTTTTCAAGAAACATTAGTGCTGCAATACGTACACATATAAATGCTGTTTTTTAAGGATATGTAATTGTTATTAATTTTTTTCAAAATGAAAGGACCTCTATAATCATAAAGTAAAATATATACTCATTTAAAGAACAACTTTTAATAAATATGCAAGGTGTTTAAATGTAAAAACAAAAATAATACAGCTTCTAACTTATTACTTATCAGTAATTATGCTGCTGTGGAATTTGCCATTTTAAATCCACAGATACACTTTTTGAGATGGGAGCAACTTTGAAAGCAGAGATGAAGCTCTATCTGCACAATGATAATGTGCCATTTACAGCTGCCAGTACCCTCATTAGTGCTAATACAAAGCTATTTGATTTACAAGGACACATCCTATTGAGATAGAAGATGCAAGATGCATGCCAAGTTAAGATAATAGAACTCTGGAGTAAATATAAATGTGAAACATGTAAAGGTTGTGTTTATTTATTTTACTAATTCAACATGTTTCACCCATTATGAAGTTTAGTTATTTAAAATATCATATGGAAAAACATTAACCACAGTGGCCCATCAATGTCAATATCACATACCGCAAAACATTAAAAGTTGCCATAGAGATTGTTTTTCTTTTAAATGCTCTGCTAGCTAGTGATAAAAGTCTGTTGTATATATAAATATATATATATATATATATATACTAGCGACTTGCCCGTCAAAAATGTTGGTAACAAACTGGTCCAGGGGCATCTGCCTTTTTTTCTGTGGCCATCTAGCACATGCTGGTAGCAAAGCATACGCCAAGAATGATGCATCTCATATTTCTGCGCCTGACAGGAGCTGGATCAGTTGCCACATAATCATCCATAATGTCATCGATTTTACACAAAGATGATGAACTCTTTTGACCATTCTTTTTGTTGCTTTATGTCAGGGTCACTGCTGTCCTAAGTTCTCTGAGTTGTGGGCACCAGTTTTTGGAAATACTCATTGGTCAGGCTCTCGCCCGAAGCCTAGACAAAGTCCTCTATGTTCTGGGTGTCCGCATCTCCCAGTCCAGCCGTGATCACAAGGTCCACTCTATCCGCTATGATGGGCTCTTCTGGTTGCACATGTCCACACAGCTCTAGCCAGATCTTTTTCCATGCAGCTTTTAGACATTGCTGCGTCACCTCCTTCCAGGGCAAATCAATGTTCGGACAGCCTGCTTGATGGTGATGGTGGAGCTCAGCCAAGTCGGTCAGGTGGCTTGGAGCATTGTCCATTAACAGGGGCTCTTATGCCTCAAGTCCTTTGTGCCTGCAATAGCGATGCACGGTAGGGCAGAAATGCTCACTGAACCTCTCCTTAAAAATGTCCATAGTGATTCTATGGCTTTCCTATTGAATTGCCAAATAATTTGGCTCTGGATATGTAAGTGCTTCTTGCCTTCTCCATTATGAAGGCCTGCCTTAGAGGCATGTTACGCTCCACTTCATCATCTATCCAGATGGAAAACCACTTCTCCATTTCCTCCAGGGCATGGCATCTGGTATGGGTAATCTTATTTGCTGAAGATGCAGTGCTGTTGGCTGCTGAAGACTTGATCTTTTCTTTATTCTTGAGGATGATGCAGATTGTGGAGTTTGGCAACTTCAACTATGCTCCAATATCCACTTGGCAACCCCCTTATAGCAGGGATTCGCACAAAGCGATGTATAACAAGAAAAACAGTGTTATAGCAAATCAGTGCAGATATTGGCCCAACATTTTTTTTATGTAAATACTTTATCCTTGGTTTCTAGTAGTAATCTCTCCCTCCCCAATACCTCTCCCTCACCTCCAGTGCCTTTGACTGCCTTGATATTTGTGGTTTCAGAAGATCACGTGAGATTATCTGGTAATCTGGCAGTGAAATGAACAGGAAGTGAGGAGGAGATCCCATCGTGCTAATGCATGTTGTGATTTCTCTCCTGCTGCTAGACAACACGGATAATGTATTAATATACTATATAATATGGTGGGGATTTGTAGCCCCCATCCCCCCTGGTTGCTATGACCATGGCGAGACACTGGAGATATATAGTGCATAGCTGAGGCTGGAAAAAGGGATTTGTCCTTAAATGTGGATGCTTAGAGGTACAAATACATTTTCCTTCCAAAAAGAGTGACAGTTGGGAGGTATGTTATTAGCAGGACAATATCAATATTCTTCAATAGATTATACATATTTATCAGTGCCAGGCACCATTATATCATTTTCAGTAAACCACATATTGTGTCCCATGTTTGTATTAAGAGTTATTTGCATCTGACTGCAGTATCTCCCAACACATTACAGAGCCTGGTGATCTCTTGAAGACATAACTTTTGAGCTTCAGGACACAAAGATAATGTAACTAGGTAATAAGATACACACATTTACATATTATATTGGGTAACATTATGCTCTTTATGTGCAGTGTAATTTTAAAACTGGTCTTAAAATGTTTTTACAAAGCAAAAAAACAGCCTTTCATTTAAAAAAAAAAATATCTTATTAAGTTGATTAGGAAACAACCATTATAGTTGGTTCACCTACTTTGTCATTTGAAGGGGACTTGGTAAGTGGATAAGCTTTCAACTGTGGTAAGTGGATAAGTTGATAAGCTTTCAAAACTTTCAATTGAAAGAATGGAAATCTGCATCCAGTCCTCCCAGCTGACAAATTTAAAAAAACAAAAAAAATGTGTATACTAGGTAATAATAACTTTCTAAAATCTTTTTGTGCATTTTCACATTTTGGAACTTTAGTGGTTCTTCAAGTTCCAGAAGTAGCATTTTAGGATTCTAATGACAATTTTAATGTAGAAAGAGGAGACCTATTAGGCTTAGGCAAAAACCACAGACCAAACATCACTAACAGGAATTAAAGCAAAATTCAACTGCCTATCTAAAATGTAAAATTATCTTTGTATATAAGGTACATGGTTTGTAAAGATACCCTATCTATATTTTGATATCATAGTATTAGATTTAGATGCTTTGCCTCAATCTAATAATAACACTTATTGAAACAACAAAACGGAGACTGTAAAGGTCAGGAATAAACTTCATGTTATGTGGATTATGGTTTTGCATATGACTATGATTTGGAAAAATCATTATACCTCTCACAATCTTAGATCCACTGGAATGACAGCATATACTTCATTTCTGAAGTATTCCACTGAAACATTTTTTCATTTTTACATATCATCTTTGGTCTCTAGTTATTGCAACTCCAATTCTCTTTCTTCTACATGTATTAGGAATACTAATTTATGAGCAAATTATAATCACCAGAAAATCACTAAATTAAACAGCTGAATTCTAAAGACACCCTACTGTTTTCATGTCCTTTCTGTTAAATCTAATTGACTTATTTAATAAGGACTGACAAACACATCCATCTCTTTGGCCTTTTTGAAGCACATGCTTGAATAGGTAATTGTACTGCACTTAGGAAGAGTTTTACTTTGCATGCTGTCAATGCACAATGACAACTCTTATAAAGAAAATTGATTCTTGCTCAAGTTTCTTTCGCGATTTCTGGACAGCAAAGAGTTGCACAAAAAATGATTTTCTGTCAAACTTTGAAAAGGATAGCACATTGGAACACTTGAGTACAGATTTCTTAATTTTTTATATGGAATTCAAAGTGGAAGATCTATCTGAAAAATAACTCAGAGAGTGGTAATTTAATTTTCCACTCAATTATATTTCTGACACAACAATGTTTTCATTCAGCATGAAGAGAATGTTTCAAAGAACAATTTAACCCCATGTAGAGATATTCCAAAATGTATCTCTTAGTTCTTATTAAGTAGTTAGACCTTTTGAACCTTACATAAACTGTAATATTATTCAAAAGCAGTTGAAGAGTGTCACATTTTATATAGCTAAAGTAATAATGGACTTGATACATGGGCATCAGCAGAACATTTCCAAGGGGGTAAAGCAGAGAGAAACTGAAATGTCACCTCAGTTAAAGGATAACTGGAGTACCATATTTACATTGGGCTCCCTTTGGTGTGACAGTTCATGTAATAATAGCCAATCCCTCTACATGATTATGTTCCACTTAGGTCTCTCTTTCCTTCTCATGTTTTTTTCACAAAGTCAACAAGAATGAAATAGGTCAGGAATATGTCTGTTGTGCATTACATGTATGTAGAGCTCAATGTGAACATACCTCTGACAGTTTGCTCGCTGTCATACTGTAACATATTCATTACTGTTTTACTCAAGAAATAATACAGAGCATTAGGTAAAATCTGCTTAAACGCCATTGAAATTAACAGGATGTACAGTGGGGGAAAAAAGTATTTGATCCCCTGCTTTTTTTAAACATTTGTCCACTGACAAAGAAATTATCAGTCTATAATTTTAATGGCAGGTGTATTCTGATAGACAGAATAACAAAAAAAAAACAACAAAAAAAACGCATGTCAAAAAAGTTATAAATTGATTTGCAGGTCAGTGAGGGAAATAAGTATTTGACCCCTTCGTCTTAGTACTTGGTGGAAAAACCCCTGTTGGCAATCACATCGGTCAGACGTTTCTTGTAGTTGGCCACCAGGGTTGCACACATCTCAGGAGGGATTTTGTCCCACTCCTCTTTGCAGATCCTCTCCAAGTCATTAAGATTTCGAGGCTGATGTTTGGTCACTCGAACCTTCAGCTCCCTCCACAGATTTTTAATGTAATTAAGGTCTGTAGACTGGCTAGGCCACTCCACGACCTTAATGTGCTTCTTCTTGAGCCACTCCTTTGTTGCTTTGGCTGTGTGTTTTGGGTGAATGTCATGCTGGAATACCCATCCACGACCCATTTTCAATGGCCTGGCTGAGGGAATGAGGTTCTCACCCAAGATTTGATGTTACATGGCCCTGTCCATCGTCCCTTTGATGCGGTGCAGTTGTCCTGTCCCCTTAGCAGAAAAACACCCCCAAAGCATAATGTTTCCACCCCCATGTTTGACAGTGGGGATTGTGTTCTCGGGGTTATAGGCAGCATGCCTGCTCCTCCAAACACAGTGAGTTGAGCTCGATTTTGGTCTCATCTGTCCACAACACTTTCACCCAGTTCTCCTTTGAATCATTCAGATGTTCACTGGCAAGCTTCAGATGGGCCTGTACATGTGCTTTGTTGAGCAGGGGGCCTTGAAGGCACTGCATTATTTCAGTCCTTCACAGCGTAGTGTGTTGCCAATTGGTTTCTTGGGGACTATGGTCCCAGCTGCCTTGAGATTATTAACAAGATCCTCCCGTGTAGTTCAGGGCTGATTCCTCACCGTTCTCATGATCTTTGAAACTCCACAAGGTGAGATCTTGCATAGAGCATCAGTCTGAGGGAGACTGGCAGTTTTTTGTTTTTCTATCAATTGCAAATAATCGTACCAACTGTTGTCACCTTCTCACCAAGCTGCTTGGCGATGGTCTTTAGGCCATTCCAGCCTTGTGTAGGTCTATAATCATGTCCCTGACATCCTTGGACAGCTCTTTGGTCTTGGCCATAGTGGGGAGTTTGGAATTTGATTGATTAATTGCTTTTGTGGACAGGTGTTTTTTATACAGGTAACAAGCTGAGATTAGGAGCACTCCCTTTAAGAGAGTGCTTCTAATCTCAGCTCATTACCTGTATAAAAGACACCCGGGAGCCAGAAATCTTGAATGATAGGGGATCAAATACTTATTTCCCTCACTGACCTGCAAATCAATTTATACGTTTCTTTACATGCGTTTTTCTTGTTCTTTTTTATGTTAAAATACACATACCACTACAATTATTGACCCCCCCGCCCCCCCACTGTACACATAGCATACACATGTCTAGATTACATTGGCAGACAAGTATGACATGTACATCTCTATTATTGATCATTGGCTGACAGGGGCAAGCCACCATATCATTGACATATTTGGTTAATTTTTTTTTCTGTTTTGATAGTTTAAGTTTGTATCAAAGAAAGTCCAACTGTCACACTCTATCATGGCGCTTAAAGCTTGTTTATTCAACAACAAATGTGCAATAATCCTCACTATAATGTCCTGTTTATGATTTACTACAAATATGGGGATCTTATCAGGCTGCATAGATTTCACCTTGAACAGATTTTTTTCCAGGCTCTGTGCCCCTCTTTCTCATTTCCATTCCAAAGCTGATCGATTCAGTGGGGTCCTCCAGCCCTGTCTAACTGTATTGCAATTTATTTTCAAACGTATGTAATTTCTTTCTTTGTTGTCATATCCCAATAAAAGATTGAGAAAAAAACAGTCAAAGCTAAGAATAATAAACTTTGCAAGATAATTATTATTAGTTTTTTGGTGTTTGATTTATCAGAGTTGGATACATACACCACAAGCCAAAATGATCTTAGTGGGGAGAATTTGGTAGAGTCCTTAGCACATTGGTACATTGTGAATCATAGTTTTGGTAGACTGCTCATCACATTGCTACATTTGGCTTAGTCTGCAGCACAATGATGCGCCAAGGATGGATCAGATTTTTTAAACAGGTCATTACTCTGGCCGCATAATCACTTGAGAGAGCTAAAACTATTTAGACTCAAATTTATGTGGTTGTGGGATGGGGAGATTGTACCTTGTCTAACCAACCTGCATAGGGACTGGGCTCAGGGGTTGTTTTATAGTTATTTAATATGTTTTTATGTTATGTTGCTTACCCTATGTATGTTTACCTCATGCTGTTAGATTCTATATCCACTCGCCCTAATGCAGTTGCTATATAAAACTTAAAGTCCCACTGCTAGTCAGTAACTGTTATGTATAGAGTCAGTTATGCTCCAGGCTTGATAATGTGAGGTTGCAGTTATCACTGTCTCTGACAAAATGAATATGGATATGGACAAGATATCCAGTAGATATATATGTCAAAATCCTCAGAGAATATAACAGCTATCCTGGTTCTATACAACTAGTTAAGTTGATGTTAGGATGCTATGATGCCATAGATTTTATTGATTGCCAATTTATACAAAATCTGGAAGACCCACAAACATTTATCAGTTCACATTTAAATATACACTTATTGAACCTGTTATGAATTTCAAAAGAAATAAAAACAGTTCCAGCACGTCTTGTCTAGATGAAGTATCCTGTGTTTCTGATTTTATATACTGATCTTGTGTTCATATTTTTTAATGCATCCAAGGAAGGGGATTTTAGAGACATTGGCTGCCTTGGTGAGGGGACCATAAAGATCTGGAAGATCGGCTGGGTAAATTTGGCCACAACATCAAGCGCAGCTGAAGAAAGCATATCGCCATAGTGGTGTCTAATTCATTTTATATAATCATGTCAGAAATATGCATCTGTATTTTTACTTTCTAAGCCTGGGATGCAGCAGTTAAATTAGATCTGAGTAATCTTTCAAAAGCGGAGAGGCAGGGAGGTACCACTGTTGGGTATATACTTTTTCAGGCTTTCTGCTTCTCTCCTGACAACTGCTCTCAAATGCCTTGAACCCGTAACTTTAGATGTGGGTGTTTTTTCTTTAAATGTTTAGATGTATTCTATTTACTCAAGCCCGCAAATTCCGACTTTAAGGCTGAACTTTTAAATCCTACCCGTGGCTGCAAGCTGTTTGGAAGTGTGATCACATGACGCTCAAATTGTAAAACCAATCCCGCAATTTAAGTGTGATTCACAACCCTAGGAGCCAATAGAAAACGGCTTACCGGATAAGTGATTGACAGGGATAAAGCTGCAAGCTGCACGTCCATCCATTGACTGAGTTGTAGAGTTTCACAAATTAGCACACAGGTCCTGGAGCTAAACGTTTTGGTCTTGGAGAGTGAGAGTAGGTGATTTTGGAGAGTAGGTTATTACGGTTTTATTATTTTTTCTATTTTACACTTAATCCATCAAAACATATATTAACTGATAACACATACTATTACTCTAACACATAGAGTAATAATACACATAGCTACACATATAGATAGGTCACTATACCCCCCCCCCCCTCCCACTCAATATCCTAACATAAAGCATACATTCTTTTTTTACAACATAAATATATACATATACACTTATTTTCATTTATCTTTATATTATTTTTGGGATTATGATGGAGGGGAGAGGAAAAGTGTGGAAGAGAGGGGAAGAGAGGTGGCCCTCTGGAGTGGAGTTGAGGGTAGTTGAGGTGAGGAAGAGGGAGAGAGGGAATCGACCCATAGTCACAGGCACTCCAAGTACGCGGTCTTAGGGTGAGGGGCCTGATCCCAGGGGCGTGGTAGTGCAGAGGAGGGACAGACCTCAGGGCCAGTGAAAGGAGGGCAGTATGCCCGTTCACAGTTGTGAAGGCAATAGGCTGGGGGCAGGCACAGGGCCCCAAACTACAGGCATGAGGAGATGATACATTATTGTTGCTAGCATACATTTACACAAATACAGCTATGGCAGTGTACTTGCAAAGTCCTACAATGGCATATTAATCAAAGCCAGCATTGATAAATGCACTAGTGAAGCATGCCATTTCAATATGAGAACAATTTCAATATGAGAACAGATACATTTGTTTTATGTAAGTAATAGAGATTATGGCTGCTGGCCATTGTGACCTCTCTGTATTAATGGGTGATTCCGAACTTATGATATCATAAGAATACTTTAAAATGTGATAACACCTGCATAACAGATTAATGTGATTTCAATGTTGCAAAACATATTAACTGGAGATGGTGATAGTACTCAGCTAAGCATTCATTGTGAGATGACACATCATGGTCATGGCTAGTAATGCTTTCAGATAAAGACCAGGTAAGTTGGTATATTGTTATGGTATTTAGCACTGTACTGTACATGCATCTTTAAAGAAAAAAATATCCTCCTCTGCCTTTTTTATGCTTTGACAACATTTTTTTTCAGATTTTTGTTATTTGGAATACACTGTGTGTGTAACTGGATTGGATTACATAGCCCAGATTTTGAATGCATCTGATTAACTGAGCAGATGAAGACTAGATGTAAGTGTATTGCGCATAACTGATTACTTCTATCAAATGTAGTGATGTATGATGAGATTTGTATTTATCAGATTCAGGTTAATTGTAGTAACCACATGTGACCCTAGTAGATGATATGCATTATTATTATTATTATACAGTATTATCTTTAACCCTTTAGGTTTCCCCTTATTAAAAAACAGCCTCTTGTTCTTCCGGGATACGCCCACACCACACCGATGATATTAATGCTCAGTCGTATACATTTCTGAGTGTGCTTTGTGTATATAATAAAGTTTTGTTATCCCGTGTATTTTGTGTATTTTCAATGGTTAAGGTTTTGGGACATCAACATACATAATATTTATGTAACGATAATGTATCCATAGATAGAAATAAATAAATTAAATCATTATTTATATTTACTTTCCAAAACAATGTAATGTTAACATTCCAGACCATTACAGTGACACAAGTGTGGTTTCAAAGAGATCACATGTATTAGTCTCAAAAATGCATACACACACTACACACACTATCTGTTATTCTCACCGTTTTGGATATGGGCTGTGTAAAAAGGGTGACTTTCAACTCACCAGTTATGAAAAGAAAATTGGTGCAATCTGCTCCTTATTATCTTAGAGCTCAATTGTTCACCATGCTCACTGCTTTAGAAGTAAAAAGAGTACAGTATATGATGCAGCCATTTTATTGGAAGCTTTAGGAAAAATTGAAGTAATGATTGAAAAACTTAATAACAGACAGCTAGACCAAAAAACGGGGAAATCAGGCTTAAAACCTCAGGTAGGACTTGGTGGTTAGATCTGATAAACAGTAAAGTATGGAAGAAGAACATTGTTAATAAATCAACAGCTGAGCTGTTGCAGAGCTGGAAGCAACTGAAGGTTAAGGGTTGCCATCCAAGAAGGTGGCACTTAGTGATGTGGAGGAAATCACACCTACTACACCACCCACTCCTTCCGACTCTCCCTTTGATACCTTACAGCCTATGTCCAGCCACTTCTAGGGCTTCTGAAAGCAAGCCAGGGCCTTATACTAAGATTTTGGAGGATGGATTTGGAGTGGCCATGCTTCTACCTTGGGAAATTGGCAGATCTCCTGCTGCAAAAAACTGTATACATAAAAACAATGAAAGCAGTGGATCCATGCTCAGATGTAAAAGTACATGTACACAGAGAGAGACAGCATCCACATATTGTTACTGCCTTGTTAGATATGTGGGCTGATGTTACTCTTTTACATGCAACACGAAACAACAGGTGGCTATTGTATCTATAGAGGGGCTGTGAGGAAAGACTACTTTAGCCACAAGTACCATGCTCAAGCTACAGATTGGAAATGAGTAAATTTCCAAAGCGCTAACTACAGAATTAGAAGATTACATAATTGGAATGGATATTTTCAGAGGGTAGACTATTAGCATTGGCTTAGGTAGATTTGTGTTTGGAAATAGGATATATTAGGTGTGTGCTGCAAAACCTATAGTGAGAGGAAAATCTAAATCGACTTCTCTTAAGATTCTTCTCCCTGAAGTGCCAGGGAATATCAAACAGTACCATTTGCCAGGCAGACTTACGGACATTTCTGAGACAATTCAAGCCTTCTTGGAATCAGGAGTAATACAGCCTGTTGTAAGCACACTGAATGCCTCTTTGTGGCCTGTGAAGAAATCAAGTGATAGCTGGTGATGACCGTCGATTACAGGGGGCTCAATAAAAGAGCACCCCCATTGGCAGCTGCTGTGCCTGATAAAATTGCTAGAGAAGATTGGAGCAAAGGCTAAAGAATGGCATGCCATTATAGATCTACCATATGTTTTTCAGTATCCCCATAGCTCCAGAGAGCCAATATCGGTTTGCCTTCACACGGGAGGACTGACAGTACATACTACATGTACTCCCACAAGGTTACTTGCATAGCCCTGCCTTGGAGATTTGAAAACTGTAATGTTACAGCATTGTACAGTATACCAATACATCAACGGTATTTTTATTACTGTTGCAGCACAGGCACAAGTGATACAACAAAAAGGCTGTGCTGTGAATGAAAACAAAGTACAAGGACCAGCAATATCTGTGAAATTCCTGGGGATGAGTTAGTTTGCTCCAGTAAAAACCATACCACAACGTGTGCTAGATACTATAGCCCAAATAAAAGCGGCCACTTCAGTAAAAAAAAAGTGCTGAATCTGGTCGGGTTATTTGGATTCTGGAGATCTTTCATTCCGGATCTGGAAATAGTATTACAACCAATTTACAATGTGACCAGGAAGAAAGCTGTCTTTGAATAGAGTAAAGAATAAATTGAAGAACTCTATGCTGCTAAAAAAGCATACAACAGAACAACTCTGATATGGGGCTTATGGCAAAAGAATACTCAACCTGGAGGCTGTAACATACCAATTGGCTTCTGGTTTAAACAGTTCTCTCCTGTACAAATGAAGTACAGCCCGCTGGAGAAACACCTTTTGGGAGCATATACCGCCTTATAATACGTGGAGAGCACCACCCCAAAACAACATGTGACTATTCATACTAAATTGCTGATGGCAGGATGACGCCGACAAAAAGGACCGAAGTTTCATAATTTCATAGCCCAGAAACGGCAAATACAAAAATGGAAATGGTACTTGTAAAAAAAAGGAGTTTTTTTTATTAAACATACAAAAGTATAATATTTATTGTCACACTTCTCAAAAATACAAATGCAATTTATATATCATAATTTTCCCCTTCCTTCCACTTCTTTACATCTTTCCTCTATATCAGTTTGTTATAGCAGGAAAGGATGGAAGACTAGTAGCAAAAGAACAAAAAACAAAAAAGAAAACACACATACCAACATAACACAATACAATCAGTGAATCTTCAGGAGACGAGAGAGAGAAAAAGAGAACAATTTCACCATTTCTCTTTTAATTCCATGGGTTATTCCATAGAAACCGTTTTGCCTGTGTATTTTTATTTGGCCTCCCATCCGCTTCTATAAAATCTATCTCTAATTGTTTATTTCTTGAGATGATTTCATTCCATGAGGGAAGCGACTTTTTTCCCCAATTTTTGGCAATTAGCCATTTAGTCACCATTAAAGTGTGAATAATAATTTCCTTCTGTTATTTAAGGTGTTGTGGCTTATATGAAAGAGTATCAGATCTGGTGTTAACTCTAAATTAAAACCAATTATTTTAGAGATTTCTTCTAAACAAGTCGACCGGGGCTGTTGAATAACCTTGCAGGCCCACCACATGTGTAGGGGTGTACCAAGTTCTATGCACCCACTTAGCTAGAAAGGCTGGAACAACATACCATCTTTTGTAAGAGGAGGTTTGACAGGTGAAAGGCCAGCTGAAGTGTCTAAACAGATGTGTGGCCAGGTGAATTTTGAGACACTACAAGTGGAGGTTCCTGTAATTCAGTTAACACAAAGCCCAATATGCCATGCTGTGCCATGGGAGTTGTTTTCTGAGATGAGCCAAAAAGAATGAATGGCTTACAGATGGTTCAGTCACTCTTAAAGCCAAGGTCCACATTTGAACAGCTGTTGCATATGAACCCTCCAAGGGTACTGTGTTGCACATGAATGGAGAAGATCCCTACAGTCAATATACTGAACCTGTGGCAGCAATTCTTGTGTTCGAAGAAGTCTCCAGGCAGCTTGTGATCTATACAAGTAGTTGGGAAGTATATAAAGGTCTTACTGCATTGATGTCCATATGGCATGCAGATAAATGTACTGTATACAATAAACAGATTTGGGGAGGTGCTGATGCTATGGGATGCAAGCCTTGTGCAGGACATTGTTGTGGACCATGACGGTACACACACACATGTAGCTGCACAAGAAGAAGCAGACCAGTTATCAAAAGCCTGCGGGATATAAGAGGTGGGCATACCCATAACGCTGGGGACATTGTTTCAAAATGCCCATTGTGTACAGCAGTTAACCAGAAGAAACATTTTCAAGCTCATGCAGGACACATTTATCAAGGGACAAAAGCAGGACAAATATGGCAGATTGATTTCTTTGGTCCTCTACTCATGGGACCTGAGGAATTACAACATGTAGCCACAGCTGGCGACACTTACAGTGGTCTATTGATGATACTGGCCTCTAAATCAGCAAATCAAGAAACAACTTTTACGTTTTTTAACAAAATGACTAAAGCATATGGATTGCCAGTGGAAATTCAGTCAGACAATGGTACCCTTTTTACTGGACAAGAATGGGCCAGTCAGAATGATGTCAACTGGATCTTTCACATTCCCTATCAGCCGCAAGTATGCAGCTTCATCGAGAGGATGAATGGGTTATTGAAGCAGCAACTGTGTGAACTCCCACACACAAATTACGAGGTTCGGTGTATCTATTAGAAAAAAACAATTGTTGAAGTATGATGAAAGTTAACAGTTTACTTGAACTTTGCCTTACCAAACTAGTGACCACAAGGCTGCATAAAGTCAGTTTTTATTGTGTCAGCAGGCCCTTGTAAGTTCCTTATCTAATGTATCCACATGGGATTTATAGTTCTGTTTTCTGCCTACGTAACCTCTCCATATATATCACAGAATGTATGTACAGTTGACAAATACCTGTTACTAGCTAAAACCACCTATGACCTTTAATTGTTACCCATGCATAACTGACCATATAAATTCAGCATGTACTGATAATAATGCAAATGATGGGGGGACAAAGCCCTATATATTTTACTGTGAAACACTTAATAAATTGATATCACTACCTTCTGTGTGTGTTTATCATTCTGTCTCCCAGATATCTAAGCCAAGAGGAGAGAGGTGCCTGAGGAAGGTGGATAAAGATTTTACCCCGGTGTAGTGCTGTTCCTAGCAGTGAAAGAAATTCTGCTCTAACAATTTGGGGGCTCGTCCGGGATGTCCCTCCAGAACTGGAGAGTAAAACATTTTTTATATACTCACGTTTCCTGCAGGGTTATCATAATTACTTTTGTTGTGGGTTAGAATCTCGAACTAGTTTTTTGTTGTGGTTAGAGTCCACAACTATATTTTATGGGTTTTAAGTCCCTAGTAGTTTATGGGTTCAAGTACCTAGTTGTAAGATTTCACCAACTTGCCATACTCTCACCTCCTGGTCAAAATAGGTGTGGGATGCTGGGATGGAATCACTGTATACTAAGTTTGTAGAGGCAGGTTGCCTAACTTTTTCGCTCTCACTAAGAGAAGTTTTGTATGCATTGTTATATATGTCCTTCCATTGAATTAAATCCAGCTGGTAAATTCTGGTGTAAAAATATTGAGGATATCTCTCTAAAAATGAAAATTGTATTATGTTGCATTTTTTCTTGCTAAGCTGGCAGCATGACTAGACATAAAACTATGAGCCCGATTCAATTAGAAGAAGCCGTATACAGGATGTATGTTTGCGGACGGGCTGCGGGCTCGCAGTCTGCTACAATTTCGTTACTATGCAATTGAACCAGTCTGCAAGTTACGGGCCAAAAGCCAAAACCGTAAACCATGCACTCGTCCGTAGCAGTTCAGGGCGGGAATATGATCAATTAAGGAAGACCATAAATCCCCCGTTTTGAAAAAGCCAATAGATAAGGAGACCGTCATCATGAGGTCAGTAAAACATGGAGGTTACATATCAATTAGCGTTTAGAGGTCCCATATGTGATCGGACTTGCAAAACTGCAAAATACAAAATAATAAAAGTTAATACTGATACTGTTCTAGTCCATGTGGGTGGCCTGATGTATTAACTCATTGATTTTTATATTTGTGTTTTTATATATTTTTGTGTATTTAATGTTATGAAATTATGAAAAAGATGTATTTGTTGATTTGAGAAACTAATTTTATGTCATAAACTTTTGCAAGTTTGGTTGCTGTAAATATTTATTTTTGTTTTGCTTCAATTCCTTCAGTTCAATTATATTATAAGGTTAAAAAATATAAAATTTGGTAGGTCTGTCCTTAAGTGGTTTGTGAAGAACTATGCGCATAAATATATATTATTTTTGTGAGCTCACAATTATCTGGTTCTATGTTTTGTGATGTTTGTCTTATTTGAATTTTGTTTTTGTGTTTTTTATAAGTATATTTTAATACCGGTATAAAAATCCTATGCATAAATTATACATTTTGACTGGCAGACAGTTTGATAAATTGTTTTTATGAATAATATAATCTAGAGCCTGATCACCTCTGGATGAATATTATAGATTATGTTTATATGCTGTTGGCCATTTTGTATATTTGTTAATACATGTTTTAGCAAGATTTAATTCCTATTTGTTTTAAATATTATTGAGGTGTTATATTAACAGAAAAGAAGGAAAGTTTGTATGGTAACCAACCTTTTTAACCCAAAGCGAAATACTGATTAAGTACCTAATATTTACCAGGTAAAAATGATTTTATGATAGGGTGTAAAGTTATTGATGGAGTGAAGTAGACTCTATTTACAATAACATTTAAAAATACATGCTAATATTTAAGGTTAATAATAGTAACTAACTGTGTCTAATATTTCATGTGTCACAATATGAGTGTAAGGACAGTCAGAGATGTCAATCAAACCAAAATATTGTTTTTCTCTTTAAAGTTTATTATTTTTTTTGCAGGCCTGTTTTGTTGGCCAGATTATTTTTTATTTTTCAGCTGTAATATTTTTTTGCCTCATGTTACTGCAATTTTAGAAATGATAAAGCAGATTGACATTTATTTCTATCAAACTGGATATGATATATGCACAATCTCTGGATGCTTTAGAAAGCTTATGTCACTGAGGAGATCAGTGCATGACATGCCACCGGGTAATGAGGTGTAATTGAAGGCATAAAAGATCAATCTCCAACTTACAAGTACAGTAGATTATGTAGCTAAAATGGTGATCCAAAACAGATTAGCACTAGCACTGTTGGCAAGCGATGGAGGCCTCCTGTGTACCTACTTAAACTTCACCTGTTGGTTCCACACTTCGGATGGATAAAGAACCCTATCATGTGGGTCCTATCTCTTGTGATAATAGTGAGTCTCATGTTTTGGGTTGTACATTTTTGTTTTCCTTTATTGGTTAAATGTTGTAATAATGTAACATTTACTCCTAAATGTTCATCCCCAGCTCAGGTTTCCAAGAAAGGAACATGATAGAAGATGGGGTAACTTATAAATTAAAAATTCAGAGGTCTATTAGTATAAAGGTAACATTAGTAAAATAATTTGTAGTCTATGCCCCAACTTATATCCCATGACAGGATAAAACAAATATTGATCTAGATAGTTGATCAAGACAATCTTGCTGCTTTGGCAGGAGTAGAAAATGTATGCATTTTATATATATATATATATATATATATATATATATATATATATATATATATATATATATATATATATTGTCCTAGCTCATGCATAATTTACATTATTGAATTGGCTGATTCTTATTTATATACCATCCCTTGTTCATTACAAAGTTATGCATATATAAAATGTCATATGTAGTTAGGGAGGAGTCTAGGATATGTGTGTATGATGAGAAGATTTATGTTTAAAAAATGTATACAAGTTCATGTATTAAAGATCTTGAATGTTGGAATTTTGTGTTTTCCTTTTTATTTTTGTCACACTTGCCTTCCCCTAGAAAAAGAAGATCATAAGTGCTTGTAAAATAAATAAACTAAGAAAGTAACAACTATGCCACAAAGCTTGCCCCTATATATGATGAGAGAAAGTCTCTGCCAAGTACCTATCCTGATGACAACAAATAATGACAGATGAAGAACCGGATACAGAGTTTGCAGACTAGCGTCCAGACATGTTGTGATTCTGCACCCAAGAAAAGGGATGGACCAAACTCTTATTCACTGACCTGGAAATGTGAACATGTGTGTATCCGCTTTGCAAAAAAGATGCAAAGATCTGTGAGAAAGTCACATACTACTTGTGTTGTTTCTAGAAATCTGCACATGATGGACCATTGCATTGACCAGAGAATCTCATATCCACTAGCAATATTTTTTGAACCATATTACCTCAGAGGGGCCTGTCTAAGTGTGATGCGTAAGACTGGGTTTATATGAAGATGGACTGAGTCATTTTTTACTTTATTTACTCTTTCCCAGTGCTGTCTTTCTCTTCCCTTGGTTCTAACACTTATGCACATTGTACTATCAACTTGCTATTATATATAACTTACTAACATCTGATAAGGGAGAGTAACTAGGGAAAGAAGATGTTATTATGCATAAACTCAGGGTTGTTAATAATTTCAGTGCATAATTGTGTTTTCAGAAATGTTTGTGCAATGCTTTATGATAATTGTTGTATCTATGTTCTAGCTGCAGATAACAATTATAGCATTCTTACTATTGGCTATAATCATATCCATAATCTCATGGCCTATTAAGTACAAGACAACAGGTATAAAGTGAAACTGGCTTCATGATCTAATTTCACTTAAATTGATATCCATTGCACCACAATCTGGACTAATCATGATCACATGAGTCTTGTGTTTTATAATCACTGATTGTAAGGTTCTCATCCAATGTGCGTTTTCCATCTGGACTTTGAACTTTGAGCAAAGGACTCCTTTATTGAAAACTTTCCAGTTTTGTTGCAGGAACATTACATGAAACATAGACCATACTGAGTTATCAGATCTGTGGCTCTTCGGCCACAGTAATCGCTGACAAATTTTATTTTCCAGTGAGCTATTTCCTTTTGGGACACAAGTCTCTTTTGGAGTCAGTTTGAAGATGACACCTTGCCTTTTTTTTATTATCGCTATTGAATTTTAATGTTCCAATTGCAATGCTTGTAATGGCCAATTAAGGATACACTTGCAACTCCCTAGTTTCAAATTTCCCCAGAATTACACCTTTGTATTGTTGTTCTTTCGGAACAAAAGAAGGGGTTGTTGAGGTACGATGAAAGAGATTGAGACTGTTGTGCAATTAAATCTAATGTCTATCATCACTTTCTCCATCATTTACAGTGCAGTATTGATTTTTTATTTGCATTTACTAAACTAGTGACCACAAAGCTGCATAAACCCAGTTTTTATTGTGTCAGCTGGCCCATGTAAGTTCCTTATCTTATGTATCCACATGGGATTTATAGTTCTGTTTTCTGCCTATGTAACCTCTCCTTATATACAATAAAATGTATGTACAGTTGGCAAAGACTTGTTACTAGCCAAAACCAAGCATGACTTATAATTGTTGACCATGCATTGCTTACCATATAAAGCCAGCATGTACCTCTGATAATGCAAATGATGGGCGGGCAAAGCCCTATATATTTTACTGTGAAACACTTAATATATTGAGACAATTTTATATCACTACCTTGTGTGTGTGTATAATTCTGCCTCCCAGATATCTGAGCCAAGAGGAGAAAGGTGCCTGAGGAAGGTGGATAAAGGTTTTACAACGGTGTAGTGCTGTTCCTAGCACTGGAAGAAATACTGCTCTAACAACAATGTGTGAGCCTAATCTACGAGTGGTAAGGGGATAGTCTCAATAGAGTGTAGGTTAGGTAGCCATCAAGGGAATCTGATATCTCATAGGGAATATGGTTTCCTCCAGGTGCCTGGGGTGGGTGAAATGGAGCATGATTTATTTGAGGAGATGGGCAGCTCATTATGGTGCCCAAGTTTCAAAGACTGACATTGCTATCAAACGTATGGATAGCCCCCTCAGTCAGTGATAAGTATGCTAAAAATGAGAGGTAATTGCCTCTGACAGGGATTTGTCTACAGATGACAAGTAAAGCGTGGAATGTAAGTTTGTATCAAAGAAAGTGGCTTGTCCAGCTGTCACATCGTGCTATGGCGATTGAGGCTTGTTTATTTGACAAAAAATGCAATAATTTTTTCTATAAATTCCTATTTATGATTTGCTTATCAGGCTGCAAAGACTTCATCCTTGAACCAATTTCTGTCAATCGATTCAGTGGAGTCTCCCAGCCTTGTGGGATTAAACAGCTAAAGCTAAGTATAATAAATGTTGCTATATGATTATTATTACTTTTGTGTTGTTTGATTTATTAGCATTGGATACATACACAACAAGCCAAAAGGAACTTAGTGGGTGAAAATGTTGGTAGAATCCTCACTATATTGGTACATTATGGGTGAGTTTTGGTAGACTGATCACCACATTGCTACAGATTGTTTGATAAAAAGAAAACATCCTTAAATACACTCTTTCTGAGGCAACAAAGAAAACATGTGTTCAATGTCCCTTTAACATTTAATTATAAGTCCACTGAGTTACTCAGTTCAACAAATGTTAGCACTTTTGTATTGCTCAACCCAAGCCACCTCCATAATTGTCCATCATTTTATACTGGGAGATACTGGGACTCATCTTCAATACCAAACACTCAGTGTCTGCAGCTCCTCTCTGTCAATCACTCCACTGGCTTCCCATAGCTTCCGAATCACCTTTAAAATCATAACCCTAACATATAAAGCCCTCTTCAACAATGCACCCCCTTATATCTCTGCTCTTGTTTCAAAATACTCTCCCAACCGCCCCCTTCGTTCTGCTAACAACCTTCTTCTTTTCTCCTCTCTCATCACCTCCTCTCACTCCCGTCTTCAAGACTTTTCTCGTGCTGCCCCATCTATTTGGAACTCCTTGCCTCGCATTAGATTATCTTCCTGCCTCAAAACCTTAAAAAAATTACTAAAAACACACCTGTTTAAAAATTCTTATCACCTTCAGCCTTTATAATTAAAACTGCACACTCCACTGCTTAATAACACTCACACCCACAATCTACAGTACAACACACAGACCCCTCCAATTGACTAAACAAATTGCATTCACGTTGCCATTTTGCATTTGTCACCCTCTTGTATCACACCTAAACCCTTAGATTGTAGGTTTGTGAGTTTTCAATTGTGTGTCCGTGTCTTGGAAACAAGCACTATGTACATTTGATGATATGCTCAAAAACAGGGCCCTTCATTCTTTATAAGGTGTTAAGTTTGTTTTTTGCCATGTACTAAACCCCTGTACAGCGCTATTGAATATGTTGGCGCGATATAAATAAAGATAATAATAATATTTGGTACAATAAATGATTTAGAAGGTAAAGAAGAGCTTGAAAGCAGATATTGTTCTAGTTGATCCTATTATAAGTTTTCATTAGTTTGTGCAAGCAGTCTCAATAGAAGTGAATGTAAATCTGACCTACATACAAGGCCAGATCCCAGATAACAAACAAGCATACCAAAAATAATAAAATGGGAAAATGTACTAAGAGGGTGTGAGTTAATGCATTAATGAGTTGATCTGCTGTGGTATATAACACATAATCGAAAGTCACACCTAGACAAGATTCATTAAATATAATTTGGTCTGATACAGTGGGCAATGAATGGTAAGGGCCAATGAAGCTTTATGTATCCACCACATAGCAACCACTTTTCACATCACAGAGTAGCACATACCTGTTTTATAGGTCAATCATGAGCAGCTGTTCATATCGTAGCTGGTGCAATTGTACATACATCAACACAATGCTATATGCGCTTGTGTTTAGATGCAGCAAATGCACCATCAAAGGCACCATATTGCTTGTCAAAGATGCAATGGTTGGCTTAACATAATTATTGACATATAATAAGAATAGAACTAGAAAAATGTAGTGTTACGACCCAGAGACGAGGGGCCACTTGCAGCTCAATCTTCTTCCTCTATTCTTGCATTTTGTTTTCAATCTCACAGCTCCCAGCAAACACCTCTTAGGGAATCTCTGGAAATCACAGTTTGCAAGCTCACCTTTAAGGTTACGGACTCATTACAAAATAATAAACTCTGTTACATCCCTTTGCTTAGGAGTGAATATACAAGAAATATCATTAGACATCCTGTTGTTTCGAATATCAGAGTCAGACTTCTCAAACTTTAATCTGTTCCAAAGATATTTTACAAACACTAAAGAAGGACTTCCCCCACATAATGCCATCCCTCTTATAATGGATACCCCCCCCCCTCCACACACACACACACACACTTTCATTCCTTCCTCTGAGATATATCTGATCTGTTCTCATATTTTCTGCTGTCATTAAGTGGGGGTCAAAGTTCCCTCTGCCCCAGATTACAAAGTCTAAATTTTACAACTTTCATATAAACTGAACATTCCAAAAGGTGTCCTGCTTACATTATATCTTGTTTCATCTGTAACATGACGGGAGGGAAACACCTAAGATGGAAGTCAGTGTATCCAGTATGGTCTAGCATATACATTTTTTTAAACATTATACATTGACCCAGATCATCCTATTGAATCCAATCACTGTAGACATTATAGCATTACCTCTTAACTGGTACTTTGAAAGTGGGCTGGGCATAACAGTGTTATTTCCTAACCACAAGCTAAACCCTCATCATTATATAGACAATTCTTAGTATGACTTCCTCACCCCGTCACTAGGTCATAAACTCCCCTACCATCATTAGAAACCCTAGAGCCTGGATGGTTATCTGGCCAGGATGGTCAGCGTGGCCAGGCATCCACTCTCTGGCCAGGTCACTTCATACCTGTGTTTTGCCGTTAGGTGAAGCGTATCCCTTTATCTGAGGCCAGAGAGTGGATGCCTGGCCACGCTGAGGGGCCATACATTTTTTTTCAGAAACCTTAGGTTTAACCCTTTGCTGTCCTACTAACACAATATGGCAGAAAGTGTATCTCTGTTAGTTTACAGGTAAAATTATTACAGTGCACATAACACTTTATAGCAACCCCAACATTAATTATTGTGGCCCACACTACACATAAAAATAGTCCTTAAACAAGTCTCATGTCCATTTTAATAACCTTGGAAATTAGTAACCCAATTATAGCAGTGTCACTTTTGGGGTTCAGGGGAGTCCTCAGCATCACATATTATTAACTTTTATTTATAATATAAGCCTGGCACCCATATTACTTCTATTAAGGTTTACTTTTATTAGAATCAGGGAGATTGAAATTAATAATTTAGGCTACTTTAAGCGTAAGTTGCTTTTACAGATGAAGGTAAAATAATGGGGAAGTCAATTGATCTCTTCAAGAAAATCGGGGATCTCAAGCAAACTTTTCATGCCAAAGTAAACGTGATAAAAGACAAAAATAGTAGGCAGTTAACAGAAGCAGATCCGATAAAAAAAGAGATGGTAGGAATACACAGACGATCAATACCAGAAGGATCTTAACAGCACTGATAACCTCAAAAGTTTGTTCAATGAGCTAGAACCAGACTTATTTTTGTAGAGTAAAGTGAGATGGGCCAGAGGAAGCCTTGAGGATAAAAAGGTTATAGGAGTTATTGGAATCCCAGCTAAACCATTCAGAATCCTAAGCAATAATGCAGTGAAAGTGTTGCTTGCCTTATGCCAACATATTTGGAAACCTCAACTGTTGCCTAAAGACTGGAAAAGGTCAGTCTACAACTCAATCCCAAAAAAGGCATTGCCAGAGAGTACTCCAGTTATCGAACAATAGCACTCATTTCACATGCCAGCAATGTAATGTTTAAGATCCTGCAAGCTCGGTTCAAACAATAAGGACCAAAAACGATTGGGTCCCACATAGGCAGCGACCAATGTTTGCTAGATAGTAGAGAAAGAAGAGAATTCCAGAAAAAAACGAAAACATTTACATTTGCTTCATAGACTAATCGAAAGGTTTAACTGTGTGGATCACAACAAAATAGGGTACTTTTTTAAAGATATGGGGGTAGCAGTCCATTTGATCTGCCTCCTGAGGAATCTTTATGTGGACAATGAAGCAACGGTCAGAACTGTACATGGAACAATCAAATGGTTGGAGATTGGGAAGGGGGTCCGACAAGGTTGTCTATTGTTATTTAATTTTATCAGCAACCTTAGATTGATTGCATTGACTGCTGCCATGAAAATGAGAGACATCTGCTTCTTGGGAGGAAAGCTATAGGCAATTCTGATATTACACAATCAACAAAAGTCCACATAATTAGAACTGTGGTATTACCAGTAGTAACATGCAGATGTAAGAGTTGGACCATAAAGTATGCTGGGCAATGCAGATTTGATGCTTTTGTTGTGATATTGGAGAAAACTGCTTATAGTCCCTTGGATTGAAAGAAGATGCAGTCAATCAATACTACAGGGAATAAAGCCAAACCATTCATTTGAATGTTTGATCATGAGCTTGAGGTAGTTCAGAGGGTTAGTGGCTGAGAGAAATGGAGCCCATAGCACATCATAAAAAATCCCACTGGATACCCTGTTCATGATAACTCATAATGAGCCATGTTTGCTTGCTTTTACAGCAGAAAAAGCCTTTAGTGAATTGCAGAATGACATGAGATGCCGGATCTAGGTTACCATGTGCTATCACACCTATGTACGCCCCTGTGATCCTTAAGTCAATTTCCCACAAAGTTTGATTTCACTGATATGGGTAAATAACAAAATACTGCATAACAATTTAAGAAAGCTTGGTCCTAATTGTCACAACCTACAATGATGATGGAGTATAGAGGATCCTAGTCCTCTTTTCTCCTGTAGGTTTTAGACCTAAGATTTGGATGACTCAGACCAATGGACCTTCCTTGTGGATGCAAGAGCATAAGTCCCAGCTTTTGGTAGTGTGCCTGGGAAGAACCTGGCATGGAGTCAGAAACGATCTCCTCTGCCAGCATATGCCCTTGGGTCAATAATACACCTGCACACAAAGTCTTGATGAAAATTATGAACAACTTCTTTATTTTTACACAAGTATTTAAACAACTCACAACAACAGTACAGGGAGTGGCTACCCCTTTGTCCAACCCTTATCTTCCTCTTGGCCAATGGGGTAATCTCCACAGTAACTTTATTACCTCTAGCCAATGGACTAGAGGTAAGCTCTGGGAACTTCCAGACCCCTCCCCTGGGCCGCCCACTAGGTGTGGCTAACAGAGTCATTTGCTGCCTGGCTCTCAAGGGAGAAACATCTACCTGTCCTCTGGACTTTGCCCTGACTCTCTGAGTGAGAATACCTGTAGACCCCCTGGGGTTATGGTGCCTCTATGTCTGTATAGACCCCATTGTTCCTGACTTAAGTATGTGTACTTAAAGGATTAACCTTGGTGGCCAGCTGGGGGTCCTTCTCCTCTTGCAAGATGTATGTGGCAATGTATCCAGCATGACTACCCCATACTATCATATACATATGTGTACATATTCCACACACTGTCAGTCTATTTAAGTACAAGCGTAAAAGCGCACCCCACATAAAACCACCTAATGTCCTCATAGTATATGGGATTGGGGCAGGGTTTCCACATCAATCCATCTCATGCATTATGATGACTTTTATTGATGGTGATGGGAACCCTGCTCATTTCCTTAGACAATAATCATAATAATATAACAGTATAACCGTATAACAGTATAACAGGGTGTCTGGGAGCCCCAAACCCCCAGGTATAGTCTCTTGTGTCAACAGCCTGTGACAGACATCTGTCCAAGTCCCAGATGACTGCCAATCACAAAATGGCCCCAGCATAGTTCACACCCAAATCCAATATGGCCACTGGCTGATTCATGACAATCCTTCCCCAAGCGGGCAGGGAACATCAAAGATTTTCCCAGCTACGCTGATAGTCATCAATCTGCTGGTTTGGCCCGGCCCGCTGCATGCTAGGCAAGTTCATGTCGGTGCGCACACAGTCCCAAGGTGCAGAGTAAAGACCTCCCCCAGCCCTTGGCCTTGCTCCCACTGTATAGAGCAAATTGCTCTTGCCCTGCACCCCCACCCAAAACAGTCCAGGATCCCAGCTCTCTGTTTTTGGCAGCAGCATGGAAGTCTCTGGGGACACAGTGGGTTGCACCCATACATTCTTCTGAGGCAAAACCGTATTTTTGGGAGCCCCATAAAACAACCCCTGTCCCATAGCAACCCCTTTCCCTCCAGCCAGTCCCCACAGCTGGGCTGGGGTCTCTAAAAAAGTCTCTGGGCCTATGGGATTGCAAGGGGGCAGTCCAGTACTTCCCTCAGCAAAATTATTATTGTTGGGAGCCCAATAACACCATAACTGCAGTAAAGTACATACCGGTCTGCGCTTGACTCCAGCGTCCCTGATGGAGTCCGGACTTGGATGCTCCCTTTGCTCTGGCTCCTGGAGATCTGTATCTTTGGACAGACCCTCCTGGTTTTCTTCCCCTGGGTCTGTCTGTGTTGCAGCCTGGAGAACTACGCTGTTCCCACCCAGGCTGTGCTTTGGGGCCCTCAGCTGACCCTCTTCTTCTATGGCCTTTTCCTTGGCAACTTGGGCCTCATCCTTTGTGGACTCCTGGGCACTGGTCATTTCAGGCAAGTCCTCACTACATCCACAATCCTTTGGGGTGCCGCAATGCACCCATGGTTCCTTTGCCAAGGCTGGCAAGCTTGCTGCCCCTGTCGGGCTCTTGGTGCCCCTGGCACTCTCTTGGTGCCCCTGGCACTCTTGCTGTGTGAGGCCTGGTTCCCTGTAGCTAGGAACCAGTTCCTTTCCCTCCCCACAGTCCATTACATAGCCCTCCCCACAGTCTCTTGGGTGGCTAACCTGAGCCCCTGGCTCCATTAGCAGTTCTGGCCCATACACATTGCCTAGAACTTCTGAGGGCAGACTTAGTTCATCTGGCCCTACCTGTTGAGCAGTTACTGGGGTTTCTGCCAGGATTTGTGCTGGAAGGTAGTCCTCAGGTGAGACCTTTTCCACATCTGGTAACTCAGGCGTGACCCGTTTGGAGAAACTGTGCTCGGCTAGCGTTTCTTCTGGGATTAAGTCTCTTGGGGTCTCAGGGGACAAACATGGGTTATCTGACCCCACCCAGGGAACATTCCCCTGGGTCTCTGGCTCTTGTAGCTGGTGAGTTGGTCCCAAGCTGACTTTACCATCCCTTCTAGGCTCTGACACAGTCTCTGCATTTTTTAGGGGAAAACAGTCTCCATTCCCCGAAGGTGGTACAGGAGCAGGGTTTACCCCTTCCTCCTCCTCCTGATCCTCTGACACATCCCACTCAGAGAGCTCCTCTAGGCAACTCTGAGCCAGTTCTGCTTTCTAGGCCTCAGACAGCCCAGGGCACGGCCTTGTATATGTGGTCGCCTCCATTTTGCTTACCCACATGCGCTCTTTCCATATTCTCTGGAACATCTGGTCAAGCACGTAGCCCACATCTTGTGCTGTTAACTTTTTTGGAAAAAGGTGTCTGACTTCTTTAAACCGTCTTTTTGCTTCTTTGGCAATATCTTCCTCATATTGCTGCTCCATTCTTGGTCTTTCTGTAGAGTCTCCCACCTCTGTCACCAATTGTCACAACCTACAATGATGATGGAGTATAGAGGATCCTAGTCCTCTTTTCTCCTGTAGGTTTTAGACCTAAGATTTGGATGACTCAGACCAATGGACCTTCCTTGTGGATGCAAGAGCATAAGTCCCAGCTTTTGGTAGTGTGCCTGGGAAGAACCTGGCATGGAGTCAGAAACGATCTCCTCTGCCAGCATATGCCCTTGGGTCAATAATACACCTGCACACAAAGTCTTGATGAAAATTATGAACAACTTCTTTATTTTTACACAAGTATTTAAACAACTCACAACAACAGTACAGGGAGTGGCTACCCTTTTGTCCAACCCTTATCTTCCTCTTGGCCAATGGGGTAATCTCCACAGTAACTTTATTACCTCTAGCCAATGGACTAGAGGTAAGCTCTGGGAACTTCCAGACCCCTCCCCTGGGCCGCCCACTAGGTGTGGCTAACAGAGTCATTTGCTGCCTGGCTCTCAAGGGAGAAACATCTACCTGTCCTCTGGACTTTGCCCTGACTCTCTGAGTGAGAATACCTGTAGACCCCCTGGGGTTATGGTGCCTCTATGTCTGTATAGACCCCATTGTTCCTGACTTAAGTATGTGTACTTAAAGGATTAACCTTGGTGGCCAGCTGGGGGTCCTTCTCCTGTTGCAAGATGTATGTGGCAATGTATCCAGCATGACTACCCCATACTATCATATACATATGTGTACATATTCCACACACTGTCAGTCTATTTAAGTACAAGCGTAAAAGCGCACCCCACATAAAACCACCTAATGTCCTCATAGTATATGGGATTGGGGCAGGGTTTCCACATCAATCCATCTCATGCATTATGATGACTTTTATTGATGGTGATGGGAACCCTGCTCATTTCCTTAGACAATAATCATAATAATATAACAGTATAACCGTATAACAGTATAACAGGGTGTCTGGGAGCCCCAAACCCCCAGGTATAGTCTCTTGTGTCAACAGCCTGTGACAGACATCTGTCCAAGTCCCAGATGACTGCCAATCACAAAATGGCCCCAGCATAGTTCACACCCAAATCCAATATGGCCACTGGCTGATTCATGACACTAATGATTAATCAAGCTTAAAGGACTACTGTATTCCGATTGTAACTACATAGTCTTTTTAAATAACTAAACTTGGTAAGGCAAAATATTTTTAGAAGGCAAAAAAAAACGTAATAATTGCAACCTTTGAATGTTTTGATGAAATTCTTTACTGTGTTGCTCCATTTTCTTTTCTCAGCTGATTCCTTCTGATACTTTCTCTGTAAAGGGTGCCCTTGTAAACTGATGACATTTCCATTAGCCCTGTTGAAAGCACCTGCAGTTTTAACTGCCACCATCCCATTGTGCAGATAGAAGCTTCCTCCACATTCAAAGTCTCCTCCTACCTTTGTAAGTACAAAACCATAAACCCAAGTGATAGGTAATGCATACAAAGTAATATGGTTAAGGCTGTATTCTTTTTTTACATTCTAAAAACATATTCCCTAGTTTTATGTGTATTTATTAAAAACAATATATTTTGAATACAAAACTACAATGGCCCTTTAAGAGTTTCTAAAAGATATAATGAGCAGTGTAGTTTGGCCAGTGGTTTTTATATGCCACCAAAATCTTTCCAATTTTACAAAAATAATTCACTGGTCCACTAAATTATGTATACATGCATTATATTTATAGTTATTTATTTAATTAAAGTCTAACTTTTAAACATATTGTAACATGGATATATCCTCATGATTTGGATTCCTTTTTACATTTTCTAGTATAATTGTTGTTAAAATGTAACTATAATTGAAAATTATGTAAAAATCACAAAATTATTACTAAAAATTACCGATATTTTAAAGAAAAATATTAGATATTGCTAAGTTTAGTACTAAGCAAGAATGATTCTAATGCTATATAATGTGTTACCAGATATTTATTTTTCAATATTTCTGCTAGTTTCAGAGAAGTAATTCTCATATTTCATTGTAATTGTGCTTTCTCGAGATGTGCCCTTGAGAAATTGTGTCAGGATATGTTTCATATTTTTTCCAATACACAGTGAATTCTTCATAGACCGTATTACCCAAACAAAGCACTTTGTGGACCTAATGAGAAACTCAACACCTTCAGCTTGCCAAAAATATTTGAACCCCTTGCGTCTTATCATACATTAAACAGTTAAATGTATCCATTTTTGTTTTATGATTATTTTAGCTAATTAACTTTCAAAGAAAATTGTTATTTCATGGTTCTTCTGAATATTATAGGATTGGTATATTCTTAGTTTTGAGCAAAATAATCAGCATAAAAGATGGTGATTTTTTAACCTAAATGTATTACTTAGAGGACCTCTGTGTAATTAAAAATTAAAATCTTTGAGTCTGTTGTTAGTTAGCAAAAAAATGAAATTTTATGTCTCTGCTGGACCTTGGACGTATCGATGAAACTTGAACGTTATATCCATGAGAGGGGTGTTTACACTTCTGGAGAGCAGGACTTGCATTTATTAATGTAGGTAACAAATCCACTTTACTCTACCTCTTCCATTCACTTATAAGATGAACACACCACTCAGGCAGCTGTTAAAGTGTTAAAACAAAACAAGAATCCTACATAAACATATTTTTTCAAAATTTGAGTTTTCTCAAAAATATATTTTTCTGTTCATAGTTAATGTTGTCTAGTACATACTTCACAAAAGTGCAGTTTTTCTTGAACTACAATCTTCCTTTAATGGGAAATCTATATATCAATACTACACTTATAACAGGAAACATACAAACACAAAGGCGAAGATCAATAAGACTGATTTATTCTGATAAAATAAAAAGTTCCATCTAAAATTTTGACTCCTATTTGAGACTTGTTTCTAGTGTAATGTTCAATTAAACAGTATTTTTCTTGATATGTTTAAAGGGCCACTGTCGTGCATTTGCAAGTAAAGCTCACATGTTTGTTTATTGGGCAAAGACTATTAAAAACAGTTTGCAATTTAAAATAAATAAAAAAAAATCTTACTTTTTAAATTGTTTTTTTACTCCTCAAACAGAGCTGCCTCTCTCAACCTCTGCCTGAGTGGACAGCTCTGCCATGTAGCTTGGTAACAGTCTAGGCGATGATGTCAATCACTTTGCTCCTGTGGTGAAATAATTAGCCCTGTCCCATGGCCTATATTAACCTGCTTGCATCTGCTCCTAGGCTTTGCCCAATGACAATGCCATGTACCCTGGACCAGAGTGAACTGGTCAGCCTTTTTTTTTAGTTCACTATCCAGTCTGAGCTGGCCACACCCCTGTTATGCACAGGCAGGAGAAGATAATAATCTCTGCTTGAGGGTAAAACTGCCAAAAATAAGAAAAAATATTAACTTTTATTTATTTCAAACTGCATACTGCTTTTAACAGTCTATGCCTAACAAACAAACATATGAGCTTCACTTGCAAATGAACTACAGTGGTTCTTTTAAGCACAGATCATTTCTCCCATACCTTTGAACTTAAAGTGCTACTGTAGCCCCACATTTTAAGTTATATTTAAAAGAGCTAATAAAATAATAAAAGAGTTAATAAAACTAATACTAAAGAAACACATAAACAAACAAAAGACAACATGTTTGATCCATGTATATTGTACAGAATATGTTGGAATAATAATAATAATAATCCTTCTCACCTTTTATAGTAAATTAAAACACTATGGCAGAATGTGTTACTTCACGTCTCAGTAAGTCATGTATCTTTGTTTGCTAAACTTATTTTGCATGGTTAAATTGTGACGAGAAATGGAATTATTTGAATTGGCTTGGTGGATATTTTAAAAGCTATAAATCTATACCATATCTAGTCACAATTGGATATAATACAATAGGATATAATACAATAGAAAATAATATATTCCTTACACACCAAAAATATAATGGAAGGGTGTGGAACTGTCTATATATACATATGAGTACTATTGTATATAAATATGTATCCAAATGAAAAAATATATATCTAGATAAGTTCCTATTGGATGATGTTTATAGCTTCCCTCATATGGCAAATGAATTTGCTTAATCCTTGGGAAGTTATAAGAGATTTTTAATAGCTAAAACCAATTGTTGTATAAAACAACAAAAAAAGAAAAAAGATAATTGCAAGTACTATATGGTTGAAAATAATTAATAAAAAGAAAAGGAAAGACAAATAATTGAAAATATAATACTATTTGTCAATATGTTAGAGGGGTTAAAAAAATTATTTTATATGAAGGCTGATGAGAAAGCACTGCTAGTGTCTTCCGTATTATCTACACCACTTGATCATTAATGCACAACATGCAATTCTTGGTGGTGATTGCCAAAATACCATCTGTAGTAGGGTGAGGGTACAGGGTTGTTATATCCTTGGAGCTTGAAGTCTACTTTGCGTTCTTGGTGCCTACTAACTCCCCTGCAGAATCACGTAGGAAATTGCAAAACTTGTGGCAAATAATCAAACTCTAATTTAAAAACAACCTGTTCCTTAACACTCAGCATAAGTAACTTGACTTATTTGATGAATGCTGATATTTTTATTTCTGGGCCATAACATATCATTCCCAGAAATGCCACTTCCTAGCTGATCTACATATTTTTGGTGGGTTGATTTCCGATCTGCAGTTCTATATATGCTCCACCAATTGAGACAAAATCTCAGCCAGCTCTTCTTCTGGTCTTTTTATAATGAACAAGGGTATCTTGTCTTCAAACTTCTTTAGGCCTCTTGCTGAGAGCCTGTGTTATACGGCTTGAGGTAGCACCTGGAATGTATATTGACTTCCCTCCCAGATGAATGGAAACTGGTCTTGTGAATCAATGGTTATTGAAGATAAAATATAAGGAATGTCAGTCATGGCATGGCACTTTCAGGCCTGACTAGCTATCTGCTGAATAACATCAACCATGTCCAGTACAACAACCATTTAAGGTGGAGCTTAAGTTGCAAGTCAGATTTCCCCTGAAGCCAAGGAAGCTTGAACTGTTTCTCTGATTACTAATAATGAGTCAAACTTACAGACTGTGTCAGAGGTGTTATCTCATGGAAGGAAACATGTGCATGTCTCTAGACATCGTATGGCATATGTAGGGATCCACGTGTGAATGTTCTCCACTGTGTTTAGATACTTTGTCCTAACAGAATGTCAATGTCTTTAATATTCCCTGACATATGTGTGACTACCAAACATATCTCCTATCTCCTTGTTATGCTTATCCATCTGTTCCTGCTCTGAGTGGTGCTATATTAGAATACTAATGGTCACCTTCTCTCTTACTTCCGAATCTGCAAGAGTTATGTACCTAATTATTTCTTGTGCCTTTTGTCATGAATGACTTTGGGGCTCCACTAAATCCCACAAGTAACCCTGCTATTTGGAACTCTGGCACACTCCGTTACTACTATCCCAGACTATTCAAATGGACCTGAAACTTGTTATGGGGATAGTGACTTGATTGTTTTTGTGTATAGCGTAGTGTGGGCCACAGTAATTAATTTTGTTGTTACTACATCATGGTATAGGCACTGTAATATTGTAATCTTACCTGTAACTTGTGGAGATACAGTTTCTGCCATGATTGTTAGTGGGACAACAAAGGGTTAAGTTCTACAGGAATTTATATGGATTTCTGACTGCTGAGAGCGGCCCATGCATCCTTTGGAGGGGGAAGCTAGTTTATAGCCCTCTGTAAGAGGAGATTCTAATAACCAGGGGTGGGGGTCGGTAACCTTCATGACAGGGTGTGGGGGAAGTCTTTGGTGTTTTGTGTTATCTGAAAATGTGTCTTGAAAATAAAGTAGTGGCCAGTCTGATTTGGACACACTAACTAATGGTGGTGTTGGAGTCTGAGTGGAACAATCTAAAACCAAAGGAATGTCTGCCTGTGTCTTTATTCTGGGTCGAGTTAGCAACATCTAACGTCCTGAGTTCTCCTAAGAAGTTGTTTTGGCTATGAACAAAAAAGGTCCCGACCCACAGAGAAAATTGGGTTGTGCATGTGGGTCCCCAAATGTGTGGGTCGTAACACCTCTATAATGAAGGTTCCAGATCTTTAGTGCACTCCAAACGTTCTACTGTTCCTTCTACACTGCTGCTGATACTTTCTGTTGTTTTCCGCAAATTGACACAAGGATTTGTAAATAATCCCCTTCAAAAACAATCCTGAAAATGTTTTACTGTCCCCCCACTTGCCACTCAAACTTTCACAATATCCTCTCTTCCACATGTCTTAGGATACACAGTCACAAAGCACCAAATATATTAGGAAAGGTTACAGGTTACCACTAATTACAATAGGCAGAGTAGACAAGATCTTTGGGGCATCTGACTGCATTGGTACAATAATTTATACTTAAATGTGTAATAAAACACACTTATAACATATAATGTACTTTACACACAACTCCTTGCAATTCCCTGCATTTGAGGAGGGAATAACAGAGCTCTTATGAGTTGTGCTACTTATAAATTTTAGTTATGCATCAAAAAGAGACACTGGTAGATAGTAAACAACCATATTAGGCTTCACTTGTCTGGATAACAGCAAACATATATAACATATTACATAATGAACTGAAACTCAACATTCAGTAATAGATCGCCTTGTAACATTCTAAATCAGTTAACTCATTCTCAACTGAACACAATTAAACATACAGTACAGTACATGCTGTTGAATTTCCAAACACCCCTTCTCAATGGCATGTGCATTATTACATGACACTCAACTCTCTTTTGGCAACGGCCTGTTGAGTGCATCTGCAGTCATCTCTCCTGATGGACAATACTGAATGTCAATAACTCCTTACTCTTGCTTGTACCTTTTTGGCAATTTCTCCATGTCTTTCAGAGATGCTGGCTCCTCAACTCCATATGTCCCAGCGATGTATGACAACTTGCAGGGTGGTATTCCTTTTGTCACCCGAGTGGATCGTCTGATTTCTGGTTCTTCGGTAGGTTCTGCTAGTTTTTCCATTGTAACCTCCACTTCCCGTTCCGACTCCCATGCAGCCCCACACTGGCCAGCGTCTATTGCTGACCCAGTGGGCAAATTCTCTTTACAGCTTTCGACGATTGTTTTTTCTGATGCTTCGCTTTCATCAAAATAAACATTGCAATTTACTATGACCTTGTTGGTCTTTGGGTGAAGGATTCTATATCCTTTACTTTGTTCGATGTAACTCACCAGAATCACCTTCTACGGCTTTCTTCTCCAACTTGGAAAGCTTCGCTCTTGGGACATGGGCTTTACAGCTGAACACTCTGATATGTCCTATACTGGGTTTTGATCCACATTTGGTATGGGGTACTTTTAATGACTTTTGATGGTAGCCTGTTCTGCAGGTATGTTGCAGTCATTATTGCTTCTCCCCAGTACTTGTTAGGTAAGTTGGCATCTGAAATCAAGCATCTGACCATTTCTGTGAGAGTGCGGCTTTTCCTTTCTGCTACGGCATTTTGTTTGGAAGTGTATGGTATAGTTGTTTGGTGTATAATACCTTTGTAGCGGAACCCATCACTGTTTTACCCTGTGTTATGGTTATTTAATTATTGTGGTTAAAATATGATCACATTGCTGTGCTGTCGATATGTTGGTTTGTGCTCTGCAGGATGTTGGCTCAGACCATTGCAGACACCTAGCATAATACATAATCCTATTAGGGTCTGATAGAGGCAGGAGAGCCCTATTGTGTAAAGTGTTCACATTGTGAAAGATGGAACAAAGAGAAGCATTATCTTATCAATGTCTGATTGTATCAAAAGTAGCCGGCTAGTCCCTGGGAGGTGTGACCACACCTATTGTCTCTATTGTGTGGCCAAATATGGGCATGTGTATTACCTGTGGAAAGAGGTGTATATATATTTCTGCATATAACAAAATAAAGTCAGTATTCTTTGACTACCAAGAAAGTGTCGTCCAATATGGGTGGTCTGGGCTTCTGAGACTGCGCAGTGCTTCTATATGGATATTTAATGCTGAACCTGACTTGCCCTCTGGAACTCTTGGATGGGATTATACCAACTTCACTTTTACACAGCAGCTTGCAAGGGAAAAGGACGTCTCCAACGGCTGGTACCCTCTCACTACCGGGGTAGCCGTTACATTGGTTGGCAGAGGTGGGATGGTCCTTTTCATCCCCAACGCAAGTGCTGAATGGAATCCCAGTACGCTAAACTGAAAAGACCCACACTAAAGGATCTCTTGGAAACCAGAGGAAGGAGTGCCAACAACCGACCACGGAGAGAGCTGATAGCTGACCTACTGGAGCTGGACGAGATGGATCGATCCATGGAGGTCGTGGACCAACTTTCCCCTGTCAGCGAGGAGGAGGAAATTACAAACCTGGTTCAGCGGAGATTATCCATGTACCCAGCAACATCCGTGGAGCTAATAGATCAGCTGTTCCGGGAAGCGAGAACGGAGATCCAAAATAGGAGGGGGCACGAACTTGAACTGGCAAGAGCTAGACAACCCCTGGCACATACAGTTCATACTCTCCCACCCGCTGCTACACTAAAGAAAATACCGTTCACTGCCTTCAAAGCGTTTGTTTTGTTCTTGAAATGTGAGGAAATGTGAATTGCAGTAATGCTGATGGGTTGTCAAACTGTAGAAGTGACCAACAAATCGTTTTGTCCGGACATCCCCAGGCCGATCCGTTGGGATCAGACCGTGTATGCCGGCTTATGGTCACGGGGGAGGTGTGTAGCGGAACCCATCACTGTTTTACCCTGTGTTATGGTTATTTAATTATTGTGGTTAAAATATGATCACATTGCTGTGCTGTCGATATGTTGGTTTGTGCTCTGCAGGATGTTGGCTCAGACCATTGCAGACACCTAGCATAATACATAATCCTATTAGGGTCTGATAGAGGCAGGAGAGCCCTATTGTGTAAAGTGTTCACATTGTGAAAGATGGAACAAAGAGAAGCATTATCTTATCAATGTCTGATTGTATCAAAAGTAGCCGGCTAGTCCCTGGGAGGTGTGACCACACCTATTGTCTCTATTGTGTGGCCAAATATGGGCATGTGTATTACCTGTGGAAAGAGGTGTATATATATTTCTGCATATAACAAAATAAAGTCAGTATTCTTTGACTACCAAGAAAGTGTCGTCCAATATGGGTGGTCTGGGCTTCTGAGACTGCGCAGTGCTTCTATATGGATATTTAATGCTGAACCTGACTTGCCCTCTGGAACTCTTGGATGGGATTATACCAACTTCACTTTTACACAGCAGCTTGCAAGGGAAAAGGACGTCTCCAACGGCTGGTACCCTCTCACTACCGGGGTAGCCGTTACAACCTTGTTTCTTTAGGTATGATTCCACTTCCTTTCCCATATATTCCCTTCCATTTTCAGTGCGTATTATTCCTGGTTTCCTTTGAAATTTGTTGCTGGTCATAGCTACAAATTCTTGAAGTCTGTCTGATGTCTCGAAATTGTGCTTCAGTAGATATGGCATTGTGTATCTGGAATAATCATTAATGAAGGTCAGTCAATATATGTTCCCGCTGGGTGTGGGGGTTTTCATTGGTCCACGTATGTCACTGTGTATGAGTTCATTGGTTGAGTAGTCTTTCTTTGACTGGTCTGTGGAAGTGGTGTACGTGTGGCCTTTGCTTGGATACAACACGTGCATTTTATAAACATGTGGCAAGGCAAAATTGTCATTCCTTCTGATTAACCTCTCTTTGCAAAATCCTTTATGGCTTCTGGTTTTTGATGCCCCAATCTTCTGTGCCACAGGTGGATACACTTATCATGTACATTATGAGTTATTGCTTTGGCTTGTTCGCTTGCAATGATGAATTCGTACAGGTGTTCATTAAACCTTCCTTTTGCTCAGATTTGTTTTCTGTTTCAAATTGTGCATTCATTGCCTCAGAATTGGACTGAGTCCATTTTTAACAAGGGTTTTCCTGATAGGAGGCTTCCTTCTAGGCATTGAACATACAGATCATTCTTTACAAGGATGCCTTGCTTACCCCCTGACGGTGTTATGCAATTCAGGAACCCTTGATGGTTACATTCCTTTGTGATACTTTTCCCATTTGCTAGCAAGACTTTGTCTTTTGCACTGTAATCAATTTCTTTATAAATCGTTTTTTATCACGGGTCATGTGCACCATCCGTGTGATGTGCTATCCTAAGCTACTTTAAAGGTACCACTCCATGATGCATGTGCGATTACCTTTGTGGCTGTTTTAACTATTTTTCTCGTGGGTAGCTCTTTCCTTCACAACTCAGCTTTCCAGATTGAGCAGTTCTTTTTCAGGTGACCGGCCTTTCTTCAACTAAAACATAGCCTGGTGTCTTGCGTCTTCACGCATCTGTAGAGCTACCTCTGATTTCTCATTCTCTTCATTGTGCATATTTTTCTTTTTTCTGTTGTATTTGTCAATTCATTTTCCTTTAGCATATTCTAGTGTTAGTTCCTTCTGTGGTCTTGTTTCTAGAGCATTTATAAGGACACCGTAAGATTCTCGAAGACTACATAGTAATAATGCTACTAGATGATTGTCTTTAATGTCTTCACCTATTGCACGTAGCTGTTCCACAATCTCTAGCATAGCTTTCACATGTTTGCGCATGTCCTGGCCATTGTCTAGCCTTATACAGTTTACTGTTTAAGTTTGAACGCTCATGCAGTTTTTGTAATGCAGTCCACATACATTTAACTGTGGTTTATTTTCTTATATGAATGAGTTGATCATCCTCCACTAACAGGCTTATAACTGCTTTTTCTTGTCTGTCTTTCTTGTCCCATTCTTCAGGGTTGTCAGTAGGTCTGTTTGTATCCAGCACCTGCCATAAGTCATCTTTGGATAACAGCATTTCAAGCTTGAATTTGTTATTTTCTACTATCTGTCCACACAGAACAGTCTGAACACTGCGATTGAACGCAGTAGTGCAGACAAAAAAATATTCCCCCTCCGACATGACGTTCAACAAGTAAAGCCTAATATGGTTCATCAATATCTACCAGTGTCTCTTTTTGATGCATAACCAACAGGTTATGGGCCCAGACACTAAAGGAAAAACACAAATAAAATAATCCCAGTAAATACTGACTGAGGAAACAAGTGCTGCATCCAAATTACTGAAAGATGACAAGAGGTTCAGATGTGTAGTTTGCAACAGCAAAGCCCAACAATAACAACTACAGCTGTGAAAATTCAAGGGACCAGTTCTATTATCACCTAGTGTTGAAAAAAAGAGGTAGTGCAGGCAAAAAAATATTTCCCCTCCGACATGGGGCATAAGGCACGCCAATAGAAAAGGCCTTGAGCCATCAGAGGCGAGCCCGAGGCCCTCAAGGACCGAGTGCCCGCGCCGAACATAGGGATGCCCTCACTGTCAATTCAGCAGCGTCGAGTTGCGCCACATCGGAGGGGGGGATTATTTTTATCCTGCACTACCTATTTTTCAAGAGTTTAACCACAGCGTTCACACTGTGTGTGGAACGATAATAGAACAGATCCCTTGAATTTCCACAGCTGGTAGTTGATATCTTTGAACTTTGCTATTGCAGACTACCCATCTGAACCAATTGTCATCTTTCAGTAAATCGGAAGCAACTCTTGTTTCATCAGTCAGTATTTACTGGGATCATAGATGCAAAACTCGCTTATTTGTAATTTTTCTTTAGTGTCTGGTCCATAACCTGTTAGTGGTGCATCAAAAAGAGACAATGGCAGATAGTGAAGAACCATATTAGGCTTAACTTGTTTGGAAAAACAGCAAATATATATAACATATTACATGAGTCGAAGTGAGAAGCAGAGACTGTCAGAGTGAGCCAGCTGCCTGGAAGCAATCCAGTCACCACATCGCAGCCACAGCTTTTCAGGTTCTGACATACCTACCAGGAAGAGTTCTATAGAGCCCTCCAGCGATTTGATGATTCTGGGATGGCTTTCTGCAGGACTTTAAGCTGCAGTGCCAGCTCCAATGGGTCAAACCTGAGGACTGGGTCCGACTATTGATGGACTTGCCTAGTGGGTTAGCTAGCACATTCCCCACCATTTAAATGAGGACTAACACAAGTCTAGCGGGTGTTGCTAACCCAATGAGCCGTGGGCTCATGTGTGGAGCTCGGATGGAAGCTTTGCCACACTTCTGATGGGTTACGGAAGGGGTACCATGTCAAGAATGTCGAGGAAGTGACACAGTTTGTTATCCTAGAGCATTTTTTTCTGCTTTGCGTTCCAGCCATGAGAGCTTTTGATCCAAGACCAACAACCCATCACGACAGAAGAGGCTGGTCACCTGGTGAACCAGTACAGGGATACCCGGAAAGAAGTTATAGTACATCCCAGGTCCAGTGGTCTCTGCTGCGCTGGGCCACCTAGACAAGCGGTCCCCAGCCCAATAGCCCAGCCTGGACAGAGCTCCGACCAGAAGGGTGACCCCAACCACAGTCGTCTTACATCTACTGCTTACTACTAATATCCCTTCAGCCCACAGAGATGGAGAAGCCAGATGGGAGATGCTCAGCTTTGGCTTTGAGCGAGGGGGCCATTGAACCTGTTATGGGAGTTTTGGGAAGTGGGTAACCAGGAACAGGAACACCCTGTATTGTCATATATGCTGCAGCTCAAAAACAGACTGGAGACACTGACGGGGTTAGCCAAGGAACTTGCTTGCAGCCAAGTCATGCAGAAGTGTTGGTAGGCTAGGAAATTCCAGGTAGGCCAGAAGGTATTAATGTTGGTACCCAATGCCCATAACAAGCTTTAAGCAATTTAGGAGGGTCCCTTCCAAATTATCTGGAAACTAGCCAACACTGCCTATGTAGTAGCCCTGGATGAACAATAGCAGATTCAGAATATGATCTACGTGAATATGCTGAAGCCATACTAGAGTCTTAATCCCATATGAATGGCAAATACCTAGCAGAAAAGAAAGATTCTGAGGATGCTTACCCTGCTGATCCATCCCATTTCCCTTATACCGACTGACTTGTGGGAGTGCTGAGTCACCAGCCAGGCTTGTTCTCGATCCACGTAGACATTTTAGTGCTAATTTGCTTCAATTAATATAATTTCTATTCCATACAAAAAATGTGTGTAATGTACAATTCATGCTCTTTCAAGTGCAATTAATGAAAGTCATGTATTATAGTGACGCTTTGAGATTTCAAATGTGCAAGTTTTTAGTGCATTTATTTTTGCTACAGAAAACAACACAAAGAGTATTTCAAAATGATTTTATTGCCTTAACCTTTATCTCCATAGGAATAGTCCTTCTAGTGCCCAATTTTAATGACTGTAAAAATAAACTCTATACAGAGTACAATAATGATGTAATAATGTCACTATACATGTTTTTACCCCATTATAACTAATATGGATTAGTCATAACTTGCATCATTGTTATATTTGCTAAATATGGACATTATTGCTTAAATCACTATAAACTTAAAAGGCCACTGTAGTTCAAGAACAAATGCACTTCTTTTTTTTTTCAAAGGTTTTTATTGGGTAACCAAATAAACCGGAGGATAACATAAAAGCCAAGTAGCAGGTTTGATATTATTAACATACAGTCATACCCAATTAAGGGGGAAAAGAAAAAAGAAAAGGTTAACATTACATTACACCATAAGAAAATATCATATAATAGTCGAAATAAAGTTAACCAAAAAGATCTATCCCCACTTGTGGGAAGGTCTTAAGGGGAGCCAGGTTACCTAAGTTTTTCCAATTTTCTAAGGAAAAAGTTTACCTAAAATAAAACAGTTTGGTAGGCTCGCTCTAGCAGAGCAAACATCCAAAGCCTAAGTAAGAAATGAACAGAAAAGAAAAACAAAAAACAAACTATGTTGTATAGACACAATATAACTCTAATTGAGCTAAAACAGTATAATAAAAGAGAAAAATAAAAAGAACTGTTGACTACACAAGAAATTTAAATTAGAAAACAGATTTTTGTCTCAAGGATATTGAAGTATAAGTCCTGTTGGTTACCAGGTCATATCCACCGCCCGTCCCGCTTCCTCCAGTCCCCGGTCCGCATCTCCAATGTAAGTATTAGCAAAAGATAGCACAATGTTAATTAAGAAGATTTCATGCGATAGGGGGGCTATAGGGAGAATGAATCCAGGGATTCCATATCTGGAGAAAAATAGGCCTACGGTCCCCCAGTAAATGGGTTAGCCTTTCATGTATTGCAATGTAGTTCATCTTATTGGTGACTGATTATTATTATTATCGTTTATTTAGAACGCGCCAACATATTCCATAGCGCTGAACATAACATACGTTCAAGACAAAGATACATACAAATTAACAAATAGCAAGGAGGGCCCTGTCTTTGAGCCTCAAATCCATAGTGCTTTCCCTAAAGCACCTTGTGGGGTTGAAACTTGTAGACGTACAACCAAAAGGTATTGTGTGAGGAAAAGGAGGGAGAGAGAGGTGAGAGTGTGTTAGGGTGGAAGGTGATACGCTTCTTTAAAGAGATATGTTTTTAGCGAGGTTTTGAATATTTTGATGTAGGACGGTAATCTTGTGGAGCGAGGCAAGGAGTTCCAGAGAATAGGGGCAGCACGAGAAAAGTCCTGAAGGCGAGAGTGAGAGGAGGTGACAAGAGTTGTGAAAAGAAGAAGGTCATTAGCAGAGCGAAGAGGGCGGGTGGGGGAGTATTTGGAGATGAGACCAGAAATGTATGAGGGAGCGCTATTGTTGAAGGCTTTGAAAGTTAGGTTCAGGATTACAAATTTTATGCTGGAGGCTATGGGAAGCCAGTGGAGTGATTGACAAAGAGGTGATACCGACACTGAACGTTGTGTACAGAAGATGAGTCTAGCAGAGGCATTCATAATGGATTGAAGTGGAGATAGTCAGGTGCTGGGTAGGCCAGCAAGAAGCGAGTTGAAGTAGTCCAGGCGAGAGATGATGAGAGAGTGTATAAGAATTTTAGTTGTGTCTTGTGTAAGAAAGTGGCGAATTCTGGAGATGTTTTTTAGATGGAGAAGACAAGATTTAGTTAGTGATTGTATGTGAGAGATGAAAGACAGGGCAGGGTCCAGTAGAACCCCAAGACAACGGACTTGGGAGGTTGGTGTGATGATGTCATTATTGACAGTGAGAGAGATGTGAGGAATTGACACAGTGGGAGAGGGAGGGAAGATTAGGAGTTCAGTTTTAGACATGTTGAGTTTGAGATGGTGGGTGGACATCCAAGAGGATATACTAGAGAGGCAGTTGGAGACATGTGTTAGAAGAGAGGGGGATAGAACTGGTGCTGAGAAGTGAAATTGCAGCCCAAAAGAGTTTATAAGTGTACAAAGTGAGGAAGTGTAGATGGAGAAGAAAAGCGGGCCTAGGAATGATCCTTGGGGTACGCCAACAGACAGGGGGTAAGGAGAAGAAGAGGTGTCAGAGAAGGAGATAGTGAATGATCGATTTTGTAGGTATGATGAGAACCACGAGAGGGCAGTGTCTCGAATACCGAGGGAGGAGAGGATATGGAGTAGAAGTGGATGGTCAAATGTGTCAAAGGCAGCAGAGAGATCTAGAAGAAGGAGAATAGAAAAGTGACCTTTTGACTTGGCAGTAAGCAGGTCATTGGTGGCTTTAGTGAGAGCTGTCTCAGTGGATTGTTGGGGCCGAAAGCCGGATTGGAAGGTGTCAAGAAGAGAGTTAGAGGAAATAAAGCTGGTAAGGCGGGTATAGACGAGCCGCTCCAGCAGTTTGCAAGCCAGGGGAAGTAGAGAGATAGGGAGGTAGTTATAAGCAACGTCAGAGTCAGATGAGTACTTTTTGAGGATGGGTGTAATTATGGCGTGTTTTGGACAAGATGGAAACTTGACGGTAGTTAGGGAAAGGTTGAAAATGTGTGTGAGAGCTGGGATTAGTGTGGTAGAAAGGGTAGGGATGAGCTGAGATGGAATTGGGTCCTGAGGACATGTAGTGAGGTGAGTGGATGGTAGCAGGCTAGTGACTTCATCCTCTGTAGCTGGGGCAAAGCAGTTCAAAGTGGCTGTTGGATTGGGGGAGGGAGAAGAGTGGGTGTGGTTGGATAGTTGAGACGGTAGCGTGAGTGAGCCACTGTGGGATGAGAGTTCATTGCATATATTTTTGATTTTATGTATAAAATGGTTGGCAAAGTGATCAGCTGTGAGAGAGGAAGGGATAGGAGGAGGTGGTGGGTGGAGGAGTATTGAAAGTGGCGAACAGACACTTTGGGTTAGAGGACAGGGTTGATATTAGTGAAGTGAGGTAGTGTTGCTTGGCAAGGTTGAGTGCAGAGGAGTAGGAGCGTAACATACATTTGTAGTGGAGGAAATCTGCAGAGGTGCGTGATTTCCTCCAGAGCCATTCAGCGGTGCGGGAGCACTTCTGGATGTATCATGTTTGAGTTGTGTGCCAAGGTGGTGGAAGAAAGCGAGGGCGTCTTTGTGTGGTTATGGGGGCGAGGGTATCAAGGATGGAAGAGAGAGTAGAGTTGTAGAGTGAAATGGCAGTGTCAGGGCAGTTGAGGTAGGTGATGGGGCTGAGAAGAGGTTGGATATTAATGGAGAATTGAGTAGGGTCAAGTGCTAGCAGGTTTCTGTTTGTGATGGTGGCAGGGGTTGGAGAGGGGTGGTGGGAGGAAGAAGAGGTGAGGTTAAAGGTAAGTAAGTGATGGTCAGATAGAGGGAGTGGGTGGATGACTGGGTTGGAGGCTGTGCTGAGGTTGGTGAAGATAAGGTCAAGAGAAAGTCCAGCATGATGAGTAGAAGAATCTGTTAGTTGTGAGAGGCCAAGGGAAGAGGTGAGTGCAAGCAGTTTGACTGCTGCTGGGGAGGTGGGAGTGTCAATGGGAATGTTAAAATCTCCAAGTACCAGTGAAGGAACATTGGAGGAGAGAAAGTGAGGGAGCCAGGCAGAAAAGTGATCAAGAAATTGAGAGGGAGTGCCAGGAGGGCGATAGATCACGGCAACACGTAGAGAGATAGGTGAGAAGAGGCGGATTGTATGCACTTCAAAGGATGAGAATTGGAGGGATGGGACAGGGGGTAAGAGGTGAAAAGTACAGCGACTGGAAAGCAGTGAATGTGAGTTTATTGCAGATAGATCGTGCGTTCCAGAGGGAGCAGGAGAAAGGTAGAGTAGAGGGTTTGTGACATGTGATGGATATCAGATTCTGGGTGTTACGGGTGTTTGCTGGCCTTGAACCAGAGCGTGTCTGACAGCGAGTGGAGATGAGTGAGGGGCCTGGGTTAGGGGATATATCTCCCACAGCCAGGAGAATGATGAGTGAAAGGGAGAGAAGATGGGACTGGGACTTACAGTGCTGTTTCTGCTTGTGAGTGTTAGGGAGGGGATGATGTTGTGACGGGAGGAGAGTGAGGAGCTCATGGGAGCAGAGAAGAGGAGAGGAGAGCAAGGAAGGCGAGATGGTAATATTGTTGGGGACATGATATGGAGATGCTGCAAAGGAAAGTCTGAGAGAGAGGCAGTAGGTTATAAGAAAGAGGAAAGAGTGAGAAAGCATTGTGACGGTGTGTAAGCTCAGGAGAAAGATAGGATGATTGTGTGATTGTGGGGTAAGAATTATTGTCCTAAGATAAGAAGTTGTAGTGATACAGATTCAGGAGCAAGGAAGAGAGTGTGATAAGGTAAATCAGAATGACAGGGGTGGGTGAGTATCTAAGAGACTTTATTAATTGGGTTTTTAGCAGGCAATGTTAAATGAGCAGGTGCAAGTCTGATTGTAAAGTTGCTAGTATTAAGTACTGAAGGTGTCTATTTTGGTATTTTGATATTGGCAGGCCTATGTCTGCCTTAGCCATAACAAGCGTGCCAAAGATGGTTGAGGCTAATTGGAAAACCTTGTACCAAAGAGACTTAACCAGGGGACATGACCACCAAGTGTGGAAAAAGGTTCCAGGGATCTGACACGATCTAAAGCAGTTAGGATTAGGGGAGCGTTTCCATCTAAATAGTTTGTCCAAGGTGATATATATCCTATGAAGAACCTTAATAGAGGTCTCCAGAATATTACTGCTCAAAGATCCCCTGGTTAGGCTTCGCCAAGAGTTTTGCCAAGTCTCCATATCCCACTTGCAATTTTAGTCTTCTTCCCATCTTTGCATATATTTTGGAAGGGGGGTGGCGGGAGGGGAATTAAAAGTATCATATAGGATACCCACAATACCTTTTGTAAGAGGAGCAGACAGGCATAACCTAGTAAACCAATTGGAAGTTGGTTTACCTAGTGTATGTTCTAACGTGGAGAAAAAGTATTTAAATCTACAAAATGAATGGGGATATTTAATTCTTCTTTTAGTTGAGTGTATGTTAAGGTAGTATTATCTCGATACCAGAAATTCACCTTTAATAGGTTATGGGATTTCCACCATAATAAAAAAGGCTGCAGGGAGAGTATCCGGAAATCTGGGATTGGGTGTTAAGGGAGAAGGAGTGGGGTACCTCGGGATCACCTGAAATTTGCGGACAGCCCATGACCAAATATTTAAGGAATGCTTTATATACGGACTATCCAATTTACCCAATTGGTCTGGTTAGATTTTTCTAAAGCTAAAAGTGATGCTCTGATCTCAACTTCCTTTTTTCTTTGTTGTCTCTTGTGTGAAGCAGATAGTTTAATGCAAGAGCCCCTAATAAAGGCTTTGTGTGCTGCCCAAACCCACCCTATATCCGCGCCTGGGGTCAAGTTATCTAAGAGGTATTGGCTGAGATCCGAGGCAACCTGGTCCTGAAAGGTTTGATTGGAGAGGAGCATATCATTAAGCTTCCATGTACTGTATAAGGGAGTTTGTATACAATGCCAAAATCAAGGGACATGTGGACCACAGAGTGGTCGAACCAGGGACAGGGCCGTATTTCGGAGGCAACTAAGACATCCAACAAAGATGTATCCATTAGCAATGTATCTATTCTGGATTATGAGCCATGCACTGGGGAGTAAAACGTGTACTCCCTTTCTCCCTGATGTTTCAGCCTCCAAGTATCCAGTAGATGAAGCTCCTCAAGAAATCTATGGATGCGCTTAAGTTTTTTTGAGAATTTATCTCTCTGGGACTTAGAGGACCTATCCATAGTAGGGTAGTAGAGCTAAGTTGATATCTCCCCTAGAATGATTTTGCCTGTATCTATTGATTTGAGATGACCAAGGAGTTTAATGAGAGTATTATGGGGGGCGGTAGTGGGGGAGTACAGAGCTTTAAGAGAGATTCTAGTATTTAGAAGGGAGCCTATTAGTAAAATGTAGTTGCCCTCTGGGTCTTTTTTTTTTACTCTCCACGGTGAAACTCTTTATGGAGTAATATAGACACACCTGCCTTCTTAGTGGGACAAGTTGAGGTTATGAAGTAGGGGTATGATTTGTGTAAGTAAGAGGGGGGTTTTCCTTTAGCAAAATGAGTTTCCTGCATAAATATTACTGAGGTCAGAGTGATTTATATGAGATAAATGCGTTAGGCCTTTTGAATGGGGAGTTAAACCCTTTAACATTGTGAGTGAGAAAGGTGAAAGAAATGTCAGTCATTGTACCTGTGGGAGTAATGAATGCTCAGGAAGATGTTGAGACCGCTGCTAAGCTCATGGCGGCTGAGGACCAGAGGCGCAGGAGGAGCGAAGGACCGGAGCCAGATAACCCAGGATACGGGAGAATAGAGACAAAAAGAACAGTTTAAAACATTGAGAAAATATCAAAAAAATCAACATTTTATCAAACAATATAAAAAACAACAACAGTATAGTGGGGGTAGTTCCTCACTAAATAATTTAAGTCACACACGGAGTCCCGAGGGCAAGGAGGGGATCTCCCCAACCTTGCAATCCCTACTAGTGAGGCGGGGCAAAGTATAGGTCCAAGCGTGTATTAAGGTTAAATTAATGGACCTGAAGGGGCCCGGCCAGTAGTTACAGACTGCCGGGTAGGAGGGTTTTTGGGTCTAAGAATGGATTTAAGTCGAGGTGCCTGAGAGACCCCGGTCTAGGCCAGCCCAATGCCGGGGGAGGGGCAGGGGTGAGTGGAGACTAGGACAGGGGCCTTTCTGGTGAGGTTAGTGGATCCACCACGGGTCTAAATTATATGGAAAGATCCAAATGGGCTTGATGTTGCCTTGTACAAGAGAATGGGAAGGGGGTTAAAGCCCTTTCTCAGGCATATAGTGGATGCAGTTTAGGATCCGACTCCTAGGGACAATAAACATAGGGGGCATACTAGACCTGGTCCGGGGGAGAATCCATTTGGTTTGGGTAAGAGAATCAAGCAAGCCAAAGTTCCAAAGTTGCCTTGGTAAGTATGTAGGAGTTCAGCATACCCTACTGGGAAGTGCAAGCCTAGGGTAATGACTCTGGATTGCAAGTCTTAAGTAGTCTTTGGTGAGTATCAGGGAAAGCGATCTAAATTCAGATTTTCGTGGGTGAGAAACGCAAAACCAGATTACTAGGAATGTCCAGCAAGGGTTTAGAAAAAAACTTGGAAACGTTTAGTGTGACCTCTATTCGGGAAGGCTTCCAAGATCGCTTAGGTTTCGAGGCGGTCACCTATTGCGTAGTCGGACGTTGAGAAGGAGGCACACTTACAGGTTCCACCGAGCTGGGGTCCAGAGGGTTTGAAAGTTCCGACAATCTAGGATCTGGAGCTAGTTGGAGTTGAGCCAGGAAAGCCATACATTCTTCCAGTGAGAATGCTGTATAAGCAAATGAACCCACTTGGAAGGAGAGGCTGAATGGGAAGCCCCATCGATATTTAATTTTGTTGTGGATGAGGATTGCAATTGCGGACTTCATGAGTTTACGTTTCCAGAGCTTAGATGGTGCTAGATCCGCATAAATCTGCAAAGTGGAGCCGTCTGGACCCACAATGGAGGGGGACTTTCTGGCTTCCTGTAGAAGAAGGTCTCTTGCATTCTGGCCGAGAAAGCAGACCAAAACTTCCTTTGGTTGATCAGAGCTCGGGGGACCACCCAAGGCTCTATGAGTTCTCTCGATTTCCCAAGCTTAAGATGGACTGAATAGTCGTTTGCAGGTACGGCAGAAGATTAGTCACCGTTTTAGGAATGCCGCGGAAGCAAACATTGAATTGTCTCGAGCGGTTCTCCAGATCTTCTAGTTTGGCTTCAGGGGTGGAAATGTGCAATGAGTGTTGGTCAATCAGAAGATTGTGACTCAATGATTTGATCTGTTAGGTTTTCCAGGTGGTTGGTGCATTGATCCAGGTCCTGGATTTCCTGTTTGATTTCCCTGACCGCCGTGGATTGGCGAGCTTGCAAGAGAGCATCTATTTTCGCCACTGTTGCATCTGTCAAGTCCACATGTGGAGGGCAATCCGGGGCATCCTCGATGTCCGAACTGTCCGAAGAAGTGGGATCTGGCCGCGGAGATGGAGCAGGTGGAGAGGCTTGCGTTGGAAAGTGGCCCTTAATTCCACTAGATTGCTGGGTTTTCTTTCTAGATTTCCCCATGATGTATAGGAAGATAGTGTTTTTAATGGGTGAAGCTGAGGCACGAAAATGTGAGAGGGCACTGCCTAGGCTGACAATCAGGATCCACAGGGATATGCCTTCTTTCTGTTAACAAGTAGCGATCATATCAGCTAAGCCCCCGTCCTAGTCATATCATACAAATAGGCTGGGTGCCCTCAGGTATAGAGACTACGTTTTTATCTGTTAGGTAAGGATCATGTCCATAAGTCTCCAGTCTGGTCATATCAAGTCATTGGGCCCGGAGCCTTCAGGTACCCTTATAGTGCTATTCAGGCATTATGATAGGAAGACTTGGCTGGTGATAAAGCGTGTGGAGCAAATAATCTTGTCCCATGAGATAGCTGAGAGGAGCAGGTAATGATGAGGGATGCAGGGGGTGGTTAACTGGAAGGCCTTATAGTTGTCAGTCAATGTTGTACAGAGCTGTAAATACTTTGTAGGCCAACCAGATGGCAGTGTGGTGTAATTTTATTATTCCAGGTCTGAAATTTGTCCACAAGATGGAGCAGTGCAGGCAAATTAAGTGAGCTATTTCTATCAAGTTGTTATGTTCAAAACTTTGTCCAAAACATGCTGGCTGGGCCTGCCACCCTAGGCTGTGCCGTCCACCCCAAAGCAAGTCTTCCAGCCCTTGGAGTAATTCCCAGCAACTTTGTTTGATAAAAGACAATTCTGGCAAGAATGTACTGTAGAGATACAAAACCACAATGGACTTTCTTTTGGGCTTATAATCCTGGAATACTGGAAATCACCATATACAATAGATTAGGGCTTTCCTTTGACCCCTGGGGGGCTGTATTTTGTGTAACAGCTCTCTGCACCCTGCTCCTAGGCCTTTAGCAATGCGCAGGCACTGGGGAAATGCACTTCTTTTTAATGTATGCAATAAACCAATAACAATATTAGCTGTGTCTAACCCACGGCCATAAAACATTTTCATATAAAATCTGGATTTCCAGTTTTTTTTATGATGAATCCATTTTCTATTTGTTACCTCATTTCCTGAGAGCTGGGTCATGAGCTGGGTTTTTTGTTTTATCTAACAGTGGAGGAAGGGGTAGGAGTGGAGGAACAGTGAGATAATTGGAAATGCTTGAAATTATGAAATTAAACAAATCAAGATGCAAGAACAGCTCTCAAGAAATGGAAAATTCCTCTCACACGTACACTTTCAAAGTATCATGGATACTTACAGGGCCCAGCAGATATTTAGCTTTATTTATTTATTTTTTGCAAACTTAAAAACTAGTTTCATTACTTTTTCCCTACTTTCCCTGCTTTGTTTTAGAACAAAATAGACCTATGAGTTGCAATAGCAGCCAGTAATAACAATCAGGGAAGAGAGACAGGGCACAGAGACAGGACAGAGAGAGAAAGAGACAGAACAGAAAAAGAGAGAGGACAGAGAGAGAGAGAGGACAGAGAGAGAGAGAGAGAGAGAGAGAGATAGGACACACAGAGAGTGACAGCATAGACAATTCAAGACCACAATTATGGCAGGCAAATTACTAAATTATAATAATGTTAAGCCAATATTCATTATCTAAATACCTAAAGAAACAATGGGCTTAATATCTTAACAGTGCGAATGTGAAGCTGCAGGTATGACAAATACAGTTAAAGGGACAGTAAGTAAAAGCATCTCTGTTAGAACTTTAGGTTACAAGTGTGAATCCTCTTTCTTCTAATTTTGTATATTAATATTTTAATTGATTTAAATAGTTTTTAACAGTTTATAACATCCTCTTCCTCTAATGTCAACCCTTTGCAGTTTCTATATATATTTTCAATTTTACCTTGTAACCAAATTAAAATATAGTATTAGAAATAAATTTACCATTTCAATTAACTACTGCACTAAGGCCCTCATTCAATTGCGATTTGGCCAATTGAATAGGGGTCTAAATAAGCACATAGCATATTTTTTTTAAATAAGTTTTTAGTTAGTGAAAACCTTGCTTTTGGATAGATGCTTACTAACTAAAAACCTCTTTTAAAAATATATGTTATGTGCTTATTTAGACCCCTATTCAATTGGCCAAATTGCAATTGAATGAGGGCCATAGTGTATGTGTGTTTTGTAATGGTGAAAAATAACAATATAAGTAACATAGAGTTACTATTAGATATATGACACTTTCTTCTCCAGCATTATAACACCCATATTTACAATGAATGTATATTTTCACTTATCTCGTAACCAAAATAAATAAAAAATAATGTTGTGGTAACACTCAATCTCACAGCTGCCATTTCAGTGCAGGTACTTTACCACTGGAGTATGTGTCCACATGGTTGGCAATGAGTGAATAAGAACAGTGTAATATCTAATATTGAGCAAATATTGGAAGCTTAACAGTTCCATCCACACTTACTTCTGACAACAAATAAAAGGGAGATGGTATTTGCAAATGATATATCCTCAAATGTGCATTAATTATATAAATAATATTACACTGTAGAAATACTTTATATGGTGTCATGTTTATTTAATGGTACATCCATCCTTTCATTCATAATATACAGTCTTTTATTTCTCTGAAATGAAATTTAAACCTTCTGTAGTACAATAGCTGCTTTACAGATTTATGTACTCTCTCATATTAGCAGTTTTATCTACAATTAACAACTTACATTTTCATCTCCCAGGCATCAAATCCTATTTTCTTAACAGTCAAAACCAATCTAATTTGTTCTCAAATGCTAATACGAGTAATTAAAAATAACATTAATTGAAATACTGCAGGGGCTGTTGGATTTTATTATTTTAACCTCATGGCAACACTAATTTATGGCACTAATTACTGAACTGCCCTTTGTATTATAAATCTTTGGCAAGGAAATCTGGCCTTTCACAACTAGTACAGAGATGCAGATGGTCACTTTTCTTCAGTAAGTCAACATGCCAGCATTACAGATATTTATTTCACAAGAGAGCTGGAGAGATATGGCTTATTTCTTGTCTTCTTGCTCAGAAAATTATTTGTGAACTCATATGCCTTCTACAGTATATGGAGATTGTAATTTCATGTACTATAGGGAAAAAGATTCTGAAAATGGTATCCATATATTCATATTTAGAAAGAATGACAACATAAATACAAATCCCATCATAATGTTGTCATTAAAAGTGACTCTCTAATGTAGGAAGACGTTTTCTAGGTTCTTTATTTTTTAAAATGTGTAGCACGCAAGGTAGGAGGAGCTTATTATACAAACCATTGTTTTGAACACTTGAAAAGGAACAAGGGCAAGACCCACATCTGCTGAAATCAATGATCAAACTGTATCTGGATACTTGCCTTTATTCTGCCAAATGCAGAATAAAGTATACTGTGAGTGCTATTTTATGCAGTCTGCCATTTATCAATCAGCGGAATAATATATCTTAAAGTGTTCAGAGCACAGTTCAAGTTTGTATTTCCACCTAGAAGAACAAGTTCCAGGCCTAGAGTTAAAGGCATAGCTAAGTTTCCTGTATTATTCAATTTCTGCAATCCTGAGGCAAAAACCATGCCTGATATATGCAGCACATTTCATAAAACGTTTTATTTGTATTAATTTCTAAAAATCCTTCTAATGGTTATGTTGACGACCCCAGGGGTAGTGAGTAAGAGTGAGAGAAAGAGAAAACAAAAAATGCAGCAGTAGTTGATGCTGGGAGTGGACATACTGCAGTGGTGGTAATGACACAAGCAGGCTCAGCAGCAGGAAAAAACACCAACAGCAGTAGTTGATGCAGGGAATGGACAATGTATGTGTAGTAATCAAGTGTGAATGTGCTGCCCAGAGAGAGTCTTACATGAAAATACATAGCACCTTCTAACATGGTGCCACACTGCATAAGCCAGGCTGCTTTATAGCACAAACAGGAACCACAGAGTTTGATACAAATGTTTCAGCAGCCTGTGCTTCCTCCTGATTGGCCAAAACAAATAATGAATGTTATGCTAATTTAGCCTGGGTTTGAAGGAGTTGTTTACTCTAATTTTCAAATTACAAGACATTTTGCTAACTTCAAAGTAAGTTTTTTAATGTTTATTTTGGTATTTTTTAATGCAATAAAATGTACTACACATACACTATTGATTCTCGTCTATAAGAAGTATTCATAATCCTAGAAACTTAGACAAACATTTAAACATTATATCAATGTGCACAGAAATGTCTATATAAAGTGAAATTTCTATATGTAAATATACCTAACACTTTCTGGAACACATTATGTTTATTTAAACAGACATTCACTTCTGTTTCTGCACATGTGTGTTGTAATCTTAAAATGGAGACACATAGTGGAAGGGAGGAGTAATACCTCAGGCATGGAGTACATACATTTCTAGAGCCTAGGGAAACATAACCTAGTTGACTCTTAATAAAGAAAAACAATTGTAATATTTCTAAATTGATATGGACCTCATCCTGACAACAGGAAGCCTTTCTACTATCTAATAATGTTTTTTTTCTCTTTAAGCATCAATAATATCTAAAGAGAGAAGTATGTGTAGAAAAGCAAAATGAAATACATCTATGATTATACAAACTCAACCATCTAGTAATAGTAGAAACAATGTATAAGGAATAATTAGGTGTGAAAACAAGATATTGTAAGTTGCTTGGTATATGCAGTTAATTTTAGTTTCTTACAGAGTAAGGCCATCAATTCCATGACTCCTGTAGACAAGAAACAGGGTGAAGGTTGCGGAAAACCCCCCACTATCAAGCTACACACACACAACACACACTTAATCTAACCCCTGAGAAATGCCATACAAGTGCTTGAAATGTCCATAATATGTTGAGCCCCAAGTGGCTATTATGTTACTATTTTATGAATTAATATAACATGCCTCCCAGAATGAAATCCAAGGTCTATAATGTTTACCAAAAAGTCGCTCCAAGTGCTCTAAATTTTCAAAAACCTCTGTGTACCTTCAATTCCCCATAAAGGCAGAAAAATGCTTCCCATAAGCCTGCAAAAAGCTGACACAATTAAGCATCTACTACTTCCTATGAATGCTACCCCCATTATCCCCAGGGATCCTGTCATGAACGATTTGGGGCCATGATGGGACCCTTTGCAACCCACAAGTAACTGGAATGCTGGCACACTGGGTGTTAATGTCAAGAACTATTACAACGGACCTGAAACTTGTTGTGAGGACTGACTTGATTGTTTTTGTGTGTAGTATGGACCACAATAATTCATTTGTTGGTTACTAGATCATGTTATATACTCTGTAATAATGCATCTGTGATAGAAGTAGGCCCTAGGATGCTAGAATTATCTAAAAAATACTGCAGTCACTTACGTGACAAAGGATTAATCTTCTAAAGAATTGTTATGGCCCTGCAAACGGCCACGTGTGAAGGCTCTGGCTTTATTCATGAAAGGGGGAACTAGTTTTATGGCTCTGTAAGAGGAGAAAAAAAGGTGTAATTAGAAGAAAGCCAGATGCCTCTATACATCTGGAAATCATGTGGGTGAGGGGGATAGCAAGCTATTTGACTAGGAGGATGGGCTAGAACTGGGGGAAGGTCTGGTGTTTTGTGTAATTTTTCTGTGTTGATATATATCTCTGTAACAATAAAGAAGTGGCCAGTGTGACTTTGGACACACTAACGAAAGGTAGTGTCGGAGTCTGCTTGTACTAATCCAAGGTACATGGTGTGTGATTCTTAGATCCTAAGAATAGGGGTCTGAGGTGCATGTCTCTGCAGTAATGATGCTGTCATCTGAAGTGTCTGCTGGTGCCGAGATCTGAACAAAAAGTTGCGACCGTAGAGAGAGAGAGATTTGGGGTGAGCGTGGTCCCCCAAATTTGCCGGTCATGACAGATCCCTCCTCAATACCTGCTACCTCCTAGGATGCTTATGTCCCCTATTCCCCACCACACATGGACCTCCATTGTCCCTGTCCTTATCTCTCTAATGAAATACAGAATGGAGTATTTGAATAGCTAACATTCTCTTTGCTAATACTAGAATGCAACCCTATTTCGGTATACTTTAGACAAGCTGTGAGCAAATGTTGAAGCTGGAGAGTTGCAAGCAAAATCCCCTGGTCAGTCAGTTTTACAGGATTCATTTATTTGTGAACCATGGAAGAGCTCAAGATATTTGCTTATAAAAACTCCCATAGCTTACAGGAGTTACATAGTAATTTAATTGAGGTTGAAAAGACTTTTAGTCCATCAAGTTCAACCTTTTAAGATCTCCTCCCATCTGCAGTATTCAGTTTAATTATTAATTGTTAATTGATCCAGAGAAAGGCAAACAGAAAAAAAAACCAGGTAAAACTTTGCGAATTGTCTCAGAAGGGAAAAAAAAATATTTCTTCATGACCCCAGATACTGGTGATTTGACTCCTCCCTGGATTGATACTCTCTAATTAAGCAAGATAACCCTGAATTCCCTTTTTGTTTAGAAAAATATCCAATCCCTTTTTAAAGTGATCTATTGAATCCGCTGTTACCACCTCCTTTGGATTATTCCACAGTTTAACCACCCTTACTGTGCAGAACGGTTTTCTTGCTTGAAGGTGAAATATTTTTACTTCTAACCTTAAAGAATGTCCTCTTGTCAGTTGAAAACCTCTTGGCACAAAACATTCACTTGACAAAGCCTTATACTGACCCTGAATGTATTTATATAGGGTAATCATATCCCCTCTTAGACGCCTTTTGTCTAGAGAAAATAAGCTTCATTTGGTTAGTATTTCTTCATAACTTAGCCACTCCGTTGCCCTTATTAGTTTTGTTGCTCTTTTCTGTACCTTTTCCAGCTCTAAAATGTTCTTTTTATTAAGTGGTGCCCAAAATTGTGCTCCATATTCCAAATGAGGGCGTACTAGAGATTTGTATGGTGGCAGAATTATATTTGCTTCCCTGGCTTCTATACCTACCTTACGACGCTGTAACCTAGGTGGTTGTCCACAAGCACTCCCAAATCCCTTTCAATATCTGATACAGCTAGATTTGCTCCATTAAGATTAAAAATTGCATGGCTATTTTTTCTTTCTAAATGCATAACTTTACATTAATTTGTATTAAATCTTATCTGCCATTTAGTCGCCCATTTCTCTCATTTATGTAAATTCCTCTGGAGGGAAAGTACATCATTATCTGATTTAATTACATTGCACAATTTCGTGACATCAGCGAAAATGGAGACAGTACTTTCCAATCCTGCTTTTAAGTCAATAATAATAATAATGTTAAAAAGGAGAGGACCTAATAGTGAACCCTGAGGAACCCCATTTACCATATTTGTCCAATCTGACTATTTTCCCTTTACAACAAGCCTTTGCTTCCTGTCTTTTAATCAGCTCTTGATCCATGAGCAGATATTTACTGCAATTCCTGCATCCCTTAGTTTGCACAGTAGTCTTTTATGTGGCACTGTATCAAAAGACTTTGCAAAATCCAAAAGGACTACATCCCCTGAGTTGCCTTGATCCAAGTTCCTACTAACCTCCTCATAGAAACTAATTAGGTTTGTTTGACATGACCTATCCCTCATAAATCTGTGTTGATTCCTACTTCTAATCTTGTTTAAATAGACATATTCTTGTATATTATCCCTTATTAACTCTTCTAAAAGCTTTCCCACCACAGAAATTAGGCACACTGGTCTATAATTCCCGGATTTTTTCTTTTGCTCCCTTCTTAAATATAGGTATCACCTGTGCCTTTCTCCAGTCGACTGGTAGCGACCCAGTGTTGAGTGAATCTTGAGAAATTAGATGTAATGGTTTGGGTATTACAGAACCCAGTTCCCTCAGTACCCTTGGATGTATTCCATCACGACCTGGGGCTTTATTAACATTTATTTATTCCAACCCTTTTTTGAATTTCTTCCTGAGTTGAATAGAAGCCTAAATCAAGAGCAACTATTAAGGAAGACATTTGCTATAGGAGGAGTGAGGTGAAGAATAAGTGAGATTATGAGAAACCTCATGCCAAGATGTCTTTTGTGAGGACAAGCCGACCAAGTAGTTATAGGGGCAAAAATTAGAAAAAGAAAACAGTGGTTCCAGAACCCAAAATAAAACAGCTTAGTCATTAAACATTTACAAAACGTTTTTCATTTTATAAATAATGAACATTTAGGCATCTTTACATGGCTTTCAAGATAGAGATTGCAGAAATCAACTATAATAGTTGTCAAACTGCGAGTTGTCGTCATGCAACTGCGGCCCTCACAAAGCTGCAGGACGACAACTGGGACTTGCGCATGCTGCAATGAGCACCATAGGCGCTTATCGCGAGACCCGCACGGCTCTCCCACAACACACGGCCTGCACCTCACACGCATCTCCCTGGCAGCCACACAAATGAATGAGAGGGCGGAGCCACAGCATCCTGCACCTGTTAATACAACTTCCAAACAGCAACAGGAGGCTCAGTGCTCTGCCCCATGGTCTGTGTACAGCTGCATCCCCAGCCCTGCCTCCTCCTCCCGCGGCTCCCGAGGGATTCCCACCACCTTCCCGCCTCCTGCAGCCCTGTTTCATCTCAGCTCCCAGAGATAGAGCAGAGGATGAGCGTCTAACGGCCCCAACCGCACCACGGACACCCCCAGCCTCCGAGGAGCAACTACCAAGGAACGGCATCACCCAAGAGCCAGGCTCTCCTCTGGCATACAGCTGCCTGGGTCTGACACTGTGAGCCCGGTAGCAAACTGTGGGTCTGGCAGCCTCTCCTCACACAGAATACTGCCCTCCGGAGCGAGACGCAGGGGAGGGAGAAGAGGGGAAGAGACACAGGGAGGGGGGAAAGAGCCACAGGGGAGGGAGGGGGGAGGGCCACAGGGGGGAGGGCGGGAAGAGCCACAGGGGGGAGGGAGAGGGGGGAAGAGACACAGGAGAGGGAAAGGGACTGAAAGTCACAGGGGAGGGAGAGGGGCGGAAGAGACACAGGGGAGCGAGAGGGGAGAAAGAGACAAAGGGGAGCGAGAGGGGAGAAAGAAACACAGGGGAGCGAGAGGGGAGAAAGGAGAGGCAAAGGAGGCACAGGAGAGGGAGAGGGGAAAAGGAAGCACGGGGAGGGAGAGGAGGAAAAGACACGGGTGGGGGAGAGACACAGGGGAGGGAGAGTGGGAAAGAGGCACAGGGGAGGGAGAGGGGGAAAAGGCCCAGGGGAGGGAGAGGGGGAAAGAGGCCCAGGGGAGGGAGAGGGGGAAAGAGGCCCAGGGGAGGGAGAGGGGGAAAGAGGCCCAGGGGAGGGAGAGGGGGAAAGAGGCCCAGGGGAGGGAGAGGGGGAAAGAGGCCCAGGGGGGGGGGGAGAGGGGGAAAGAGGCCCAGGGGAGGGAGAGGGGGCAGGAGGCACAGGGGAGGGAGAGGGGGAAAGAGGCACAGGGGAGGGAGAGGGGGAAAGAGGCACAGGGGAGGGAGAGGGGTAAAGGAGACACAGGGGAGAGAGAGGTGGGAAGGAAACACAGGGCAGGGAGAGGGGGTAGAGTCACAGGGGAGGGAGGGGAGAGAGACACAGGGAAGGGAGGGGGGAAGGAGACAGGGCAGGGAGAGGGGGTAGAGTCACATGGGAGGAAGGGGGAAAGACACTGGGGAGGGAGGGGGGAGAGACAGGGGAGGGAGAGGGGGAAGGAGGCACAGGAGATGGAGAGGGGGGAAAAGAGGCACGGGGAGGGATAGTGGAGAATGAGGCACAGGAGAGGGAGAGGGGGGAAGGAGACACAGGGGGAAGGGGGGCAGAGACACGGGGGGAGAGACACAATGTATAATACTATATCATGCCGTCATTTTTGACGGGCAAGTCGCTAGTGTTATTAGAACAACAAATAAAGAATCCTATCAATGACTGGCATAGAAAACCGTGTATCTGCTTAAGTCTTAAAAACAAAACTTCAAATGTAAGTTTTAAAAGGTACAATGTTTTTATGTTCTTCAAAACGCTGATTTTATTGCAAAGTAGTAACTAAATTAAAACTAAACTAAACAAAGTAATCCCTACTGTATGAGTACTACTGTGGCCTTTTAAAGTACCTAAACACAAAGTTAACATTGGGAAAATCAGCAAGTAAAATCAAGAGTAAAGGTCACAGCATGCATTGTATTTTTTAATTTGTACATCACCAGATTCATGCTTTATTATATTTTCATTTAAGTATTTAAAATGCCATAATTTCCTTTATGTTCAATTATTTTACAGTTTATCAAAAGAACTAAGAATAGACTGTGTTATTGTTACTCAGTACCAGAGTACTATCAGGCCAGAAAGCTTTACACCAGCTGTTGGCTGACAAGATGCCATTTTCAGCTTAAAACTGAAGGCTTAGAGAAGCATGGTGAGGAACCCGCTGGGTTTGCCAACCCATTTCTTCGAACAACTTTGGCATATTCAATTGCTGAAAAATACGGGGTCCTTGGGAGATCATCCTTTTCAAAATCCACATGGAAAAGCCCAAATCGTACACTATAGCCACTACTCCACTCAAAGTTGTCAATAAGGGACCATACAAAGTATCCTTTAACATCAACGTTATCCAGCTTGATGGCTGCAAAAACAAACAATTAGAAAAATTAGATATTTATTATTTTCAATAATTATGGCCACATACTTTCATGCAGTAAAGTATAATTGTACCACAACACCTATAATACACTATTGAACATTGATATAATGCAGGAAAAAAATAACAACAGAATAATGCATATAAGAAAGAAAACGGTAAAAGTGATTCTACTCAATTGATACAGCTAGCCAACAAGAGAAGGAAAATAACACTGAACCAAACATAAAAAGAAACAAAAATTAAAAGATTGGTTCAGAGGGTTTAGATACTTTAACCCCTAATGTAGGTGAATATAACCAAAAAATATATATTTATGTAACTTATGACCTTGTTGGCACTTTATTCATCTTACGTTTATATTTTAGTTTTAATTCATTTATATGGGTTATGGTACTTAAATCCCTTGCTTATGTTTGACCTACTGCTTCTATTACCTCTATAGTTTTGTTGCTTGCCTAAACAAATAATTGGCAAGTTTTCCGCTTTGTACATTTGAGATAGTTAAACTCAATAAAATGAAATATCTCCCTTAACCAGTCAAATTGCATTTGCGAGGAGGGACAGAATTACTTTAAAAAGGTAAATAATGTAATTGTTTGCGCTATGCGTTTTTAAGCTTTTAATTGGCTTGTGGCTCAGTGGAATTTTAGATTAATAAAGCATATTGAATAAAATAAAAAATCTAATTTTACAGGGTGGTAAAAATCGGGCCAAAGTCCTGAGTCTGTCAATATTATTAAGGAGCCAACTGGTGTATTTTGATGTTGTTTAGTCGTTCAGTCTGACTCTATAACCCTATGCACATCTTGTGTCTGGTTATGCTTTTCCATAAGGTTATATTGGCAAAGATATTGGAGGGGGATGCCAGTTCCTTCTCCAGTGTACTGTCATTTGTCTGACCTCTCTGCTATGATCTGAGCATCTTGGGTGACTCTACATGGTATGCCTCACAGCTTCATTGAAGTACACAAGTCCCTTCACCACAAGAAGTTAGTGATCAAGAAAGAAGTGTATTTTGTAGCAAGGGCATATACATACTTACAGAATATCCACATATACTTAGGAGCTACAAACAACATTTTAGGAAATTTTATTTTTAATAACTGTCATATGTAATTATTCTGATTACGATGCTTTGTCAGAGTGCTGAAACAGATCAACAACCACTTTAGCATAATTACATACACGTTATCACACTTGCCCTTCCTGCCAGTACCAGGATTTCTCCAGAGCAAAGCATCCATCTCATTTTGTAGAGAATAGGCTAGATCAGATTAAGTAAGTACTGCTCTATCACTTGTAGCAACTACCAAGTTTAAATAAAAATACATATTTGCTTTCAGCAACTCAGACTGGCATTCTGTATCAAACACTCAATAAGACTGAAACACAACTTCCCCTAGATACAGAACAATAAAGAACAAATTATATTTATTTTCACTAACTCATAATCAGACCTGTACCATCTTGATAATTATGTTTTCCTTCACCAACTTTTACCTAACCTACCCTCTTTCTCCCTTCCTGCCAACCATATCCTAGCCTGCAAGTTGGGGTCTTGCCTTGCCATATATCCCACCCGCAGCCTACGATACCCCTTTCACAATTCTTTCTTTTCACCTATCTGACCTAAAGTAAAATAAGAGGTGTCACAGGGATAAGTTACTTTAGCCATATTTCTGACAAGCTTAATAATTTGTTCTTTTTCTGTAAAAGGTCATGGTGACAAATGATTCTCCTACTTCAAATTGTATAATTTACCAATGTGCAAGTATAAGTGTCTTTCAACTTTATGAATATCTACCTGAACGTTGCTTCCTTATGAATCTCTAATAAAAAAAAGTAATTTTATGATGTTTGGGGGAAAAAATGAAATATACAGTGGAACCTCTACATTCGTCATTAATCTGTTACTGAGGGTCGGACAGATACTGAATCGGATGAATATGGAAAAAATGTTTTCCATAGGAATTAACTAAAATTGGAATAATTAATTCCCAGCCCGAATCGGATACATAAATAAATAAAAATGTATCCAAAACTTTACCTTTACTGATGATCGATGATGGCAAAATCTGAAGAGGAGCAAAGGTATTGTTGTTTCGAAGGTGAGTCACCTACCATTAAATATCAGGTAACTCTAATTATATAGATCAATGTCTCTTTTTTGCCTCTTTCCCGATGATTCACTAGCACTCTATTTAGCAAAAAACGTATCTGTTTGTTTCATAAAATTTTGTGACTAATATTGGGTTTTTGGTTGCATACAGGAGCATTTTTGCTTAATACTAATATTGGATTTGAAGAAAATACAAGCTGATGAATATAGAGGTTTTACTGTATGCCAAGTATTTAACAACACTAGCAGCTATGTAAACCCATTTTTAAAGAAAATCTTAATTTTAGCAGGCATTGATTCTGCCTGGAGGTTTACTTCTTGTATTGCTAGTTGGTAGCTTGATGGGGAGTTGTTTTTTCTAATGGACCTTGTTCGTCTATCAAGTCCAATTGTGAAGTGGCTATTTAAAGTAGCAGCACTTCAATATGACTGGACAGAGATGCACTCTAAATCAAATGTTTCTCCCATGCCTCCTCTGTGTCTAATTATTTTAGAAACAAAAGTAAATGTCTGCCATTAAAACAAAATTTAATACAACAGTTAAAATTGAAATCTGCATTCATTTTAAAACCATTTGGCCCATTATCAAGTCACGTTCTTCAAAAGAGGATACTATAAATAAGTCACTTCAGTGGTCATTTAACTTACCGTACATACTTATATAAACCCAATTTAACGTAGTGTGGTAAAGAAATCACTTCCAAGTCTAGCTTTCACAATCCATCCAACAGAACCAAAAAAGTCATAGAAATGTAATAACATGATATGCCAATATGATTTATGAAGGACTGAGCTACTGAAAATAAAGCAAAAAGCAACCTTTGTGTGTTCAACTTTCCCTTAAAACTGAGCAGAATTTAAAGATAACTGAGACAGAATGGAATGTCTGTGGATTCAAGGGAAACTGGAACAAATGCGATAAGCACTGATCTTCTTAGCTTTCAAGAACATTCACTTTTACCTGAAAACTGTATTAAGAAGAAAAGGCAAGGAGCAAATAGGTAAGATATATCACAGTATCCTTAATGTGTCTCTGTAGATTCACATTACTTAAACCATTTAAACATTTTAAAAGATTCTCAGCTATAATTACCAAATGATTTAGAATGCTCCAAAATGGAGACACTCTGGAGGCTGCAGATCATGCTCCAAAAAAGTATTTTACGAAAAACTTTTATTCTGCTTATGAATCAACATGGTGTGGAAAATGCATAATTAAGTTTATAATTTTTGAAAATGTTACAAATTATTTTTGCTGCAGCACATTTAATGTAATGGGTCACTGCACATTGGGTGCACCATTTATGGCCCACTCCCAAAGCTTGGAGGAATAATGTGCACTCACACTCTGTGCACTGGAGTTTTCCCATTTACCGGCTCCACTACTGATAAAACATCTGTAGTAGTCTGAAATACAAGCCAGGATACTACCGAGTTTGCACCTAGTGCAGCCTTGAGCACATTAACTTTATTCCTCATATGTCCTCCTCTTTGCTTCTGCTTCTGTTGGAGTTAGTTTCAGCCAGGACAGCTGCTAGGGAAGATTAAACAACAAATCTGATAATTACTTAGGCAATAAATATTGAATTAAATGTTATCTTAATTTTAGCAGATATGCAGTCAGCTGCAATAGTTTTAATATACTAGTCTATTAATCTTTATAATAAAGCTATGACAAGGAAAAACAAAAAAACAAATACAGTATGTTTTTAGCATATTTATGCAATTTAAAAGTTGAATTCAGCTGTGTGTTTCTAGGAGAAAACACCCTTCAACTTACTTGAAAGAATGTGTTTTGACATTTGTTTTCTACTTGGCAGTGTAGAGACTCTGTTCTCATTGGTGGTCGAGTTCAACATCTGGCACCTCCACACATAATGAGGAGCAGTCACTTGAACTACAAAGTATAAATCCTGATTTCCCTGCCACTTCATATGCTAGCACAGCCTGCTAAAAGAATTTCTCAAAAAATACTTTTATGCTTTTAGCCACTATTACTTTTTGCTAAAGGGACATTTAATTCAGCACAATGTTGACCACATCACAGGAAAGAACTCCAAAAAGCATGTTGAAATACTTTTTGAATTTTTTAAATATGTGCATTTTTCCCTGAGAAATCAAATCAAATCTGTGTTTACATGAGTCAATGACCGCCCACATGCCAAACCCGCAGGTATAGCTCTGTATAGTGAGCAAAAGTTAAAAAAAAAGGTTGACCCTTAACAAATCCATCTGTGCAGAGCATGGAATGCTGGAATCACTTAAACAGGTTAGTTATAGGTTAACTGGTCAGTGCATTCTTCACTGTGCGGCTCAGCTATATGTTATTATTCATTCAACAGCCAGTAGGCAGGATAGACTTTGTATGTACTTTATATATTTTTTTCCGTTATTAGTGTAATTAAAAGAATTGATTTTTTTTTATCATGCAATCTTGTGCTCTTTCACACTATGAAGTGAGGTAAATGTCCCTTTAATACTTACTAATACATAAATACATGGTATGATGATTCCAAACATTAATTCAAGGAAAGTACAGGTACTAAACTGTTAGTTTCTTACACACTTATATGACACTGTTACCTATTATATTGTGCAAAAGTTTTTAAATTCCTACAGTAGTGTAGATACTGCTCAGCCTGACACCCCACTGTATTAGCTAAATCATCCCTTGGCAGTGATTCACAATTCCAAAATTTAGAAGTTATTACATTTTAACTCCGTGAGCGGCTCTTCAAATGACTCAGCAACTTTATACAGCTTCATACGTCTTATTTCAGGCTCAAGCACTGTACTATTCCCCAGCAACTAGACCGAGTTTGCAGAAGGCTGTAGCCGCAGCTGTGGTTATGCATTATATTGGTTACATTCTCTATATTAAAAGGTTACGGTGAGGGATGTTCTTTAGGTTAGAACAAAGCTTCCTTCTTCTAAGAGATTGGGCTTTTATCTCTGCCTTTATTACAATAATTTATAAACACTGAGTATGTTAATGAAAGTAAAATTTTGGAAAAGCTTTTTGTTTAAGTGAAGACATTTTTCATATCAGCTTAATCTTTATTTCCTATAACAACATTTAAACAGGTGCACATGCTTAGCATATTGAAGTTTGGTATATTTGGTTACAATCTTGAAGACGTGTAATTTTGCTATGTCGATAGCAGCGGCAAAACACTGCCATCTCCAGACTATAAATACAAATGGAAAAGAAGAACGTTATTTGATAATATCTATATTATACGGTTTCATGTGAAAACACTAATAAAGGTATCTCTGTTTCAATCTGTTTGGGAATTTGCTGCAATACTTATAAAGGGGTTATCTGAATTCAGTAGTTATTGCTGATAATTTTTGGTATAAAGGGGCCACTTTAAAACTGCCGGTCCACTAGTGTTTCATCTAAATCATGGTCAGTCTGGTGGGTCCTGAGGAGAGGTTTAAGAACCACTGCACTAGATGATTCAGTGCGATACATAGAGAATGAAAGCTTTCAATTTTCTTACTACCTAAAAATCTTATAGTTACATTTGTAACACTTCCATCTGTGTTAGGTATTTAAGTAGCACTTCTATTGGTATGCTGATGCGAGTAGCTGTTCCATTAAAATGCTAATGTGACACACTTTATACAGTGATTTTGTTGATAAGCTGATGACCATTCATAATACCACTCTGTTTTTGCATGTACAAATATTTAGAGGGTTTGGTCACATTGTTTTGCTTTCTCTGGACTGCGTATAGTTTTAAAGTGTCTACAAAAGGAAATGTGGAACCTTGTATGTACATAGTTTTAACTGCTTGCAGTGTACCGTTTTAGATTTTTATGTCCTTTTTTCCTAACAATTTGGATTTCTCCTATTTATTGTATTTAGCAAATTGTGCAACACTGGAACTATTGCGCTGTGCAAGAAAACTTTAAAGTAAGTTATCAAGCTTTTTATCCATATTATGAAAGTATCCTATTTTTTAAAGGGACATTGAATCCATGTTTTCTTTGTTGCATAGTAAAGAGGGAATTTGATAACGGACCACTGCAAGCTTTTCTTTTATAAAATAATGCTCTCCAAAGAAGAATAAATCTCTCAAATGGTTAAATGTCCCAGAGACTTACCCCTGTCAGTCAATGAGCAGTAATATACTTGTATCAGTCATACTTGCCATTGAGATCTACATAAATATGTATGCTCTGTGCACTGCCTGTCAAAAAAAATGTGTTAATGCAAAACACAACCTGGTAATGTATAAAGCATGTTCTTTTAAATGTGTAAAAAAAGATTTGTATTACATGTCCCTTTAAATAATGTTTTTTCTTCATTTTTTTTTAATACCGTAAATAATTAAAAAAAATATCCTCAGTATACACATAGCCTCTGAGTAAACCACGATAGTGGTGAAACAGCCGTTGCACTTCTGAATGTTACAGTATGTATACAGTAGAGAAGTTAGCATGCTTTGGGGTATCTACTAGAGAGCCTTCCAGACAGGAGGATCCACCAAGATCATAGGGCTTGTCTTCAATGCTATCCCTTGCCACTGACTCTCCCCCAACCTTCTATTTAGTTTTTTGTGCAAAAACAATTGTAAAATCCATAATTCATTGCTTTTTAAGGAAACTTTTTTTAAGTGTGCTGTGGTTAGATTATAATAAATGATTTTTTTTAAATGTTGCACATTTCTAAATATTTTAATTACATTAATCAAAACACAGTGTAATAGAGCTGTAATTTCACCTTTTAAAACCTCTGTCAATGTCTCTTCAAAATATGTCCATCTCTGCATGTCCTTAAGTGCCGCAGAATAACCCTGGGCAAATCCATTTTCAGTAATATAAATAACTGGGTTACCAAATGAGTCCTAGAAAATAAAGAATTAATTCAGATTAGCAAATTCTTAATTGAAGCATATGCACACAGAAATCAGTAACAATTTTGTAAGCTATTCACAAGCCATAGACTCTACTGCAGATCACATTTCACATAATTAAAAAAAAGGCTCTAAATGCCTTAATCCCTTGGACCTAATTTGCATCTTAACCTATTTACAAGAAGCACATTTCTTTTAATAAGGACACCCTTATATTATTTGACATACATTTTGTGCCTTATTACATGCAATTTTAACAGATAAATGCCTCAGCATTGTACCGCTGGGCTGCAAATCCATACCTACAACTCATGAAACTATAATGAATATTTCTGATAATATCAAAATATATAGACAAACGAAATTCGCCAATAGAACTTTAAATTTCATGTAATATGAATGTAAAGGATGGTGGGCAAAAAAATGTGTATGACAGACAAAGAGCATAATTAAGCAAGGAGCAGCTTTAAAAATGCATTAAAAAAATGCTGATGTCTCTACTGGTCCCTATAGACATTCATGATACTTTTCTGCTGGTTGTTTGGATGTAGGGAGTTTCCATTTCCAATTTTTCAAGCATAAGAGATCATGTTTTGAATTTGGAAAAGTGAAAGATTTAAAAATAATGTGGGTAAGTACTACTATACGGACAAGCACGGTAAAGGAATTCAATAAGACCTCAAACACTTTTTAGGTACACAGAATGGGCATCTATCTCTCTGTTACATCTCGCAGGAGAATTTACTAGAAGAAACTATCCTCAAGCTCCAACCTAGCATAATGCGCCGAGATGGACAAAAAAGAAAGAAACTGCTAAAGTTAAAATTTTCTCTAAACATATAATTATGCTCATGGCTTACAGAGCTGCTAACATTTTTTGTTACTTTTTTCACTGTTGAACACCCATCTATCAAGGCAAAATTTAAGAACAAAAAAAAAACTGTGGGTATTGTAGCATTTTCTATGCCCGAGTCAAGAGATTGTAGAACTCATGGCATTTGTCATGGCATTCGAACACTGGGAGACTTGTTTTGGTACATCCTTGGTCTTAATGAATGGGTTTGCTTAGATATGCACTTTAACAAATGCTGGGGCCTCCCGAAACCAGGCGAATCATGTGACAGTATTTGCACAGAAGTAGACTCCATTGAACTAATTATGTTGGTGAAGGAAATTGGCTGCACAAAAGTTTATTTAGGGTATTGATGATAAAGATTTTTTTTTATTTTTGTTATTGTAAATAATTTTCACAATATGCATTTTGACTTTTAGTCCATTTTTACATATTTTTAAATCTCCACTTTTTAGATCTCCTCTGATTCTTGTATATGTGAATTTTTACTTGATCTAGATGACAACAAACAAAAAACCCCATTGAAACATTGCCAATTGTCTCATAAGGGAAAAAATATTCCTGTCTCCAAATAATGGCAATTGGATTACACCCTGGATCGAAGCCCTTTATTAATAATAAGTTAATTTATTTATAAAGCACTTTTGTCCCAAAATGCTTACTCAAATCGCTTAAGAGAGAAAAAAATTCAACCCCTTTTTAGAGTCATCTGCTGTCCTTTGGTAGAACCTCTTCAGGGAAAAAAAGTTCCCATGACAAAGCCTTATGTTGACCCTGGATTTTTTTTTTATACAAGGTAATCTTATCCTTTTTTTATGAGCATTTTTGCTACAGAAAATGTGTTTCATTTGGTTAGTCTTTCGCTCTAGCTTTTTACATGATTTACTCTTGCTCCCTTCTTAAAAGTTGGGTATCACATCTGCTTTTCTCCAGTCATCTGGTAGAGACCATGGGCCTCATTCTATTATCGGCCGTAAATCGGCCGTAAGGCTGCGATTCCTTGTGGGGGTTCTGTTAACTCGCGATTCTATTATACGGCCCCGCAAGGATCTCCCCTTACGGCCGGCCGCATATCTTGGAACCGGCCGTAAGCTGTGAAATCTAAAAACGCAAAAATAAATTCAAGCCTGCACTGTACAGCTCTGTAAATGCTAGGGATCATATTGGGGGACATGAGGATTAAAAGTAACCCACTCTCAAGCTTGCACATCAGCCCAAACCCGAGTTCAAATTAACTGTTTATTTTCCGGCTGCGGCGTGGGCGGGTCTGAAGTGCTCCAAGCACTTTGGACTTTTTACATGGATATTGTACGGATATTAAAAATAAAAAAAATTACGGATTTGAGTACAGGATAATTATGTGCTATTTTTTCTAACACTTAAAATCCCTTTATAGTCTTCTCAAAGTGCAGTATGGCTTTATTTGATCTATTTTATGTGCTTAATTGGTGCTAGCGGGACCTCTTTCCTGCAATTAAGCAGCGACTCGTTTTTAGCCTTGCAGAGAGGGTTCCCGGAGCAATTGAATTGCAAATAGGAATTTCTTACGGCCGATTTCCTTGCGGCCGTTTTAGATCAAAGGCTTTCCTCCGGAGCCCCCGACTGGAAGGGAATAGAATAGCCGAATAGCTTGCGGCCGGTCCTTGCGGCCCTGCAACGGCTGCGGCCGCTAATAGAATGAGGCCCCATATGTTGAGTGAGTTTAAAAAAAAAAAATAGATATAATGGTTTGGCTATTACAGAACCCAGTTCCCTCAGTACTCTTGGATATATTCCATCAGGACCTGGGCATTTACCAATTGTTTGGTGAAGGTAGTGTAGCTCCATTTTATTGCAGTGTCCCAAGCAATAAATTATTTATTCGTCAGTCTGTTTCGAATGTTTTCCAATATTTTCATTATTAGCCTTCTTTCCATAATATACTTAAAAACATTTTCAGGGCTAGCCTTACTCTTTGCAGTTAACTTTTCATTTTCTACTTTATTTATATATTATGTTAATCTTTGACAAAAAAATCCCAATTAACTCGATTGTAATACCAAGTTATAACAATACAAAAGGCAGAAAAGGGAGAACATTTATGTCATATTTTTTTCTATTGATATTGTGTTAAATTGTATGAATTAATATAGAAGTAGTATAGGATACTTTGGTAACATGCTAGATTTAAGGGTAGGTACATGCAAGCGTAATGTGAAGCTGGCACTCCCTGTATAGCACTGGCTAGGGGTTCTCTCCAGCCAGGGAACCAAGATGTCACACCACCCTGAAGCCATGCTGGGCCTGGTCAGTACAGGGATGGGAGGCCACCTAGGAATGCCAGGAGTTGTATGATGTGGCCCACTGGAGAAAGAACTAGCAACCCACTCCAGTATCTCTGCCATGAATACCAGGAGGATTGGCATGACCACAGACATAAAGATGTGCCTGGTGTGTCCATGAGGTCAAAGAGAGTCGGAAACTGCAAATAATTTTAGGGGCAAAGCCTACTGCGTCAAGTTAGCAGCACAGATATGTGCAAGATAATAAGTGCAAGAGTTCATAAAAAAATCAATGTTAAATATAGTAAATAGTAACAATAAAGGTTATGCAAATGTGGATTTTGTTTATATCTAAATCTATATTGTGTTATGATTAAAGTCTGAAATTTGCACACAAACCATTTTTTGTCAAAAAAAAGATTTCCAATGTGGTAAACAGGTTTGCACCTCTAGTCTATAGAGATTTGAGCTTTTTAATCTCTTCTCATATATATCATTTCTTTGTTATCTTCACATGGAACTACACATGTAAATCCAATATGATTTTATATTCCAAATGAAAATGTTATAGTGTTTATAATCCCAGTGTGCACATTCTGAACTCCTCTTCAGTCGCTTAATTCCACCTTTGTAAAGCTCAACATCTGTTACTTCTAATTTCTAACTGGGAAAATCATTTCAAATTTATTTTATATTATGATCTTTACTCTGCATTAAATTCCCAATCTTAGATATACAATTTTCTTCCAAACTATACAAAAAAAAAAACAGCAAAATATAATATGTAAATCCAAACAAACAAGTGATTAAAAAAAGACTTGTTCTATACTTTCTCTGTGCTGGTTAAAGGACCATTGTAGTTTGAGAAAAACTTCATGTTTTTGAATCATGTAAAGAACTAACACGATCAAGAGCTATGTAAACAATGAGCATAACATTATTTTAGAGTAAACCGAATTTGAACATCTCCACGTATCTGGTATATTACATTTTGGACCATTATAGCTATTAAAGTCTGGCAGGAACATAAGGGGAATTGTGCTACTTCTGGGGCTTTATTCTAGAATCTATTTGTCAATTTAAAGTGCCAGTCAGTGGCACAATGGAGGAATAATCTACATCCGAGGTGCCACCAGGTGATTAATTGTGTCAGGAACAAAAGGAAATGCTATTTCCCAGTAAAGCACAAATGAATACAATAGTTAAAAAACAGCTTGCATTTATTTATCTTTATATTCTATGAAAACATACTACTCAAATAGCATGCACTTCACTTCAGTGAAAAAGATGGGATGAACAAAAATGATATATATTGAAAAACAGACCGGAAAACTGTCAAAGCTAGTTTTGAATTAGAATAACAATATATTTTTGATGCTTCTGCTGGTTCCTGAAGGCATCCATGATATTATGGTGAATATTGTATTTCTGCAGAATAGAGTTTGCAGTTTTTGTTGCCTCGTGTTTCTCATGTTTCTGAGCATGTGTGGGGTAGGTGGTAGGTATTAAATTCCAAACTATCCAACTATTTAACAAATACTTCACTGTACAGTAGGAAACACAAAGCATGGGCTCTGTCAGACAAAATGGGAACTTTCTATTCAACTTTTAAGATTTTCTGTTTTCCTTCTTGAGGTGGAAGCAGACTTAATATATAGAAAATTACTCTGCACCAGGAGAATGTAGTATCTATAACTGCCAGTGCATTTATTAGATCTAACAGAACATTCATTCGTATAAAGTCTTATTGAAAAAGTAACAAGCAGGATCAGCGGATAAAAGAAAATGGATCTCTGTAGTAATAATCAATGTCAATGTTAGTGTAGAATCAGATTAATGATATATGTAGAAAAACTTGACCCTCCCCTAGCAAAGGCACACAGCATACAAAGAGTACATTACCTTGATGTATTTCAGTAACTTTCGAAGGCCCCAAGGAACCACCGCCAGCCACTCAACACCAGATACCGGCCAGTTTGGATTCTTTGTGGCTTCTGCTGCCATATCGGATTTATAACTTGTCTCAGCATCTGAACTTACATAAGGCTCTATATTTCTAGTAGTATAGTAATTTAAGCAAAAGAAGTCAGCCGTGCCCTTCATCATGGCCTTTTCTTCTTGAGTAAATTCTGGGAGCCGTGATATTTGCAAACCTTGACCTTTGCATTTCTTGGAGATTTCAGATTTCATTGTTGTTGGATAATCTCCATCATTAAATATTGCGTTTGCAAACCAATCAAGACCGAATATTAAATAGCGCTCAGTAGCTTCCTTATGGGCGGCAGAGTTTGGATCCAAAGGTTCTGCCCAATCTGAATTGAGACCGATGGATACCATCCCTTGTTGATTACTCCTAAATAATGTGTTGTATTTGTGCCAGGCTTTAGCATGTGCCTTTAACATATTATGAGCAGCTACATATAGTCCAGTGCCTGGCTCCTTTATACCTGGTGCAAAAATGCCATCTTCATAGCCAAGTTTGGCAACAATATTTGGCTCATTGATGGTAATCCAGTGTTTCACTCTATCTCCAAACATTTCAAAACAAAACTGGGCATACTGCTCAAAGATCTCAACAGTTTTTTCAGACTTCCAACCACCTAGATCCTCTACAGCTTGAGGCAAATCAAAGTGATACAAGGTCACCAGTGGAATCACATTATTTTCTAACAGTCTGTCGATCACTTTGTTGTAATAGTCAATTCCTTAAAAAAATATAATATTAATAATCATAAATACTCATATTGGTTAACATACAATTTTTATACATTGTTAAAAATATTTATATTTTTATGCGGTTAGACATTTGTATTCATGCATCAAGTCACCAAGAATTCAGGATACACATACTTGATCAAGGATGGTTTTATCAGTGACTCAGTCATGATCCACTTGTGCTCACATAAGGATATACTGAATTATGGACTGCTGTAGAGTCTCCATAAATGGAATAAAAATTATATGGGTTTAGAACAATGGTTCCCAACCCTAGTCCTCAAACTCTACCAAGTCAAGATTTTAGCATTTCTTTCCAGAGTACGAATGGTTTGGTCAGAGTACAAAATGAATTATAAACACATGTGGGGATATCAGCAAACCCTAGTCTGTTGGTGTGCAATGAAGACTAGGGTTGGGAACCACTAGACTAAATTATTGCAGCGCCACCCAAATTTCCTCTGGGCCAGACCTGTTCTGCTCTTTACCTGGATATTAAAAACCCAGGACAGAAGGTTAATGTTGTATTTTAGAAATTGTTCACATATTTTATCTGATATTTTAACATAACCACAAAATGTTGAAATAGTTGATAATGGAGGCATGAATAGAATACACCATTATATGCAGACTACGGGACAAATGACATTGCTCTGGATTTAGCACGTTTATATAAAAGGAATTTCCACTTAAGTCTGTAGATACAGTTAACAGCAGGTAGGTTCAGGATATTGTGATCTGGACCAACATTTGCAAATTATTTCCACTTCCACCAAGCACTGGTATCTGTCTGCTTGGTGGAAGTGGAAATCATTTGGTAATGCTAAAGTCAGGCCGAAAAACCTGTCAAGTTTGTATATTGTATTATGGCACACATGAACTAAAGTGTGTAAGGTCTACCAACTTGAAATAAAAGCTAAATGGAGTGCACAGAAATATATAGGCCCCAAGGGTGTGCTTCTGCCTAAGCCTATGAAGCCCATATATCATTTTTGTTCATGGCTTAGGGCAGAACATTTTCATGGGGCAGCAGACTGTCTGAAGATACAGTACAGTACATTGAAACATGCACAAAAATCTCTATATGCAGTCATACTTGATACAGTTTAAATACATAAACACACAAACTTATTATTTGAGATGTGGAAAGGGAGGAGCTGCAAGTGGAGAGTGGTGGGAGAATAAATCTAAATGGCTTAAATATGCCCATGATTGGCCAACTGTGATCAGTTTTTTTATTTTTACCTGATGACAATAACAAAGTGTTTTAAAAAAAATACAACTTTACAACATTAATATGCCAATTGTGCATGTTACTTCCTTAGGGTTATGTGTCCTTGTAAACTGAGCTTTCCGTTAGCCCTATAGAAATAATTGGCATATTTAACCGCCACATTTCCACTGTGAAGATAGTAGCACTCGCTCTGCCTTCAATGTCTCCTCCCACGTCATTAAGCTGATCATCAGGAACCAAAATGGCAGATTCCATTATAGCATAATCGTATATAAAAGGTAATATATTCAAGTTTTTGTACATTCCAAAAACATTTTGCTCATTTTTATTTGTAAGCCTCCAAAATAATATTTTTTTAAATATAGGACTAAAGAAATGTTATAACTATTATCTTTTATTTGTAACACACCAACATATTCCACCCAGCTATAGTTGGGTTAAGTACAAGGCAATAACTGTTTTAACACATTGCAAATTAATATAGGGCCCTGTCTTTGAGCTTAGAATCTAACATACATAGTGCTTTCCCAAAGCAACTCGCAAGATTAAAAACTCACAATCGAATATTACTATATTAGCAGGCATAAAATAACTTCTATACTACACTGCAGGTTAAAACTATTTATAAGTAAAGCTCATATGTTTGTTTATTGGGCATATACAGTATGCAATTTAAAATAAATCTAATATTTTTTTCTTACTTTTTACTGTGTCAGTTTTCACCTCAAGCAGAGCTGCTTATCTCCTCTTACCTGTGCCTAAGAAGGGGCGTGGGCAACTCTGCCTGCCCTCTATACAAAAAAAAAAATCTGACCAATCTAGGTTCAGGTTTCGACTATGCTCAGTAAAGGGAGTGGGGTTTAGGATAATGCGTGCGGTCAGTAGTTCCGCCCTTTGATGTCACTGGGTGGGGTCAATGAGACATGCAAGGCAGTTTTACCTTCAATACCTCTGTGGGCAGTGGGTGTGGAACCAATTACATCATTGCCCTGCCTGCTTCCAAGCTCACTATGATCCAGCCCCCAGGCAGAACTAGCCAAGCCCCCTGATAAAGCACAAAAGGGGTGGAGAAAAGCAGCTCTGCTTACGGGAAAAACATGTATTTATTTTAAATTGTATACTTTTTAACATGATAATATGTGGGCAAACATTTCCGTATATAATAATACACTACTGGGGTTATAATCTTCAATATAACATCACTATTGGAAATTGTTGCTATGTTCACGGCTATAATTATAATAAAAAAAGTATTTGTAAATATACAAATGGCAGTGAACTGGGCCGTCACTGCTTTCACCATCACCTCGACCTTTAATAAATATGTCTCATTACGATCTAATTCTTCAAGCTTTTTATTGCATGATCACTGTGATCAAAGTACATAGACACTCTTGTAGGACTAAGCTGTTAAATCACGTTAAAGTAATTAGATCACATTATTAATATGAAGGAAATTATGGCAAAGCATTTATTTGATCTCCAGAAATTTACACCTACATGGATTTAAGCCATAGAATTAATTATGCCAGACAATAGCAATAACCTTGATTAAAGCTGCAACCTTGTATTCGTAAGAAACAATTACCTTTCTGGTTGATAAAACCTGTCGTCCCATCAGGTAACAGACGTGCCCAGGAAAGAGAAAAGCGGTAATGAGTCAATCCAAGCTGTTTGATGCATTTCAAATCTTCCTCCCACAGTGTGTAGCTGCCACAAGCTACATCTCCAGTCTGGTTCTTGAAAACTCGATCTCCTCCCTGATGGGTGAATGTATCCCAGATATTGAGGCCTTTCCCATCTGCATCCCAACCTCCTTATGAAAGGCAAACAGGCAAATGGTTACACTTCTGTTGTTTTAGAAAGTCAGCAATCATTCTATTTAAAATGTAAAAAAATATACATCTATAATAAAAAATACATACTGGCATCAGCAATTAAACATCAACATAATAATGCAGTGAACATATTTAATATTTTTTTTTCATTAAAAAAATGGCAAAAGACATAATTATAAATAGAAATACAAACATGATTTACTAAATTACAAGGCCCTCATTCAATTGCAATTTGGCCAATTGAATAGGCCTCTAAATAAGCACATAACATATTTTTTTTAAAGAAGTTTTTAGTTAGTAAGCATCTATCCAAAAGCAAGGTTTTCACAAACTAAAAACTTCTTTAAAAAATATATGCTCTGTGCTTATTTAGACCCCTATTCAATTGGCCAAATCGCAATTGAATGAGGGCCCAAGTGTTTAAGAAGCAATAAAGACTATACTTTTAAAATAAAAAAAATAAAAAAATAATATATATATATTTATTTTTTTTTCACATTGTAACAGCATTTTTTATTATTATACCAATATTATATTTTATTTGTAGAGCACCAGAAGATTTGGTAGTGCTACAGTACCTTAAATAAAACATTATACTTCTACAATATAGCAGTTGGTGATGAGGGTCCTGCTCTTGTGAGTTACATTAACTGTACAGTGGTATAAACATATATATTTAAGTGAATATAGTGTGGTAAAGATACAAAAATAAATTTGATTATTGATATTTCATCAGTTTTTTACATAGCAATAATCTTATATCAGCTTGCAAAACATGTTCTACTTATTGGTATTTACTTGAAAAAAAAAAACATAATAAAAAAAAAAAAAGGAAAACATCATGTCCTTTGAAGAAATAAAGAAAAAACCTGTCATATATTTTATATTTTGATTGAAAGTAATAGAATCTCAATCACATATATAAGGCATTGAATAAATAGTAAGAATAATACTATTACTAATATTACTACTACTACTACTACTACTACTACTACTACTACTACTACTACTACTAATAATAATAATAATAATCACATATAATAGTTGTGGATCTTGCGAGTTTGTTGGTAACGCTCAGGTTTATTACGACCTTGCGCATGTGCAATGCGTGCCAAAGGTGCGCATCGCGAGGCACATAAGATTTAGGCGCTCATTGCAGGGCTCGCGATGAGCGCTTATTGCAAGACCCCTGGGACTAAGAGGCGGCTGCAATGAGCGCCTTTGTCGCTCATTGCAGGGCTCGCAGACAAAATCTTATAAATGACAGTGGCTGCAATGAGCCCCGCAAGACTTTAAAACAGCCTACACATGAGCACAAAAGGCGCTTATGTCAAAGGCTGCGATCACCGGCGAAAAGCGTAGCACTTTCCCGCTGACTGCACGGCATGGAACAGTTTATGATTTTAACGGACGAAAAGGTCTCAGACGAGTAACTCGAAAGATCCCCAAAACCAGCCAAATAATTAAAAGAAATTACTAGCACATTCACACACAGCACAGGGGGAGAGCCATTAAGCCTGTGAGTGAGGTTGCAATCTAATTTGAGCCATATTTGGCGTTTTCAGTCGATCTAAAATCGGCTAAGCAAGGAAAAAATGTTGGGAGAAAAAAAAAAAAAATCTCAAAACGAGGCCAAAGCCATTAACACTTACCCAAACAATGTCAGGCACGCAGGACTTTGAAAATAAAACCAACAACAGTAAGCACGCGCCACGCAAAGATTCAGAAGAGACACAGAGGAGAAAGACACAGGGAAGGGACAAGGGGGAGATGCTGGAAAGAGACACATGGCATTCCCAAGCACAAAAGATGCAGGTTGCCTAGGCCTGCAATGAGCAGTGAAGCCGTTCATCACGAGGACCGTAAAGTAGACGGGAGGAGAGGCTCACAATGAGCGGAAAAGGAGCCTATTGCGAGCAACGCGATGAGCGCCTATGGTGCTCAAAGGGGTCAGAATATTGCATTGTGTGGCAAACAGCATTGCCAGGCTTCAAATTTTATTGCTGTCATTTTTGACGGGCAAGTCATTAGTAATAATAATAATAGAACAATTCAAATTACATATCATTTTTATAATGTACAGTCTTTTATTGCATATAGGTAAAAATATATATTTACAAATTAATTGACGCTACAAATATACTTCTTTTTGGTATTTTTATATTTATTTTGTAAGAGAGACAAAAAGATACTAAATAATATTGATATAAAATCCAATACATTAATTGCCAGAAGGGTCCACAATCTTATTGAAAAGTTATTTAGTTCCCTGTAGATTCTGAATTTATATATGTCAAAAACCTAATTGTCTGTGCAACGGTTAATTAAAAAAATCCAAGGGTATTTCTGGCTGATGATTGGCTAAGCTTGGAATGAGTTGCTAAGGGATATTTCCATTGAGGGGCTATAAATGCCCTTCATCTTCAGCAATGCATTTTTTTTTCTGCTAAAAATACTTCTAGTTTTGTAATCCTTTCAACTCTTACTGTAATTGCACTTGGGTTTGCCGCAGGCTTAAACTTTTCTAGTCCTGGCATTAATGGCTAGCTAATGTTTTCTCCATCAGTGAGTAGTACTTCATTAAAATAGAGTTACAAACAAGAAAAGGTTTTAATTTACATTTACTTAGTTAAATAATGCAAATAACATGCAATCTACCTAATAACATAACATAACCACTACATCTGTATGGAAAAAAAAAATCAATAGACTATCAGTTATATTTATTTAAATAAGTAAGTAAAAGAACATGGATCTGTATTGGTACATAAGTGTAATTAAAATGGGAAAAACAAGTGTTTGAGTAAAAACAAAAAAAAAGCCACATTCTTTGTTTAACTCTAAAACTGAAACAAAAGGAAACATTTCATAAAGCTAGTTTTTAGAGCTGCTAGACCCTGAATGCATCCATAATACTTAAAAGACATATCTAAGTTTCCTGGATTATGAATGCATCTGAGAATAAGTTGGTATGTAAACATATTTACATGAAAAAAATACCAAAATAAACATTTACAAACTCTTCCTGATGTTTGCTAAATCTTTTCAGTTTGCAAGCAGCTGCTTTTGTATATGACACCCCTGAAAATCCCTGCTAAGATTAGGATACAATTAATAATTATTTTTGGCCAATCATGAGAAAGCAGAGGTTAGCTGAAACATTTGTATCATACTCCTGTGTTGCAAAGCATCCTGTGGTATGCAGTCTCTCTCTCCTTGTGCTCCTATTCAGCTGTGAGATCAGACCCCACCCAACCATGTAATTCCATCCTGCAGCAGGAATTCCTTCGGTCTCTACCAAAAAGGTCAAACTCAGTATCTGGCTGTCGCTCCTCTGTGTACTTTGTTATGTAAGCTCCCTGTGTGCGTGCAAAGCCGGATTTTACTTTCCTGCCTATAACTTTGTAAGTGCACTGACATTTTCTATATAAACACACATGTTTCTGATAACCACTGCCTGTTTCATACCAAACATTTGTAACCCAGGAAACTTATATATACACACCTTTAAGAGAAGGTTTTGCGTGAAAGGTATTTACGTTCCTGCATTATTGTTGCTAACTGCCTGAGCATGCAAGGTGGGAAGGGTAGGTGCCAAATTCTAAAAACTCTGATCATTTACAAGTCCCTTTCCCCTCTAACTCCTCTCTTCCGCAGACTAGAACATGCCCTCAGACATCAAGCTGTAAGGATGTGCTCAAGTTAAGCTTCCTATGTTGTTTTGTTAAAAAAAATCCCAACTATGAAGTTTTCCCAAAATACTGTGGTCCTTTAATAGTGATGCTGTGCTTAATTATAAGCTCCTCCAATACACACAGAAGTTAAACTGGACTATTTTAATGTGTCCGAATGGGATGCTAAAAAAAATGGGAACTGCAGAAGAACACCGAAAATATGTAATCTGCCACATATATGAACCCCCTGTGTAATCAGATTTGCTTGTGGGTTTTAGAGGTATTCAGATTTTTTTTACAGCTCAGAATTCTAATGATTCAGTGACAAAAAAACAAACAAACAGCATAATTATTTTTAAATTACAGTGTCTTGTCCCCAAACATATGGAGCAATAAAAGAAAAGGTAGACAAGATCAATGTTTTTACTTACATTTTTAATCTTCTTATGTGTAATATTTCATATAGACGGACTGTAACATGGAGCAGGGCCAGCAGAAGCATTGACTTAAGGCTTATCTGTTTTTAGCTCTTGAAGTATTATCCTATAGTATAGATTACTAAACTGTTGACAATGGAGCTGGAGTTCGACATTCAAGTCTAACTCTAGATGCAACCTAAGAAATCCACTGACGTTAACTACATTTATTTTATACTAATGTATTCATTTACATTTAAAGCTTATCAATTAATTTATAAGTTATGTATGTAAATGCATTAGCTCAATGGATTTGAACCTGATAATAAAATTAGTAGAATAAACCCACTCAGACTTTAAACACAAGAACCACAAAATGTAATCCTTCAGGCACAAGTAGTGCTTACTAAATTATTTTACCTAAAAATGTTTTTATGCGCATGGTTGACACAGTTGTTAATGATAATTGGTTACAAACTTCACCTCTAGTAGTGGCCTTTTAACAAAGAGGTATACATTGTTAAGGAGACTTATTCATTCAACACTGCAACTTGGCTTCAAATACTGGGCAAGAGAAAAAAAAATATTTTTGATTTTTGTAAATTTAGTGAAAAATATATTTAAAAAGTAAAAATAAAAATATTTTATGCCTATTCCATGCAGTGCCAGACAACTTCATTAAAGGACCTCTGTGATCGAAAATATAACAGCCCCTTTTGAAAAACAACTACTTTGAAAATAAGCATGGTTTTAGAATGTAAAAAAGAATACAGCCTCCAAATTAATATATTTAAGTTTTCAGCTAATTACTTCCTGAATTGGGAGGAGACTTTGAACATACACGAGGTTTCTACCTAGACAATAAGAAGGCGGCATATACATCTGCCAGTTCTCCCATAAGATCTAATGAAAGGCGTATTACAAGGACATATTTTGTTGAGACGGAAGCTGCAAGAAGCACTAATTGCATCAAAGAGTATTAATAATATAATAATATAAAAGGATAATATTATTTAAGATATACAGAAGTTTCATGGATTATTAAAGTATCTGATTGAGTAGAATAAGTAGTGTATGCAAACATTTGTGCATGGAAAAAAAATAGACATTAATATACTTGCAAATTTCTTCAGTTTTCTGGAAGTTGATTTTGAGAAGGAATGACCCTAAAAATCCCAGCTAAATTAGTATAAAATTCATAATTCATTGCCGCTAATTATAGGCAGCTACAACATTTTTGCAATATCTGGGGATTAATTCTCTGCAGCAAAGCATTGTGGGATGTGTACTCTTTTGTTCAAACCACAAGGAAGCAACTTCAGGCAGTGCTTCTGTGGATTTCTGCCCCAAGCTACTGTTGGCTTGAAGGTTAGTATAGGGATAAAAAAAAAAATTTTTTATATATATATATATATATATATATATTTATATATATATATATATATATATATATATATATATATATATATATATATATATATATATATATATATATATATATATATATAAAACATACTTGAATGCCATATTTCTATTGGTTAGTACGAGGTGCCTATGTAAGCATCTCTGTATGTATTTAGAATCACTCAACGTAATGTGTGTTTCTGATATAAGCAGCATGTGTTCATGTAGAAACAGGGAAACTTCCATATACCATAACCTTTGTTCATAAAAACAAAACCATATAGTTTAAGTTCAGCATTATCATGGCTCCTGGTCAGTAAAAAAATGCTTTGTGCATACTCCTCATGGTGAAGGCTTGCACAGCTAATGGAGAACACAGCTTAATTTACATTAAGAAGGCTAAAGTGTTACAACACAAATACTGTGAGAATAAGCAGACAAATATTTTTTTAATGATTTTCAGAGAATTATTTTTGTTTAGGGGCAGGTGTGAGCATGGTGCCAGGTACTGCAGTTATTATTAATATAATGTATGTATAGTTCTAGCTAATTTATATATCTTTAGACTGGGAGAGCTGGTGTGTGCCCAGTTCTGTCTGTAGGAGATGATAAAAAGGGGATCAGCAGCCCAAATTGTCCTGAATCTTCTAAATTTGAATATATTACATATACAGTGGATATAAAAAGTCTACACACCCCTGTTAAAATGTCAGGTTTCGGTGCTGTAAAAAAATGAGACAAAGATAAATCATTTCAGAACTTTTTCCACCTTTAATGTGACCTATAAACTGTACAACTCAATTAAAAAAAATTGAAATCTTTTAGGTAGAGGGAAGAAAAAAGATAAAAATAAAATAATATGGTTGCATAAGTATGCACACCCTTAAACTAATTCTTTGTTGAAGCACCTTTTCATTTTATTACAGCACTCAGTCTTTTTGGGTATGAGTCTATGAGCATGGCACATTTTGACTTGGCAAGATTTGCCTACTCTTCTTTGCAAAAACACTCCAAATCTGTCAGATTGCGAGGGCATCTCCTGTGCACAGCCCTCTTCAGATCACCCCACAGATTTTCAATCAGATTCAGGTCTGGGCTCTGGCTGAACAATTCCAAAACTTTAATCTTCTTCTGGTGAAGCCATTCCTTTGTTGATTTGAATGTATGCTTTGGGTCGTTGTCATGCTGAAAGATGAAGTTCCTCTTCATGTTCAGCTTTCTAGCAGAAGCCTGAAGGTTTTGTGCCAATATTGACTGGTATTTGGAACTGTTTATAATTCCCTCTATCTTAACTAAGGCCCCAGTTCCAGCTGAAGAAAAACAGCCCCAAAGCATGATGCTGCCACCACCATGCTTCACTGTGGGTATGGTGTTCTTTTGGTGATGTGCAGTGTTTTTGTGCCAAACATATCTTTTGGGATTATGGCCAAAAAGTTCAACCTTGGTTTCATCAGAACAGAACACCTTTTCCCACATGCTTTTGGGAGACTTCAGATGTGTTTTTGCAAAATGTAGCCTGGCTTGGATGTTTTTCTTCGTAAGAAAAGGTTTTTATCTTGCCACTCAACCCCATAGCCCAGACATTTGAAGAATACGGTAGCTTGTTGTCACATGTACCACACAGCCAGTACTTGCCAGATATTCCTGCAGCTCCTTTTAATGTTGCTGTAGGCCTCTTGGTAGCCTCACAGACCAGTTTTCTTCTCATCTTTTCATCAATTTTGGAGGGAGCTCCAGTTCTTGGTAATGTCACTGTTGTGCCATATTTTCTCCACTTGATGAGTGTCTTCACTGTGTTCCATGGTATATCTAATGCCTTGGAAATTCTTTTGTACCCTTCTCCTGACTGATACCTTTTAACAATGAGATCCCTCTGATGCTTTGGATGCTCTCAGTGGACCATGGCTTTTCCTGTGGGATGCGACTAAGAAAATTTCAGGAAAGACCAACTAGAGCAGCTGAACTTTATTTGGGGTTACTCAGGGGCACTTTAAATGATGGCAGGTGTATGCTGACTCCAATTTAACACGATTTGGAATGTGATTGCTTAATTCTGAACACAGCTACATCCCCAGTTATAAGAGGGTGTGCAGACTTATGCAACCACATTATTTTTATTTTTTATTTTTCTTCCCTCCGCCTAAAATATTTCAGTTTGTTTTTCAATTGTACAATTTATAGGTCACATTAAAGGTGGAAAAAGTTCTGAAATGATTTATATTTGTCTCATTTTTTTACAGCACAGAAACCTGACATTTTAACAGGGGTGTGTAGACTTTTTTTATCCACTGTCTATATATACTAGATCTGCAAATCATGCAGCCAGGGACATTTCTTATTATACATGGACCAATGACACAATGTGTGTGTGCGCGCATCATACAGTCCTGTCCGACTCTCCGTGACCTCATGGACCCAAACACACCTTGCTGGTCCACTTGGTTTTAATGGCAGAGATACTGGAGTGGGTTGACAGTTCCTTCTGCAGTGGGTCATAGCATACAGCTTCTGATATTTCTATGTGGTCTCCCAACCAAGTACTGACCAGGAAAACCCTGCATGGCTTTAGGGTGGTGTAACCTCTTGGTTCCATGACTGGAATCGAACCCAGGAAGCAGCAGTGAAAAAACCAAATCCTAACCACTGGGGGGGCCACCAGGAAACCCAATGACACAATAGGGGACCCAGAAAAGAGTGACATCTGGCCACTCTCAGTAGACAAACATTTTGGAAATTTGAACAGTTACATCTTATGTGAGAGAATTCACAAACTCTGACATTTATTTCATCATTGAAACTGTATGGAGAAAAGGAGTAGCATGCACTGCACTTATGACTTGTTTCAGTTATGCTTTTTTTGATGTTTGTCTCCCTCTTATGGGCAAAATGATTGGATGCAGATCTACTATACAGAAGACTCCTAGCACTTTATTACCACCTCACCCCTAATGTTATAATACACTGATGAAGCCCTAATGCAGTCTGACAAAGCACCTACAGAGATCATTTCAAATATATAAAAATTCAACATGTCTTTTGCAGCTATTTTAAATAAATAAATTATATTTTTCATTAGTTTCCAATTTATTATAAAAACCCACAGTATTACTCTATATAGCATTCAACCCTACAATATATTGGTAGGTCACAACATACATTTTATTGATTTTCTCGTACAAAAGGGTTGCAAACTGAATTTTCCATCATTGATTTTCCAGTATTAAAGCATGGCCTTTCTCATATTTACACTTTCTGTTTCAATTTTTCCTCTGACTACAATATTTTAACCTTCTGTAGAGTGAACATTTAATGACATCTAAGGCAGTTACAGCTACGTGAGTTGTGTAGTAACATGGTCTTAGATATCATGAGGTAGGCTAAACACAAGCAGAAAATAAATAAACAACCAAAACAGCTGCATTTTCACAAAAATACTAAAATATACAAAGTACAGGATGATATGTTGGAGATGTTTGGATAGGTCATACCTTTCTATGTGTGGATTTGTAGAACAACATAGGAAGTGGTTCTCCCAAACATCAATACGTGTCTGCACTTCTTTAATCTTCAGTACATATTACCTACTGTGTAGATCTGTGCTGGTTTAATAAACTCTACATTTGTGATGTATATGCCCCACCAGGCCAAATATTCCAATGTGTCAACATTCAAAGTGTACTATGTCCATACTCTGTGATTTTCCGCTAACTGACCGTTTCTGACACACCCATACCTGTGTTTTAATCTTGAGATGCCATACCTCCCAACCTATCAAACTGAAATAGAGGGGACACATTCTTGAGTTTACACAGGTCAAACTATTGGCTAGTATTACCACCAATAAAGAGCAGAGGCAGCAGGGTAAGCTAAGTATCTGAATTTCAGCTATATATACGATTAATATGTGCATTTTGCATAACAGACACAATCTTAGAGTCGCTCTTACTCCTAGTATCTCTAGTATATTAGAGATAACAAATAGAGAAGAATAGGAAAGAAAGAGTTGCATGGTTGGATTAATCACATATATAGTTGTCATAACTGCGGGCTGTCAAACGTTGTTGATAACGCTGCGGCCCTCGCCGAAGGCGTTCCTTGCAAGCAACTGCGGACCTCGCAACATTTACGGACTTACAACACAGAAATATGAGATGCGGACCAAAAAAAAAAAACAACAAACACATAAAAAGCTTACCCACAGCAAGAGGGAGCACCCAGGACCTCTGCAAGTGAAGTTACACCTCCATTTAAGTCAAAAATCCGAAAATCACCAAAGAGAGAGAAAAAATGGCCACCGAAAAAAACGAAAACGAGGCTACAGGCCCCTAAACACGCAAAACACCACCAAATACATACAGATTTTCCGAAAAAGCCGGACGAGATCGGAGAACAAGGACGCAAAATCATACACAGCCGCGTACCACACATTAGGCTCCATTTTACAACAGTAACTTACAGAATGCAATTAACAATAATAATAAATAGTCCACATTAAAAAGATCAATAGAGATCTAAAAAGGTTGAACTTGATGGACTAACTCTTTATTCATCCTCCAATACTATACTATTAATAATTATTTAATCAATAATTTAATTAATAACTAATCCGCAGATAATATTGCAGATCAGAGGAGATCTTAACAGGTTGAACTTGATGGACTGAAAGTCTTTTTTCAACCTTAATTACTATGTAACTATGTAACTATGTAATGCGGAAGTACAAAGCTACCCTAACGGATTTGGCTCGCGCACGCAGCCTATTTACACCACACATTGCTCACACAAACACAGCAGCTCCACAGCACTCAAAACACACATTGTATGCTGCAGCAACATGAAAACAGATTGGCAGCTCTTCAGCATAATGCTTCCTGCATATATTACTTCAAAATAGGTAAAGTATATTCCTTTATTAATTTATTATTTAGTTCATTACCATACACCAAACAGCATTAGCACACTTACAATTTGATTCCCGTCTGTTTTTGACGGGCAATATTCTAGTATAGAAATAAAAATCCCTAACTCTGGGACTATCCCGTCAAAAGAGGGATATTTTCAGGGAAAAGGGAACTCTTTAAAAAAAAAAGTTGGGAGGCATGGGATGAGAATGTAGCAGGGGAGCTGTGACCAAGTAGAGAGCGTATATCTAAATAGACCTATAGAAGCGTAAACACTCTTACCAGAAGGACCACATTTTTATTGTATAACAGTAACATAATTAAAATTCTCTTCATATATTGGAGTGAAAGATGGAGTAGTAAGGGAGTATGGAAGAATATACAGGGAGCGGATTGTTTAATAAAGACTTGGGGCCTCATTCTATTAGCGGCCGCAGCCGTTGCGGGGCCGCAAGCTATTCGGCTATTCTATTCCCCTCCGGCCGGGGATTCCGGCAGGCTTGCGGCCGGTGCCTTGCTATCTCTTGCGGCCGCTCGCGCCGGAGGAAATCCTTTGATCTTAAACGGCCGCAAGGAAATCGGCCGTAAGAAATTCCTATTTGCAATTCAATTGCTCCGGGAACCCTCTCTGCAAGGCTAAAAGCGAGCCGCAGCTTACTTGCAGGAAAGAGGTCCCGCTAGCACCAATTAAGCACATAAAATAGCCCAAATAAAGCCATCCTGCACTTTGCAGAGTCTATAAAGTGATATTTGGTGTTAGCAAAAATAGCACATAATTACCCTATACTCAAATCCGTAAAATATATATTTTTTAATATCCGTAAAATATCCATGTAAAAAGTCCAGAGGGCTTGGAGCACCTCAGACCCGCCCACGCCGCAGCCGGAAAATAAACAGTTAATTTGAACTCGGGTTTGGGCTGAAGTGCCAGCTTGAGAGTGGGTTCCTTTTAATCCTCATGTCCCCCAATATGATCCCTAGCATTTACAGAGCTGTACAGTGCAGGCTTGAATTTATTTTTGAGTTTTTATATTTCACAGCTTACGGCCGGTTCCAAGGTATGCGGCCGGCCGTAAGAGGAGATCCTTGCGGGGCCGTATAATAGATCGGAAATGTAGCCCGTAACTTAATTTTGCTATTCAATTGGCATCTTTCTGCGGGCTCCGATGGGTTACTGGCTCCGCCCTCGGATTCATTGAGATGGTTAACATGACAAATGAATGCCCCTTCAAGCCTTTGATCGTTCACGGCTGGAAGAGTTACGATGGCTAAAATCACAAATCGCTATTCAATTGCACCGATTCCCCCACGCTAACCACCAAGCCAAGGCCGCAAATGGCAAAAGTTGAACCACAAGTCACTGTTACCGAGGAGCAATCGCAAAGGGCTTAAAGACATATCCAGAGCACTTTAAATGCACATATACACACACCACTGTACTTTTATTAAAGAAAGTGATGTTAGGTCTTAGAATTAATAGCACAATATTCTCAAGCCCGCAAATAGTCAAAGAAAAATACTTTATTTGATGTGTAATTTCCGTATTATATTGATCCCGGCAATCAATGTGTTAATGCATATAATGGAACTTGCATGTGATAGAATATATTTACAGCTTTATCAATATTGCATCATATCTGGAATGTGGGTCTGATCGCAACTCGTAATTCAAGTCTGTAGGACTTTAATATCCAACCTCCATTTTTCATCGAAGTAATGATGACGATCTCGGTTTTCATTGGCTGTTTCTAATGGGGAGTTACGGCCTTGCTGAATTGAATAGCACTGTAACTCGAGCGCCCTGTGGGCCCGCAGACATACGGCCTATACTCCATAACTTGCAGCCTCTGAATTGAATGCGGCTCATAGTCTTTATGCAAAACAGAAACTATATGTATTGTATTGGGAGTTATGTATGTATAGGAATCCACCACCACATTCAATAACACAATATAATTAATTTAGAGGAAATTTACAGCACATTTAAACTTCAGTATTGACATTGAAATGCTCCTATAAAACAAAAGCCTGTAACAGCCTCCCACAATATGTATATAAAATAATAAAAGATACAAATTAGCTTATTAAAATTATCTGTAGCAAGCTGATTGTTTAATTATTAACAACCAAAATGTGAAAAGTTATAATCAAATTATTTTAATGTTGTTCATAATACCACCAATAATAAGATGCATTAGGGATATATTAAATGGACATAATTAGCACTTAATTTAATCCACCTTTCATCATATAATATTAGCTATCTTGATTATACTCTTTACTATAAAATTATTAGTTTAATTTAGAATTTATAATGAAGATCAAAATCATATTATTATTTGTATTTTGAATGAATAAATGCACCATAAAAAATTAAAAGAAAAAACAACAACAAAAAACACTGGACTTGGCACATATTGATTTCATGATAATTAACGAAATGTAATTAAAGATCTTTTTATATACCGTATATACTCAAGTATAAGCCGAGTTTTTCAGCCCTTTTTTTAAGGTTAAAAAGGGCCCCCTCGGCTTATACTCGAGTCATTCTCCCCCAGCCCCCCACCCCCCGTGTCTCTCTAAGTCCCCCCCCCCCGTGTCTCTTTCCCTCCTGAGGATGAGGGGGTTGAGGAGGGTGATAAGGGAGGGGGGAAGAGACAGAGGGAAGGGAGAGGGGAGAAGAGACACGGTAGAGAGAGGGGGGACACAGAGGGCACAAGAGGGACACAGGGGGCAGCACATTTCCCACCCTCGGCTTATACTCGAGTCACTTATTTTACCCAGTATTTTGTGGTAAAATAGGTGCCTCGGCTTAGACTTGTGTATATACGGTAGTTAGTATTTTCAATGTCTATTGTGGGATAATATTTACAGTCATTACATTTATAGGATAATTGAATCATATATTTTGATGGCACTGTAAATATCTGCTAAATTTAAGTTCAATTGATTTTGATAAAATAAACATTTTTAAATAGAATAAATATGAAATGTGCTCACAACTAGCTCTTTTTAAACTCCAGTTAACAGTAGCTGGTCTTGAAATGTTTGAGCCCGATTCAATTGAGTTTCTGCATGTTACTGGAGCCCGTAAGAAAGGTTGCAAGTTAATTTGCTATTCAATTGGCTTCTTTTTGCTGGGCTTCAAACAAGTTACAAGTTGAAAAAATTGATCTGTCACTTTCGCAAGATATTCAATTGCTCCAATTCCCCAAGCCCACAAATGTTTTCACACCCGTAAATGGCAAATGAAGGAGAAAATCCTATGAGCGCTAGGGAGGACCCGCAAGGGGTTAAACACCTATTCGGAGCACTGTAAATGCAAATAAAAAAACAATACTGCACTGTAAATAACGGGGAAAGCGATTAAATACATTAGAATTAACGGTACAACAGTCTCTTATGTTTCATTTCAGGGTTAAATCGATCTTGGGTATCAATGAGTTAATACATATCAGGCCACCTACATGGACTATTACAGAATTGGCATTGATTTTAATAATTCTGTATTTTGCGGTTTGGAGAGTCTGATCGCGTATTGGACCCCTGAAACTAACTGATTGACATGTAATCTCCATGTTTTACTGCCCTAATAATGACTGTCTCTTTTTTTATTGGATGATTCGAAATGGAGGTTTTAAGGGCTTGCTTAATTAATCATGTTCCCGCCCTGAACTGCTACGAGCCAGTGAATGGTTTACAGAGTCTGCTTTGGGCCAGTAACTTGCAGCCTTGAGCAATTTAATAGATTCAGAATCAGAGATGAACGGGAGCCCGCAACACACCCGCAGACATACGGCCTACAAAGATCGAGTTGCAGGCTTGCAATTGAATCAGGCCCTTTGTGATTTTTTTAAAGTCCACGTTATTATTTTATGGTTTCTGAATTCACACAGGTCAAACTTTGTAACCTTGGATTTATGACAGCTCTTGATATATTGAAGCCAATTCACCTTATCTATATTTCATGTCATTTCTGGCTGAGTCTCAGCACAGTGGTGCAGTGTATGTATGTATACACATGATATTTAAAGGGCCACTGAAAGTCCCCATCAATAGTAGTATAAAAGATTACCATGTTTGCAGGACACTAGTCACCATAGACACTCTGCATTACCGATAGAGTGGAAAACCATGTAGAAGTTATTAAGATGTTTTGATTGAACAAGAATGTACATTCAATTAGAAGCCTGCATCTCTCGGTATACAGGCCGTATGTCAGTGGGCCTGCTACAGTGCTATTCAGTTGATCAAGGCGAATGTCAAAACCCTAAGCCATGCACTGCTATGTAGCAGTTCAGGACGGGAACATGATCAATTAAGCAAGGCCTTAACTACCCATTTCGAAACAGCCAATAGAAAATGAGACGGCCAGCATTATGACAGTATATGATGGAGGTTACATGTCACTCAATTAGCGTTTAGAGGTCCGATATGGGATCACACTCCCCAAACTGCAAAATACAAAATAATACAAATGAATTCCGATACTGTTCTAGTCCATGTGGGTGGCCTGATATGCATTAAATCATTGATTCCCAAGACCTATATAACCCTGAATTGAAACAAAAAAAAAAGATTTCTGATTGGCAATTTGTGAGCTTGAGACTGTTGTACAATTAAGTCTAATGTCTTTCATCACTTTCTCCGTATTTTCAAGTTCAGTATTGATTTTTTTATTGCATTTACAGTGCTACGGACATGTTTTTAACCCCTTTGCAAGTCCTCTCTAGTACTCATAGGATTTTCTCCTACATTTGTCGGTTACTAATGGGAAAACATTTGTGGGCTTGGGGAATTGTAGCAATTGAATAGCGATTTGCGATTTTAGTGATCGGAACTCTTGTAGACGTGAAAGATCAAAGGCTTCGACGGGCGGAAAGTTCCCGTTTTTTACAACTGCAAGGATCTCAAGCCCGTAACACATAGGCCATTTGCAGCTCGCAAAAAGACGCCCATTGAATAGCAAAATAACTTACGGGCTACTGTAACTTACAATTGCACAATTGAATGAGACTCTAAGCTATTGTAGTTTTTAGTTATTGCCTGTAGAGACTCTGAAGCCTTCCCACATAATTGTCCATAGATTATAAAGTTTAGACTAAGTGTCACCAGATTCTGTTTCAGCTCTACTAATATCAATACTCCATATTCAACATGCAGAGATGTGGCAAAGTGTATAAAAGCCTCTAAATACCCTTTCATTCTTTTTTTTACATTGATATTTTTAATATTTAATTTAAATGATTGGTTTAAAATCATTATAACTTCCCTATTTGTCTCATATCACCCTTTTACAATTTATGTATATGTCCAATGACCAAAATAAAAACTGTGATTTAAAATAAATAAAAATATATTTGCAGGATTCAAGCCCATATTTGTCATTTTACAGTCCAAACACTTTACCATCGGACTATGTATCTACTTTCTTTGCAATGATGAAACAAAACAATATAAGTAACAGAGTTAATTCGTAAAATATAACACTTTTCCTTACTCAGTATTTCTGCACCCTTATTTGTCCTTTATCACCCCTTTATAGTTAGTTCTTTTTACTTTGGTCGCAAGAAAAACTAAAAAAATATATTATTTAGAGTTTAGAGTTGTGCTGGGGGCTTCAATCTCCAAGTTCCGCTTCACAGATTTCACATAGCTAATATTGCTGTGTTTTAGAGAAAGCAAGATAATAGGGGTTTCAGAGAGCAAAAAATAAATAAAACAAACTTACACAGATTTGAATTCACAGTTAAGTTTCACAATGTTCCTGGTTTGTCTTGCTCTAGAATCTTAAAAGTTTTACTCCCCTGCTTTACTTATTTTTTCACACTGTGCAAATAATATATTACAAGATAAAAGCTAGAATTGCAAAGGGTGCAGCCAATACCAAGACACAAATCATACCTGAAGGATTTACAGATTTTACATGACACACAAGAGTTATACAGTATTTGTAAAAGCTGTAACCCAATATCAATTCATCATTCTTACGCGAAATTTTGAGAATATAAATTTGGAATTGTTCAAGTGACACAAATGTCTCAACTTGGATGTAATGATATATATCATGGTTGTACAACTACTGACATCTATTATAGGAACTTAAGTAATGATACTATTAAGCTGTGTGTAAAGACCAATAATAAATATATACACCCATAAACTTAATTACTAATTAACCCTCTATTCTCTTTCCAATTACTTGCCAAGCCTTGTTTCTTCCTTTTATTTACTTCACCTTTAGTTTTATTTATCGCTTTAGATTGTAAGTTTGCAAGTTTTCAGTCTTGTAAGGTACTTTGCAAAACATCACCATGTATGTAAGATTTTAAACTCAAAGACAGGACCCTCTACTTTTTGGCACGTGTTTAATATTGTATTTCTTTTTACTTAACCCCTGTATAGCGCTACGGAAAATGGTAATAATAATATTACAGCTAATAATTTTAAATGTTATTTACTATACTTCAACTGCTTTGACAGATTTGCCACAATATTCGTGCAACCAACATTTTGTTTATTGGCTGATCACATGTACATAGGTGCAGACATGTTCAATGACAATTATTTTGTGGGTTGATCCTGCCCACTTCATGCATATGCTCCACTTGTAATTACAACACATTGTATATACTCACTGAGGCTGTTAGATGTAGTTTGGTGTAGGAAGTCAAGTAAC